>OX465581.1:122369569-123569569 GCA_950022655.1 Alentia gelatinosa
GGGTCATCGGTGGAGGAAACTTCCCACCAGGACACTACATCCAGTACGGCCCAGCCTATGGATGTCAGTGTAGACACTCTGCTGTCAGGACAAGGTCAGACCCAACAGGATCAGACTGAAGTCCTACAGTCGAGGATGCCTCCCGCCGTGACACGGGCTGAGAAATCAGCGAAGCCCTCCCAGGCTAAGCCGATGGATCAACCCGAGGAACAGGGTGGGGCACTGGGGGTGAATGCCAACATCCTCCCGTTGGAGTCCGGAATCTTTTTAGATACCGGACCGACCTCTCTACAGCAGCTGATGTCTCAGTTTCAGCCTACGTCTGCACTGAGTCAACTGCGACCAGAGAGGACCGCCCCGGCAATGTCGGTTCCACCGACGGCTAGCACACCCAGTCAGTCGAAAATTCTCGACCTCAAGATATCCTCTGACGAGGATGTCTAAGGTTGATAACAACCGGCTTGATTGGTGCCTAGTAGGCCGGGAAGACGCCGTCTAAACTCGGAACCGGCAGAGTTAACAACTCTCCTGGATCCGAAGTCCCGGGGAGGAAATTTTTTTTTCCGACCTAGCTACTTCCAGGAGTGTGGCCTCCTAAACAGAATTCTGCACTTTCTCAGTGAACCGCAAGGATCGCTGGGAGGGGTAGAGGAAAAGTTAGGAGCGACCTATGATAAGCGATCCTGGGTTGGGGCTGAGGAAAGTCAGTAAAATGACTTCCCCAAGACACAACCCTGGTTTCAGACGGCTGAAGGTTCTGTGGTGTGGATTCGGTCCACACTAGTCTCTGGTACCGGGTAAGGAAGACTATGCCTTTCAGGTATGGAACTGACTTACCAGGTCTGTGTCGGAACTGAGTTCGTCGACTAGATAATGAGATAGTAGACGTAATCCCTGTTCTGTTGGATTACGCCGACTACTTCTACCTTGGGTCGATGATCTTATGTTCTGAATCCGGCTTAAAATTGGGGCCTTTATTGGTACTCGATTTAAGCCGAAGGAAACTATGCCAGTATAGCTGGAGCCAAATAAAAGAACACTGATACCACACACTCTTACCAGGTGGATGGAGAATTGTTTTTGCCTTTTTGGCCGATATTTCCGTATTCGGAAACTTTTCAACTTAGAAGGTGTTGAGAGAGGCTGACTCTTCTTCTACATATGGATGTCTTCCAAACTGAAGAACAGTGGGAAGCCCAGCACCCGCTGGTATCGGGCTGAATGTAGTAGGTCTGCTACGCTGGTGGGTCAGCTGGGCTCGATACTCCAAGATGAGAAAGAGAACGACTCTTCACTCGCCGGGAGCCAACAATGGACTTCAACAAGATCCGGAACAGCTGGAGGCAGAGTGCTCGACAGGCAGGGCTGACCACCTGTAGGTCCGCGACTGTCGAGTCTTCCCTGCCCAACGCTCAAGAATACGCTCCCCGGCTCAAGATGGGTGAATATCACATTTATTCAAGGTGCTAGCGAGGCTAGTCCTTCATTCTTCAAATGTCGTTTCGTCTTTCCTAAATGTCTTATCTTCCATATTTTTAATATAACTTCTCCGTCTTACAATTCCACCTTTTTCACTTATACATTGGTATCAGTGAATTCTTGTGAACACCAGGAAGCTAGAGAGTAGACCAAGAACTGCTGGATTTACATTGTAATTTTTAACTGGGTTGTCCCCTAGCAGCATAATGGCTGCCTTGGTTCCCCCCTTAGTAAAAACTGGGAGGGGTTATGTAGTGGGGTGGGAATCCAGCAGTGTTCGTTTGTTTTACGGAAGGTGGCGCGACGTGCCGATCCTTACTGTGTAGTGATTCCGGACAACGCCGCACACGAGAGTGGCGCGGCGGAGACCGGTATTACGTAATGCTGGGTATATATACTCAGCGTTCACAGTAGGTCGACAGGCTGTCCTTGCGCATCTCTTCTACGGAACAGACCCTTGGGCCCTCACTTTGACGGCGGGTTCTTGTAACCTTCCTGGTGGTTAGGCGAGTCTTTCAGATTATCCTCTCCAGCGCTACCTGGCACCTATGTGCTAGGGTACTGTACTTGTGGGAAAGATCTTCCAGATCTTTCCGGGAAGTAGTGATTAATAAACATCCCTGTTTATTAAAAGACGTTGTTGTGTCATGTGTGACTAGGTCTGTGAAAGTAACCGAATACCGAACCAACCTACGTAGAGTACATAGGGTGGGATCCTGCCTGGAACTAGCGTTCCGGATTGGGGTCATCAAACCTGCTAGACAGGCGGCGACCACCACAAATATATATGTAAGAAATACAACAACAACCAAGTATTTGTATATAAATATACAACCGCCACCTTCTGGTATCGGAGGTACTACACCGTACTAGTGGCACCACCACATACAGGTGAGTACGCCTCACCAAACATCAGTCCCATTCACCTATAATTTTTTTACGGTACACACACACTTTCAGAATGCGCTCTCTGTGGCTGGCATTTCTGGTGTTAGTGGTATGCGGTATTTGTCAATTCAAATACGATGGACGCACTACAAAATCTGTCCTAAATAGGACAGTTTTCAAAAGTCCAGAGAACCATAATTTAAATTCATGGAGCCTCTAAATTGTCATATGGACAGGGAGAGTAGTAATAAACATGATTCTCCAACAAACAGTGAGATCACCAAGAAAACAGCTGATGCTGTTACACCAATACCTTCCTCCTGTTATACATCCTGATAAATCTAGGCTCCTTCTTGACTTAGGTCACACTGGGGCACATGTGAATCTTACTTAAGTCTTTATTTTCTGGTCAACCTCTCCACTAGACAGACTTCAAAAACTTAGTAACACAAGATTTTAAAAGACTGGACTAACTTTGTTACCAGACTAAATAAAGACTAAAATTATCGAACAATTACAAAGTAATATGGCAAAGATATAGCAGTGATGTCAACTAAATTTGAACATATAACTTGCACAGTGTTCAAGACACAAAACTGGTAGCTCCCAGAAATAGTTCGTAAAAATGTACACCTCCTCAACTTTCTCCGTATTACCTTTTTTTCAAAAGTGCCTTAAACTTATCTCTATTTTCCACATGATGCATACTCAGTGGCAAAGCATCCCAAAGAACCTTACCGTTATATAGCGGGGACTTCCTAAACAACTCAGTGTTGGGCCTTTTCAGTTTTAGTTTTACATTGATGAAAGCAAATCATATATATGAGAGCACTGCACGAAAACCACCATTTTATTCATATATGGTCAATTCTCCCAGATTGTGATCGATGCCCACGTACGGTGACCAATAATCCAAAGGGTCGTTTTACTATCTCAAATTCGTTTTATGATATCAGAAACGCTTTTAGAGTATGCAGAATTGAGAAATCTGTCAGGGGAACCCTACTTTCATGTACCTATATCTTGAAAGAAAATTCATAAATCCCTAAAATAGGCATTTTTAGCTCAAAATTCATAGACAAAACCTGTATATCTATATTTTGAAGACCTCTTACACATTTGTAACTATAAATGTTTATCTGGTCTGAATATTTCATACCCACAAATGTGTTGCAGAATTTATAAAACATAATAACTGTTTAATAAGGGAAATTTGTATGTAGTCTAGGTGTAAAAAATCAGTAGTGAAGGGTATGTCACCGTACGTGGGCAAGCCATATTAAGTGGTACAAAAATTATAGAAACATACTTTTTTGGGTACTTTTTAACCCTCCAAGTAAAAGAGGTATGTTAACAGATTTCATAACATCTGTTGTGTATAAATTAATTCTCCCATCAAATATACCACAGCCAAATGAACATGGGTGGTGAAATTTATTTGGTCACCGTACATGGGCAGAAATTATTAGGTGTTGCTTATGTAAGGAAAAAGATTTACATTATTAGTGAATGATATTTTATACATAAATAGAGTATTATGGAACCATTAACATCTGCAATTTGCAAGGACTTCAGGCATGTTAATGCCAAGAAACATACATGTGTTTTTATTTATGTCACCGTACGTGGGTCGGTCACCGTACGTGGGCATTATGTTCTGAATGATATTAATCAACTTTAATTTTCTCAATATGATTAAAGATTCATTTTCTGATAATGAAAATCTGATTCTGCTAAAAAGTAACAACCAATATTTACCCTAACACCTCATTGAACCCACTTGACCACGTACGGTGACATATAGGTTATAAGGTTAAATTCATTCAGCTAAAAAAATAATTTCCCATAAAGATTAGTGTTCCCAACTTTCACATATATAAGGTATCGTCTCCTACCATATATTCCCACATTTTCATGAAGATATAACTAGTTTGAATTTTTGGTCACCGTACATGGGCATCGATCACGATCTGGGAGAATTGACCATATACGCCATCGCGGAAGTGCATTTATTGGCTGTAAATCGACTTGTTTTCATATATATACGCCCAGGGTTTATATATGGACGTGTCTTGGCTGTATTTCATATCCAGCGTATATGAGGGGAAATATCCTCTCCCCCTCTGCCTCCCGCCCCTTAGTGTTGGTATATAGAAGTAAAGGTGTCCTCAGTAAGAAGCCCTCACCCCCCACCCCCCACCCCGCGCCACCTCCCGCCTGCTCTCAGTGAAGCCCTCTTCACTGGACCCTTATATACGTCTACAGATGAGGCGTATATACATGCGGAATAGGATGACCTTATATATGCAAAAGTCATACTTATATATGCCGGGCGCATTCATATGTTAAATGGCGGTTTTCATGCAGTGGAGGCAAAGAAAACTGGCTGAGAGATGTTAATCAACAACCATCGATTTACAATGTTATCACTGGGTCTATTTGTACAAACATGTCCTTTAAATCTTAATGTAATTTTTCAGGTCAGTGCTGCTCAAGCCACCGATGCAGGAATAATGGGAAATGTGTGTCAACATCAAACACGGTTTCATGTATTTGTCCCTTAGGATTCAGTGGACCTCTATGTCAAACTAAATCAGGTAACACGGTCAAAGAGGCTATATCCGAATTTAAACATAACTTTGCAACTATGAATCTATGCCAACCAATCTACCTTGAAAAATATCAAGAGAGACAGCCCTGGTAAAGTATACATATTATTATATACCTGTGTGCGAATGTCTATGAAATACTGCCCGCTGCTAGGTGTGCAGTAATAATAATGTCCGTGCCTGCTGTGAGTGTGACTTAAAAAGTCATCAAAATGTAATTTTTTCATTGATTTAAGGTATATAATAATAAGCAAACATCCACACTATGGGCGAAACGTTTCTTGTTCTCGGTCAGTCTTGGATTTCCTATTTCCTTCCGCCTATGGCGTCAGGAAGTATGAAATCAAAGACTGACAGGAACAGGAACCATTTCGTCCACAGTAAGGATGTTTCCTAATATTACTATACACCTATGTGCGAATGTCTATGAAATTCTACCCGCTACTAGGGGTATAGTATAAATTCTGTTTGGGCCCGCCATGCAGCGGGCCGTAGTGATTCATAATGTGAAAATGTAGTGCCAGCCGTGTCAAACAATACGTCGCTCTAACGTAAAATATCGCGATAGATCAAGAGCAGGGACAGTGTCAAAAACAAACAAACAAAATGGCGGTTCTCTTCCATTCATAACTTCAGGTTCATGCTCCGACACCCCCGTAACAGCTTGAAGTGCACAATGGCCAACAATTGAGGCATATAACGTGTGGCGGTCACCTAATTACGGCACCTACTATATCTAAAACGTTAGAATTTCGTCGAATCTGTTTGGAGATCTTCCCGCACATAGAGACATAGTGAACCAAATGTAGGCATGGAGACTGAAGGGCCACGAGAGTGAGATTCTCGTATGTGGTGGAATTCGAACCTGCTCCTAGTATTGTAGTTTTCTGATCTATTTTTCTCGTGAGAAACCAATGAGATCTCAACTTTCGCTGGTAGCCCTTTCAAAACTCTGCTGATTCCCCCCACCTTAAGTATTTGGCCCTATTATTGCACCTGTCTTTGTGGAGCAGTCAGCAGAGCCTCCTGCTTGGGATGCGGACGTCGGGTGTTCGAACCCCGCTATCGGTAGCTCATTATTTCATATTTTTATCTTTTTCATACTCGGACTCGACGTTTTCTCATATTACTATATCCCTATGGTAGTATAGGGGATAGAGCCATTGTTAGTTCATGAAACAGTCACTAGTTGGCCAATAGTATGGCAGGCCCCTTTGGGGGGACAGAACCTGGGCCCTGTTTTTTAGTCATGATATCGCAAGTCTACATTTTCTATGACACAAGATTGCGGGTGTGCTATATAAACAGTGTAGGTGGAATCAAACGATCTTGGCGAGATGTGTCGGAAGTTAAGATAAGTATAGAACTGTCTTAGGTTCTATAAAAGGTCACTGTGGATTTCCTGTGCTTCCCATACGAATTTAACATGAGTAGGGGATACATATGACCTATAATCATACCAAATATGAAGAAGATTGGCCTCTTCGTTCCAAAGTTATCGGGGTTTGAATTTCGTCATAGCAATTGTCTGCTCTGGTGGCCAGTCACCCTCCCACCTCCGGATACACAGTCAATGTGAAGGTCGCTGCATAAATTAGCGGAGGTGTTTCATTGCTCAATTCCAAAGGGAAGTGGGGTTGCGCATTCGGTACAACATGTCCAGAGTGGTCTTAGACATACGACACTTATGGCGACACTTTCTGGTCTATTGGCCACCGAGTGTTGTGACTATAACACCCATTTTTACCTCCCTATGTGTCGTATCTACAGCCGGTGTCGCAGCCAGCCTAAGATCGTTGCTCTATAGCACACTGACAGCAAATATGTGTCGTAAGTTACAAATGTCATGACTAAAAAACAGGGCCCTGTGTTCTGGCTCTTTGTTCTTATGAAATTCATCTGTCTTTCAATATCTTACCAAGGCTCCCTTGGCTCTCTACAACCATCCCAGAGCAGGATGATATAATGATTAAACCCAGGGAATGAGGTTTTTCACATGGAACACTTATATTCATTTGTCAGTAAGGCTAGAGTTGTGACACTTCCCAATTATCACTCACTTCTTTCACACCTCCATTAGTGAAGAACACCTACTTTTTCACCTCCATTTGTGAACACCTACTCGGGGGGGGGGGGGGGGGGGGGGGTGTCATGGCAGCCCCCTTGGATCATAGGCTATATGCCATATATCCTATACATACAGCCCGCTCCTACCCATGTCGTATTCATATCCAAACGACACCTAGGTGTCATGCAGGGTATGTGATCCCATGACTAGAAAAATCAAAATCAAGATGGCTGCCGCTCTGAGTGTACCAATTACGTATTCGCAAAACACAAATAAATGCAATTTACCGTGTATAATCGCTAGAGAAACAATTTGACCCGAAAAAACATATATTCCAGTCACAAATATGGAAAAAGAAATGACTGTTTGCACTTTATAAATATAAAGAATACAAACCGCTAAATCGAAAAATCCTCGAACTGCTGAGTATAGTCCTTGATGTCATGACACTACACATGGTAACCTGCATAGCAACCTGCATAGCAACACAATGCCTGTCAGCATCAACATCTGTAAGCAATGGACAAGGTCTGAGAAGCCAAAATATGAGCATAATTCAAAGGTGAAATATCACAATTTTAAGGTATATAATAATGCGGAAACAGGTATACTGTGTCTGTATGTGATCAATGTGTGGGATAAACATGTACGTGGTAAAATTTACGATAAAAGGAACCTCTGCCTGTGGCATCGTCAATTTTCCCGCCTATTTATCCTGTACAGCCACAATAACCCTGTTTCCGTATGTTATTCCCACTCCGGAGTACTCCTAACCCGGCGTTTACACTAGACGATTATAGGCGGGGATTTTTTAACCTGATGACTTTCAGCCATAAAAGTCTAGAAATTGTCTAACATAAACGCCAGACCATTGCGACTAAATCGTCTAATCATCTAATTACATCCTATTACACAATAAAGCATCACCTCACGACTATTGGACATGCTCTAACGCCGGCGACTATTTCAAGCTGCCTTGAATAAGTTGTCTATGCGGATAGGGATTCTGTAAAAACTCATTCACCACATATTTAGTCGTCTATTGTAAATGCCGGGTCAGATTGACCTATCAAAGGGTTAAACTGCCAGATTGTACCAAACATTGGTTTTGTCACTGATGGTAAATCTGGACAAGTAGTAGTTAGCCTTGGAGCCAGGGGGTCGTTTTATTTTCAACTCTCGTTGGTGAGGAGAGCTCGCACGAAGGAGACCTCCATGGGCGACCTATTGGACGAGAGGTCATCAATCGCGTTCGATTTACCCTGTCGTCCGGGTAGAGAAATCCTTGTCTTTGGAGAGAAGCCCAGGACAAAATAGGCCTGTAGGAGAGTTTGCAGGAGACTTGAACGAGGTCTCGTAACCAGTCTCTTCCTATTGGTCAGATTCACTTGTTTACTGGTCTCCTATTGGTTGCTAATGACTCTTTATTTAGTCAGCGCTGTGGTGACAAATAGTGGTATTTTGGGGAACTAATTTCATCATTTATGAATGTATGTAAATCTAGGTAAATGGGACAGTAATTCTCCATTTGAGACCTCCAGTTTTTTATTAAAATCATAATAAATATATTTCTGATATATCAGGAGGTCTCCCTGCCTGAGGACAAAAAATAAAATGTGAAACCCAAACCCTCGTACGACCTCTCCTTGGGCATTTCAAGTCTCCTCGGGTAGAAAATGAAACGACCCCCAGGTACTCTTCAATTTATCGAAGGTGTAAACCCACACTGTCCCA
Source organism: Alentia gelatinosa (assembly GCA_950022655.1). Lineage (NCBI taxonomy): Eukaryota > Metazoa > Annelida > Polychaeta > Phyllodocida > Polynoidae > Alentia > Alentia gelatinosa. The sequence continues at coordinate 122,378,348 of OX465581.1, forward strand.
TTAATGAGACCTGATGAATCCGCCAGGGAGCTGTTTCAAAAGTTGGGAGGGTGCTAAACGAGAGTACTCACTACCAAAGCGAGAGCTAACAATGTCACTTGAAGCGTCACTGTTGAGGTGGAGGTGCTGCTCGCTATTGGGTATTGGTACCGGTTTTGCTGCTGCTTTGATTCAAAGTGCCGCTTGCTTTTGCGGCCACTCGCTTTGAAATGCGACGTGCTAACCCTAAACTTGTTAGCGTTCATAATCGACTGTTTATCTACGCGTTGCAAGTAGGTCTGCATATGATACGGGCGCCAATCTGTCTTAGCTACAGTAGCCAGTGTCAGACATTGATCGCCGGAGTACACATCAATCTCTTCCCCGTGTTTACCAGGCCTAATCTCTTCCGCGGGCGGAGGTTTAGGCTGGGTCACTACCTTTGGGGCAGGGCGCTGTGGTGGGGGCAGAGAAGGGTACTCCTCTTCCTCAACACCAACCGCGCCACTTTCCTCGCTAGGTTTGGGGACTTTCATCTTTTCCTTTGGTCGAGCACCAGCAGTGCTAGTCGACGCCGAAGCGTCAGACGAGACCGCTGTCCCGCAGAACCCTTAGAGGATTTCTCCTCTTTAGGTGCACTTGACCCTTTCCGGCCAGGCTTTTCCTTTGCTGGGCCCGTCTTTGAGGAATTCAGAACATCCCCTTAAGTTACAGAGCTTGGCGTCTGGCTTCGCGCTGACCGGCTCGACCTCGAGTCGTCGTCTGAGTCACTACTGGACTTAGACGAGCTCTTAGTCTTCTTCGCAGCAGGCTTACGGTTCGAGGAGTCTACACTCTGGTCCCGTTTCGCGCTGCTGCCACGCGCGGTGTCACGCAAGTGCTTCATCCGGTCCATATCTGCCGAGCTTATCCGCAGAGTCGTGCCGAAGCTACGATTCTGTTTCCAAGACACGGTGTATTTCCCGTCAATAGCCTTGCGCTTAGGTTAGACACCCTTAGCTCGGGCTTAGGAAACTAACCCTACAAACTTATTAAAAAGCCGCATGGTTCTTTCCCTACCCCGAACAGCTCCGATCCCGTGTTCGTCCAACATGTGACGAATCATCCATGATCGGCGCGACGAACCCGAGTCAGCTGAGCACCTGCCCGCGTTGCAACGGTACCAGGGAAACTCAGCCAAGTGCATCTCTACGAGATGTCGCACGTACAATCTTTTCTTGGCATAGGCAGGCGATGTTTTCACATCCCCGCCCTGGCAACACAAAAAGACACAGTGCCCGTTCAACTTTCAACTTTCAACGCAAAGTTCAACTTTTCCATCTGGAGGATGTTGTACTTTTGGTTGGAGGCACTCTTGAGTCCTTCCACATGGGTGATATACCACGTGTTCGCGGAGCCCTCGTCCTGAAGCCACTCCTCCTCGTCAGACACGCCATCTTCCCCTACCGGTTCCGGTAGCCAATGGCGATCTTTGACGCAGAGGTCCTCTAGACACTTTGCTTTATGCCCAACCAGACAGCTAGGTAGCTTGCGGGCCACCTTGCGCTTCTGGACGTGCTTAGCACCGGGAACGAAATCACCGGCTTCACTATCGGCGTCGGAAACACGGGCAAGACGCTTTGCATCGTCAAGATCCATGATCTCGCCCCAGTCTCCCGCCCGACCACAGTTGTCCATCACAGCTGAATCAGATGGTTCATCTGAATCTTGTGATGCACTCTCGTGCAGCTGTCCAGCTGACGCAGACGTGGGTTTCTCCGAGCCCGAAGACCCGGCCCCCTTCGCCCCCTTGCTACCACTAGGTTTAGGATCCGAAGACCCCTTGCCTTTAGCAACAAGCTTACCAGCACTGGACTTACCCACTCCTTTACCTTTTCCTCTCTTGCGGGAGGAGCTGGAGTGAGAACGCTCATCGCAGGCCGCCTTGTCCGCTGCAGCTTTCGCCGCAGCGGCTTCCCTGGCTGCGCGAGTTTTGCGTCTCCCCCTGCAAGTACAGGAGCTACTTTCAGGCTTTTCAGCCCGTTTATCCTCCACGGAGGTAGGTTTCGCCGACTTTTCAGCCGGTTTCTCCTTCTCTGTGGCACGCCCTTCAGCGGCCTCTGCTGCTTCCGAGGAAGTAGCCGGCTCCAGTGACTCCGTGGAGGTACCAGGGGTTTTGTCAACTTCCATAGCACTCTCCGAAGCGGCGGGCGTATCGCGGCTAGTAGCCGGGGCTGGAGGTGCAACCACCAGGGCTTCAACCCTCGAGGGGGAGACCACCGGTGCAACACTCTCCGGGCCCTGACTAGCAACCCATCGATCCACTTATCCTTTCATAGCCATAGCACGTATGTCCGGATCAGTGATGTTCTTCAATTTCCGGGCCCACCGGTCCCACAGACTGGTTGGACTACTCCCGGGAGCAGGAGGATCCGGCTTGTTGATCAGCTTCCCGCGGCCACGGCCAACGGGAGTCAACATAGCTCGCGGAGCATCTCCTTTCTTACCCGTTGCCTTTGCCGGTGTAAACATCGGTTTAGGCAAACGGGAAGCCTTGGGCTTAGCAGGAACAGTCGAAACTGGCTTCTGCCCGTACCCAGAGCTCTTCACATGGGAAAGGTCTAGTTTCCCGCCTTTTACGGAAGCAACTCGCCCAGAGCTTTCAGCTGAAGCTGATGTCTTAGGTGAGCCGGGTCCTGCCTCTGCCACCAAAGTGGAAGGGTCGGACTCTCCGCGCTGTGTAGTCTGGGTGTCGTCTGGACCGGAATCCAGAGCACCCGAGTCACCACTGTGGCAATCCCTGAGGGAATCACCACTGCCCAGGCTGACTGACGCACTGTCTCCCGAGCTCGCAAGGCCCTCGGCCGGAGCCGAGTCCTGCGGGACCACCTCTTCCTCCGCGGGAAGGGCAGCCTCCTCTCCGCGTTGTTCAGCCAGGCTGAACGCAGCGACACACTCTAGGGGCGTCACGGGGACGCCACTTGGCCAGAATGATCTGATCTCCGAGAGTGATCTGATCTCCGAGACCTTATATACGGCCAGTTGACCTCAGTTAAAAGAGGCCATGTCCTCGACCAATGAGAGGTGTTGAGACGTTCAACATCCGAGCGACTCCACACCCCCTCGACCGCGGAGTGATCAAAGACGCCGTTATGCGTCATTTGATTCGTTCCTTCACACTCTCCCAGCGGATACAGACACTGCGCCAAGCTGAGTCTATGCCCGTGGGGGTTTCCATTTCTATCTGACCACCCTTACGTGACTCAAGAAGGTATAAGTTGATGATCGAGAGATTAAAAACCATCAAAATTAGAACGTTATGGCGAATAACGCAGCCTCTGGAGGGCCCTCTACAGGGAATCCCTTCGAGCAACGTCGGGACTGCTGCCATAAGTCCGTCTTTTATCAGGTTTCAACCGTCATCGTGTTCAATCAACCAACCCTAGGACTCGCAGGTTTGGTCAGCGTTTCCTTCTCGTTGTGTTATTTCGACAATAATTCCGCATCACTACTCTTTGTAGTTGACCACAGCTTTGCCTCGTATTCGGGCGCTGCGGCGGGTGGTTGAATTGTTTTCCAATTCTCTTTTCATTTTTACTGATCTTCCATGTTTCGTGTACATAGAACGATCTCGCGGTCGAGGGGGCGTGGAGTCGCTCGGATGTTGAACGTCTCAACACCTCTGATTGGTCGTACAGTGCCATGCTCTCAATCGAGCAACATGCGACTTATAGCGCTTCCGTGTCCATTCGTCTTCGATGACTACTGTCATTTCTGACAGCACTTCAACTATAACAAACGGACCATCCCAGTTTGGGGCGAGTTTTACGTTCACCAAAGGTGTGTGATATCGTATCACTCACTCTCCAACCTGGAACTTTCTGGGCTTTAGTTGGACATCATGTCCCGACCTCTACCACTCCGTGGCTTTCTCTAGGCCTCGCCTTGCTCGGTAGTAAGCCTCCACAAAGCGTTCCCGAAGTTTTTCCACAAAACCTATAGGGCAGGGTATCTCAGCGGATACTCCAGGCACCCCATAGACAATGTCTGCGGGCATCATAATCTCTTCTCCAAAGACAAGCAGATTAGGTGAACACCCTGTACTAGAATGAATAGTGCCATTGTCAGCGTGCGCTATAAATGGTGCTAGCTCATCCCAGTTACTGCGGCTCTCATTGACCATAGTGTGCAAGCACTGTATCAACGTTCTGTTGAACCGCTCTACCATCCCATCTGATTGAGGATGGTACGGATTGGTGCATGTTTTCTTTATCGCCAGTATTCTACACATTTCCTGCCAGATTTGAGATTCAAATTCTCTCCCCTGGTCGGAATGTAAAATACTCTGAGCTCCGAAGCATAGCACCCAATTCTTCACAAGTGCTTCCGCGCAGGTAGCAGCTTTGTGATCTTTCATGGGATAGATCTGCACATATTTTGTGTAGAAATCCATCACCACACCATCATGCACGTGTTGCCGTCATCGGACTCATTGATACCAGAGATGATATCGAGAGCAATGCAGGCAAACCGGACTCCAAATAGCTCTTGTTGTAAGGGCATCTTCCCTTTGCCCTCGCCGGGCTTAACCCTACAACAGATTGAACATTCTAGAATCCATCGCTCTATGTCGGCGTTCATTCCGGGCCAGTAGTAATGTCGCTTTATTTTAGCGGCAGTCCTCTTTTTCACGAAATGTGCCGAACTTCTATGCTCATGGCACAGAGTCAAAAGCCCAGGACGCAGTGCTATGGGTACAACCAACTGTAAGTGTCTCCTTACTGGACACACCGTGGTTCTCATCCTATATAACACGTTATCCCTCACAGTTAAATCCGCCCACTGACTACAGAGTATCTGAAACTCCTGGTTTTCAATCGAGAGTTCTTTTCCCCGTGGTCTATGGAGGCCATTCTTTACCAGTTTAATCAACCGGGACATTTCCGGATCACTCTGTTGAGCTTCTCGGATCTGTTCCAGTGTCCACTGATAAAACGCGGGATCAGGATTACCCATCTTGTGCAACGCAGCCAAGATAGCATCATGTTCCCCACAGTCTACACAGTCGGGTCGTCCACACTTACGCAATGGTCTCCTGGAGAGACTATCCGCGTTGATGTGTGATTTACCAGGTCTGTGCTCTATCTGGCAGTTCTTGAGTCTGAATTCAGATAGAGCCGCCAGCCATCTTCCAATCATTCCTTAGGCATCTTTAAAGTTAAAGAGCCATTTCAACGAGGAATGATCCGTATGTAAGGTGAAATCTCCACCTCCAAGGAAGTGTCGATATTTCCTTACGTATACTACTACAGCGAGGAGTTCTCTCTTTGTAGTACAGTAGTTCCGCTGTGCCTTATTCAAGCTATTGCATGCAAAAGCGATGGGAACCTCTACTCCGTTCTGTATCTGCGACAGTGCCACTCCAATACTGTCATTGCTCGCGTCAGTATCAAGGATGAACCGACCCTGAGGCAATGGATAATGGAGGACCGGAGTCTCTTCAAACTTTCTTTTTAGTCCCGAAAAAGCTTCCTCAGCCGCGGAATTCCATAGAATATCCTTAGACTTTCCGGCTTTATCTTGGACTACATACACTGTAAAAACAGTGTTTAGTATCCACACGCCAGTGTTTAGATGCTAAACACTTATTTAAACACTTTCTTGTCCCACTTTTCTAAACGCTTTTTTTCGGTAAACATGTTTAACTTTAAACATGTTTAGGTAAAAAGTGTTTAATTGCAAAGAATTTAGTTTTATAGTGTTTAAGTTTGGGAAGTGTTTATATTCATAGTGTTCAGGATTTGGAAGTGTTTACATACATAGTGTTTAACATTAGGAAGCGTTTATATAACAAGTGTTTAGCTTTAGGAAGTGTTTTATCACAAAGCGTTTAAATTTAAGAAGTTTTTAACCATTAAGTGTTTATCATTAGGAAGTGTTTACACACAAAGTGTTCAACCTCTAAAACTCTCTAAAAGATTTTATCATCTTCACATAAAATAATACTTAAAGTTATACCATAGATATTGTAAAGAAAACTGTGACAAAAGTAATTTGTTTTATATACATGTAGATTTTATTGTCATATATCAAGATCGCCACAACCAATACAATACAACCAATACAATACAACCAATACAAATGGCAATACAAAGGACAGTCATTGCTTGTGACACTTGTATGTTGATGGGTGGGCATGTTGGATGGAGGCTGAAAACAAATTAGCACACACCCCATGCTTTTTATGTTCTAAATCCCCCCATGAAAAAATGATATTAGCCCCTCTCAGAGTTAACAGAGCAAATCCCCAACCCCAAAAGACTATACTAAAAATTGCCGCCCCCCCTCCACAGAGGCACTTGAAAATTGCCAACCCCAAATTGTTTTTAAAGCCCCCTTAGGAAATATATGAAAAAAGAAAAGATAAGCACCATCCCCTGATTTAGAAAACAAAAGCCGCCCCCACTTAGAAAAAAATATATAAAATAGCCCCCCCCCCCCACTCCCACCAAGGGCACCGGAATAAATTTGGCCAATCCCCTGAAATCTTTTCTTCAACCCAGCACTCAACGGAAATATCAAAAGCAAAAAGAAAGTACCCCCTATGAATTTTATTTCCCAAAATGGAAAAATTAGAATTAGCCCCCCCCCTACAGGACTTACCGAAACAAGTCCCCCCTGTCCATTAAGATACAAAAGGGAGGGAGATAGGTAGGTGGGTAGATGGGTAGGCAGGGCGATGGGTAGGCAGGGATATGGGTAGGCAGGGAGATTGGTAGGCAGGGATATGGGTAGGCAGGGAGATGGGTAGGCAGGGAGATGGGTAGGCAGGTAGATGGGCAGGCAGGTAGATGGGCAGGCAGGTAGATGGGCAGGCAGGTAGATGGGAAAGCAGGTAGATGGGTGGGCAGGTAGATGGGTAGGAAGGGAGATGGGTAGGCAGGTAGATGGGTAGGCAGGGAGATGGGTAGGCAGGTAGATGGGTAGGCAGGTAGATGGACAGGCAGGTAGATGGGTAGGAAGGTAGATGGGTAGGCAGGGAGATGGGTAGGCAGGGAGATTGGTAGGCAGGGAGATGGGTAGGCAGGTAGATGGGTAGGCAGGTAGATGGACAGGCAGAGAGATGGGTAGGAAGGTAGATGGGTAGGCAGGGAGATGGGTAGGCAGGGAGATGGGTAGGCAGGGAGATTGGTAGGCAGGGAGATTGGTAGGCAGGGATATGGGTAGGAAGGTAGATGGGTAGGCAGGGAGATGGGTAGGCAGGGAGATTGGTAGGCAGGGAGATAGGTAGGCAGGGAGATGGGTAGGCAGGGATATGGGTAGTCAGGTAGATGGATAGGCAGGTAGATGGGTAGGCAGGTAGATGGACAGGCAGGTAGATGGGCAGGCAGGTAGATGGATAGGCAGGTAGATGGGTAGGCAGGTAGATGGGTAGGCAGGTAGATGGGTGGGCAGGTAGATGGGTAGGCAGGTAGATGGGTAGGCAGGTAGATGGGTAGGCAGGTAGATGGGAAGGCAAATATATGGGTAGGAAGGGAGATGGGTAGGCAGGGATATGGGTAGGCAGGTAGATGGATAGGCAGGTAGATGGGTAGGCAGGTAGATGGGTTGTAAGTGGACGGTAGGCAGGGAGATGGGTAGGCAGGGAGATGGGTAGGCAGGTAGACGGGTAGGCAGGTAGATGGGTAGGCAGGTAGATGGGTGGGCAGGTAGATGGGTGGGCAGGTAGATGGGTGGGCAGGTAGATGGGTGCACAAGTAGATGGGTAGGCAGGTTGATGGTAGGCAGATTGATGGGTAGGCACGGAGGTGGGTAGGCAGGGAGATGGGTAGGCAGGGAGATGGGTAGGCAGGTAGACGGGTAGGCAGGTAGATTGGTAGGCAGGTAGATGGGTGGGCAGGGATATGGGTAGGCAGGTAGATGGATAGGCAGGTAGATGGGTAGGCAGGTAGATGGGTGGGCAGGGAGATGGGTAGGCAGGTAGATGGGCAGGCAGGTAGATGGGCAGGCAGGTAGATGGGCAGGCAGGTAGATGGGAAGGCAGGTAGATGGGTAGGCAGGTAGATGGGTAGGCAGGTAGATGGGTGGGCAGGTAGATGGGTGAGCATATAGGTAGGTATATAGGCAGGTAGATGGGTATTAAGGCAGGTACATGGGTAATACAGTAGAACCCCGCTTAACGGACACCCCGCAGAAGCGGACACCTCACGTTAGCGGACACTTTGGCTCGGAACGAAAATGTTTTGTTTATCTGGACAACATAATCATCTTCAGAAAGAGTTATGTTGAATGTCTAGAGAACCTCCGGTAGGTATTTGAGCAAATCAAATCCTATGGGTTGAAGCTCAAACCTCAGAAGTGTAAACTGTTCCAAAGGTCTGTGGAATACTTGGGAAGGATTATATCCGGAAAAGGAATCCGGGCTGACCCATCCAAGTTGGAGGCTGTGGCTAAATGGCCATGCCCCCAGAATATAAAAGGTCTTTCCTAGAATCTTTTTCGTATTACTGTGACTTTATCTAGGGTTTTTCTGAAATTGCACACTCATTGCAGCAGTATGTGGTACTAGATAAAGCAGGGAAGTCGAAAGAGATCCAATGGACTCCTGAAGCCGAAGTTGCTTTCCGAGTTGGATTGACCAACTGCCAGATAGAACACCCATCCAGAAAGTCACATGTTAGCGCAGATTGTGTCTCTCTGAGGCCAGTGCGGAAATGTGGACTACCAGATTACCGAGATTGTGGTGAACATAGAGCAGTGATAGCTACTTTACGTGCCCAGAAAATGAAAACGCCCCGGAACAATCAGACTCTGGAACAGATTAAGGAACGTCAACAGGCTGACCCAGGTCTGTCCCAGTTATGTAAACTGGTTGCAAATGGGCTCCATAGACCTACAGGGCCTGAGATCTCACCTGAAAACCGAGAGTTTCGGAATCTGTGTGATCATTGAAAGGAATTGGAATTCCGGGATGGAATATTGTATCGTTGGAGAACTATGTTGCTACCACTAAAGCTTACTTTGCAATTAGTGGTCCCACGAGAACTACGTTCCGGATCAATGAACCTATGTCATGAACATAGGATTGCAGCACATCTAGGACGGAAAAGGATGGATGCCAGAATAAGGCGTCATTACTGCTGGCCTGGAATTGGTGATGATATCCGAAGATGGATAACTGGATATTCTGTCTGTGGCCGAGTCAAACCCGGAATAGGTCTGGGAAAGATGCTGCTACAACAGAAACTCTTTGGAGTCATGTTTGCCAGAATCGCTCTCGATATCATATCTGGTATGGATAAGTCAGATAATGGGAACACCTGCATGATGGTGGTGATGGATTAATACACAAAATATGTGCAGATTTATCCCCTTAAGTATCACAAATCTGCCACATGTGTGGAAGCTTTAGTGAAAAACTGGATGCTGCCTTCTGGAACTCCGGGTGTGCTACATTCCGACCAGGGACGGGAATTTGAATCCCAAATCTGGAAAGAGATGTGTAGGATACTGGAGATTAAAAAGACATGTACAAATCCATACACATCCTCAATCAGATGGTATGGTAGAAAGATTCAACTGGATACAGTGTCTCTGGACTCGATGATAACCAGAAGAATTGGGATGAACTGGCTCCATTCATAGCACACGCTTATAATGGGACAGTACATTCCAGAACGGGGTGTTTACCTAACTTACTCGTCTTTGGCAAGGAGATAATGATGCCTGCTGACATTGTCTATGGCGTTCCTGGAATGTCCACAGATGATCCTTGTCCCATAGGTTTTGTTTAAATGCTCCGGGAACGTTTTGTTGAGGCATATCACCTTGCAAGACGCAACCTGGAGAAAGCTGCTGAGTGGCAGAAGACTGGCCATGATGTCAATCTTAAGCCACATATGTTCAGGGTAGCACGATACCACACTCCATTGGTAAATGTCAAACTCGCTCCTAACTGGGATGGACCTTTCAGAATCGTTCAGGTATTGTCAGAAATGACAGTATTGATAGAGGATGAATGGTCTAGAAAGCATGACAAATCCCATGTAGCTTGATTACGACCAGCGTGAATATTCCGGCTTTGAAGTTTCACACCCTGTTATAAAACGGGATGTGTCACTGACCATGGACCCGACCTGGAAAGAAGGGAGGTCCTGGGTTCAAAGAGGCAAGAAGCTGGGCAAAAAGCACCCTTCAACACGACGGAGGCCCACCCCTGCTGGGAAGTCCCGGTCAAAGGTTACTGGGATTCTGAGTGATGGGTGCCCATCAACAAGACAAAATCTGGGACGGCCACGGAAGGCTACTACTGCTTACACCAACCTGAAAGGGAAGGTGTGGGTGGATCTGAAGCCTGAAGCAGCAAAGTTGAAAATGGCTACTGTCCGAGCCATGCATACTAAGTATGGTTCGACAAGTAGAAATAAGCCTGTATTGGGCTTGCACCCACGCCACAGCTCTCGATTAAAATCAAAGGCTGTGGTTAACTACAAAGTGTAGTGGTGCTGGGATTGTCAAAAACACAACGAGAAACACTGGTATGGAGTGTAGATTGTTAGGACTCAGTGGCATGTCAAGTTGAATCAAATGTTGATCAGAACTCACCTTGAGTAAGTTGTGTGCTGCAGCCCAGACGTTGCTCTGACCCGGCGTTTACATTGGACGACTAAATATGTGGCGACTGTAGATCGTCAGTCAAGAGTCGCCAGGTGGTGGCAATGTCCACCGCAAAAGTCGTCGACCTTAGAATGTACTAGAGCGTTTACACTGACGACTATAGGTTTTCACAGAATCAACTTTCAATAGATATGGACATTGATGATTGATAGTTGTACCTGTGTAAATGGCCATTCATCAGGGGCACACCTGGGGAGGCGGGGGGAGGGCATAGGGGGTGCCTCCCCCCCCCGAAATTTGTTCCTGTATTTTCATTTGTGTGTATACATCGGCATACACAGTAAAAATGGTATTTACCCCCGCCATAATAATACTAAAAATCATCCCCACTTCTACTCAGAAGCACCTGAAACCCCACTAAATTCTTTTCTTCAAAAAACAACCCTTCCAATAAAAAATATGATTAAGACCACCATGGAAAATAGAACTAGCCCCCCAAAGATGTACTAAGATAGTAAGTAGTAAGTCCCCTGCCCCAATCAAAATATAAAAAAAAAATTTTTTTGTTGAAGCCACCTCCCCCAGGAAATCCCATTATTTCCCCCCCAAAATAGTCCTGCATAGAAAAATAAAGATGAAATGAGCCCCCCCCCCCCTCCCCCACAGAGTTACCACTATAAGTCCCTGCCTCAATGACAGTACAAAAACAATAACTCTCTGCCCCAGCACGGAAGCACCTGAAATTTTTGCCCCCCTCCGAAATCTTTTCTTCAAATATGCCCCCCCCCCCAAGGAAATTGTTTGTCAAAATTAGGTACTCTGCTCCCATGCATATACCCCCCCCCCCCCCTCCAAGACAAAAATGTAAGAATGTACTATTTTGATGTATCTGAAAAACTCAGCCCTGGCGAAGATGATACTGGTTCTAAATTTTTTTTTTTAATATTCAAAAAAAGGTACCTAAAGAAGATTGCGCCCTCCCCCCCCTGTTTGTTAAAAAAAATCCCCCCTCCCAGAAAATGAATGAAAAAAGATTCAGCATCCCATGATTTAAAAAACAGAAATAAAAATAAAAAAGGCACCCCCCCTCCACAAGTTCCGTATATAAATCTCTGCCCATAGAATACAAAGAATCCCTCCCTGCCCCAACACAGAAATGCCTGAAATAATGTACCTATCCACCCCTCAACCCCCCTCACCTACCTATCCCCCTAACCCCTCAGGCCCCACACCAATCCCCCACACCAATCCCCCCCTCCCCCCCCTCCCCACCGATGTCATTGAAGCAAATCAGACGTTTTGTGTCCAAGGTGCAGGGGGTCGACACCTCTGTTTTCATAGAATCGCCGCCCTTGTAGACGACTATTTCAAGCCTGCTTTAAATAGTCGCCAAGGCCAGAGTCTGTCTAATAGTTGTGAGGTGGTGCCAAATAGCATAATGTGATGTAACCAGACGATCTGCAGTCGCCATGCGCTTGGCGTTTACATTAGACGACTTCTAGCCTTTTACTGCTGAAAGTTGTCAGGCTGCACTAAAATGAAGAATCGCCGCTATAATCGTCTAATGTAAACGCCGGGTCAGGGACCCTGTTGAGGGCCCTCTGTCAGGTATGATCTATTAGATGAAATCTGGTCACAGCCTCCCACACTTCTAACATGAAGCAGGACGGCTGAAGGAAATCCCCACAAGGTGAGAACTTGGGTAGGAACCCTAGAAAGGGCCATCCCGGGTTTCGGAACATCCGCTGGGAGATTGAATGGCATGAGTGAATCAGGTCAAGTGTAACTGCTGACCATTGGCTTCTTCACTCATGCTGTGTTGAGACGCACAGGTGAGTCTGTCTCAGCATGGTTGATTGGTTCGAGAGATTGAATCCGGGTCAACTAGGAGTATATAAGGCCCTGTTTTTTCAGTGGTCGGGTGGTAGCAGCATGGCTGGTCGTACCCCCAATGCAGAGGATGAGTGAGAGCTACCCTCAGGCCTGCTCGGATCCTTAGCCTCTGGCGAGCATGGGGCAGATCTGGACGATGATGCTTTGCTCATCGGTTAAGATGATGGTGATTTTGACCTTGAAGGGGATGAGCCTGAGAACTCCGCTCTTCTTGGGGAAACCCGAGAGGAGCAACCTGGACAGGGAAAAATCAAGAGTCCTGAGGCAGCCCTGGCTGCTAAGGGATCTTCCGGTGTGCATCTGAAGAAGGGCTCAGTACCCACTGAGACCCCTAGTGACTCAGATATGGTAATGAAGTAAGTTAGGGGTTCTGAATCTGAGAATGAAATACTGAGGCATAGACAGACTCTGAGGAAGGCTCCTGACTCGGAAGGTTCCGGACCTGAGGTTTCTACCCAGAGTCTGGAACAAATGTTGGCGAGGATTCCGGATCCCCAGATGTGTGCCATGGTGCAGTCAATGAACCAGCATTGGACACCTCCCAGCAGAAGGCTGGCGGGTACGGGGACCTTCGTGGCCCCGGGACCGTTAGCTAACCCAGGCGGGTTTGAGGCTGGGGCAGAGGCAGCTATGAAGACAGATTCATCAGTTGGGGGCGACTGTTTCAATAGAGAATTCCAGTAGGGATGAGGAACCGGTGTCAAAACCAGCTAAGTCTGAGCTGGGGAAGTCCAGGAACAAAGCCGTGGCCTCAGGGTCCAGGGGCGTTTCAGAACTGCAGCTGTCAAAACAGCAACTCTGTCAAGCTGCCTGGGAACAGGCAGAGGAAAAGTTGGAAGCGGCAGAAGCCGAGAAAGCTGGCAAGTCAGACTCGTGTGACTCAGGTAATGTGAAAACCAAACCTGAGAAACAACGGAAGACGTTGAAGGGGGCTTGGTCGAAAGGCTCGGACAAACCCATGGCGCAGGCCAGTGCCAGTAAGCCGGAACCCACACCGAGTACCTCCAAGAGGAGTTGTCTTTGGCATATGGGTATCTCACTCTACAACATTGGGGATAACCCACAACCTCTTGAGGAAGCGTGGTTAGCCCGACAGCTTAGCTTGGAAGGATCAGACCTGGCAAATTGACAACTCGCTGATGCGTTAGGGTGGTCATACCTGGTGGAGGAAACCTCTACTACTGCCACTACGTCCATTGAGGCTCACCCCATGGATGTTAGTGTGGACACCCTGTTGCCGGGACAAGGTCATTTCCCCATGGATCAGACTGAGCCCTTGCAGCCAAGAGTGCCAACTACAGATGCTGGCGGGACCTTCCAGGGTAACATCGGGCGCTCAACCCTGGGAACTGGGTGGAGCTATGGGGATGACTGCCAACATCATCCTGTTTGAGTCCAGGATCATTCTTGATACCAGACCAACTGCTCTACAGCAGCTGGTGTCTCAGCTTCAGCCGGCAATGGTGCTGAGCCCACTGCAGCCCAAGCAGACCACCCAGGTTATGTCTGCTCCTTCGACTACCACTGAGGCCAGTCAGTCAAATGATGTCGACACCAAACCTCTCTCTGACAAGTATGTTTAGGGTAGACAGCAGATGACATGGCTGGAAGCCAGTGGGCCAGGGATGCGCCATCTGAAGAACCAGCAGAGTCATCAGCTCTCCAGGGACCAGGTGGGTTTGGGAAGTACCTGGATGGGGGAAAACTTGTTTTCCACCTAGCCACTTCCATGATGGGCTACTGCATTCAATCTCGGTTGACTGTGGTAGACTGTTGCTTTGCTCCTCATGTATTAACTAACCCAGTTCTTACATGGGGAACACAGATAGGAGTCCGCCTGGATAAGCGATCCTGAGTTGGGGCTTCGGAAAGTTTGCAAAGACTTTCCAGAGGTACAACTTCAGGCGGCTGAAGGTTCTTCCGGTGGACAAGCTGTAATAGGCTCCCACCATGACAACCTTCGGCCTGTGGCATAGGCCTGAAAGGGGTCTTCCAACCTGCTAGTCAGGCAGCGACCACCACACAAGTACCAATTTGGGTATACAAGTATCTATTGGCATATATACATGTCCATGTTGCGGTAATATATACGTCATATATACGCCTGTTTCTGTTGTATTTACGCCACAATCCAATAATTCCGATCTCTGCCACTTGGGGACACCACTGTTGTTTTATATCATTTGCCATTAGTTATCAAAGTCTATGTTATATAAAAAACAATGTTATATCTTCAATTTTGATTATAAAATCTTTCAAAAGTGTCAATTCATTAACTACATATATTAAACCCAGCATTCTTGTGGTTTTTTTACCTTTTTTGATAGATTTGACTTTTTCAAACACCATTGTTTTGTAATTATGATTCTGGCACTGTATATATACAGACTAGGTGGCATTAGATATAACTTCCTCGCCCCCACCGTCCTTGGCCTAACCCTTGCTTACCCACCGCCTACCCCCGCCTACCTCCGCCTACCCCCTGCCACGAAGAGAAGTCCTAGTCCCGGGCCCACCTATCTCGTGCCTAACCCTCGCCTTACCACCGCCCAAAGTGCTAAAATAACACACTAATAATTCGCAGAAGCAGTGGGGACTCTGGGAGGAGGACTTCTCTTTTTATTTTCTATCAGTACACAAATACGCCTGGCATATATATGTCATGCAGAGGTTATTTCCTCTCTTATACGCCAGGTGTGAAATTTAGACAAGAAGTGTTTGTATACAAAAAGAAACAGTATATGTATGGTGTGAAATATGAATGTTTATATATGAAAAATAGTCAATATTCAGCCTATACATGCATTTACGCATTGGCGTATATGGGAATAAACTGGTTAGTTGTGTGCAGTTTAAGGTAAAGGAATATAGTCAATGACGATAGAGAATTTTTATCTCTGTTATTTCCCTATGTAATGGACATATTGACTGAATATCTTCTACTGCAAATTTCTATAATTTTGTATGTAGGTTTGTTGAGAAACCTGTCTGAATAATTACCGAGATGTTCTATTCATTTACCTATTCATCTAAGTCATGTTTTGAAATGCTGACACAATAGAAAAGCAGTTTAATAGAAGATCATATGTAATCATTTATATAATGATAACATCAAGATTTTGTGAATTTCTAAATTATCCTTTTGTTCACCCTGTGTTAATAGAAATATCATTATTTCTCTGTCAGATGGAACCTAAGTGTTCCAGTAATCCTACCTAAATAATGACCATTTCAAAAATGGACTCAACAGATGCACTTATAACTGTGCCAAAAACTGAATTCTGTCATTTTTATTTACAGATATTGATGAATGTGCAAGTACTCCATGTATGAATAGTGGCCTGTGTAGCAATGAACTGAACATGTACACTTGTAACTGTACTGACACTGGATATAATGGAACAGATTGCCAAACAGGTATGTTTCCAAACCTAACATTACATGTAAATGAGGGTTTCTCAGATCTTATACGTAAGTGTAACAATAACTTGAACAATGTCTCACATACTAGAATATGACAGGAGGTATTTGTCGTACATCTTTCAGTTAGCTGAAGAAAAATGATATTAATTTCTTAGTGATTGAAGAATAAAATCAGGGCAAATCCAGTAGTTATATCAAGAAAACTTAGCTAGCCTTTGGCTTGTCATGATTTAGTTTAATGATCTATCATTACTTGAATGTGAAACGTGTCATTTCTGTTTATAGATGTTGATGAATGTGCAAGTAGTCCATGTATGAATGGTGGTCAGTGTATCAATGAACTGAAGATGTACACATGTAACTGTACTGAGACCGGTTATAAGGGAACAGATTGCCAAACAGGTATATTTTTCAACCTAACATTGCTTGTCAACCAGGGATCCTCATATCTTATACATCAGTGTCACAATAACTTGACCAATATCTCACATTCTAGAATATGACGGGAAGTATTTGCCCTAAATCTTAAGATTAAGTAAGGAAAGGTGATAGTAGTGACTATGTACAATTCAAAGGGACAGGACCTCAAAATTCAAAAGTTTATCTGCCCTTAAAGGGTTTATCAGGGATTCTCAATTCTTATACATCAGTGTAACGATCAATAGACCAAGATGTCACATACTGGAATATGATGGGATCTAAATTTGCATTAAATCTTTGGGTTTAGTGAAGAAATATGATATTGATTTATTAGTGATTGAAGAACAAAATCAATTCAAATCCAGTAATTATATCAAGAAAAACCTAGCTAGCTTTTGGCCTTTCACGAATTAGTTTAATGATACTATATTACCTAATTGTGAATTTTGTCATTTTTATTACAGATATTGATGAATGTACCAGTAATCCATGTATGCATGGTGGCCAGTGCAGCAATGAACTGAACATGTACACATGTAACTGTACCGACACTGGATATAATGGAACAGATTGCCAAACAGGTATTTTTCCACACCTAACATTACATGATAATCAGGGTTTCTCAGATCTTATACATAAGTGTAACAATAACTTGACCAATGTCTGACATACTAGAATATGACAGGAGGTATTTGTCCTACATCTTTGAGTTAGCTGAAGAAAAATGATATTAATTTCTTAGTGATTGAATAATGAAATCAGGGCAAATTCAGTAGTTATATCAAGAAAACTTAGCTAGCCTTTGGCTTGTCATGATTTAGTTTAATGATCTATCATTACTTGAATGTGAAACGTGTCATTTCTGTTTATAGATGTTGATGAATGTGCAAGTAATCCATGTATGAATGGTGGTCAATGTATCAATGAACTGAACATGTACACATGTAACTGTACTGAGACCGGTTATAAGGGGACAGATTGCCAAACAGGTATATTTTTCAACCTAACATTGCTTGTCAACCAGGGATCCTCATATCTTTTACATCAGTGTCACAATAACTTGACCAATATCTCACATTCTACAATATGACGGGAGGTATTTGCCCTTGATTTTAAGATTAAGTAAGGAAAGGTGATAGTAGTGACTATGTACAATTCAAAGAGACAGGACCTCAAAATTCAAAGGTTTATCTGCCCTTAAAGGGTTTATCAGGGATTCTCAATTCTTATACATCAGTGTTATAATTAATAGACCAAGATGTCACATACTGGAATATGATGGGATCTAAATTTGCATTACATCTTTGGGTTTAGTGAAGAAATATGATATCGATTTATTAGTGATTGAAGAACAAAGGCAATTCAAATCCAGTAATTATATCAAGAAAATCTAGTTTACCTTTGGCCATTCACGAATTAGTTTAATGATACTATATTACCTAAATGTGAATTTTGTCATTTCTATTACAGATATTGATGAATGTGCTAGTAATCCATGTATGAATGGTGGCCAGTGTAACAATGAACTGAACACGTACACATGTAACTGTACCGACACTGGATATAATGGAACAGATTGCCAAACAGGTATCTTTAGAAACCTAACATTACATGATAATCAGGGTTTCTCAGATCTTATACATAAGTGTAACAATAACTTGACCAATGTCTCACATACTAGATATGACAGGAGGTATTTGTCCTACATCTTGAGTTAGCTGAAGAAAAATGATATTAATTTCTTAGTGATTGAAGAATAAAATCAGGGCAAATCCAGTAGTTATATCAAGAAAACCTAGCTAGCCTTTAGCTTGTCATGATTTAGTTTAATGATCTATCATTACTTGAATGCTAAACGTGTCATTTCTGTTTATAGATGTTGATGAATGTGCAAGTAATCCATGTATGAATGGTGGCCAGTGTATCAATGAACTGAACATGTACACATGTAACTGTACTGAGACCGGTTATAAGGGAACAGATTGCCAAACAGGTATGTTTCCAAACCTAACATTACATGATAATCAGGGTTTTTGAGATCTTATACATAAGTGTAACAATAACTTGTCCAATGTCTCACATACTAGATATGACAGGAGGTATTTGTCCTACATCTTGAGTTAGCTGAAGAAAAATGATATTAATTTCTTAGTGATTGAAGAATAAAATCAGGGCAAATCCAGTAGTTATATCAAGAAAACCTAGCTAGCCTTTGGCTTGTTATGATTTAGTTTAATGATCTATCATTACTTGAATGCTAAACGTGTCATTTCTGTTTATAGATGTTGATGAATGTGCAAGTAATCCATGTATGAATGGTGGCCAGTGTATCAATGAACTGAACATGTACACATGTAACTGTACTGAGACCGGTTATAAGGGAACAGATTGCCAAACAGGTATATTTTTCAACCTAACATTGCTTTTCAACCAGGGATTCTCATATCTTATACATCAGTATCACAATAACTTGACCAATATCTCACATTCTAGAATATGACGGGAGGTATTTGCCCTATATCTTAAGATTAAGTAAGGAAAGGTGATACTAGTGACTATGTACAATTTAAAGGTACAGGACCTCAAAATTCAAAGGTTTATCTTCCCTTAAAGGGTTTATCAGGGATTCTCAATTCTCATACATCAGTGTTATAATTAATAGACCAAGATGTCACATACTGGAATATGATGAGAGCTAAATTTGCATTACATGTTTGGGTTAAGTGAAGAAATATGATATTGATTTATTAGTGATTGAAGAACAAAGGCAATTCAAATCCAGTAATTATATCAAGAAAACCTAGCTTACCTTTGGCCATTCACGAATTAGTTTAATGATACTATATTACCTAAATGTGAATGTTTTTTTATTTTTATTACAGATATTGATGAATGTGCTAGTAATCCATGTATGAATGGTGGCCAGTGTAACAATGAACTGAACATGTACACATGTAACTGTACTGACACTGGATATAATGGAACAGATTGCCAAACAGGTATGTTTCCAAACCTAACATTACATGATAATCAGGGTTTCTCAGATCTTATACATAAGTGTAACAATAACTTGTCCAATGTCTCACATACTAGATATGACAGGAGGTATTTGTCCTACATCTTGAGTTAGCTGAAGAAAAATGATATTAATTTCTTAGTGATTGAAGAATAAAATCAGGGCAAATCCAGTTGTTATATCAGGAAAAAATAGCTAGCCTTTGGCTTGTCATGATTTAGTTTAATGATCTATCATTACTTGAATGCTAAACGTGTCATTCTGTTTATAGATGTTGATGAATGTGCAAGTAATCCATGTATGAATGGTGGCCAGTGTATCAATGAACTGAACATGTACACATGTAACTGTACTGAGACCGGTTATAATGGAACAGATTGCCAAACAGGTATATTTTTCAACCTAACATTGCTTTTCAACCAGGGATCCTCATATCTTATACATCAGTGTCACAATAACTTGACCAATATCTCACATTCTAAAATATGACGGGAGGTATTTGCCCTATATCTTAAGATTAAGTAAGGATAGGTGATACTAGTGACTATGTACAATTTAAAGGGACAGGACCTCAAAATTCAAAGGTTTATCTTCCCTTAAAGGGTTTATCAGGGATTCTCAATTCTTATACATCAGTGTAATAATTAGTAGACCAAGATGTCACATACTGGAATATGATGAGAGCTAAATTTGCATTACATCTTTGGGTTTAGTGAAGAAATATGATATTGATTTATTAGTGATTGAAGAACAAAATCAATTCAAATCCAGTAATTATATCAAGAAAACCAAGCTAGCTTTTGGCCTTTCACGAATTAGTTTAATGATACTATATTACCTAAATGTGAATTTTGTCATTTTTATTACAGATATTGATGAATGTACCAGTAATCCATGTATGCATGGTGGCCAGTGCAGCAATGAACTGAACATGTACACATGTAACTGTACTGACACTGGATATAATGGAACAGATTGCCAAACAGGTATGTTTCCAAACCTAACATTACATGTTAATCAGGGTTTCTCAGATCTTATACATAAGTATAACAATAACTTGACCAATGTCTCACATACTAGAATATGACAGGAGGTATTTGTCCTACATTTTTGAGTTAGCTGAAGAAAAATGATATTAATTTCTTAGTGATTGAAGAATGAAATCAGGGCAAATCCAGTAGTTATATCAAGAAAACCTAGCTAGCCTTTGGCTTGTTATGATTTAGTTTAATGATCTATCATTACTTGAATGTGAAACGTGTCATTTCTGTTTATAGATGTTGATGAATGTGCAAGTAATCCATGTATGAATGGTGGCCAGTGTATCAATGAACTGAACATGTACACATGTAACTGTACCGACACTGGATATAATGGAACAGATTGCCAAACAGGTATATTTTTCAACCTAACATTGCTTGTCAACCAGGGATCCTCATATCATATACATCAGTGCCACAATGACTTGACCAGTATCTCACATTCTAGAATATGACGGGAGGTATTTGCCCTATATCTTAAGATTAAGTAAGGAAAGGTGATACAAGTGCCTATGTACAATTTAAAGGGACAGGACCTCAAAATTCAAAGGTTTATCTTCCCTTAAAGGGTTTATCAGGGATTCTCAATTCTCATACATCAGTGTTATAATTAATAGACCAAGATGTCACATACTGGAATATGATGAGAGCTAAATTTGCATTACATCTTTGGGTTAAGTGAAGAAATATGATATTGATTTATTAGTGATTGAAGAACAAAGGCAATTCAAATCCAGTAATTATATCAAGAAAACCTAGTTAACCTTTGGCCATTCACGAATTAGTTTAATGATACTATATTACCTAAATGTGAATGTTTTTTTATTTTTATTACAGATATTGATGAATGTGCTAGTAATCCATGTATGAATGGTGGCCAGTGTAACAATGAACTGAACATGTACACATGTAACTGTACTGACACTGGATATAATGGAACAGATTGCCAAACAGGTATGTTTCCAAACCTAACATTACATGATAATCAGGGTTTCTCAGATCTTATACATAAGTGTAACAATAACTTGTCCAATGTCTCACATACTAGATATAACAGGAGGTATTTGTCCTACATCTTGAGTTAGCTGAAGAAAAATGATATTAATTTCTTAGTGATTGAAGAAAAAAATCAGGGCAAATCCAGTAGTTACATCAAGAAAAACTAGCTAGCCTTTGGCTTGTCATGATTTAGTTTAATGATCTATCATTACTAGAATGCTAAACGTGTCATTTCTGTTTATAGATGTTGATGAATGTGGAAGTAATCCATGTATGAATGGTGGCCAGTGTATCAATGAACTGAACATGTACACATGTAACTGTACTGAGACCGGTTATAAGGGGACAGATTGCCAAACAGGTATATTTTTCAACCTAACATTGCTTTTCAACCAGGGATCCTCATATCTTATATATCAGTGTCACAATAACTTGACCAATATCTCACATTCTAGAATATGACGGGAGGTATTTGCCCTATATCTTAAGATTAAGTAAGGAAAGGTGATACTAGTGACTATGTACAATTTAAAGGGACAGGACCTCAAAATTCAAAGGTTTATCTTCCCTTAAACGGTTTATCAGGGATTCTCAATTCTCATACATCAGTGTTATAATTAATAGACCAAGATGTCACATACTGGAATATGATGAGAGCTAAATTTGCATTACATCTTTGGGTTAAGTGAAGAAATATGATATTGATTTATTAGTGATTGAAGAACAAAGGCAATTCAAATCCAGTAATTATATCAAGAAAACCTAGCTAACCTTTGGCCATTCACGAATTAGTTTAATGATACTATATTACCTAAATGTGAATATTTTTTTATTTTTATTACAGATATTGATGAATGTGCTAGTAATCCATGTATGAATGGTGGCCAGTGTAACAATGAACTGAACATGTACACTTGTAACTGTACTGACACTGGATATAATGGAACAGATTGCCAAACAGGTATGTTTCCAAACCTAACATTACATGATAATCAGGGTTTCTCAGATCTAATACATAAGTGTAACAATAACTTGTCCAATGTCTCACATACTAGATATGACAGGAGGTATTTGTCCTACATCTTGAGTTAGCTGAAGAAAAATGATATTAATTTCTTAGTGATTGAAGAAAAAAATCAGGGCAAATCCAGTAGTTACATCAAGAAAAACTAGCTAGCCTTTGGCTTGTCATGATTTAGTTTAATGATCTATCATTACTAGAATGCTAAACGTGTCATTTCTGTTTATAGATGTTGATGAATGTGGAAGTAATCCATGTATGAATGGTGGCCAGTGTATCAATGAACTAAACATGTACACATGTAACTGTACTGAGACCGGTTATAAGGGAACAGATTGCTTAACAGGTATATTTTTCAACCTAACATTGCTTTTCAACCAGGGATCCTCATATCTTATATATCAGTGTCACAATAACTTGACCAATATCTCACATTCTAGAATATGACGGGAGGTATTTGCCCTATATCTTAAGATTAAGTAAGGAAAGGTGATACTAGTGACTATGTACAATTTAAAGGGACAGGACCTCAAAATTCAAAGGTTTATCTTCCCTTAAAGGGTTTATCAGGGATTCTCAATTCTCATACATCAGTGTTATAATTAATAGACCAAGATGTCACATACTGGAATATGATGAGAGCTAAATTTGGATTACATCTTTGGGTTAAGTGAAGAAATATGATATTGATTTATTAGTGATTGAAGAACAAAGGCAATTCAAATCCAGTAATTATATCAAGAAAACCTAGCTAACCTTTGGCCATTCACGAATTAGTTTAATGATACTATATTACCTAAATGTGAATATATATTTTTTTTTATTACAGATATTGATGAATGTGCTAGTAATCCATGTATGAATGGTGGCCAGTGTAACAATGAACTGAACATGTACACTTGTAACTGTACTGACACTGGATATAATGGAACAGATTGCCAAACAGGTATGTTTCCAAACCTAACATTACATGATAATCAGGGTTTCTCAGATCTAATACATAAGTGTAACAATAACTTGTCCAATGTCTCACATACTAGATATGATAGGAGGTATTTGTCCTACATCTTGAGTTAGCTGAAGAAAAATGATATTAATTTTTTAGTGATTGAAGAATAAAATCAGGGCAAATCCAGTAGTTATATCAACAAAACCTAGCTAGCCTTTGGCTTGTCATGATTTAGTTTAATGATCTATCATTACTTGAATGCTAAACGTGTTTTTTCTGTTTATAGATGTTGATGAATGTGCAAGTAATCCATGTATGAATGGTGGCCAGTGTATCAATGAACTAAACATGTACACTTGTAACTGTACTGACACTGGATATAATGGAACAGATTGCCAAACAGGTATATTTTTCAACCTAACATTGCTTGTCAACCAGGGATCCTCATATCTTATACATCAGTGTCACAATGACTTGACCAGTAACTCACATTCTAGAATATGACAGGAGGTATTTGCCCTAAATCTTAAGATTAAGTAAGGAAAGGTAATACTAGTGACTATGTACAATTCAAAACGACAGGACCTCAAAATTCAAAGGTTTATCTGCCCTTAAAGGGTTTATCAGGGATTCTCAATTCTTATACATCAGTGTAATAATTAGTAGACCAAGATGTCACATACTGGAATATGATCAGAGCTAAATTTGCATTACATCTTTGGGTTTAGTGAAGAAATATGATATTGATTTATTAGTGATTGAAGAACAAAATCGATTCAAATCCAGTAATTATATCAAGAAAACCTAGCTAGCCTTTGGGCTTTCACGAATTAGTTTAATGATACTATATTACCTAAATGTGAATTTTGTCATTTTTATTACAGATATTGATGAATGTACCAGTAATCCATGTATGCATGGTGGCCAGTGCAGCAATGAACTGAACATGTACACATGTAACTGTACTGACACTGGATATAATGGAACAGATTGCCAAACAGGTATGTTTCCAAACCTAACATTACATGTTAATCAGGGTTTCTCAGATCTTATACATAAGTGTAACAATAACTTGTCCAATGTCTCACATACTAGATATGACAGGAGGTATTTGTCCTACATTTTTGAGTTAGCTGAAGAAAAATGATATTAATTTCTTAGTGATTGAAGAATAAAATCAGGGCAAATCCAGTAGTTATATCAAGAAAACCTAGCTAGCCTTTGGCTTGTTATGATTTAGTTTAATGATCTATCATTACTTGAATGTGAAACATGTCATTTCTGTTTATAGATGTTGATGAATGTGCAAGTAATCCATGTATGAATGGTGGCCAGTGTATCAATGAACTGAACATGTACACATGTAACTGTACCGACACTGGATATAATGGAACAGATTGCCAAACAGGTATATTTTTCAACCTAACATTGCTTTTCAACCAGGGATCCTCATATCTTATATATCAGTGTTACAATAACTTGACCAATATCTCACATTCTAGAATATGACAGGAGGTATTTGCCCTAAATCTTAAGATTAAGTAAGGAAAGGTGATACTAGTGACTATGTCAATTTAAAGGGACAGGACCTCAAAATTCAAAGGTTTTTCTGCCCTTAAAGGGTTTATCAGGGATTTTCTATTCTTATACATCAGTGTAATAATTAATAGACCAAGATGTCACATACTGGAATATGATGAGAGCTAAATTTGCATTACATCTTTGGATTTAGTGAAGAAATATGATATTGATTTATTAGTGATTGAAGAACAAAGGCAATTCAAATCCAGTAATTATATCAAGAAAACCTAGTTAACCTTTGGCCATTCACGAATTAGTTTAATGATACTATATTACCTGAATGTGAATGTTTTTTTATTTTTATTACAGATATTGATGAATGTGCTAGTAATCCATGTATGAATGGTGGCCAGTGTAACAATGAACTGAACATGTACACATGTAACTGTACTGACACTGGATATAATGGAACAGATTGCCAAACAGGTATGTTTCCAAACCTAACATTACATGATAATCAGGGTTTCTCAGATCTTATACATAAGTGTAACAATAACTTGTCCAATGTCTCACATACTAGATATAACAGGAAGTATTTGTCCTACATCTTGAGTTAGCTGAAGAAAAATGATATTAATTTCTTAGTGATTGAAGAAAAAAATCAGGGCAAATCCAGTAGTTACATCAAGAAAAACTAGCTAGCCTTTGGCTTGTCATGATTTAGTTTAATGATCTATCATTACTTGAATGTGAAACGTGTCATTTCTGTTTATAGATGTTGATGAATGTGCAAGTAATCCATGTATGAATGGTGGCCAGTGTATCAATGAACTGAACATGTACACTTGTAACTGTACCGACACTGGATATAATGGAACAGATTGCCAGACAGGTATATTTTTCAACCTAACATTGCTTGTCAACCAGGGATCCTCATATCTTATACATCAGTGTCACAATGACTTGACCAGTATCTCACATTCTAGAATATGACGGGAGGTATTTGCCCTAAATTTTAAGATTAAGTATGGAAAGGTGATACTAGTGACTATGTACAATTCAAAGGGACAGGACCTCAAAATTCAAAGGTTTATCTGCCCTAAAAGGGTTTATCAGGAATTCTCAATTCTTAGACATCAGTGTAATAATTAATAGACCAAGATGTCACATACTGGAATATGATGAGAGCTAAATTTGCATTACATCTTTGGGTTTAGTGAAGAAATATGATATTGATTTATTAGTGATTGAAGAACAAAGTCAATTCAAATCCAGTAATTATATCAAGAAAACCTAGCTAGCCTTTGGCCTTTCACGAATTAGTTTAATGATACTATATTACCTAAATGTGAATTTTGTCATTTTTATTACAGATATTGATGAATGTGCTAGTAATCCATGTATGAATGGTGGCCAGTGTAACAATGAACTGAACATGTACACATGTAACTGTACTGACACTGGATATAATGGAACAGATTGCCAAACAGGTATGTTTCCAAACCCAACATTACATGATAATCAGGGTTTCTGAGATCTTATACATAAGTGTAACAATAACTTGTCCAATGTCTCACATACTAGATATGACAGGAGGTATTTGTCCTACATCTTGAGTTAGCTGAAGAAAAATGATATTAATTTCTTAGTGATTGAAGAATAAAATCAGGGCAAATCCAGTAGTTATATCGAGAAAAACTAGCTAGCCTTTGGCTTGTCATGATTTAGTTTAATGATCTATCATTACTTGAATGCTAAACGTGTCATTTATGTTTATAGATGTTGATGAATGTGGAAGTAATCCATGTATGAATGGTGGCCAGTGTATCAATGAACTGAACATGTACACATGTAACTGTACTGAGACCGGTTATAAGGGAACAGATTGCCAAACAGGTATATTTTTCAACCAAACATTGCTTTTCAACCAGGGATCCTCATATCTTATATATCAGTGTTACAATAACTTGACCAATATCTCACATTCTAGAATATGACGGGAGGTATTTGCCCTATATCTTAAGATTAAGTAAGGAAAGGTGATACTAGTGACTATGTCAATTTAAAGGGACAGGACCTCAAAATTCAAAGGTTTATCTTCCCTTAAAGGGTTTATCAGGGATTCTCAATTCTCATACATCAGTGTTATAATTAATAGACCAAGATGTCACATACTGGAATATGATGAGAGCTAAATTTGCATTACATGTTGGGTTAAGTGAAGAAATATGATATTGATTTATTAGTGATTGAAGAACAAAATCAATTCAAATCCAGTAATTATATCAAGAAAACCTAGTTAACCTTTGGCCATTCACGAATTAGTTTAATGATACTATATTACCTAAATGTGAATGTTTTTTTATTTTTATTACAGATATTGATGAATGTGCTAGTAATCCATGTATGAATGGTGGCCAGTGTAACAATGAACTGAACATGTACACATGTAACTGTACTGACACTGGATATAATGGAACAGATTGCCAAACAGGTATGTTTCCAAACCTAACATTACATGATAATCAGGGTTTCTCAGATCTTATACATAAGTGTAACAATAACTTGTCCAATGTCTCACATACTAGATATAACAGGAAGTATTTGTCCTACATCTTGAGTTAGCTGAAGAAAAATGATATTAATTTCTTAGTGATTGAAGAAAAAAATCAGGGCAAATCCAGTAGTTACATCAAGAAAAACTAGCTAGCCTTTGGCTTGTCATGATTTAGTTTAATGATCTATCATTACTTGAATGTGAAACGTGTCATTTCTGTTTATAGATGTTGATGAATGTGGAAGTAATCCATGTATGAATGGTGGCCAGTGTATCAATGAACTGAACATGTACACATGTAACTGTACTGAGACCGGTTATAAGGGAACAGATTGCCAAACAGGTATATTTTTCAACCTAACATTGCTTTTCAACCAGGGATCCTCATATCTTATATATCAGTGTCACAATAACTTGACCAATATCTCACATTCTAGAATATGACGGGAGGTATTTGCCCTATATCTTAAGATTAAGTAAGGAAAGGTGATACTAGTGACTATGTACAATTTAAAGGGACAGGACCTCAAAATTCAAAGGTTTATCTTCCCTTAAACGGTTTATCAGGGATTCTCAATTCTCATACATCAGTGTTATAATTAATAGACCAAGATGTCACATACTGGAATATGATGAGAGCTAAATTTGCATTACATCTTTGGGTTAAGTGAAGAAATATGATATTGATTTATTAGTGATTGAAGAACAAAGGCAATTCAAATCCAGTAATTATATCAAGAAAACCTAGCTAACCTTTGGCCATTCACGAATTAGTTTAATGATACTATATTACCTAAATGTGAATTTTTTTATTTTTTTATTACAGATATTGATGAATGTGCTAGTAATCCATGTATGAATGGTGGCCAGTGTAACAATGAACTGAACATGTACACATGTAACTGTACTGACACTGGATATAATGGAACAGATTGCCAAACAGGTATGTTTCCAAACCTAACATTACATGATAATCAGGGTTTCTCAGATCTTATACATAAGTGTAACAATAACTTGTCCAATGTCTCACATACTAGATATGACAGGATGTATTTGTCCTACATCTTGAGTTAGCTGAAGAAAAATGATATTAATTTCTTAGTGATTGAAGAATAAAATCAGGGCAAATCCAGTAGTTATATCAATAAAACCTAGCTAGCCTTTGGCTTGTCATGATTTAGTTTAATGATCTATCATTACTTGAATGTGAAACGTGTCATTTCTGTTTATAGATGTTGATGAATGTGCAAGTAATCCATGTATGAATGGTGGCCAGTGTATCAATGAACTGAACATGTACACTTGTAACTGTACCGACACTGGATATAATGGAACAGATTGCCAGACAGGTATATTTTTCAACCTAACATTGCTTGTCAACCAGGGATCCTCATATCTTATACATCAGTGTCACAATGACTTGACCAGTATCTCACATTCTAGAATATGACGGGAGGTATTTGCCCTAAATTTTAAGATTAAGTATGGAAAGGTGATACTAGTGACTATGTACAATTCAAAGGGACAGGACCTCAAAATTCAAAGGTTTATCTGCCCTAAAAGGGTTTATCAGGAATTCTCAATTCTTAGACATCAGTGTAATAATTAATAGACCAAGATGTCACATACTGGAATATGATGAGAGCTAAATTTGCATTACATCTTTGGGTTTAGTGAAGAAATATGATATTGATTTATTAGTGATTGAAGAACAAAGTCAATTCAAATCCAGTAATTATATCAAGAAAACCTAGCTAGCCTTTGGCCTTTCACGAATTAGTTTAATGATACTATATTACCTAAATGTGAATTTTGTCATTTTTATTACAGATATTGATGAATGTGCTAGTAATCCATGTATGAATGGTGGCCAGTGTAACAATGAACTGAACATGTACACATGTAACTGTACTGACACTGGATATAATGGAACAGATTGCCAAACAGGTATGTTTCCAAACCCAACATTACATGATAATCAGGGTTTCTGAGATCTTATACATAAGTGTAACAATAACTTGTCCAATGTCTCACATACTAGATATGACAGGAGGTATTTGTCCTACATCTTGAGTTAGCTGAAGAAAAATGATATTAATTTCTTAGTGATTGAAGAATAAAATCAGGGCAAATCCAGTAGTTATATCAAGAAAACCTAGCTAGCCTTTGGCTTGTTATGATTTAGTTTAATGATCTATCATTACTTGAATGTGAAACATGTCATTTCTGTTTATAGATGTTGATGAATGTGCAAGTAATCCATGTATGAATGGTGGCCAGTGTATCAATGAACTGAACATGTACACATGTAACTGTACTGACACTGGATATAATGGAACAGATTGCCAAACAGGTATATTTTTCAACCTAACATTGCTTGTCAACCAGGGATCCTCATATCTTATACATCAGTGCCACAATGACTTGACCAGTATCTCACATTCTAGAATATGACAGGAGGTATTTGCCCTAAATCTTAAGATTAAGTAAGGAAAGGTGATACTAGTGACTATGTACAATTCAAAGGGACAGGACCTCAAAATTCAAAGGTTTTTCTGCCCTTAAAGGGTAAATCAGGGATTTTCTATTCTTATACATCAGTGTAATAATTAATAGACCAAGATGTCACATACTGGAATATGATGAGAGCTAAATTTGCATTACATCTTTGGGTTTAGTGAAGAAATATGATATTGATTTATTAGTGATTGAAGAACAAAATCAATTCAAATCCAGTAATTATATCAAGAAAACCTAGCTAGCCTTTAGCCTTTCACGAATTAGTTTAATGATACTATATTACCTACTTTTGAATTTTGTCATTTTTATTACAGATATTGATGAATGTGCTAGTAATCCATGTATGAATGGTGGCCAGTGTAACAATGAACTGAACATGTACACATGTAACTGTACTGACACTGGATATAATGGAACAGATTGCCAAACAGGTATGTTTCCAAACCTAACATTACATGATAATCAGGGTTTCTCAGATCTTATACATAAGTGTAACAATAACATGTCCAATGTCTCACATACTAGATATGACAGGATGTATTTGTCCTACATCTTGAGTTAGCTGAAGAAAAATGATATTAATTTCTTAGTGATTGAAGAATAAAATCAGGGCAAATCCAGTAGTTATATCAATAAAACCTAGCTAGCCTTTGGCTTGTCATGATTTAGTTTAATGATCTATCATTACTTGAATGTGAAACGTGTCATTTCTGTTTATAGATGTTGATGAATGTGCAAGTAATCCATGTATGAATGGTGGCCAGTGTATCAATGAACTGAACATGTACACTTGTAACTGTACCGACACTGGATATAATGGAACAGATTGCCAGACAGGTATATTTTTCAACCTAACATTGCTTGTCAACCAGGGATCCTCATATCTTATACATCAGTGTCACAATGACTTGACCAGTATCTCACATTCTAGAATATGACGGGAGGTATTTGCCCTAAATTTTAAGATTAAGTATGGAAAGGTGATACTAGTGACTATGTACAATTCAAAGGGACAGGACCTCAAAATTCAAAGGTTTATCTGCCCTAAAAGGGTTTATCAGGAATTCTCAATTCTTAGACATCAGTGTAATAATTAATAGACCAAGATGTCACATACTGGAATATGATGAGAGCTAAATTTGCATTACATCTTTGGGTTTAGTGAAGAAATATGATATTGATTTATTAGTGATTGAAGAACAAAGTCAATTCAAATCCAGTAATTATATCAAGAAAACCTAGCTAGCCTTTGGCCTTTCACGAATTAGTTTAATGATACTATATTACCTAAATGTGAATTTTGTCATTTTTATTACAGATATTGATGAATGTACCAGTAATCCATGTATGCATGGTGGCCAGTGTAACAATGAACTGAACACGTACACATGTAACTGTACTGACACTGGATATAATGGAACAGATTGCCAAACAGGTATGTTTCCAAACCTAACATTACATGATAATCAGGGTTTCTGAGATCTTATACATAAGTGGAACAATAACTTGTCCAATGTCTCACATACTAGATATGACAGGAGGTATTTGTCCTACATCTTGAGTTAGCTGAAGAAAAATGATATTAATTTCTTAGTGATTGAAGAATAAAATCAGGGCAAATCCAGTAGTTATATCAAGAAAACCTAGCTAGCCTTTGGCTTGTCATGATTTAGTTTAATGATCTATCATTACTTGAATGCTAAACGTGTTTTTTCTGTTTATAGATGTTGATGAATGTGCAAGTAATCCATGTATGAATGGTGGCCAGTGTATCAATGAACTAAACATGTACACTTGTAACTGTACTGACACTGGATATAATGGAACAGATTGCCAAACAGGTATATTTTTCAACCTAACATTGCTTGTCAACCAGGGATCCTCATATCTTATACATCAGTGTCACAATGACTTGACCAGTATCTCACATTCTAGAATATGACGGGAGGTATTTGCCCTAAATCTTAAGATTAAGTAAGGAAAGGTGATACTAGTGACTATGTACAATTCAAAACGACAGGACCTCAAAATTCAAAGGTTTATCTGCCCTTAAAGGGTTTATCAGGGATTCTGAATTCTTATACATCAGTGTAATAATTAGTAGACCAAGATGTCACATACTGGAATATGATGAGAGCTAAATTTGCATTACATCTTTGGGTTTAGTGAAGAAATATGATATTGATCTATTAGTGATTGAAGAACAAAATCAATTCAAATCCAGTAATTATATCAAGAAAACCTAGCTAGCTTTTGGCCTTTCACGAATTAGTTTAATGATACTATATTACCTAAATGTGAATTTTGTCATTTTTATTACAGATATTGATGAATGTACCAGTAATCCATGTATGCATGGTGGCCAGTGCAGCAATGAACTGAACATGTACACATGTAACTGTACTGACACTGGATATAATGGAACAGATTGCCAAACAGGTATGTTTCCAAACCTAACATTACATGTTAATCAGGGTTTCTCAGATCTTATACATAAGTATAACAATAACTTGACCAATGTCTCACATACTAGAATATGACAGGAGGTATTTGTCCTACATTTTTGAGTTAGCTGAAGAAAAATGATATTAATTTCTTAGTGATTGAAGAATAAAATCAGGGCAAATCCAGTAGTTATATCAAGAAAACCTAGCTAGCCTTTGGCTTGTTATGATTTAGTTTAATAATCTATCATTACTTGAATGTGAAACGTGTCATTTCTTTTTATAGATGTTGATGAATGTGCAAGTAATCCATGTATGAATGGTGGCCAGTGTATCAATGAACTGAACATGTACACATGTAACTGTACCGACACTGGATATAATGGAACAGATTGCCAAACAGGTATATTTTTCAACCTAACATTGCTTGTCAACCAGGGATCCTCATATCTTATACATCAGTGCCACAATGACTTGACCAGTATCTCACATTCTAGAATATGACAGGAGGTATTTGCCCTAAATTTTAAGATTAAGTAAGGAAAGGTGATACTAGTGACTATGTACAATTCAAAGGGACAGGACCTCAAAATTCAAAGGTTTTTCTGCCCTAAGAGGGTTTATCAGGGATTCTCAATTCTTATACATCAGTGTAATAATTAATAGACCAAGATGTCACATACTGGAATATGATGAGAGCTAAATTTGCATTACATCTTTGGGTTTAGTGAAGAAATATGATATTGATTTATTAGTGATTGAAGAACAAAATCAATTCAAATCCAGTAATTATATCAAGAAAACCTAGCTAGCCTTTAGCCTTTCACGAATTAGTTTAATGATACTATATTACCTAATTTTGAATTTTGTCATTTTTATTACAGATATTGATGAATGTGCTAGTAATCCATGTATGAATGGTGGCCAGTGTAACAATGAACTGAACATGTACACATGTAACTGTACTGACACTGGATATAATGGAACAGATTGCCAAACAGGTATGTTTCCAAACCTAACATTACATGATAATCAGGGTTTCTGAGATCTTATACATAAGTGTAACAATAACTTGTCCAATGTCTCACATACTAGATATGACAGGAGGTATTTGTCCTACATCTTGAGTTAGCTGAAGAAAAATGATATTAATTTCTTAGTGATTGAAGAATAAAATCAGGGCAAATCCAGTAGTTATATCAATAAAACCTAGCTAGCCTTTGGCTTGTCATGATTTAGTTTAATGATCTATCATTACTTGAATGTGAAACGTGTCATTTCTGTTTATAGATGTTGATGAATGTGCAAGTAATCCATGTATGAATGGTGGCCAGTGTATCAATGAACTGAACATGTACACTTGTAACTGTACCGACACTGGATATAATGGAACAGATTGCCAGACAGGTATATTTTTCAACCTAACATTGCTTGTCAACCAGGGATCCTCATATCTTATACATCAGTGTCACAATGACTTGACCAGTATCTCACATTCTAGAATATGACGGGAGGTATTTGCCCTAAATTTTAAGATTAAGTATGGAAAGGTGATACTAGTGACTATGTACAATTCAAAGGGACAGGACCTCAAAATTCAAAGGTTTATCTGCCCTTAAAGGGTTTATCAGGGATTCTCAATTTTTAGACATCAGTGTAATAATTAGTAGACCAAGATGTCACATACTGGAATATGATGAGAGCTAAATTTGCATTACATCTTTGGGTTTAGTGAAGAAATATGATATTGATTTATTAGCGATTGAAGAACAAAGTCAATTCAAATCCAGTAATTATATCAAGAAAACCTAGCTAGCCTTTGGCCTTTCACGAATTAGTTTAATGATACTATATTACCTAAATGTGAATTTTGTCATTTTTATTACAGATATTGATGAATGTACCAGTAATCCATGTATGCATGGTGGCCAGTGTAACAATGAACTGAACATGTACACATGTAACTGTACTGACACTGGATATAATGGAACAGATTGCCAAACAGGTATGTTTCCAAACCTAACATTACATGATAATCAGGGTTTCTGAGATCCTATACATAAGTGTAACAATAACTTGACCAATGTCTCACATACTAGAATTTGACAGGAGGTATTTGTCCTACATCTTTGAGTTAGCCGAAAAAAAATGATATTAATTTCTTAGTGATTGAAGAATAAAATCAGGGCAAATCCAGTAGTTATATCAAGAAAACCTAGCTAGCCTTTGGCTTGTTATGATTTAGTTTAATGATCTATCATTACTTGAATGTGAAAAGTGTCATTTCTGTTTATAGATGTTGATGAATGTGCAAGTAATCCATGTATGAATGGTGGCCAGTGTATCAATGAACTGAACATGTACACATGTAACTGTACTGAGACCGGTTATAAGGGGACAGATTGCCAAACAGGTATATTTTTCAACCTAACATTGCTTTTCAACCAGGGATCCTCATATCTTATACATCAGTGTCACAATAACTTGACCAATATCTCACATTCTAGAATATGACGGGAGGTATTTGCCCTATATCTTAAGATTAAGTAAGGAAAGGTGATACTAGTGACTATGTACAATTTAAAGGGGCAGGACCTCAAAATTCAAAGGTTTATCTTCCCTTAAAGGGTTTATCAGGGATTCTCAATTCTCATACATCAGTGTTATAATTAAAAGACCAAGATGTCACATACTGGAATATGATGAGAGCTAAATTTGCATTACATCTTTGGGTTAAGTGAAGAAATATGATATTGATTTATTAGTGATTGAAGAACAAAGGCAATTCAAATCCAGTAATTATATCAAGAAAACCTAGCTAACCTTTGGCCATTCACGAATTAGTTTAATGATACTATATTACCTAAATGTGAATGTGTTTTTTTTTTTATTACAGATATTGATGAATGTGCTAGTAATCCATGTATGCATGGTGGCCAGTGCAGCAATGAACTGAACATGTACACATGTAACTGTTCTGACACTGGATATAATGGAACCAATTGCCAAACAGGTATTTTCAAAAATATGCTAACACATGTACATCACCATTGCTTTTATTTAATCAATCAAGAAATTGACCAATAGTATTATTGATCTTTTAGGTATTGAGGTTTAAAATCAGTTCTAATGCAGTATGTATATTAGGAAAACCTAGCTAGCCTTCGACCTTTTATGAATTAGTTTCACTGCACGAGAACCACCTTTTTTACATATATATGTGCCTGGCGTATGTAGGTATGCTTTTGCGTATACAAGCTTGTCCTATTCCCCGTGTGTATACGCCTCATCTGTCGGTGCCCGATTCATTTATACGCCTGATTCATATATATGCCTTACTACCGATAAGTTCCGATCTCTGCTACTTGGGAACACCACTGGTAGCATATTTCATTTTCTATTAACCATCAAAGTTTGTATCATATGAAAAATGCAATCTTATATTACCAATTTATTTGATAAAACCTTTATAAAACCTGATTGAGTATAAATTTATTTAATTTCTTTAATTACTTTAAGTTTTTTACCGTTTTTCTAATATATTTTACTTACAAACACCACTCTTTTGTAGAGTTGTGGATGTAAGCCTTTATAAGCCTTTAGGAAGTCTTGATTAGAGACATTGGGTTGGGCTCATGCTCGGGGTCAGGGTGGAGGTTGGAGTTGGGAGAGGACTTCAGCGTAGCTGGCGGGAGATGTACTGTACCGCATACACTAAAAGTATCCTCTATAAATCAGCTAAACTCTGGAATGAGCTAGCCCCGACTGTCCGTGCCATAGACACACCAGAAAACCTAAAGAAATTTCTAAAAACAACTGCACTATTGCCTTTGTGACCTTCATTTCACATAAAACTACGGAACAGGTACACCACCGATGTGGGCGGTTACTAACACATGAAAACTAATTACACCAAATAATGAGTGGAATCAACGCTTGTTAACACTAAGTATATATAACCACAGCCATTAGACTAAGTAAAACTAATGGAGAGCAAGCAGTCTATGCCCCCCCCCCCCAATAAAAGCCCATCTGTCATTATTTTCATTTAACCCATTATCATCACTTATAAGTAAAGGCTGTAAGCTCCACTTAGGTACTCTTCTAATATGATATAGTGAAGGATATTTATCACTGGAAAAGCATGTACCTTGATCCATGAATGTGGAATCTTTATGGCTGGACCGAAGGAAGACAGGCCTAGAGCCTAAGAAGTCCAGGGTAAATAAATGAATAAAAAAAAATTTTAAAAAAAAGATGGCCGGCACTGGCAGTAGGCTCTGAAGAAGTGAGCAAGGCCTTTAGTGATGTTTGAGTGAGTGTCGGGAGTAGGGGAGGCCACCTGTACAAACAAGTAGGAGGCAGCAGGTCACGATTCTTTTTTTGTTTGCACAGAGAATATTTCCTCTTGTATATGCCAGGTGTGAAATACAGCCAAGACGCGTCCATACATAATAGGAAACAGTCTTGTATATGCCTCATATGCTGGTGTGTATTACAGGTGCATACAAATGAATACGAGGAACTATACAGCCGATATGTGCGCTGCCACGATGGCGCATGTATGTGTAGTGGGACGGGAATCCAGCAGTGTTCGTTTGTTTCACGGAAGGTGGCGCGATATGCCGATCCTTACTGTGTAGTGATTCCGGGCAACGCCGCACACGAGAGTGGCACGGCGGAGACCGGGATTACGTAACGCTTAGTATATATACTCAGCGTTCACAGTAGGTCGAAAGGCTATCCTCGCGCGTCCCTTCTACGGAACGGATCCTTGGGCCCTCACTTTGCAGGCGGGTTCTTGTAACCTTCCTGGTGGTTAGGCGAATCCTCCGGATTAGCCTATCCAGCATTACCTAGCACCCATGTGATAGGGTACTGTACTTGTGGGGAAGATCTTCCAGATTTTTTCCGGGAAGTAAGTGATTAATAAACATCCCTGTTTATTAAATGACGTTGTTGTGTTGTGTGTGATTAGGTCTGTGCGAACTAACCGAAAACTGAATCAACCTACGTGAGTGCGTAGGGTGGGATCCTGCCTGGAACTAGCGTTCCGGATTGGGGTCATCCAACCTGCTAGACAGGCGGCGACCACCACACTGGTGCCGTGACCAGGATCCCAGGTTGCTTGCACAACCCGGGATTCTCGGTAAATGCACGGATCTGGAATAAAAACCAGATCTCAGGCTGAACAGGAGAGTGAAGATGGGGAGGTAACTTCTCAACAAACTCTTCCAGCCCGGAATGACGACAAGTCTCCAAAACCAGAGGGAGGGGGTGAAACCCAGAAGTCTGGCAAGGAGAAATCTCGGAAGAGAACCGCCGCTCAGAATCTGAGTTCGACGGTCCTGAAGAGTTTCAGTCCGGCGGCCGACAGCCAACATGGCCCCGCAAGGGATCTGGAGGGACTCAGTAAAATTGGGTCTCAGACAGATAGTCCTGGAGAGTCTAGTACTCCCCGGAATAGGTCGGAAAATACCTTAAGGGTACCTTCCGATGAAGTTCCTGTAGGTTTCCTTGGACCCGAACTCTTAGCCGAGTTTGATAGGGAGAGGGAAGCCAGAGACATGTGTCGGGAACTAGAAGCTCGAAACCGTGAGATCACCGAGAAGGTAGCCCAAAGGCACCATAACTTGAAAGAACTCTCGGTTCGCGAGATTGAAACTCTAGAAAAAATCAAGCGATTGGACCAACATGTACAATACATGAAAGACCAAGTTCGACTAGCGGAGACAGAATCATCCCAACGGATGCCTATGTCACAAGCTGGCTGGAGTAATGTGAGAGATCATCTATACTCCCCACCAGGGAGAGTAGAAGATCCAGAGAAGACCCCTAACAGATTCATATCTGGGACAAAGGGTGTGAAGACTCCTTTGGTTAGCTTCCGGCTACCCTCTGAGTCGAGAATGGGTTCTCCGAGTTCCGAACGTACTAGTAAAGCTATAGCTGAACTAGGGTTCAACTCGTTCAACCAAGTCCGGGAACAAGATCGGATCTTTAACTTGTCAATGGCGAGAGCCGACAAGGTTCCGATGATGCGCCCAGAGAACGCAGCCAGAAAGAACGCTGTCATTCCAAAACCGTACGGGAAAGGAATGGAGTGGGAACACTGGTTCGCGGGATTTTGTGAGGATATACAATGTAATGAGATGGACCCGGAGAAGCTGCACTTCGCGCTTTTCGCCGTTCCGGTGGTACGGAATGGGATGAGCTAGTGGAGGTAGCCTCATACATACTACTGTGGTCAGTTGGTAACGCTGAACCCCCGATCCACTTTTTTAAAGAGGATCCAGGGTAAAGAGGAGACAACTCGCACCTATGAGCTAGCTTTGCAACAAATGTTGTTAGAGGTTTACCCAGGGACTGGATTAGATTCTCCTGCGCTGCATGAAGATCTACAAACTCAGTTTGTAAAAGGACTTCGAGATGATGACGTGAGAGCGGAAGTCATCTCTAAATGGGAGCCCGGTATGAACTTCATGCAGGTGTTGCGAATAGTAGATGCCTATGAACAACGGTGTATACTATTCGGAAAATATGCTAATCCAGGAAAAACTTCTCGGGTTAACATAGTGGGTTCTACTTGGTCACAAGTAGA
Organism: Alentia gelatinosa; assembly: GCA_950022655.1. Classification (NCBI taxonomy): domain Eukaryota; kingdom Metazoa; phylum Annelida; class Polychaeta; order Phyllodocida; family Polynoidae; genus Alentia; species Alentia gelatinosa. Next base: position 122,417,327 of record OX465581.1, read on the forward strand.
AGAAGATACCTACGAGTGTCAGGAAGCAGAAATAGAGGATATACTCTCTAATGTCTGCTCCATGGTACTCGGAAGAGGAGGTTTCAATAGACGGGGACGTGGAAGAGGTCGAACCCCTAGCTTTGGAAGGAACAGCGATGTACCTTCTGTGGCAGAGGCAAAACCAATAACCACTGATCCTGAAGGAAATTCCTCAGAGGTTATGAAGTTGTTGACCAAAATCAACGAAAGACTGAATCAGGTGGAGAAAAACCAGCTGGATGTCCGACGTTGTTGGCGGTGCAACAAAATGGGACATATCTCTCCAGATTGTCCAGAAGCCCGGAACGTTACTACGGTGGAAACATCTCGTAGTCTGCCTGCGTTGATGGTTGCCTCTCAGAGTGAACCAGAAAACAAAGGAGGACTGAAGCGAATGGCAACACTGCGGTCCGGGAAGGAAAGTGCCAGGAGACTCAAACCTGTGAGATGTATAAGGAGGAAAATATTTCCAACTTACCAGAAAAGGGGAAGATACAAAATACGGTCGCAACGATCTGTAGTAAGTATCTTTCACCCGGGCATCCTTGTCTGCAATGGCTTTGTCAACGCGGATGGGACCTTGGAACCTTGGATGGAATCTCACGGTTTATAAGACAACCGTCCCCCTTAGGAGGGCGACGTTGGTATGTGCCGACTAGAATTCAAGGAAGAAAGGTGGATTTATTGTTAGATACTGGTGCTAGTCGCTCTGTGTTAAACAATGGACTCTATCAGTCTCTTGGATTTGCGCAGGAATGTCATGTTCCTGGAGCCTCGGCAAAAGCTGCTAATGGTACTCATATGAGATGCTATGGTAGTGTGATAATTCCAGTCTCAATAGGTAACACTGAATTCGTATGGGGTCCCATACTCAGTGATATCGAAGAAAGTGGAATATTAGGCGTAGATTTTCTCACCCTCTATGGAGGCTCTGTAGATCTACCAGATGGCACTCTCCGACTCAAATTTCCTGAGTTAATGGAAGTGGAATGTAGTTGTCGACGGATTTCTTCTTTGATTTCTGTTTGACAAGACGTGGGCATCCCCCCCCAGCAGATGGTTAATGTCCTGATAGCTGGGGAAGGCGACTTACCACGTGGAGATGCACTCTTCGAGCCAGACCCAGAACTGTTTTCTAAAAAAGGAATACAGGCCTGGGATACCTTGATCGGAAGTGCCAGAGAAGGATCAATTCCTATAAGTAATCATACCTCCGGGTTGATTAAATTAAGGAAGGGTGATACATTGGGCTGGGTAACTCTAGCTCATGTAGATGGCCTAGTGGACTCCAGTCCACAGGGAATCACACCTATTCCCGTTTCCGAAATAACCGGGGAAGATGAACAATCTGAACTGGGAAGGTCGGACTTAATAGGAAATGATTATGAAGAAGTGCGGGTTAGTGCTATCGATACAGGAACGGGATCCCTTCCAGTTCCGAGTCCATTGCACGAAACTCTGGAAACTTTAGTTCAGACGACAGATGCACTAAACAGTGGGGAACGACATGAACTAAGGATTCTTTTGAAGAAGATGGAGTCAATCTTTACTCAACCTGGAGATCCCTTGGGGAGAACGGATCGAGTAGAACACACGATTGACACTGAAGGTTATCAACCTTTCCGCCTTCCTTATCGACAGCTACCTCCGGTAAAACGGGAAGCTTTAGAAGAGGAAGTAGGGAAAATGATGGACCAGAAAGTAATCATCCCCAGTGCAAGTCCTTGGGCTAGCCCGGTGGTAATGGTTACTAAAAAGGATGGTACTTGCCGATTCTGTATTGATTACAGAAAATTGAATGGTATCACCCGGAAGAATGCTTACCCAATACCCCGGATCGATGAGAGTCTCGACTCTCTGGGAGGGAACCAGTGGTTTTGTACTCTGGATCTCCAGTCTGGATATTGGCAAGTAAAGATGAACAGTGGCGATCAGTCTAAAACGGCGTTCACCACTCATCAAGGGCTTTACGAGTTTACAGTAATGCCATTTGGCCTCTGTAACGCTCCCGCGACTTTCGAATCCATGATGGATCAGATGTTGCGGGGTCTACAGTGGAAAAAGTGTTTGGTTTATCTAGACGACATAATCATCTTCGGAAAGAATTATGTTGAATGTTTAGAAAACCTGAGAGAGGTATTTGAGCGTATTCAATCTTATGGGTTGAGGCTCAAACCTCAAAAATGCAAACTGTTTCGCAAATCTGTGGAATACTTGGGACGGATAGTTTCCGGAAATGGAATCCGGGCAGATCCTTCCAAGTTGGAGGTAGTGGCTAATTGGCAACGCCCCCAGAATATAAAAGACATAAGGTCTTTCCTAGGATTTTGTTCGTATTACCGCGACTTTATCCCGGGTTTTTCTGAAATTGCACACCCTATGCAACAGTATGTAGTACTAGATAAGCCAGGGAAGCAAAAAGAGATCCAATGGACTTCGGAAGCTGAACACGCTTTTCTGGAACTAAAAAGAAAGTTTACGGAGACCCCCGTGTTGAAATACCCTCTAGCCCAGGGTCAGTTCATTCTCGACACTAACGCTAGTAATGAGAGTATTGGAGCGGCTTTGTCTCAGATACAAGATGGTGTGGAAGTTCCAATAGCTTTTGCCAGCAACAGCTTAAGTAAAAGCCAGCGGAACTACTGTACTACTAAGAGGGAACTCTTAGCGGTTGTGGTGTATGTAAGAAAATATTGACACTTCTTAGCAGGTGGAGATTTCATCTTACGTACTCACCATTCTTCTCTCAAATGGCTCTTTAACTTTAAAGACGCCGAGGGAATGATTGGAAGATGGCTGGCAGCTCTCTCCGAATTCGGGTTGACTAACTGCCAGATTGAGCACCGGGCTGGAAAGTCACACATTAATGCGGATTGTCTCTCAAGGAGACCAGTGCGGAAATGTGGACGAGCAGATTGCCGGGATTGTGGCGAACATAGAGCAGTAATAGCTACTCTACGTTCCCAGAAAGTGAAGCCGCCACTAAACTATCAGTGGACACTAGAACAAATTAAGGAAAGTCAACAGGCTGACCCAGATTTGTTCCGGTTAACTAAACTGATAGCTAATGGACTCCATAGACCTACAGGACCCGAGATCTCGCCTGAAAACCGAGAATTTCGGAATCTATGTGGTCAATGGAAAGAGCTAGAAGTCCGAGATGGGGTACTATATCGATGGAGAACCACATTGCAACCACTTAAACGTGCTCTACAACTAGTGGTCCCTCATGAATTACGATCCGGACTAATGACTCTATGTCACGAACATAGGAGTGCAGCTCATCTAGGACGGAAAAGGACGGTAGCCAGAATAAGGCGTGGTTACTACTGGCCTGGAATGGGTGCAGATATTCGAAGATGGATATCTGGATGTTCCATATGTAGCAAAGTCAAACCCCGGGTAGGACTCGGAAAGATGCCGTTACAACAGGAACTGTTTGGTGTCAGGTTTGCCAGAATCGCTCTAGATATCTGGTATCGACGAGTCTGAGGAAGGAAATACCTGTATGATGGTGGTGATGGATTATTACACAAAATATGTGCTGATCTATCCCATGAAGAATCACAAAGCTGCCACGTGTGCGGAAGCTTTAGTGAAAAACTGGATGTTGCCTTTTGGAACTCCGAGCGTACTACATTCCGACCAGGGAAGGGAATTTGAATCCCAGATCTGGAAAGAAATGTGTAGGATACTCGAGATCAAAAAGACACATACGAATCCATATCGTCCACAATCAGATGGTATGGTAGAGAGATTCAACCGGACATTGATCCAATGTCTTCGGACCCTGGTAGATGAAAATCGGAAGAATTGGGATGAATTGGCACCATTTATAGATCATGTGTACAATGGGACCATTCATTCAAGCACGGGGTGTTCACCTAATTTACTCGTCTTTGGCGAGGAAATAGTAATGCCCGCTGACATAGTCTATGGGGTTCCTGGAATGTCTACGGATGATCCTTGTCCCATAGGATTTGTCGAAAAGCTCAGAGAACGTTTTGTAGAAGGATATTACCTCGCAAGACGGAATCTGACAAAAGCTGCTGAGTGGCAAAAGACTGGCCATGACGTCAATCTTAAACCACGTAAGTTCCGAGTAGGAGACCGGGTTGTACGATATCACACTCCATTGGTAAATGTAAAACTCGCTCCTAACTGGGACGGACCATTCAGAATTGTTCAATTATTGTCAGAAATGACAGTAGTGATAGAAGACGAATGGTCAAGAAGGCGTTATAAATCCCATGTAGCTCGTTTACGACTATGGGAAGGAAAGCGCGAATGTTCCGACTTGGAAGTTTCACAACCTGCTACAAAGCGGGATGTGTCACTGAACACGGGTCCTACTTGGAAACCAGAGAGGTCCCGGGTTCAAAGAACCGGGAAGCCGAGTGTCAAACCCCTGTCAAAACGGCGGAGGCAGGCCCCGATAGGGAAGTCCCGGTCAAAGGTTACCAGGGTTCCGAATGGGTACTCGCCTACACTGCGAAAAACGGGACGTCCGCGGAAGGTAATTCCTACTTACGCCAACCTAAAAAGGGAAGTGTGGGTAGAAGAAAAACCTGACATGGAAAAGTCTAAATTTGCTACAAATCGAGCTGTGTATAATAAACATGGTTCGAGATGTAGAATGGAGTCTAAAATAGACTCAAAACCCCGCCGCAGCTCTCGACTAAAATCGAAGGCTGTGGTTAGCTACAAAGAGTAGTGGTGCCGGGGTTGTCAAAAACACAACGAGAAGCAATGGTACGAAATGTAGATCGTTGGTAGTCAGTGACATGTCGATTATACATGAATGTTGATCAAATAGTTACCTTAGAATCAGTCGTTATGTGCCGCAGCCCAGACGTTGCTCTAAGGGACCCCGTCGAGGACCCTCTAGAGGCTGCAGAATTGCCGAACGCTCTGAAAGGTCTGATATATTTACATGGAAATTGAACAAGTCTCCCATACTATCAACGAGATACACGACGGCGATAAGAAAATCCACACAGTGGAGAACTCGGGGTGGAGCTCAAAAAGGGGTTTCCCCGGGTTCCGAAACCTGTGCTGGGTGATTGAAGGCGTGAACGAATCAAGTCGAGCGTAACGCTGACCTTTGGTTTCTTCACGCATGCGGTGTTGAGATGCTCAAGATGAGCCAGTCTCGACACGGTTGATTGGTTCGCGACTGCCTAGCACCACAGGAGTCGGGCGGTAACAGCATGGCTGACCGTGCCTCGTCTACGGAGGGTGAGCGCGAGCTCCCCTCACCCCTGCCTGGATCCTCAGCTTCGGCTGAGCGGGGGGCAGATCTGGACGATGATGCTTTGCTCATCGGGTCAGATGATGGTGATTTTGACCTGGAAGGGGACGAGTCTGAGGACTCTGTTCTTCTTGGGGAAACCCGAGATGAACGACCCGAAAAGGGAAAAAGTCACACCGGGAAGAAGTCCGAGGCGGCCACGGCCGCTAAGGGTTCTTCTGGTGCCTGTCCGAAGACGAGCCCAGTGAAAACTGAGGCCTCTGACTCGGATGTGGTTATGGCCGAAGGTTCCGAATCGGAGCGCGATACGCCAAGGCGAGGCCGAGCCCGCCCACGTCGTCACTCTCCGAGGAAGTCCTCTGAAGAGATGGGTTCCAGGCATGAGGTTTCAACCCAGAGCCTGGAACAAATGTTGGCTGGGATTCCAGATCCCAAAACGCGTGCCATAGTACAGTCAATGTACCAAAATTGGACTCCACCCGGAGTGGAGCTGGCGGAAGCCGGTACCTTTTTGGCCCCAGGTCCGGTAGCAAAACCCGGAAGGTCTGAGGCTGGGACAGAGACGGCTATGGAGACTGATTCGTCAGTTGGGGGCGACTCTGTAAAAGGGTCGTCCAGCAAAGGTGAGAAACCGGTGTCACAACTGGCTAAGCCCGCGCCGGGGAAGTCTGTCAGCAAGACTGAGGTGTCAAAACCTCAGGAGGCTGATAAGACTGAGCCGCAGCTTTCGAAACAGAACCGGAAGCGACTCCGTCGTGCAGCCCGAAAACTGAAGCGGAGTTAGAGAAGACAAGAGGTCAGCCGGAATCGCGTGACTCGGAGAAAGGGAAACCTCAAACCGGGAAGCGTGAGGAGTCGAAGGGGGCTGAGTCGAAAGGCTCGGACAAACCCACGGTGCAGGCTGGGCCTAGTGTGGCTGATGCTACACCGAGTACCTCAACAGGTGCCAAGGGTGGCGGAGATGTCAAGTGTTGGGGAACAGAGATGGACAAGGCTAAACCCCTGGCCCAATCCAACCCTGACAATGATGACGGTGATTTCCAACCTGGCGTAAAGCGGGCTGGGAAGAGAACGGTAGCTAGACAGATACCCGCCTCTTTGCTGGGCAAGACTTACACTTGCCTGGAAGATCTCCGTCATGGGAACCGACATTACATCCCCGATGGTGTCGGTTTAGATGGAACCTCTGACGACGAGGAATGGCTAGTTGACGAGGGTTCTCCCAACGCCTGGTACATCGACCGGGTGAAAGGAGTGTCCCGAGTTAGCCGGCTGAAGTACGATGATCAGGTCAAAGACCGGATCGCGTACGCATGGCACAAGTTTGGAAACGGCAATCATTGTGTCTTTTTGAGTTGCCATGGGAGGGACAAGAAATTGTCACCGGCCTACGTGACTGAAGGTCGTTATGCTAGGCACCTCGTAGAGGTACACTTAGCTGAGCGACCGTGGCTACAGTGCCTTGGCAAGAAGGGTGGTTCTTGTCAGGCCGGGTGTGCCAGTTCAAGGCGATCGTGTCTAGTCCGACACATTGCCCGGGAACACCGGACTGCTGGTGCTGCTGCTCGGGAACGGGTCATGAATCTGTGGCAGAGATTTGTTGACTTAGGTTCCGATGCTCAGAAAGGCAAACCGGAACCCGAGACTTGTGTGACAGATGGTCGATTGTTTAAGATCGGATGGAAGAAGAATCCTGGCTGGTTCTGGAGTCTGATGCTATCCGCTTCAAAACATCGACAGATGTCAAAGGAGTCGAGGAAGAAACGGTCCCTTAGCCGGGAACCGTCTCAAAGGTCCTCGAAGGCTAAACGACGGGTCAAGAAGTTGTCATCGTCCTCGTCCAGCGAGACTGACACTTCTGAGCGATCCAGTCGGAAGCCGAATAAGAAATTGGCTCCTAGTAAGCACACCATCTCTGACGTGGTGGAAGCTGCTTACCAGGTAGGGCCAAGGTTGTCTGGGGGATTGAAACTTCTCTCAGATCCGAGCGAAGGGAACGTTGCAACGGCTTCAAAAGCCCGCGGACCCGTGGAAAAACCAGCTGGGACTCGTCCTAGCACAAGTCTCCCGGGAGTTTCCCCGCTTAACAGAGGTGCTACCCAAGCACCCGGGAAAGTTGAGGATGAAGAGGCCTTTCCGGCACTCCCTTCACCAGCCAACCCGGTTGTTGAGGTAAAGAAGAAACCAACGACACAACCACCCGTTGCGTCGAAGGTGACTTCTTCTCCCTGTGCGATGTCGGTTGAATACGTCCAAAGGGCGGATCAGCTAGAGTCGCATATAGGTGGCACCTTGGAGGGCCGTGTCCGAACGGGCCCTCAGTCCCTCCATGAAGGCCTCGTAAAGGAGCTAGTGAACCTAGCCCGATTCGAGGTAAGAGAAGCCACAAAAGGCCTGGCTAAACAGTACGCGTTGGACTTAGAGGACGCGCGTATTGCGAAAACCACGGCCCAGTCGAGGTTTGCCCGGGCGGAAGTTCAAACCCATCGCCAAGATGAACGTTGTCTTCGGCACTTGGGTATGTCGCTCTATGACATCGGTGACGACCCGCAAGCCCTTGAGGAAGCGTGGTTGGCCCGACAAAGGAGCCGGGGAAGATTTCTTCAGTTCACCACGGAAGAATCAAACCCGACACGTCAGCAACTCGCTGGATATTTAGGGGTTGACAATGACCGACTCTGCTGGTGCCTAACAAGCCGGGAAGACGCCGTCTAAACTCGGAACCGGCAGAGCCAACAACTCTCCATAGTCAGACGGGTATGGGAAGTCCCGGGGAGGAAAATTTTTTTTCCGACCTAGCTACTTCCAGAATGTGGCCTCCTAGCCAGAATTCTGCACTTTCTCAGCAAACCGCAAGGATCGCTGGGAGGGGTGGAGGGAAAGTTAGGAGTAACCAATGATAAGCGATCCTGGGTTGGGGCTGGGGAAAGTCAGTAAAATGACTTCCCTAAGGCACAACCCTGGTTTCAGACGGCTGAAGGTTCTCTCGATGGTCAGGCCTGTGATAGGCCCCCATCACGAAAAACCTCCGGCCTGTGGTGTGGATACTGTCCACACGAGTACTTGGTACCGGGTAAGGAAGATTATGCCTTTCGGGTATAGATCTGACTTACCAGGTCTGTGTCGGAACTGAGTTCATCGACTCGATAGTGAGATAGTAGGCATAATCCCTGCTCTGTTGGATTACGCCGGCTATTTCTACCTTGGGTCGGTGATCGTAAGTTCTGAATCCAGCTTAGAATTGGGGCCTTAATTGGTACTCGATTCGAGCCGAGAAAAAGATATGCCAGTATAGCTGGAGTCAAAATGAAAGAACACTGATACCACACACTCTTACCAGGTGGATGGAGAATTGTTTTGCCTTTTTGGCCGTTATTTCCGTATTCGGAAACTTTCAACACGGAAGGTGTCTAGCGAGGCTAACCCTTCTCTACATATGGATGTCTTCCAAACTGAAGAACAGTGGGAAGCCCAACACCCGTCGGCATCGGGCTGAATGTAGTAGGTCTGCTACGCCGATGGGCCAGCTGGGCTCGATACTCTAAGATGAGAAAGAAAACGACACTTCACTCGCCGGGAGCCAACAGAGGATTTCAACAAGATCCGGAACAGCTGGAGGCAGAGTGCTCGACAGGCCAGGCTGACCACCTGTAGGTCTGCGACTGTCGAGTCTTCCCTGCCCAATGCTCAAGAATACGCTCCCCGGCTCAAGATGGGTGAATATCACATTTATTCAAGGTGCTAGCGAGGCTAGTCCTTCATTCTTCAAATGTCGTTTCCTCTTTCCTAAATGTCATATCTTCCATATTTTTAATAATTTCTCCATCTTACAATTCCACCTTTTTCACTTATACGTTGGTATCAGTGAATTCTTGTGAACACCAGGAAGCTAGAGATTAGACCAAGAACTGCTGGATATATGTTGTAATTTTTAATTGGGTAGTCCCTTAGCAGCAAAATGGCTGCCTTGGTTCCCCCCTTAGTAAAAACTGGGAGGGGTAATGTAGTGGGACGGGAATCCAGCAGTGTTCGTTTGTTTCACAGAAGGTGGTGCGATATGCCAATCCTTACTGTGTAGTGATTCCGGGCAACGCCGCACACGAGAGTGGCGCGGCGGAGACCGGGATTACATAACGCTTAGTACATATACTCAGCGTTCACAGTAGGTCGACAGGCTGTCCCCGCGCGTCCCTTCTACGGAACGGATCCTTGGGCCCTCACTTTGCAGGAGGGTTCTTGTAACCTTCCTGGTGGTTAGTCGAATCCTCCGGATTAGCCTATCCAGCGTTACCTAGCACCCATGTGTTAGGGTTCTGTACTTGTGGGGAAGATCTTCCAGATCTTTCCGGGAAGTAAGTGATTAATAAACATCCCTGTTTATTAAATGACGTTGTTCTGTTGTGTGTGATTAGGTCTGTGCGAACTAACCGAAAACCGAACCAACCTACGTGAGTGCGTAGGGTGGGATCCTGCCTGGAACTAGCGTTCCGGATTGGGGTCATCCAAACTGCTAGACAGGTGGCGACCACCACATATGCATAAAGTGGTTAGTTTTGTGCAGTGTTTAAAGATTAAGTTTGGCTGGAATGTGAATTCCATCGTTTCATTTACAGATGTTGATGAATGTGCCAGTAATCCATGTATGAATGGTGGCCAGTGCATCAATGAACTGAACATGTACACTTGTAACTGTTCTGAGACTGGACATAATGGAACCAATTGCCAAACAGGTATTTTTCAAATGATACCAACTCTTGTACATCAGTGATTCTTTGATCTTATAAATGACTTGAATAGTAAATTCTGTCATATTTCAGAAATCATTATGAAGTGATTGTAAATAAGAAGAGAGGCACGGCGAGAGTTAGGAAAATTTATTTAAGGGGTAACTTTTGAGTACCTGGTATAACAGTATTAAGTCAAAATATACAGGTTATATAATTCCAGATTTCAGCCTAAGCTTGAGACTGACAAACTTGAACAGTAATTACTATATATCAGTGTGGTTTGGTTGGGTCATTTGTCTTTCCAAGTTGACTGGCACGCTAAGCTCTATGATGTGCTGCTTCACTAGTCTGGGATACAAATTACTCAAAATCGTGGATAGTGAGCACTGCCTCTTCCCTCGATGTGCCTTCCGCTGACTTAAACTCCTATATTCTTCCTAATGGTCCAGCCTTTAAACTAGAATGACTCAGAAATGTATTAATGTCTTGAATTTGAAGTAAAAGAAATAGTTCCATGAATTATCATATTGGGAAAAATTTGATAACCTTAGGACTTTTATGAACTACTCTCAGAAGAGATCACCCCCTTTTTCCTGAATGCGGATTCACTCACTTTCTTTTACAGATGTGGATGAATGTGCAAGTAATCCATGTATGAATAGTGGCCAGTGCATCAACGAACTGAACATGTATACTTGTAACTGTACTGATACTGGATATAATGAGACCAATTGCCAAACAGGTATGTTTCACCACCCTTGTGGTGTAAAATATCCTTGAGCAAGTCAGGTAAGGACCTTTAATGGTTGACTGGACTTTAAATCAACCAAATAAACAAAACAAGGTATCTTTCCAAACCTAACATTGCTTGTTCACCAGGGATCCTCAGATCTTATACATTAGTATAATGATGAATTGACCAATATCTCATATACTTGAATTGGACTGGAAGTATTTGGCCTACATCTTTGGGTTAAGTGAAGAAAAGTAATATTGATTTCTCAGTGACTGAAGAATAAAAAAAGTTCTTATCCAGATTTTATATTAGGAAAACTTAGCTAGCCTTTGGCCGTTAATGAATAACTGTTTAAGGATCCTGTATTACCTGGATTTAAATTACGTCATTTCTATTTACAAATGTTGATGAATGTGCAAGTAATCCATGTATGCATGGTGGCCTGTGTAACAATGAACTGAACATGTACACTTGTAACTGTACTGGCACCGGATATAATGAAACCGATTGCCAAACAGGTATTTTCAAAAATATGCCACTTACATGAACATCACCAATTCTTTGATTTTATGGATTAAGAATGGTGATATTGATCTTTTAGGTGTTGAGGTTTGAAATTGGTTCTAATGCAACATGTAAATTAGGAAAACCTAGCTAGCCTCTGCCTTTTTATGAAATAGATTAAAGCTAAAGATTAAGTTTGATCTGAATGTGAATCTCATTGTTTCATTTACAGATGTTGATGAATGTGCAAGTAATCCATGTATGAATGGAGGCCAGTGTAACAATGAACTGAACATGTACACTTGTAACTGTACCGACACTGGATATAATGGAACTGATTGCCAAACAGGTATGCTTCACAAGCCTCATAGTGTAAAAGATCCTTGAGAAAGTCTGGTAAGGACCTATAATGACTAACAACGGACCCGGAGTATGGATATGGAAACTCTATTTCAATATCCGAGAAACGTAAGAAATATTGTCCTGATTCAATTGACAGGGCAATTGGTCAATAACAATATCAAAGCCCTACTTGCCGAGGAGGGTGAGGCAAGGAAGGAAAAGTTATTGTTTGTAGGGTGGGGGGTCAGTACTTGACTGTCTGATGCCCCAGTCACACTGGCGTAAAAAACGGCTTTTTTCCGTGTACGCACTTCTACGTTCTTCTACGCATTTTGAAATGTACAAATGCGCGGCTATGTGCGGGAAAACGCGGAGATGCATAGACGCAAGCCGAAATGCGTAAACGAACGTAGACAAAACGCGGAAAAAACGCGGAGTCAGAATGGGTTTTAAAATTTTTAAGCTTATCTCTACGCATTTAAAATGCGTAAATGAACGTGGTAAAACGCCACAATGCATACAGAAGCATAGACAAGCGTTGAGAAACGTTGAGAAACGTACTAAAACGTTGAAGCAAAGCAAACAGATACGTTCCCAATCCGTAGCTGATGCGTGGTTCCCACCACCTCAGATAGTAGTAAAAACGCCAGAATTTACGCCAGTGTGACTGGATTGCGTACTAAAAGATAAATGCGTTCGATTTGCGTACTAAATACGCGGAACTCGCGACCTTTCAAATGCGTAGAAGAAACGCCATTTTTTACGCCAGTGTGACTGGGGCATCGAGTTGATGGCAAGTGAGAGTGAGCACTCGAGACAACAGTTGAGGAGGATGCAGTTAGAGGGTCATGTGAGCTCCCAGGGCGACCAGGGAGGGGGACCCACTGTTTGGCGGAGGTTGGGCCTCTGGCGAGGGCGACCCAAGGGGCTGTTTTTAAAACTAAGAACGATATTGGCTGAACGAGTATTATTAGGACTAACCTCAAACGACAGTGACCACGATCGGAGTGCCAGTCCGTTTTTAAACGTGATCTGCATAACTCCAGGATATCGTTTGCGATTTACATTGTTTGCTTTTTTCGTTTCGTAGTGGAAAATGTTTTGTTATGAAGGCTCAAACCCACCTAGAAACGGACCTAAAAAAACGGTAGAATTTGTGAAATTTTCAAAAATTAGAATGACGATATTTTCACTGATCGTCTTGTAAGACTGTCCTCTTTGAAGAGAGATCACTTTAGGTAACGAGAATGAAACAAAGACCACGATAAGATCAATTCTTTTATCGTTCTTAGTTTTAAAAACACCCCCCAGGGCCCTGTTTTATTTTTCATCCAAGGAGGCTTGAAATGCTCGGGGAGAAGTCCTAGGAGAATTTGGGTTTGATCTAGGAAATCTCTTGAAATTTCGTTTTATTTTCAATCCTCGGGCCGGGAGAACTCCTGAAAAGTGTCCTGCAGCTCCTGTTGGGCGACACGTCTAGGGGTATCATGGGTGATTCAAAATAACAAATAAAAGCTATTTAATTCTTTTGAACTATCAGGAATATATTTACTATGATTCTAATAAAAACTGGAGGTCTCAGATGGAGAACAACTGGGCCATTTACTTAGATTTACATACATTTATAAATGATGAAATTAGTTCCCAAAAATACCACTATGTGCCACCACCTGCAGAATACACAGCCCCTCTTTCAAGTCTCCTCAAAAGTGTCCTACAAATTTATTTTGCGCTGGGGCTCTCTCGAAGGAGACTATACGGCCGAGGATTTCTCTCTCTCCCCAGGACAAGGTAAATCGAACGAGATTGAGGAGATCTCCTCAAAAATATCCTCAATGGAACTATCCCTTGTGGGGACTCTCCTCACCCAGGAGAGTTGAAAATAAAACAGGGCCCAGGTACTGGCACCCGAGGTGTAGTTCTTGCGGGACCCCTGGGGCAGGGAGGCAGCCTGACAGGTGTTGTTGATAAAGCGCAATCTGCCTGGCCGAGGGACTGAGGGAGGGGGGACCCCACAATCGTGGCAGAAGCGGAGGTAGAGGCAGGCTTGTTTCTCCCGGTTGGCGGCGGATGAGTCTGAGACTGTGGCCTGGATCGAAGCTGCCATCCTGGGCCCTGTTACATAAATTTTGAACGATACGACCATTGTAAGATAAGATATATCCAACGATGTACGACCTCGTGGACGATGGTCGTCCAATTTGGTTACATAAAGCCGATCGTAGGGAAACACATGAATCGTTCGTACAGATTATCATATCTTTGACATACATCGTAAGGGATAATAGATCTACTATGTGGCAGCTATGCACCCCCCCATCCATACATACTGCTTAGGACCTATTGGGTTCCAGTCTTAACGATCAGCCTACTGGTATTGAACCCACAGCACAAATTTGGGCAATAGCTATTTCAGTCAATTTTAGTGATTTTTTGAGGATTTTTTTTTAAAAGCTGTGTATCTTAATGTTAATAAAGCCTTATTTAAATTTTAGATCTGAATAAATAAATTGAATACATGAATCTAGACCCACGACACCCTCTAGAGGTGTCATACGTTAGGACGATTTTGGACGATGTAAGACCATTTGCACGATGTCAGTCAATGTTTATGTAACGATATTTGCCATTCTCATTTGATCGTATCGTACAAAAGTCGTATGTGTACGACCAAACCCATTTATGCAACAATATCAGGCCTATGATCATTATACGATCTTTTAGATGATCGTTCAAAATATATGAAACAGGCCCCTGGCCTCCAGGGACCCTTTGAAGATCAGATGAAGAGGTTAACCCTCCCTTTCACTGCCACATGATGCCTGGAGGCATTTTTGGGCGAACCGCCACATGATGCCTGGAGGCATTCCCATGGCTACCACCGCCTGATGCCTCCAGGCATTCCCGTGCAAACACTTGTAACTGTACTGACACTGGATATAATGGAACAAACTGCCAAACAGGTATGTTTCAAAAATGTATCATGTCTTGTACATTAGCGATACTTTGATCTTATGAATCAATTTAATAATGAATATCTGGTGTGTTATTTTACAAAACCAACAAACCCCAGTGAATTAAATTGAAGTCAATAGATCTTTTATTGTAAACTAGAGTTGCTGTACAAGTTTGTAGTATTGATACAACGTTTCGGCTAGTGGCTGCCTTTATCAGGTGTGCAGGGATATCATAATACTACTCTAAAGAGTACTTTACTAATAGTAATTTTTATTACTTCTTCCTAAGTAGGAAAATTGAGTACCTTTTAGCTAACTGAATTAGTGACTCTTACAGAATGAGAAGTCTTGGTCAGGTCTTCACCTTTTCTGTCCGGTAATTACATGTGTGCATATAATTTTAAATGCTTAACTGGTTCATTTAACTGATTATATACTAACATTTTAACCGGGTGATGAATTCCAAATTGGATTCGGGCATCTGTGGGGCTACTCAAGTTTGTGAGCTTTTTGTGCTTTAAAAAAAAATCTTGTGATATTTCAGATATTCTTATGAAATGAACATGATAGTAAAACTTTAAATCTAGAATGACTCAGAAATATATTTATTCTCTTGATTTTCAGAAAAAATTCATGAATTACTTTCATGAATTACTTAACCTCCTCCTACATCCTAATGCCAATTCACTCATTGTTCATTTACAGATGTTGATGAATGTGCCAGTAATCCATGTATGCATGGTGGCCAGTGCAGCAACGAACTGAACATGTACACTTGTAACTGTACTGACACCGGATATAATGGAACAGATTGCCAAACAGGTATCTTTCCAAACCTAACATTGTTTGTCAATTGCTCATCCTCAGATCTTATACATCAGTATAATAATGACTCTACCATAGGGGAAACCTTGCAAGTGGTTGGCTTTTTATGATTTAGCTTAATGACCTTGTTTTACCCAAATGTAAATCGTGTCATTTCTGTTTATAGATGTTGATGAATGTGCAAGTAATCCATGTATGAATGGTGGCCAGTGCAACAATGAACTGAACATGTACACTTGTAACTGTACTGACACTGGATATAATGGAACTGATTGCCAAACAGGTATTTTCAAAAAGATACCACCTCTTGTACATTAGCGATAATTTGATCTCATGAATCAATTTAATAGTAAATTCTGTTATATTTCAGATAGCATTATGAAGAAAATGAAAATAAAAAGAGAGGCACAGTCGCGGTAATAGAGATCTATTAAAGGAGTATTATTTGAGTACCTTGTTCAAGAGTATAAAATCGAGGTATACAGGTTATACAGTTCCAAATTGCAGCCTTCTCTGGAGACTAACAAACTTGAACAGTACCTATTATATATTGGTGTAGGTCAGCTGGGTCAATTGCCTTTCCAAGTTGACTGGCATTATTACATCTATTATGATCGGCTTCACATGTCCAGGATGCATATTTCTCAGAGGCACCAATAGATAGCACTTCCCGACATTACCCGGTCTCCCCGCGTTGTGCCTCCTGCTGATTTTAACTCCTATACTCTTCCTAATGGTCCAATCTTTTAAATTGAAATGACTCAGATATGTTTTCTTGAATTTGACGTAGAAGAAATAGTTTCATACATTATCATATTAAAAAGTATTTGATAGCTTTCGTCCTTTAATGATTTCCTTTCAGAAGAGTTTACCCCCTTCTATATCCTGAATGTGAATTCACTCACTCTTTCTTTACAGATGTTGATGAATGTGCAAGTAATCCATGTATGAACAGTGGCCAGTGCATCAATGAACTGAACATGTACACTTGTAACTGTACTGAGACTGGATATAAAGGAACCAATTGCCAAACAGGTATTTTCAAAAATATGCCACCACCTGTACATCACCAAAACTTTGATTTAAGGAATCAATAAATTGACCAATAGTGATATTGATATTTTAGGTATTGAAATTTAAAATCAGTTCTAATGTGGTATGTATATTAGGAAAACCTAGCTAGCCTAGTTTAGTTTAAAGATTAAGTTTGACCTGAATGTGAATTCCATCGTTTTATTTACAGATGTTGATGAATGTGCTAGTAATCCATGTATGAATGGTGGCCAGTGCATCAATAAACTGAACATGTACACTTGTAACTGTACTGACACTGGATATAATGGAACCAATTGCCAAACAGGTATGTTTCCAAATTCTAATACTGCTTGTAAATTAGGCATACTGGGATCCCATGAATTGTGGAACAATTGTAGAATTATTATGTAATTTGAGGCAACACCTCAAATACAATTCTGTGAGGCAATCATCATGAATAATTAATTAAGGTATGAATGACTTTCGCAGATCTGTTCACATGAGGCAACTAACCCGGTCCTATAGATATCGCAACCGGCCGCTCCCAGTCAGAGCTACAAAGATTCCCCGCCAACCATCCCAAACTGCATGATGATGATATTAAGTATCTTGTTGAACATTTATATAAATCCATATAAGTAGTATGTTATAAAGAAACAATATTAAATATGATAAAAGCTTTTTATACTTGGAAACAGGATTTGTGTTAACTAGTGTGGCAATTCAGTAGCCCATATGTCACATAGCCAAAGATGACCAGTACTATATCTTTAAGTTGAATTATTCAAACTTATATTCATTTCCTTGATGCTAATGTATAGAATCCTTGTGGTCACTGGATATACAGAGTTTTCATGCCAATATGAAGAGCTACTAACCTACAGATGTATAAGAAGAGTATAAGTATCCCTCCCAACACATTGCACAGCACAAACATCATTATTTTACATATGGATGCACCCGGCGTATATGAGTAGGTATTTTGCGTATACAAGGTCATCCAATTCCCCTTGTGTATACACCCCACCTGTATAGGCGTATATAAGTATCAAGTGAAGAGGGCTTCACTGAGAGTGGGTGGGAAGTGGGGTGGGGGAGGGGGGCAGTGGGAGGGCTTCCTACTGAGGACACCTGTACTTCTACCAACACAAACAGGAGGGAGGCGGTGGGGGGAGAGCATATTTCTTCTCATATACACCACATGTGAAATACAGCCAAGACGCATCCGTATATAAGGCATGGGCGTATATATATACATATATATCAAAACAAGTCAATATTCAGCCAATACATGCACTTCCACGATGGCGTATATATCAATAAAATAGTGGTTTTTGTGCAGTGTTGGCAGACATATTTTGCAATGTTTCATGCTGTTTAACATTTTGTAAAGTTTTGGTCTATACATTCCTATCGTGGCCATGTAATATTTATTTCTATGAGAAAAAAGTAATTATCAAAATTTCCCCTTTCTATCAGTGAACAGATTGACTGCATTGGAACAGTAACCATTTTAGTTAGTGTTTTCCTCCCTGACTTTTTACAGTATGGGTAACACTCTATGAATGACATAGAATACCCCTATTTTTGGCACAGCTCCAATTCCTATTCTGTCCACATGGGGGCAGGGCAAACTACCAATGACATCTCAAGTTGTTCAGTGTCCTGAGCAGCCTCCTGGCATGTGCAATAAACTAGAATGGACACTTGACTGGGTGATTTGGTCATCGTTATTGGCTTTTGGTACAACAGCCAATGAGAGCTCAGAGCTCACAGATGCCAAGCTGGTCATTTCAACCCCTGTTATGTGTTAAAAAGAAGATCATTTCAATAAATCAGTTAAGTTCTTGACTTAAACTAATACCTAGTACATCTGTGTATGAGTTCTTACTCTTTTATTTTTAGGCCCTGCACCCACCAATGCCTATGGTCTACAATAGAACTCCTGATAGGCTATGATTTAAATGACAAAATTGTAGCCTTTTGGTATCCAATCATGGGCTATTATAGAGTTAAACATAGAAACATGGTTCAGTGCCACTATTTTGTCTGACCACCCAATGAAATTTGTTTCCAGTTGGAAATCAATCGTCAAGCCTATTAGGGCCAGAATTGGCATTGATGCAGGCAAGGCTTAAAGTTCTACACCTAGGTCTAGGCTACTATACTTTAAAATTTAGCTTAATTTCTGCTGTGTAATTGCCCCTTTGGTCTACATCAAAACATAAGAGTGAAATTGACTGAATTATATCTTTTATCATTTCATAATTTAACATTTTATAGGTTTATGTTCATATTACATTTTCTGATAACATATTTGATTGTTTTATCATTCTTTAGCGGAGCATAAATGTGGTAAGTCTTCCAATATTTTTATTATCCATGGTATACAAAGTTCCAATTCAGAATGTAAGGAGACTCAGTAATCTACTACCTATCATTTCATAACTGTCAGATACCATAACCATGGTTTACAGATTCATGGTATATGGCCTCAAAGCCATGATATACAGGCAAATAGTCCATATGTGCCATAGAGTAAAAAAAGAGTCCCAAGTGATATACCCTTTAATATGGCAATTCATGGGTTTAAGTTATCAACTCAAACCACTCAAGTTTGACATCATAATTCACTCGCTGATGCACATGTATTAGTACACATGTCAACCTCATTTGGTTTAAAGCAGCCTGTCACCAAAGCCATCGATTATTGTTTATATATTACATTATTGTATTTGTAAGAAATTATTCATAAAATTGTCTTACTGACTCTAGCTCACAGTTAATTGTGGCATTTCTTTTTATTATACCTGTTAACTATTCTTTTTAGGTTTGTACCCAACAGTTAGATTAGAATGGTAAGAGGAGGTATATGTAAGTTCAAAATGCGAATGATTAAAGATCACATTAGATGTCGGAAAGATTCACACCATCACTCAAACTTTTGTGTTTATTTTTCCCTTTTAAATTATTCATTAAAAAGATCAGCTTCTTTCATTCAAATTAGATTATATCAACAAATTTCTTGTATCATTAAGCTTCCATATTGATGTTATACATATATCTGATTCCTGCTGAAATTTCCGTTAAGGGCCAAACCCATTACACAATCAATGCACACTGACTAGTTTTAGAATGACCTCTACAATGCACCATTGAATTAAATGGAGCCCAAGATGCATCTGGAGGTCTGAATTTTGTGTAAGCCTTGGTGGTTTCCAGGTTTCCAGGTTTGGAGGAAACCTATGAAAGTTATTGTCAGACCCTGTATCCCATTGAGTTTGAATCACATCATAGCTCATACAGCAAAGCTGTATTAATTATGTAATGATTCCAATGTTATATGATCAAGCTCATAAACTTGAATAGGTTTCTTAATTTATCTCCCCCTCACCAGTGACTAATGGGCTAACCTTCATGACATAATCCCCATTTATCATTTATTTTCTAAATACTCCATGGGCATTGGATTTGAGTTCCCAATGTCTATTAGGGGAAAATACCATGGGTGAGATAGAGTCTTAAACCTTATCACAGCTATGAGAAGGAATCATAATTCAAAATCATAAATTACTTTCTAGGACAGCCTTCTGTTGATGACCAATTTAGTTTTGATGGGACATACAACACATCTCTTTATGGACACCCATTGATAGTTGCACAAGTGAGGAAAATGGTATGTAACATTGGTTAAAATCCTATTTTAAGCTATTGTTACCACTTTAGCACATACTTTATGTCCTTTGTCATAGCTATTTGTCTTTTACTCATCTAGAATTTTAGACTCTTTTCTGTGCTTTGCCTACTAGCAAGAATTGCATTTTTTACTATGTTTCTAATCTCACCATTTACAGACTGCTGTATATTAGTTCAGGTTTTCAGGTTAATTTCCATTAACACTAGTAGCTTTAAATCTAAGAAATGGACACTTATTTTGGTATGTGTTGGAAATGCTTAAGTCAAAATCTTTTGTTATTTTCAATTTGAATAGAAAAAAAAACAGGTCCCTCTATATGATTTTTCTCCTCATTTCTGTTCAGAAACTGAATTCTTCCATGTAGATCAAGACCTCCCTTTCCCATCTGTAGCATGCACAACTGATTCCCACAGGTTGCACAGAGGTGCCTACCTGAAAACTATCAAGCAAATCATATTGTAGGCTGTGTTCTTACTCTTGTAAACATGGCCGTTCTGAGAAGACGAAACAGACACATTATGGTTTTACAAGTTGCAATGCACAATTACAATGTACATTAGAGAACTATGAAGCTAACAGAACGGTGAAAAATAAAACAAGAACCCTGGTGCCATTTAAAAATCAAGGATATATAACAGAAATGATCTTCTGATTGGCCTAGCTCTGATGTTGTATAAATATTATCGTCCTAGACCCAGCATTATTGAAGGAGAGGATCATAACTAGGCGGACTAAAGTTGTTTCCTGATGAAGTCCATGACCAAACATATTTCAAATAGTGTAGGGGGCCATTCCATGCGAAGCCAGCAGCTGGGTGCGGCGGGTACCGCATGGCGGGTCTGTAGTGACCTACTACCAGCAACCTGTGAGGCCACAATCCGCTTGCTATTTCTGGCACTATGTTGAACCAGTTTAAAAGGGTATCTGGCCACATGGCTGGTACCTAGAGTATGTACTGGTTCTGCATGGATAAGGAAGATCCCAGCAAAGCCAGCTGGTTAGCCTGGTACCAGACATACACAGGTCTACAAGTGGTGTCCCAGCAGGGTTCTGCACATGCCCAGTGAGACTCCACAGCTGTATATAAAGCCTGCTGGAGCTCAGCTGGACACACTGGGGTGGAGGGAGTACATGTCGTTGGTTGGTTTGATTTAACATCCAGTTAACCATTGCAGGTTCTCACCAGACTTTCTCAAGGTTCTTTTATACCACAAGGTTAGTGATCAAATCTATGTAATGAATTTAGGTAGAAATCTCACCCCCTACACATTTACCGAGGTGAGAGTTCTTTTACTTCCCACACCACATAGACTTGGTATGAGAAGGATTGGCTATAGCAGTAAATCTACCACTGCTGGGGTGAAGAAGAAAAGGGCTCTGTCTCTGTTCCCTGCCAGGGCAGACCTTTGGGTCCCCTATTGGCAGCATTCCGAGAGTCCCGGATATCTGGAAGGAGGGTGTGACCTTTGGGTCCTCCCTTTGGACAGAATCTGGGATCCTGGGTATCAGCAGGGAATGTGAGACTCTCCAAGAGCATGGCTGTACTGGGTGGCTGTGGTAAAACACAGCTGCAGGTTCACGGGTGGGACCAGCACTGGAATGGCATTCTGGATCAAAACTGTGGTGGTGCTCAGGATGAGCTTTGGCTGTCCCTGACACACAGCCACTACAATAACATGGTTTCAAAGATGTTTGATCATGGGTTTTGATCATGCTAATGGAATTAAAAATGATTTTAAGGTTTTATTGATGAAAAGGAAACTTCAAGACTATTAACATATGTATTTGTAGTATTGTCTAAATATAGGTTTTTCCCTCAATAAAAGATCCATGATCCTCCAAATTGTCTTAATTGTTGAGAAATAAATGGCATTTGGAGTCAACTCAAGCATGGGAGTATAGTATTATGCCCTCAAGCAGTTTATTTCATATTATCTAGTCAAATGACATGAGCGCACTCCCAGTTGTCTCCTCAACATGTTAAAAAGAAAAGTTTTTAGGCCTTTATTACCCACTGATTACTGAGTCTCCATAGAAAATGTATTGGGCAACTGGAAACAGCTACCCGGAGATTCTGACATGTCAAAATCTCCTGCAGAAGATTCCGGAAAAATTGCCCTGTCCAAAATGAAGTTAAATTATCATGTGCTTCGAAATTAGTTTTTTGAATGTTCATTCAATACTAATTATTTTGAATCAATCATATAATATTATTTACCATCAGAAATCATTGTAATAACACACGTTGCATGCTAAAATCACAGGTTAATGGCAAACTATATTATTGGTGTAAGACTATACCAAATTACTGCCACACTTGATTTAAGAATGATGTCTAGGACTAAATGTCTTGCGGAAACATTTTTATTGCAATAGATTTGTTATTAATATTGTAGGTGGGTAATGAATACAATAACGACTGGTTTTGTATATGAGTGACCGTATATTTCCTCGTAGTTGACGACATAATATCTTCACTAATCGCTCAGATATTACTATGTGTCAACTACTTGGAGATTACGGCCACTCGTACACAAAACCAGTCATTACTGTGTATTTATTGACTCCAAAGTCTCCTGGAACATGCCACCAAAACATACAAACGTCATGGTCAAACCCAAAGCCACAAAAACGTTGGCAGAGACAATCTACAAATTCTAGTTAAATCTATGAAGGAGGAGAATTTTCATCTCGTACAGAACCAGAAGCAATTGTCAAAAGAATGCACGCTTGCAGCCACATGCATAAAGGGAGCTTCAAATACACAAATAATACCTGCAGAAGTTGTCGCAATGAATTCCATGGGAGACAATTCACCAGCTGCTAATGTGGTAGCACAGTGTTCCAAGATGGCTGCACATCCAGAAATACACTTGGGACTGGAAGAAGCTCCATGGCTGCTCCCAGAGACACTCAAAAGCTTTTGGGATTCTATGCGTCAACTTATCATGATGAACCCCTGGTTATCCAGATGCACTGCAATCTGCAGGACTCGAGTCACATGCTGCAACCAGGTTATGGTAACTGCACCCAACCCTACCAATATGGTTTTTGGGAGACCCACAAGGAGCACACATCCCTTGGGGTCCTCAATAGTACCTCTGGAGTCTCATTAAGATGATTGACAATTCTGAGACTGACAACAGCATCAAACCCAATCTTCTCCAGCGCCTCACAGAAATCGTTTTTTTATATATTTTTTTTAATTTTTTTTTTATTCAGGATAGGTAGGTATTACAGGCAGTCTGCTAGTAGCAGGTTGTGTATGCCTCTCTGAGGACACTTACATACAAAGGTTCTGAGTAACTATACCGGTCAATAGGTATATACAGAATATACAAGTGTATATATAATAGTGATGATGATAGTAATAATAATAGTAATGATAATAGCAACAATGAAGATTCCCTCGACTACCATTTACAGGCGGTCTACTGCTAGAGAAAGGAAGTTTTCACAAGACTGGAGCAGGGAAGTTTTCCAGATGGGTGGTGGTCAGAACATCACATACAACTTCTCATAGCGGCAATTTCGAGATCTTAGAACACGACGCTACCAAGGTCGCATTCTGAAAAACAAGAACAAAAGTCAAGCAAATCACCATCTCCCCTGCACTGTATATAATTCTGCAAAGGGGTGCCAGTTGACCTCCCCCCGCAGTGCAAAATGGGGGGAAAAGTTGCTCATGTATGCAAATATTGCCATGCTGCCTTGGGATCACATCACCCTCACATGGTCCTGGACTGCCATATTAAGATTCGTCACTAAGCGGGTCAGTGGCAGCCAGAGAAATGCCTGCGGCCTCTCAGGCCACGCCCTTTAGGCCTGCAGCATGCTGTGCACCTGCCACAGCAGGAAATCAGTGAACAGGATATGTGTGAATTGTGTGTGTGCGGGGCTAACTACCCATTAACCTCTGGGGCAGACAACCCAGAGGGAGTCACTAAATGTTCTCTCCCCTGATGACACAAGAAAAAAGATGTTCTAAGGAAAGACATGTAATTATGGACTTGTCTTATCCCATGGAAAACTCTGTGAACCACAGAATCCCTGAAGGGACTTATCTGGAACAACAGGCAAAATACATGTTCCCTACAGCACATCTCCTAACAGAGATTGAGATGGCTGGTTAGGGGACTTGGCTCTGGTCGGCCGACCACAGTCACACTTACTGACAACTTCGCTTAGATCCTGCGGACATGCCGTTCATGTGTTTTACTGTCAATGGCTGTTACTATCTTGACCGTCGTCCAGCCTTCGGTTGCCATTTTAAGTTGGTAGCCAATGCTGTATACATGCTGCGAAACAATGGAGCCATGTATCTGGCTTATCTGGATGATCACATGATCAATGTGTTCACCATGCATGGCACTTTATGGCTCATCTGTTTGCTGCTCTGAGAACTGCACGCCTTACCCACACTGCATGAAAAACCCCAGATATTTCATATATATGCCAGTGAGAGCATATGCGGCATTTTCAAATGTGTTGCTCCATGTATACGGAAGCATAATGGCTGTATTTGTCACCAAGTGCATATGAGAAGAAATATTCTGTGAATGATATGTATACACCAGTCATATACATATTATATACATTTGGCATATAACCTCGTTGGAAATACAATATACAAGAGAGAAACAAGTTTCTTAGTTTTGGCAATATTTTTAATATACGTGTATATATAAAAAGGACATAATCTGACTGATTATTCCTCTGATTAATATATATAAAAAAAATTCTGTGTATGGTGCCGAGCGGGAGAGGTCCGACCCCAGTGGTCTGTGGAGGTTGAGTGAGATCGAAGGTCCACCGGTTCGTCTGAGGTCCCTTCTTTCGTCGCTAGATGTCCTCCGAGTCAGTAGTCCACTAGTTCCCCTGGCCGAGCTGCCACCTTCCGTCGGCTTATACTGCAATAAACCCGGGTGGGTTTATTTCCTCATATATGTATCCTTGAAACCCCCAAAAAAGGTTCACCACCCGACCACCCTCCCTCCCCCCCTTTTAATTCATGACCACTCATCTGTGCTGTAGTGATGGTGCATCTGACTGCCCGGCCACCTGACTTGATGACTAACTGCAAATTAAATAAGAACAATAGTGGTGTCCCCTAGATGTATAGATCAGAATTATTGTACAATAGTGTAAATAAAACAGAACCAGTCATATGGGTCTATTTTTCAAAACCTGCATTTTCTCTACCTACGGTCACCAAATGACACCAAAATATAAAGTTCATAATAGATACTAAATTCATATATTTCTATGTACTATAGATATCTACCTATCACAGGCAATTTATTCCAATAACTTCTGAGTAGATTTGCTAATTTTATACAGATTTAAGGTAACACAAACTACATGTGTTATGTCCGACACCCCTGAAAAGGCAGAGGTTTTTGGAATTTCTTAGTCTACAACACAAACTAGCCAAACCAATACCAAAATTCTTAAAAGGAAAGCTTATGCTTATACCTTTATGACCTCCAAAAGCCAAACATGTGTACCTGACAGAAATTTCTAGACAACATTTAGTATTTTGTCCAAGTTACCAAATCCCAACTGTTGTGTGCTTTTTAATACAACTACTTAGATTCATATGACTTCACTCATTACTTGATTGTTATAGAAACTTCCAATTGTGATATTTCACTACCTTAGACATTGTTCTTGAGAAAATAATGAGCTTTTACATGAACAATATTTATTTCAGTTGTATAAGTCAGGAAAAGACAGGCTTATTTTAGGGGTGTCGGACGTAACATATTCAGAATGTCACATATAATATCAGATATAGAATATTTTATCATATCTAGACTTCAAAACCTATTGATATCACTATTTTATGTTATACACATTATTTCCACATTAAAACAATGAGTCAAATCCAAAATAAATGTATGCTTATAATAGAAATAATATCAAAAGCTTTTTTTCTTCATATGATTTGGTAATGCAACCAAACACATATATATGTTGTTTGTATGGACACAAAATGTTAACAGGTAAACACCTGCATATTCTCTCGATTTCTTTGTGTTATGTGGACAAGTTTTAACAATTATTGGTCTCTATGTAACAATTTTTTTAAATTATGAAACAGGGGTGTCAGACGTAACATTAAATCCCTTCATTACAGTATCACCAAAAGAGGCCTACAGCCATAATGTCATTGTTATCTGCTTTAAAATTTCATCTGGATATATCCTAAGCATTATAAGACTTGCTGGTATTCAAGAATGCTGGTAATTCCTAAAAAGGGGTATCGGATGTAACGCTTCATGATAATGGTGTAGTAGAATTCCACTAAAAAGATTTAGTATTCCCTCTACACATATCTAGTTAATGTAATAGATATATAAACATCTTAGGCAAATAGTATGACCTCTCTAAAGAAATATTCTTGCTCTCTACCCTATATTGGGGTATCGAACGTAACATAGGGAGTCGGACGTAACAAATGCACTTTTGTGTCCTCAGGTGTTATCAAAAGGATTTTCAAACAAAATGCTTTTGTGCCTTAAAGCCCACATATAGTGGTAACATATAAATGAGGTTTTCTTTTTGAAGAAATAGCTACAGGAATTATAATCATGCTTTATGTGACTGTTATGTCCATGACCCCTCTTCAGTTTGGATAACCAAATCAAGTTTAAACTTTAGTCAATATTAAGAAACATGTTACCACACCATTTAAGGGCCAAAAAGATGTACTTGATCTTTTAATTATTATTGTTTCAGATATTTCAACAAAGGGGTCATGGACGTAACATATTTCATTTGGAAAATATCCCAATCATAAGATTCTTTCTATTTCTATTTTCCCTTTTTTTATAACATTTCCCCAAACCTTGATGCCATAGGATATTTAGTTAAATCAGTTTTTCTATTCCATTTCTTTATAAATATATGGGAAGACTTTGTTCATCATCAATATTGAGTAAAAATGTAAAAACTAGGAGGAAAAGTAGTTTTTCTCAATTTTCATCAACAAAACCCGTGCGTACATAGGAAAAACCTATATTGGAATGATAGATCTCGTTAAGACACATCTACTGATAAGAAAATTATAGCTGTAAGATGGATATTAAGAGCAGTATCCCTGAAAAATGAATTTTTACCAAAAATGCAGGTTTTGAAAAATAGACCCATATATTTGTCACTGAAATAGGACAATCTTATTTATGCCCAACCTGACCTGGTTTGAATGCTATGGACATGTGGCCAATGCAGTGGATCTTTTCTTCCCTGACCTCATCTACACATAGGAACAGGGAGTCTCAGGTGAATGCCTAGTCTCCATGTTAAGTTCCCACGGCTCCCCAAGTCCTGAAGGCCTGCCTGCAGTATTTGGTAAATAACCTCAATTATTTGGGGTCCATTAGGAATCTCCAGAGCTAAGGTCTGGATATGTGATCACCTGGGGAACATCTCTGCACTCACTTGACCTCAGGTGGCAAGTGTTCTCAGTAGTGCCCCGCTTAATACCACTCACGTGACTCAACTCATATCTTCAGCTCTCATCACTTTCTACTGCCTCCTGAGAGCGTCAAACCTTTTCTTCACAGCTCCTCCGCATACCATCATGAGATCAGGGACCTGTTTCATAATTCAACTCTCCTGGGGGAGGAGAGTCCTCACGAGGGATAGCTCCATTGAAGATATTTTTGAGGAGATCTCCTCAATCTCTGGTAGATTGACGGGACTTAGCTGTAAAAACACTCCTACACCCACCGCTTGCGACCACGGAATAGAGAGAGTCGGGGAGGTCGCCGGCGGAAGACGGCTCGGCCTCATCTGCATACTCTGTTCGGCTGATTTGATTGGCTGAGAGAACTATGTTTTCAGGTCTCACGTCGGTGTGTAGAACCGTGCGGTGTGTTGGTCTTTGACCAGTCCATCGCTGTGTGGTTCTATTAGGAGCCATGTGTTTCACACAAGGAAAAAACAGCTTTTCAGTTGTTCTTATATACCGGGGAGAGTTCTCTCCCCAGTAACCCCCTTGTTATCAGTAGCCGTGATTTTATACTTTTGTCACTGTTCTTGCATTTTATGCAGACCAGAGTGTCCTTGCTCGTAGCAAGGATATTTTATTCTCGTGGTTTCGACTGCTTTCCAGTCTCATCAGGCAAGGTGTGGTAGGTATTTCTTCTGTGGTCTTCCCTCCAAAATGAAATTTTGGAGGAGGATTATGCAGTCCCCTTATTTTCACGCTTGGAGAAAATAGTCGTTATCATTCTCTCTATTTTAGTAGACTTGACTGAGATTTTAAGTTGATCTGAGTGGTGTATTTTTTCGTTCCTTTGACATATTGTCGTGGTAGGAAAAAAAAATTTGATGGGGAATTTATTTCAGTTTTGTCGATTTGGTTAGCAATATCTGTTGTTGAGCATGTTTAGTCCTTCTGGTGCATGTGTTTTTAGTCGGTGTATCCAGTTAAATTCTATCTTGTTTCTTAGTCTTGTTGCTTCATTGCAGTCTGGGTGTCTGTAAATATAGTCTATTATGTATACCTTAACGTCTTGACTGCTGTGGTGTGTCGTTTGGTTGAAATTGTTCAATACTTCATTCTTGCTTGTGTGTTTCTTGATGCAGTTGAGATGTTCTCTTATTCGTTATTTGATTTTTCTTTTCATTTGTCCCACATATTGCATGTTACAGGTTTTGCATTCTATGCAATAGATGATGTTCAAACTGTTTCATGTCACGTTCCATTTGGTTTGATGTGTTCTTTGCTAGGATATCCCAGTTTTTTTCGATGATCTCTCCTATGTTGTCGCTGTTTTGTTGGTAAGTGGTTACCAATGTTAGATTTTGGTTTGTTTCTTTTTGTGTCTTCTTTCTGTGAAGGAGTTCCTGTCCGTCTTGTGCATCTACTTTTCCTTTGGCTTCCATTATTATCTTCTCCGGGTAGCCTTTCGATGCAAACTCCCCAATCTTTTCTTTACAATTTCTTTTGTAATCCTCTTCCTCTTTGCAGATTCTTCGTAGTCGTAGAAACTGGGAGTATGGTAGGCTTCTCTTCGTTGCTGGCGGGTGGGAAGAGTTGTAGTCTAGATAGGTATTTGCATCAGTTGGTTTGGTAAACAGGTCGGTGTAGATCTCTCGGGTTGTGCTGTTAATCTTTACTTTTGTGACTAGGAATGGTATTTCCGTGATGGAGTGTTCCATGGTAAACTTGATGGTTGCATGGTCTGAGTTGAGTTTCTCTACCCATTTTTGGAGTTTGTTCCCAGATGATGAAGATATTGTTGATGTATCTAAGCCATATGCTAGGGCCTGGGCCATTGTTCTTATTGTTGATTTTCTTTTCTAGTTCTTCCATGAAGAGGTTGGCGTAGGATGGGGCTAGCCGTGTGCCCATTGCTGTACCACTTATTTGTATGTAGTGTTTTCCATTGAATTGTATATTGTTGTTCTTCAAGACGAGTTCTAATAGTTCCACTATAGAGTCGTGGCTTGGGTTGAGTCTCTTGTCTCTTGTTCTGTCTAGTTTTTCTCGGATGGCCTCTATTCCCTCGTTGTTTGGGATGTTGGTGTATAACGATCCCACATCTAGGGTTGCCAGTATGGTTCCTGGTTTTGCTTTTCCCAAGGATTCTATCTTGCAGATGAAGTCGTTGGTGTCCTTGACGTATGATTCTATCTTAGGTACCAGAGGTTTGATGAAGTTGTCTACGAATGTGTAGATTTTTTCTGTAGCGCAGTTGTTTGCTGAGACCACCGGCCTGCCTGGTGGTGGTCTTTGGGGCTTGTGTATCTTGGGTACACATAGGGTGCTCGAGGTCTGTCGGTTTTCAGGGCTCCTGCCATTCGATGACTGATCTCCCCTTCATTTGTCATTCGTTCTATGGTTTTCTCCACCTTTCGGTGAATTTCCATAGTGGTGTCCCCATCCATTGGAATGTAGACCGTATTATCGTTTAGTTGTCGGTTAGCTTCTTGTATGTAGTCACTTGTGTTTTGTATAACAGTTGCTCCCCCTTTGTCTGCAGGTTTTATGGGGATTTCGTTGTCTCTAGCCAGTTTCTTCAATGCTAGTTTTTGTTCCTTGGTGATGTTGTGTTTCATTCTTCTATTTCGCTGTTGTCTACTCAAGTCAATTTCGTTGAGGGATTTTGTTGAGGGTTTCGTTTTCCTACCATGACAATATGTCAACGGAATGAAAAAATACACCACTCAGATCTTCTCAATCTCGTTTGATTTACCCTGTCCTCGGGAGAGAGAGAAATCCTCGGCCATAGTCTCCTTTGAGAGAGCCCCAGTGCAAAATAAACCAGGGAGCTGTTTCACTAGTAGTGGAGTGAAAGTGAGAGGTGAGACCGCAACAGTGCCAGCAACAGCGATACCAACAGTGACAAGCCCAAATTTGCGTTTCATCAGTGCTCTCGCTGTTGAGGTGGGACTAGCTGTCACTGTTGGCACAGCTGTCGCTATGCACACGCGTTTGACGTTCGAATCTATTCGTAAACGGGCCGCGATGACGTGGAATTTCACCCCTTTCCATAGGAATTAAGCAATGAGTAAGGCATATATATAACCTATAATCGTACCAAATATGAAGAATATCGGCCAAGTCGTTTTGAAGATATCGGTGTTTGAAGTTCGTCATAGCAAATACGAGCACTTT
Source organism: Alentia gelatinosa (assembly GCA_950022655.1). Classification (NCBI taxonomy): domain Eukaryota; kingdom Metazoa; phylum Annelida; class Polychaeta; order Phyllodocida; family Polynoidae; genus Alentia; species Alentia gelatinosa. The sequence goes on from OX465581.1 coordinate 122,448,052, forward strand.
CCGTCGGCCTCCGGGGGAGACAGAAAGAACAGCCGAAACTCCGCCGCACTTCGGAGGGAGTGAATAAAACAGCGACCCACGCAAACGCACAGAGGGAGTGAAAAATCCAAACTCCGAAATCTTCGGAACGGCGGGTCCGATCTTCTTGATATTTGGTACGATTATAGGTTGTATGTATACCTTACTCGTGTTAAAATTTCATTGCTTAATTCTCACGGGAAGTGGGTGAGAGTATTCTATACACGTAACAAACGACAGGGTAGACCCTGTCGCTTACAGAGGCTCCACAGTGACACTAACAGCAACACCAATTTTCCTGATGAAACGGTCACTGCCACTGTTGGTGTCGCTCCTTTCCCGAGTGCCGTTCACGCTTGAGTGCACCTCCTAATGAAACGCATACTGTCGCTGTGGTGCCACTATTACAGAGAGCGACACTTGCAGCTTCTAGTGAAACAGCTCCCTGTACGACACTTTTGGGGAGACTTGAAAGAGCGGCTGCACCACTGCAGTTGGTGATACAAAGTTGTATTTTTGGGAACTAATTCCATTATTTATGAATGTATGTAAATCTAAGTAAATAGTACAGTAGTTCTTCATCTGAGACCTCCAGTTTTTATTAAAATCATAATAGATATATTTCCAATAGTTCAAATGAATTAAATAGCTTTTATTTGTTATTTTGAATCACCCATGATACCCCTAGAGGTGTCGCCTGCCAATAGAGCTCCATGACACTTTTCACGAGCTCTCCCAGCTACAGGATTAAAAATAAAACAGAATTTGAGGAGATGTGGGTTTGAATGGGGCGTAAGGTCCGAGTATGACTGCACAACTGACCAGGTAAGTTAAATTTCAAGCGAAATTTGCGCTGTAAAACGTATTTCCGTTTCCAGATCGATTTTTCATTGGTTCTGCTGTGTGGTTGTCTTTGGTTACATGTCCACAACATTGATTTAGGCCTGTGGTTGGGTGTACAGGATATGACCTGATCTGACCTCTGTTGACCTCTGAAATGTGTCATGGCGGTTCTGTTTACATCTATTTGATGTGTGCTGCCTAAATCTTTATGAATTGTGTGCAGTTTCGCCATCATCTGGCTCCTCAGGTACAGTGGGGGACTCTAAACCTCTTTTTTTTTTTCATGTGTGGGTTTATTTTGTGCTTTTCTTGTGCTTTTTTTTTTTTTTATATTTGATTGTTCGATACCTGTGATTAACTGGTGTGTTCTGTGTGGGTGTGGTTAGATGACTTCCACTCCACACTGTCACAGCCCCTTTCTTTGGTGGGGGTCTGTTTTTGTGCATGATTGATTGAAAGATTTGATTTTACCTGATCATTTGCCGTGAGCCTGGAATGTGGAACTTGGGGTAAAATTTCATTTCCAATTTTTTTGGGTTGTGTGTGCAACCTAAAAAGATTTTTTTAAGTTGCACACACAACCCAAAAAAATTGGAAATAGAATTTGAGGAGATCTCCTAGATCATCGCTCACAACTCTCCTTCCCCACGATAAATTGAAATACCGAACCCAAACTCACCTAGGACCTCTCCCCGGGCATTTCAAGCCTCCTTGGACAAAAAATAAAACAGGGCCCTGATGTCTGAGTTGACAAAGGCGAGTTGTTCATACGTGTCCACTCCCTCTTCTCCATATCCAGCGACTCGCCCCCTCATGCCATCAAGGTACGCCCTCACACCATCGTGAAATATTGTCCGGTAGCAACATGGCAGTCTTATATAGCAGAAGCTCCTGCGGCTCTGCTAGACCCCATGTTTATAATTAGGCCCGGAGTTCCCTTCACCAGGGCTCAGTTTACAAATTTTCTTTGTCTGCCACATGCTTGCCTGGGTGTCTCACAATTGTCAACCTTCAATGCCCACTCTTTCCTTGGGGGTGTGTGCTCAGTCAGCCATGTCTTTAGGGATACCTGTCGATGAAGTATTCAGGACTGGAACGTGGTCCTCAAATCGTTCCATGTCTCCTTACTTGGCAAACAAAACATTTCATAGGTATGCATTGCCTTGTTCTGGTAGTACATGTTGTTTAGTTAACTAAGAAAACTAATTACCTAGTCTTCTTAGGAAACAATACTAACAGTTACCAACAATGTACCTTAAGTCTTTACGGTATGCCAGGACATCTGGAGAGTGAGGGAGATCTTACTAAATTCAGTTTATACTCTCGACATCCAGCGGGGAACTGAGGAACTAATAATTAACCTTTCCGTAATTACTTACGGCGCATAGTGGCTAATAGAAGGGACTTGAGAATTGTTAAATAAACTTTAAGTAAGATGTCGACACCTAGCGGTAGTCCTGATATAAATGGACGTAGATTCACCTTATAGGTAAGACAGAGAATGCCTAATTAATGAGGGTAGCTCAGTTATTAATTAACATATAATTATTATATTAGTTCATAATTAACCTTAAACTGTCTAGATGTTGAGATACGGGGATTACGCCATTCTCTTAATGATAGGAACTGGAGCATAACTTTATAGATTTATTTCATAATTAATTAAACTTAAATAATTATGTAGGCTGTGTGTCGGCAGGCTACCAGAATCTATTTATTTCCAAACCAACAGCGAGATACCTTTAGGAGATCTTTAATTAAGTAGCTTCTTAATTAATACTTAAAGTTCATTGACTAATAATTATAGTTAGATAAAAAATTGTGTAATATACAATCATGGATGTGATCAAAGAGTGAAGTAAAGTTCAAATCTTTAATAAGTCCACACGAAAGATATACAAGTGATAGTTTACAACATGGCTAGTGAATTCATTGATATTTCATCATTCACGTGAGTTGGCTGAGTGCCAAGATTCAATTTACGATCAAAGTCTGATGAGTGTCAGACACCAAAGTCAGATAGCAAAGACTTTTCAATAAAGTGTCTGATAATTCATTGATGATATCAAAAGTCTGGCAAGCTGCCAATGTTCAGAGTTCCATCATCAGTGTTCTTAACAGCGTAGTTAGAGCAAAATAGTCAGTCACATAATTCACAGTCAAATAATAGTGAAGTAATGGTTGATTTGAACCATACAACTTAACTCACCCATTGTTGGATAGTCAGAGTGCAATCACATGATTCCTTGGAGATCACAGTTCTAGTATTTTGACTATGTCGAAATATAAATAAAGTTCATTCACTTAATTGAAGTGAGTAAACGGAGAAGGAACCTATGTGAGTCCTTAAAGATTCCAATAGTCCAAAAGCAGAGTATGTGTTCTTGGAGAGTACCAATCCAAGACACTTTCTGCACTCCCAGAGTGTAAGGAAAGTTTCCTTAGCTGATCCTACTCAAATGAAATTCACTGCTGAATTTGGGCACCTTGCTGGTTCCGGTGCCTAGCAAGACACGTCTTGACAACAGGAGATGGTAGAGGAGACTGACGATACAGTCAGCTCCAGAGCAAAGCGTTATTGAGCTTTTGCTAGAGGATCATGGGAGAATTAAAACTGGATCTCGTTTAAGCTCATGGAGGTTTGAGAGCACATGGTTATGTTAAACAGGCTTCAGGAACTTGGGGAATACCCCAAGGGGGACTCCTTGGGAGACTCTGGATTCAACTCCCTAACGCGTCATAGCCATGTCAGAGAGTCTATTCCTAGAAGCTAGGCATGTTCCCCAAGTCTAGTGAGTAGTGTAGGGAACATCACCTTTCACACGGCAACTATTATACCAAACCTACTTCAGCCTACATATGTTAGGTAAGCCATATGTATTGGCAGCAATAATCAATACCTAATAACATATGTTGACACTTTAATACTTAACAATTAATTATACACATTTTCAACATTTATTTAATAAAATAAAGTAACTTTTTTTAAATACCTTTTCATATTTAGTAACCTTAATCTTGTGCTATTTTTGGTTACAGCACATCCTATTATAGACTGTTATGAAAAGTTCATAGATTTCCTTTGGCTATTTCTACTAATTTTCTAATTTTCTCTTTAAAATGTATATTTCATACTCCAATGTATAATTCATTGTAACACTTATCATTCAGATTGTATAAATTCCTAGAATTTTATACAACACTTTAACACCATAATTACTCAAACTGTATTCAATTTAACATTTATCTGTTCAATATATAAATTATTCCAATTTATACCATTCACTGTACAATACTTGAACCTCCCTCGGTATTAGAATTTTAAATCTCCACACTCACGAAAGTCATTGTGGAGAATTTACGAACTTTAATGGCATTGGGAGTTGACTCAAGCATGGGAGTATACCATCGATGCTTATATGTTTATGATGATATCAGCCTTTACTAGTGCCTACTCCATTGTGTATACTTTGATAAACCCAAATGTTCTTCCTGTGTTACTTTTAGTGTAAGGATGCAGGAGCAAAGGAAGTCTGCAATATCTTAATTTCGTAAGTTTCTTAACAACTGTCATACAGATGAAATCTCTTTCGGTTAATTTCTCTTGACAGGTCATCATCATTATTATGATATTAAGTGCAATAACATTACCTCTTTCTATTTATTATCATATTGTAAAGTCCACTGAGAAGTTCCCATTTGCTTAATCGTTTACCTGACAAAGTGGACACAAAATCACTACAGCAGCAGCTGGTCTTAGGAGCTACTCCAGTCTAGCTTATCTTATGGTTCTGCATGTTTTCTAAAGTGAAAATCCATTGCTATATTAATCCAAAATGGCTAGGAATTAGGCAACAATTAATATCTAGCAAAGTGATCAAACCAGCATGTTGAAGCATTGATCAAGTCTTACAGTGAAGCAAAGTGCTTTGCTCCTAAAAATTGATGTAATAATTGATTATACATCTTTTGAAAAATTGAAGTTGATTCCAGCTGCCATTATGTATTTGTGTCACTTCCACTTGGTAGATTACTAGACCATGCTGTGTTGTTTATGTGTGAAACACCAGCTAACCCTAATATGTGCTCCTAGTACATGAACCAGTAACCTTTTAACCAGAGTAAACAGATGCTCTTTCTATGAACGATATGTAAATATGAGGTATATAGGATTACCAATGTATTGTTACATATATTTTCCAGGAATGGAAGCATTGTCTTTTCGTATACACTACTGTTCGATACAGAAGAAATCCTCTTTGCTCAAATTGATACTGTGGAAGCAAAAATACAACTGTTGATAAAAACAAGAGGAATACTTTTGCCTGATGGAACAGATCTTAGATCAAGTTAGTATGGCTCTCTTACCTCTGATTATGTTTAATATATAAAACAATAGAACAGTGTTACAAATTTAAATCTGCACCAAAATAATGCAAGAAAAGAAATATCATGTCAAAATGAGATTTGTAAAGTGATCTCACTATTTGCTTGCTTCATATCCATTAAGTAAATAAAAGATGGTAAGTTGTATCAGGACATTTGTACAGTAGAATTGTAATATTTTGTTAGTTTAATGTTATTGTAGCAGTGTCAACTTTCATCAAGAATGGCATCCCTACAGGCTTAGTTCCTATGTTTTCTTATTATTACATATCTAAATATCTAAAAAAACATCATTTTATACACTTATCTAATGTAGCTATTGACCTGATACATTCCCTTTGGCATAGTATGCCTGAATATCCACTATAGGCGCCCGAACATTATTTATGCTGTACCCCTTGTAGCGGGTAGTATTTCACAGACGTTTGGCCACACAAGTATGTAATAATACCCAAGTGTTGGTTGACCAAGAAGAGACATTTCACACAAGTGTAGTATGCAGCTGCTTCCTGATGTTCTCACTACAAGTGTGTCAATCGGTGATGTTACCGTGTGTATGATTGTCAGACCTGTTGGTCTAGAGCCACCAAGTGACTTCAACCTCCAAAACAGTATAACTGTCCATACTACATGCAACATCCTTGAATAATATGATGACAAACAACATCATGGACATCCTATTTCATACAGGGTAGCATAAAACTTGTTATGGGTAAAAGCAAATCACCTGTACAAAATGTACAATTGTCATCCGACGGACCTTGGACCTGTTTCACTAGTTTCGTGACAAAAGTGTTAGACAGAAAGAAAAGCGGCACCAACAGTGCAAGCAAGAATGGACAAAATGATGTCTAATGTCTAATTCTTATGGAACCATACACACCATATTTGGGATCTGTCTAGTCCTAAGCGCAGCTACTTGTGTTATCACCTAGTCAACCCCAATGGTCTGTATGGTGTCATAGACATGTCACGAAACTAGTCTGTATGCATATGCTTATACATCTCCTATAGAAATGTTGATACATACCAATGAATATCAAGCAGTTGTCTTCCTGGACAACAAATGGAAGATAAATAGACAATATTTACAAAATAAACAACTTTTTATGCTACACCAGCTATGGTATTTAAGGTTCTCATATCATAAAAGGTTTGTTCTCCTACGACATACTTTTTTATGCTATGTTTTGGTACCAATGAGACTTGTATGATTCTTTTTATCATAGAATTATTATTCCATTGACCCCAGGCTGATCCTTCTCCAAGCAGATTATCAATATGAGGGAACCCATGGAACTTGCATGATCGAGTCCAACCATATTACTTCATGAAAAAAGAGATAACAGTGACACATCAAAACAAACATACCATACCCAAATGTTATTTGAAAATTCAATCTATAACATAATCAAAAGCAATTAAGATTTTTTCAAAATATCATCAAGAAAAGAAATGATATATTACTACATGCTCTTATTTGATGCTTTGACAGGCATTGATGCACTTAGTTGTCAAAACCCATAATTTAAGTGTTTTATCACAAGATACGATATATAATCTTAGATATTTCTTTTACTTAATATAAATACTATTTCTGGTGCTAGACTTACATTCTGTGAAAATTTCATTAACATTGCTCCATTATGCCCAGCCTCTGATGAGTTCGGTTTAGGTTTTGTATTACGAAAGGATTTCAAATTTTTTTACCAGTGTTAAGAATGTCTGTTATTCTATGTATGATCAGACTCTTGATGTGTGATGAATTCCCCTCAGCCATTGATACTTAACTATTTACCCTTCTTTTACAAACAGTTATTCCTGGGAGCTTTGTATCAATAAGACCAACACGGACTCTCACCGGTTACCAGACAAACACAACAGTAGCACCTACAGAGGAACCTCCACTTCTGCTAAATGTCAGTTTGGTAACTGTCACTGTCATTATAGTTGTGGTCATAATCACAGTATTAGTGATTGGCCTGAGTCAGAAACGGCACATGTTCCGATCAAAATTCTCGGCTCCAGGTGCTCAAAGTTCACTACTACTGAGACGACGTGGCCTATTTTACCTACAGCCCCTGCACCACCCTATATACGGCCCTGAATATCACCCTACAGCCGTCCAGCAATGGTAAGGATTTCATCTTAGAAGATGGAATGGCAGAAACCCTGCTGTTATAATCATAAAACATCTTTTTGCCAACCAATACCTTATACACTTTTACATGTCCATGGATGGATTCTGTTTTCATGTGGTCTTGCACTGTCCTGTAATACTGTTTGCATGAAATGTTAATTGTGGCATTAACACTGAACATGATTTCATGAGAAAGATACTTAATATTTATTTGCTATTTTTTTAACGAATTGAAGTAACCACACTTGTGCCTATATTTCCTTTAAAAGAGGCAAGTTTACTCATCTGGCAATACGTCTCAAATTTGATGCATTTTCACAAATAATATATCCTCAAATGTGGTTTTGCAGTATGTGGAAGTGACCACAAGTAACTTCCAAGTTGTTTTTCACCTTTCCAATATTGCTCATACTGCTTGCTAGATGTATTTCCTAATCTTATTGGCTTTGCCTGGCCTTGCCCTCCTATATGGTGTTTTTTTATTGGTCCAGCTTTTAAACAAAACCTTATGCACCTAAACTGGTACCAATAGTTTCACAACAGAGGTTGTTCAAGTTTAATTGGAATATATTGCTGCATGTATGATACTGGTTGAATTTATAATTTAAATTTCTTTTTAGGAATGTTCGTGGAAGATTTTTATAAGGATTATAAACCAATACAACAACTTTGTCATTGCAACATCTTACCATGGACGTGGAATGAGCAAAAGGAGACTATCCAGGTTTCATCCTGAATTAACGTTGTCAAGCTTGAATGATTTCTAACAGAAGGACAACTTATGAGGGGAATCTTTTTCAAAACTACCTGCACCATCTACCGATAGAAGGACAACTTATTGCACATCTGCTGGTACATCTAGTCTCAGGACAGAGTCTTTTCAGGCAGGGTAGATTGTCACTGAAATGGGGACCCTCCTTTTGTGAACAGTCATGCTTGGACTCCAGTAAGCGTGAAGTGAGGGGTGTGAAATACAGTAAAACCCCCCGTAAGGGGACACTCCGTTCTGGGCAAAGTGTCCCCTTAAGCGGGGTTTTCAGTCTGCCAATGGTTATACAATATAGAATACCTACATAAATGAAGGAACCACTGGTTATAAGGTTAAAAGGGTTAGCAATGGGGAAGATGCCTTTCATCCAGGAATTTCAAATCTTAAGCTTTTAATATCTCAACTAATACTTAGAGTAAGAACAAAATTCAGAAGAAACTGTAAATGATACAAATGTGATACCAATGAAATGGGTAGTTTCTATTTGCAAGATTTAACTGAGAATGCCCCCTCATTGGAAGACATTTCCCGTTTTTCGTGCATGAAGGCGTGAAAGCTGTGAAAGCAGGGGGCCGAGGTCCCCCCTACCCCCCTACCCCCCCTCTCCTGAACTGCCCCCCACTAGCCTGTAAGCAGGCCTCTTACTCACTACATTCAGTGGGCGTGAAAATCATTGGTACTAATACCTACCCACTGAGAGCTGCCCAGAGCCGCTTGAGATGTAGGGATTACCGTTCAAACAATACACTCCAGGGAGCTGTTTCATAACCATAGACTTAACCCACATTTTGAAACAGCTCCCTGCTGCCCGACCCCGCACGGGAATGCTAAGTCTATTGTTCTGGTTGTAACAACTGTCTGTCCCGGCACCATAAAGACAGATTTTTAGATAATCTGGAATGTTTTTGATAAGATGTCCCCTCCAAACTGTCCCCTTAAGCGGGGTTTTGAAGCATTTCTGTACCGAAAACTCTCCCCTTAAGCAGGGTGTCCCCTTAAGCAGGTGTCCCAGAAGCGGAGTTCTACTGTACATGTGATCCCTTTATGGGGGGGGACCTGGACATTCTCATTTCATCTATATTTTGTCCCATACTTTTCATTTCCCTGCCTTGAAATGACTTTATTCCCACAAAATGACTTTCGTGAGAATATCATTTTGTGAAAGTCATTTTGGAGACAAAGTCATTTTGCAGATAAAGTCATTTTCTGAAAGTCATTTCCTGAAAATATAATTTTGTGAAAGTCATTTCGTAGAAAGAAGTGTTTGACAAAATGAAAGTATGTGGCACGGAATGAGTGATCTATATGGGGTGAAATATAGACGAAATGATAATGTCCAGAACGGTCCTCTAATCCTTTTGCTAGCTTCCTATTGGCTAGTTTTAGTGCTGAGTCAGCAGTTAATGAGATTCATCAGTTTTTTATCCCAGTTTAACTACGACTAAAGGCTTTGAATTTTATTGGTTTTTTTATATTTTGTTTCTATTGTCTGTTGGTGTATGAAACAAAAATTACAATTGAGGTCAGAGTTATTTCTTAGTGTACCATGTCTCTGTTTCTACACTGTGCAAACATCAAAATCAATATGATATAGATGCTAGTGTAAATATCACTTTGATGCGCTATTTACACTTTACAAGTGCAAATATCCAAAATTCATGAAAAGGTTTATATACCCCTTGTCTTTACACTATATGTCTATACAATGATATTTTGTGTTTTGCAAACTTTTCTTTGTTTCTGAAAATATTTGGCAGTTGCCATAATTAACATTTTGATATGTCTTCCATCTGACTATTACAGCTTGCACTAATAACACTCTGATATGCTATTATTGTCCAGCGCATACTCCATAAAACCATAACTCAAACCCTAATCCTGATCCTAACCCTAACTTAACCTGACATACATACCCCACCTATCTACCTACACCATATCTACCTAGCTATCAATACCCACTCACCTAATGAATTACCCCCAATCCCTTTCTTCTGACCCCAAATACCCAAACCACCCCCCAACCCCTCCTGCCAATTTAATGACTGACCCACCTGCCCTTCTATTCATCGAACTACGCCAATACCTCCAGCTATCTATTCATCCCCCAACATACATCCTTCCACTCACACATGTTTTCAGCCATATATTTGCCCTAATCTTAACCTTAACCTTACCCTAAACCTTTTCAATACCCTAATTCTACTTCCCTCCCTACCTTTCTTCTTGCCTATGTACCTATGTACCTATGTGCCTGGTGTAATGTAGTCACAGTACTACTTATGCATATGCACATATAATATTACGTCATATATTTGTGTATTAAATCTATGTTAATTTGAATTGTCACTATATTGAAGGTGAGGAAACTTGCGTGGGTTATAACGCTGATTGTATTTTATATGAAGGATATTGAGGTGCTTGCATGCTTTAAATGGTTGTTTAAATATTGATAGAATTCTATAACAATGGGTGATGAAAGTTCATAGAATTTCTGGGGTGCACTGCTTGGGTTTTTCATAGGAATTGCAACATATTATTACATCATATATTCATGAACTAATCTTTGTTAATTTGAATTGTCACTGTATTAAGGGTGAAGAATATTGTGTGGATTATATTGATGATTGTATTTCATATGAAGGATATTGAGGTGCTTGGAAGCTTTAAATGGTTGTTTAAATATTGATAGAATTCTATTACAATGGGTGATGGAAGTTCATAGCATTTTTGGGTGCACTGCTTGGGTTCTCATAGGAATTGAAACCTATTATTACATCATATATATATTCATGAATTAATCTTTGTTAATTTGAATTGTCACTGTATTGAGGGTGAAGAATCTTGTGTGGATTATATTGATGATTGTATTTTATTTGAAGGATATTGAGGTGCTTGGAAGCTTTAAATGGTTGTTTGAATATTGATAGAATTTTATAACAATAGGTTATGAAAGTTCATAGTATTTAAGGAACAGCAACAGCACAATTTAACTGGTCACTACTCTTTCTATCAAGGAGATCCAAGAGGCTACCTATCTCATGATTACAGCATAAGCTCAAAGCAAATTGTCTCCAGACAGTGATATCAAGTGATATTAAAAATATCAAAAAGATAGTTAAAGGACCTATCAAGTCGTATGATGTGACAAATCATGATGACTATCCAGGTAGAAGTCTCACACATGAAATTATTTCCAATGAAAGGGCAGCTTTGCCGGTCCACTGTATGGAAGTAAGCCTTAAGAGAAGTCCTAGGAATCTGTGATCACTGTGGTAGTAGTGTGGCCCACTGTATGGAGGAACATAGTTCCCTTTTTTCACTGCATTTGTTGGAATTTGAACATTAAAAGGTGTGCTCAATAGGTTTGCTATTTATGTAAAAGAAATGATAATAATCATTGATTCAGTTGTTTCTTCATTATAGTTGATTCATGTCATTGGCCACTCTATACACCATATATTCTTTGCATTGTTTCTTGTGTTCCTGTTATATCGTCTTAATCAAGGGTAATAAAAGGTGTGATATTGTTGCATTATAGTATCACTAAAATTACCTTATGATAACTGGTACTTCTTATAACTGGAACCTGTTTATTCAAATAGATGACAGGAAGGGATTTAAAATAATGACAGACTATTGGTTAATGTTAAACTCCCCCTGAACTGGAATGGTCTTTTAACCCTTTCCCTGCAGCCCCCAGTTTTCCTGCTCAGCATTACACGGCAGGCATAGCCTGCCCAAACAACCCTGCTATGGCAGGCACCTTTTTTTGGAAATGGCAATGTCATGTGATGTGTCATGTGATTCAAGTAATTTACCTTGGTGACTGATAATATTCTGCTATAACAAATCAAGGGTCAACATGGCTCGTATACATTGTCAACATTTCTTTTAAATCAAACCATTATCTTTTTATCTATTGAATTTTGTATATAAGTATTAATGATGACTCAAAGATGCCTCAAGGCATCTTCCTGCCATAGCCAGGGGAATGCCTGGAGGCATCTTCCTGCTGTCAAAGGGTTAACAAGTATTGTCAGAAATGACAGTAATATGTGAAACCATGGTTATGGTGACAATACGGGGTAGATTTACTCGTTGTTTCAGAGAAATCCGTTCTGAACGAGCCAGTTACGGCAAGTTCAGAAAGATATTCTCCGAAACAACGAGTAAATCTACCCGTATTGGCACCATCACTATGGTTTAATATTATTGTGGTGGTCACCACCTGTCTAGCAGGTTGGATGACCCCAATCCGGAATGCTAGTTCCAGGCAGGATCCCACCCTCTAGGACTCTAAGTAGGTTGGTTCGGTTTTCGGTGAGTTTACACGGACCTAGTCACACACAACACAACACACACGTTTAATAAACAGGAATGTTTATTAACAATCTACTTCCCGGAAAGAAAAAAAAAAAAAAAAAAATACCATACTTCCCGGAAAGATCTGAAAGATCTTTCCCACAAGTACAGTACCCCAGCACAATGTGCCAGTCCTGGAGGGCTCCCGGCAGGTGATGTTGTTCTTTCCTTTTTCTGCGTCTTGAAGTATCGAGCCCAGCGGGCCCAGCGGCGTTGCAGACCTACTACATTTAGCCCGATGCCGGTGGGTCCTGGGCTTCCCACTGTTTCCAGGTGAAAGACGTCCATATCATGAAGAAGGGCCAGCCTTGCTTAGCACCTTCCTGGATGAGTGTTTTCCGAATACGGAAATAATGGCCGAAAAAGCTAAAACATTTCTCCATCCACCTTATAAAAGTGTGTGGTATCAGTGTTCTTATTTTCGGCTCCAGCTATACTGGCATACGCTTGAAATCGAGAACCAATAAAGGCCCTAATTTCAGCCAAATTCAGAACTTACGATCACCGACCCAAGGTAGGGATAGGCAGCGTCATCCAACGAAACAGGGATGACGTCTACTATCTCACTGTCGAGTCGACAAACTTGGTTCCGACACAGACCCAGTAAGTCAGATCTATACCCGGGAGGTATAGCCTTCCTTACCCGGTACCACGTAAAGGTAAGGACAAAAATACACACCACAGGCCGGAGGTTTTCATGATGGGAACCTATTACAGGCTTAACCACCGGAAGAACCTTTTTTTTTTTTTTTTTTTAGGTTTTTTATTTATACTGGAGGTTTCAGCTAGGGCAGAGTTGCCCTATATTCTGCTGGCTCCAGTGAAACTAGTCCAAGAAACGCCTCCAATGTCCTATATAGGACTTACATGAGGTCTGGGTAATCATGGTTAAATAATGGTAACATAAATGGAATACAATCAGTTATGAGTCGTGCGTATGAGAACTATATACAACAAATACTAGGGGATCTTAGTACCAGGTTATAATCAAATAAGTTTCTGATTACAAATTAATTTGGTTTCGTAAATGCAATGACCCTTGTAGCCTCTGGATGGGTAGGACATGTCTACCTCATTCCACTACAGTATTGTAACAACACAGAAATGTGCAAACAACTGCACAACACCTTAAGTAACACATTTTACTACAGTTTCCATGTTGGTAGGAACAAGTTCGCCTAGTACAAAAGGAGGGGGGGAGGGTAATCCTACTGTATTTTAGTTCGCATTCGGTTTTTTTGGGAGGCTCTGAAGGTAGCCAGGTCAACTATTTCCCTGTTTGCTCTATCTAATCGGTTCCAAGCTGTCCCTGTCTTAAATTCCACAGATGTTTTGTACTTACTTAGTTTTATGTTCGGTATCAGTTTTAAGACAGGAGCATTGAAGAGTCTAGTTTGTCTAGCCCCTGTTTCAAGATGCCAATCTTGCTTGGATCTCTTGAAGGCTGTTGTGAGCAAGTGTAATTCCCTGCGGTCGTAGAGGGTATTTAGCTTCGCTTCCCTATGTAACTCTCTAGTTGGGGTATCATATTGGGCTCTGAGGCAAGTCCTGAGTCCCCTATTCTGGAGTCTTTGCAATTTAGTCAAAAGGGTATCGTTTGTGTTGTGTATTAGAATGCCGGCCTGTTCCAGATAGGGCAGGACCTTCGTTTTGTATATTACAAGTGACTGTTCTTTTGTTAGGTATTTCCTTATGTATGATAGTTGTTGGAGTTTGTGTGAGGCTCTAGATATCATCTTGTTTATGTGTGGTGAATATGCAAGTTGTTTGTCGAGTGTGACCCCTAAGTAATCAAACTTGGGTACTTCTTCTATCCTAGAGTCATCCATTGATAAGATCACTGGTGGGCATTTCTTGATTCTCCCTTTAGTTCCGAATAACATTGATTTCGTTTTGTTTGGGTTTACCGAGAGTCGGTTGTTGTAACACCATGATGATATTGCATTCAGATCAGCCTGTATCTGTCGACAAATGACGTTAACATCTTTTCCTGCTTGGTAAATAACAGCGTCGTCCGCATACAATTTGAAATGGCAGTGTTCTATGGCTGAATTTATGTTGTTTATATAAACTAGAAAGAAAAGCGGACCTAAAATTGACCCCTGCGGTACCCCACATGAAATATTAAGGTTTGAGGAAAGGACATTGTTGGCAATTGTTTTCTGTTTTCTATCTGTGAGATAGTTATGAGACCAGTTTACTAATTTTTGACAAATACCTATTTTTTTAAGTTTATGGACTAAAATATTGTGATTAACTGTGTCGAAAGCTTTAGTCATGTCAATATATGTGGCTATTGTGATTTCGCCTTCATTCATGTGTTTAAGAATGTCATCTGTGAGTTCGGATGCAGTGTCAGCAGTGGAATGCAACTTTCTGAACCCTCCCTGGTGTCTGTTTAATAGGTTGAAATCCTCGAGATATTTGCTAATTTTTTTATGGACAATCTTTTCCATCAGTTTTCCTGTCAGGGGTAAGAGAGATACAGGTCTGAGATTGTTTATTTCGTTTTTGAAGTTACCTTTTTTTAACGGCACTACTGTAGCACTTTTCCAGCTTACCGGAAAGGTTTCGGTTACCAATGATAGCTTGAAAATATGCTGTAGTGGTTTGACCAGTACTTCAAAGCTGTCTTTGAGTATTCTGGCCGACAAGTTTTCTATAGATGAAGCTTTGTTAGTATCAATATCCTTTATTACGTCGCGAACATCTTCCTCACTGATTTTAATGTCATACATGGTTGTTTGTGCCTCGTTACAATCATCATACCATGGTCTGACAAATTTCTCTGCCAGTTTTGGCCCTATTTGAGTAAAAAAAGTATTTATCTTATCGGAGGCATCTTTGTCATCTATTTTTGTCATGTTCACTTGGTCGACAATCGTTAGTGTTTCTGCTTTATTTTTCTTTGGCAATAGTTCTTCCATACTCGTCCAGAATTTCTTACAGTCTTTCGTTGTACAGCTTTGGATATAGTCCCTTTTCGCGTTTTGAATCTGCTGTTTGACACGATTTCTCAGTGCTCTAGCATTTTTCCAATCCTCATCTTTGTTACTCTTATAAGCTTTCCGCCATGCTCTGTTTTTGTCCAGTATGGCTTCTGTCAAGTGATTGGTCATCCATGGTTCATCTTTGAACCTAATCTGGTGTCTGCGGATGGGACAGGTTAGACTTACAGTATTGTCGATCTTCAGCAGCCTGAAAAGAGGGTTGTGCCTCTGGGAAGTCATTGCCGACTTTCCTCAGCCCCAACCCGGGATCCCTCTTCTTAGGTGAACTTCTGGGTTTCCTTCTGCCCCTCCCAGCGATCCTCGCGGTTGCTTAGAAAGAGCAGGCTTCGAGTCAGAAGGCCCCTATACACCCTCTCCTCTGGAAAATAATTTTCCAAGAGTTGGTGATCCTCATATAAGAACTGATAAGTTAATACATGAGGAGCAAGACGACAATCTTCCAGAATCAAGTTATTGCCTCCGGAAGATCATCCTGGAAGTCTTTAGGTAGGGAAAAAAAAAATTTTCCCCACCCAGGTTCTTCCCAAACCCATCTTACTTCGGTCCCGGGAGAGTTGTTAGCTCTTCTGGTTCCGATTTCAGATGGCGTATTCCCGGCCTACCACGTGCCAGTCTAGACGTCCGTCGTCTTCCCTAAATGTCCTAGCTGGAGGATGATTTAAGGTCGACAACATTCGACTGACTGGGCACGGCAGTAGTCGGAGGAATCGACATAACCGGGGCAGACCGCTCTGGTCGCAGCGGACTAAGCACCATTGTAGGCTGAAGCTGAGACCTCAACTGCTGGAGAGCGGTCGGTCCGGTATCCAAAAGGATTCCGGACTCCAACGGGATGATGTTGGTATTCATCCCCACAGCTCCACCCTGTTCCTCGGAGCAATCCATCGATGTTACCTGGGAAGGTCCTGCCGATGTCTCAGTCCATGTCAGAGGAGGAGGCGGTCCCGGCTGTGCGGGTTCAGTCTGATCCGTAAGGACTAGACCTTGTCCGGGGAGCGGAGCATCTGCACTGACATCCATGGGCTGAACTTCTATGGATGCAGTGCTGGTCATGGAGATATCCTCCATGGATGACCACCCCAACATGTCAGCGAGTTGCCGGTGTGTCGGGTCTGGTCCTTCCGAGGTAAACTGGAGGAACCTCCCACGGCTACGCTGTCAGGACAACCACGCTTCCTCTAGGGTTTGCAGGTCATCTCCGATGTCGTAGAGCGACATGCCCAAATGCCAAAGACAACGTTCATCTTGGAGATGGGCCTGTGCTTCCAACCGGGCAAACCTCGACTGGGCAGTGGTTTTCGCAATATGCGCGTCCTCTAAGTCCGCTGCATATCGCGTAGCCAGGCCCTTCATGGCTTCCCGTACCTCGTACCGGGCCAGGTTTACCAGCTCCTTAGCAAGGCTCTCATGGAGGGCCTGGGCGCCCTTTCGGATGCGGCCTTCCAACGTGCTGCCTATGTGCGACTCTAGTTGACCCACCCGTTGTACGTACTCAACACTGAGCGCACAGGGAGAGGAAGTTACCTTCGACTCGGCTGGGGGCCTTGTCATCGGCTTCTTCTTCACTTCAGGTGTCGGGTTGGCTGGAGGTGGGAGTGCCGGAAAGGCCTCTTCACTCCGAACTTTCCCGGCCTCCTGGGCAGCACCCTTCCCCAGAGTTATTGGGGTCACTCCCGGGAGGCTTGTACTAGGACGCGTCCCAGACGCGACAGTTTCTCCACGGGTCCACCCACTTTGGAAGCAGGCGGCACGTTACCCTCACTCTTTGCTGAAAGGATTTTGAGTCCCTCAGCCAAACTTGGCATAGCCTGGTAGGCAGCTTCCACCACGTCAGCAATCATCCTCGATGGACGAGGACGATGGCAACTGTTTGACCCCCCTTTGAGCCTTCGAGGACCCCTTCAACGGTTCCCGGCAATGGGACAGCTTGTTCCTCGACTCGCGTGACATGTGACGGTGGTTGGAGGCTGACAGCATCAGACTCCTGTACCAGCCCGGATTCTTCTTCCATCCTGTGCTGTAACCAAGTTAAGCAAAGTATTGATGATTTATGATGAAAGATTGTTAAAAAGGTATTAAAAGGTTGTTTTATTAAATATTGAAAATAAGATGTAAATAAAGTGCTATTTTATTATGTAAGGTATTGAAACATTATGTATCATTAATATATGTGTGGTTTGATGTATACGTATCAAGAAGAAGAAACTATGATATCAAGTGTTTGTATCTGATATCTGGGACCTGTTTCAATAGTAGAAAGTCCTCTCGCTGTTGGTCTCAGTGGCACCACAGTGACAGTCCCCGTTTCAATACTTGGTGGACGCAAGAGTGAACGGCACTTTGAGTGTGAGTGGCACCAACAGTGGCTGTAACCGTTTCATAACTGAAGTCCTGTCGCTGTTACTGCCACTGTTCACGAAATGGTATACCCTCTCACATTGATCAAAACAACCATCTTAAAACATATCGTAACATATCTAAGTAAAGAAAAATATGCTCTGAACAATTCCATGTGTATCTCTTTACCCACAACTCGATTTTCACGTTTCTCGAGTGGTCACTACTTTGTGAGAACCACTATACTATCTGAACCAAGAACTGCAGTAACTTCACTACTCAGTCAGTTTCCTACTGTACTGCTCGACCCTAGGCTATCACTTGCATGTCTTACAAGCAAGACCTACAGTATGGGCTCTCTTACTCAGCCACAAATGCACATAGAAGCGTAAAAAAACCCTGAAATATGGGGAAAAACACAAGGAACAATTTGGAATTATTGAATTATTCATTAGATATAGATTTATTAAATGTCCCGTTTGTTATGCTGGCATAGCAAACGGCAACGGGATCTCAACAGCGACACCATTTATGAAACAGGATTTTATAGTCACCACTATTAGTGCCGCTGATTGCTCTCGCTGTTGGAGCTGTGATTCCCTTTTACTCCCCAAACTATTGAAACAGCTCCCAGGTGTTATTATTAAGTATTAGTATTTGAAGTGTTATTGTTGAGTATTAGTATTTGAAGTGTTGTTGTTGAGTATTAGCATTGTGTGTTACTATTGAGTGTTAGTATTGAGTATTGATATCAGGTGTTAGTGTCAAGTGTTGTCATTGTGTGTTAGTATAGGGTGTTATCATAAGTGTTAGTATTAAATACCAAGCGTTGGTATTGGGTATTGGTGTTAAGTGTTATATATCAAGGTATTGATCATGGTTGTCTACTAAGCCACATTGTAGGCTAAACGTCCTATGAGGTAGATAGCCATGATAGAAGCGATGTTCCTTTTACTACTAGCTAGCCTCTGGGGAACACAGCGCTTCTGGGAATAGACCCTCTGACGATCTGCTCCCGAGCTGAACGTATCGTCAGTCTCCACCACCATCTCCTGCTGTCAAGACGCGTTCTGCACGGCTCCGGATACCGGCAGAGTGCGCGGATTCAGCAGTGTAATTCTATCGTATAGGATCAGCTAAGGCAACTTGCCTTTTGACTTCTGGACAGTAGAAAGTGTCTTGGATTGGGACTCTCCAAGCACACATATTCTGAATTGGACTTATAGGAATCTTATGAACTACTAATGTTCATATCTTCACTCAATTAAGTGATAGGACTTCACTTATATTTCACCCAACTTTTAACGAAACTGGATATGTATTTATTAGTGAATATTGGAATCTTGTGAGTTCACTCCGGACACTCTAATACTTGGTGAGTTATGCTGCATATTACCTTGCATTGTTTGAATGTTTGTTGAGACCGTATAACCATCTCTGATCACTTTGTGGAAGAGATCTCAGACTGCTTAACATGAACAACGAACATTCTAGAAGAAGATCATGAACTTTGACTAGACACCAACTCCACATATTACATGGTTCATATCAGACACTCTGCAAAGTCTATCATCACTCGGACTTTGGTGTCTGACTTTTAATTACTGTAATACAATTGGGCATGTCACCTCACGTTTATTACATGTATTACCATGATAACTTGCCATGCTATACTTGTGAAACGTTGACTTACTTATTAAAGAATTCAAACTTACTTCAATCTTTGTTCTCATCCATGAAATACAAGACATGAATCTAGTAGTATCTGAGGATCATTTATGATTGATACTAGATAACTAATAACTTAATTAAAGATCCCATTAGGGTATCCTTGCTGCTAGCAAGGGGTTAATAGATTCTGGTAGCCTTGCTAACACACTGCCCAGAGTTACCTCTACGTCCCCTATGTTACGTAACAAAAGTAATTATTATAATCATAATTAATCGGTTACTCATGGCCTTTGGTCAGGGGTGGTCATTGCTCCCCCTGGTGTCCACCCTCTCTCACGCGCGACCTGAGCGCCCCTCCTGCCCTCTAGCGGCTTTCACACGTACTGCACAGTCACGAGCGAGCCCACGCCACCGGTTCCGGTCTCACTTCTTCTCCAGCCGTACTGAAGTACACACATACTCCAGTCTTTTCTCATCTTCTTGGCCACGTGCTCGCTGCCTTCTACTCCACGAGTAAAGGCCGGCACGTCCATACTATCACGAGGAATACAATAACGAGTGAGGAGGAGAACAACATGGGCACAGAGCACAGAGCACAGGCACAGAGCACGTGGCGTCGGTGTCCATGGCTCGACCGTTAAGTCCTCGAGACGAAAGTGGATACCATGATCGAGGCCATCAACAGAATGTCCCGCAAGCTTTCATACGGGGTAGGGTACGACAGTACTCTGCCAACACCGACACCAGCACCACGCCGGACATCACAGGCCGGACACTCGAGTCGCACCGCCGACATCAAAGCGCTACCACAACAGGGTTAAAAAAACGGACGCGCCCCGAGAGTGAGCGAGGCGCGTCGCTCGCCCCCCACGCCCAGTTCACACGCACCACAGCGGAAGGGGGGCTCAACGGTCAATGGGTGCATCGGACATGACGTAACACCCCACGTGTCAACAACACCTCCTGCCGGACACGTGGGGAGCACACGGCACGACAACACCACGCCTACTGAATCCACTCCCGTTGTTATCAGTGTTAGCGTGGACAGTGAGCAATTGCCGCGGAATTGGATACAGTCGCGGCCCTGGACTTCTCAGCCATCAGGGAGGTCTGTGAGACCGGTGTTCCCTCCCCTGGCCTCCGCACGGACCCTGGGGCGTTTGCGGGCCACAGGCGGGCCCACTGGCCAGACTTTGCCGGGCCCGGCCCACCGGGCCACGCCTACATCTACACAGAGGTGCGGGAGACAGGGCTTCCCAACGCCCTGGGAGCGAGGATCGAGATCCCCTCCAACCTCAACGTCCCAGCATGGGTCCGGTACCTCGGGGAGGTTCCGGAGAGGAGGGAGCTCTTAGACTTCGTCCGTTACGGATTTCCTCTAGGATATATCGGCCCCGTCAGCGACACACGCGGGGTGCCGAATCATCCCAGCGCCACGGGGTATCCGGCCCACATCGATGATTTCATCAGCAAGGAGCGGGGGCACAGCAACCTCCTGGGGCCGTTCCGGGACCCCCCGTTCTCACCTTGGTGCCACGTGTCGCCGTTGATGACATGCGAAAAGCGGGCCTCCAGCAACCGGCATGTCATAACCGATATGACATATCCAAAGGAGAGTAGTGTAAATGGCTACATAATCAAGAATTCGGTCTATGGGCAGGAGTGCGACCACTGCCTCCCGACCGTCGACAGCTTCGTCGGCCGCCTGGTGGCCTCCGGTCCCGGTAGCTATATGTCCACCATCAATATCGCGAGGGCATATAAGAACTTCAGGTGCGACCCCCTCGACTGGCCGTTGCTGTGTTTTGCATGGGGGGACGGGTACTACTGTGATACGGCCATGCCGTTTGGTGCCCGTGCCTCCTCGTACCACATGCAGTGCGTGGCAGACTGCATCGTGGGGATCCTCGGGCAGAAGGGGGTCCAGGCATGCATATACCTCGACGACCTGATCATCTTGTCCCCCAGCCGGGAGAGGGTGGCCGTCGACTTTGGCACCGCCTGTGATCTCTTCAAGGAACTCGGACTCCCAGAGGCGAGAGACAAAGCACAGACCCCGGCACCGGTTGTCACCTGGCTGGGCATCGTCATCAATGCCCCGGATATGTCCCTCACCATCCCCGAGGACAAGCTGCTCGACGTCCGGGCACACGTGAGGGCGGTGGCAGCGAAGCAGTCGCTCACGAAACGGCAGCTCCAGTCGGTACTCCGCAAGATACTCCACGTATGAAAGTGCATACGGCCGGCTCGGCCGTTCATGAGTAAATTGCTCGAGGCACTTCGGAGGATGTCCGGTTTTTACGTCAACATCAACGCCGAATGCGGCAAGATCTACAATGGTTCCTCCGGTTTGCCGACGGCTGGAACGGCCACGCCCTCATCCCTAGTGGTCCACCCACCAAGTGTCTCATCGTCTACGCGTGCCTCTCGGGCATCGGGGATACAGACGGGCAGTACTCGTACTCCGGGCAGGTGTGCCCTGTCAACGACCCCGTGGACTGTATTGCCGTGCTCGAGGCCCTCAACACCATATTTGCGATGAACACCTTCCTCAAGGACCGGGATCGAGGCACGCGCGTAGAAGTCTTCTGCGATAACCTGGGCACCGTCCAGGCACTCACATCTCGCCGGTAGAGGAACTCGGTCCTTGTGGAGTGTGCCCTGCAAGCCTGGATGGTGCAGGCAAATTGCAGATCGACTTCATCTACACACACGTACCGGGGGCACTCAATACCGTC
Organism: Alentia gelatinosa; assembly: GCA_950022655.1. Classification (NCBI taxonomy): domain Eukaryota; kingdom Metazoa; phylum Annelida; class Polychaeta; order Phyllodocida; family Polynoidae; genus Alentia; species Alentia gelatinosa. Next base: position 122,470,327 of record OX465581.1, read on the forward strand.
GCGGATGCCCTCAGCCGTGCCCACCTGACCTTGAGGGAATATGAGAAAGCGGCTATGTTCATCAAATTCCATTCCCTCATTGAAATTATGCCATGTACGCACGCGGCATTTATTCCTGTTCTACGTCTCACATGCAGATCCGGTGCTACGCTGTCTCCAGACGAGGGCATCTGCTCGACAATCAGAGGCACGTGCCCCCGGAACGGTCGCGAACCAGCGGAGCGCTGTCGCGACCTACCTCGCATTCTGCCTGCGGATGGGGGCGGACCCGCAGAGGCCCACGGTGAGCTTTACCATGGCGTACCTCGAATACGTCGCGGACCACGCCCCCTCCCCAGCAACAGTCGCGAATCACCTCTCACACGTGCGGTTGCACCTGCAACTGACGGGAGGGGATGTCGCACCGACGGAAGACTTCCGGATCAAGCGAGCCCTCGAAGCGATGCGACGGAACAAGACCTACCAGCCGAATGTGAAACCACCAGTGCCATTAGCCGTGATCCGGACTCTCCAACTCACCTCGCTCTACGGGCCGCCATCCAAGTCATTTACTATGCGGCACTGAGACAAAGCGAGGTGGCGCCCCCAACGGCCTCGAAGTACGATGCCGCCCGACACCTGTCACGCAGGGACGTAGCGGTCGGCTGTCGACACGTTACCGTCCGTATCAAAGCGGCCAAAAACATGCAACACGTCGGGGAGGAGAAAACGGTCAGGCTGTAGGAGTCGCCCGACCCGAAGTTCTGTCCCATACGTGCTATCCGCCGAATGTTATTGGCATCCCCTACGGCCAGCCCCGAGGACCCGTTCCTCCAGCAAGAACACGGGGCCACGGTCACGACCAGGATCCTGATGAAGGAGTGGAAAGCCACCCTATACGCCGCTGACAAGCCACCTACCTACACGCTGCATAGCCTACGAAAGGCCGCAGCCACTCAGGCATACCAGGCCGGTATGCCAGAACTATCCATTCAGAGGTATGGTGGCTGGAAATCAAACGCTCATAGGCAATACATAAAGAACAATGATGCCAAGGCTGTAAACCTTGCATTGGTCCCTGCTCTCCAAAGTCCCGCCTCCTGTACCTGTGCCGGGAAACTAAACAAAACCTAAAAATGAGAAAAATCCAAAATTTCACTTTTAAAACGCGATTTTGAGGCACTTGCGATCGTCGGAGCGATCTGAGAATGCGATTTTCGGAATCCTGAGGTCGAAATTGACAAAAACTAAACCGAGTTCACTTAGAAGCACAAACCATGCAGTACCAAATACTGCTCCAAATACACCATACTCCTAAAATAGCCAATACTACTAACTATACTAAACTATAATGAAAATTACTTCAAGATTACTACAGATGACCAAGCAATCATCAGGCGAAGCCCACAAACATCAGGCAATCACCCAGTCTTGTAATCATCATAGTTGTCAAGGAAAGCGTTGACCCTGGCTTACTAAGCGTAATTTTGGTTTACCAAGCGTAAATTAGCTTCGGAAAATGCGTTTCAAAATCCGAATTTTAGGACCCCTCAGAAAAAATTTCAGAGCCCTAGGGCCATTATTTCGCATAGCTGCCATAGAAACCCAGTTAAACCGAAAATCGAGCCATTAGTAAGCGCACTTAGCAAACCTCATAGAGTTGCCATTGACAATGCTGAGCCTATGGGAAAACTGATATATTTTCTAACTTCCTTAAAATTGATCGTATCGAGAAGCGGTAAAGACCAAAATTGTACGGAAAATCATGGACAACACTAGAAAAATACATAGCAACTCATAGGAGCAAGACAAAACGCCACAAAACGCCAAAAACATCTAAAATCCAGTGAAATACATACAATAAGACCAGATATAAAACGCATACGTCGCAGCAAAGCTCACGATGAACTTAGCAGAGTTTATAGTAGTAGTAAGATTCGAAAAAGACCCTTTTAACGCAGGCATAGGGAAGCCTACCCAGACTACAGCCAGTAATCCACGGGGATTTTTGTTCACAAACCCCTAAAAGACTCATAGAGCGCAGTGCGGAATCTGCTTTTCCACTCTAGACAGTCAGGGCCGAAAATAAAGTCAAGCATGTCCCACCTACATCACAAAAAAGGGAACGCTTATCCCTCGCACTCAACGTAGATAACAGTGCGGAATCTAATTATCCAGACAATGAGCGCTAGGGGGGTTCCGAATAATTCGGAGGGCTAAATTTCCTCAGATCATAACGACCACGGCTACCGGGGGACCGTGCCGAGGTAAACTTTTTGGCTGGCAGAGCGACAATACCAGGCTCCACACCAGGGGCAGCCTCCGTAACCCCTTGCACCACCAAGGATGGGGCTGGGCCAGGAGTGGTTAGAATGCTTGTACTACCACCACTGTCCATATTTAAGACATCTCCCAATGAGTCAGCGATTCATACAGGTCATGCCGGTCAAACACATCCGCTTTCTGCTCAGCACCCCGAGCCGGAGCCCGTGATTTTGGGGTGTGAATCGTGACAGAGTTGCCATATGTCCAAATTCGAAACAGTCAACCGCGGACGACCGACCGGCGAGACCTGGGGGTCGTTTTATTTTCAACTCTCCTGGGGACTCTCCTCGCCCACGAGGGATAGCTCCATTGAGGACAATTTTCAGGAGATCTCCTCAATCTCGTTCGATTTACCCTGTCCTCGGGAGGGAGAGCAATCCTCGGCCGAAGTCTCCTTTGAGAGAGCCCCAGGAGAAAATAAACCTGTAGGAGACTTTTGAGGAGACTTGAAAGAGAGGCTGTGTATACTGCAGGTGGTGGCACATAGTGGTATTTTGGGGAACTAATTTCATCATTTATGAATGTATGTTAATCTAAGTAAATAGCAAAGTAATTCTCCATCTGAGACCTCCAGTTTTAATTAAAATCATAATGAATATATTTCCGATAGTTCAAATGAATTAAATAGCTTTTATTTGTTATTTTAAATCACCCACGACACCCCTAGACGTGACCCCAGCCAGGAGAGCTGCAGGACACTTTCCAGGAGCTCTCCTGGCCCCAGGATTGAAAATAAAACGATATTTCAGGAGACCTCCTAGAATCTGGCCCAAGACTCTCCTTCCCCGGGAGACTTTGAAATATCGAACCCAAACTGTCCTGGGACCTCTCCCCGGGCGCCCCAGGACTCCTCGGGCAGAAAATAAAACACCCCCCAGGGTCTCGAACGGGATTACCAGCTTGTGGCGTGCGGGCACCGTCAAGCCCGACGGAACGCTTGGGCTCCTAGTGGATACACCTGGGGGGTGTTTTATTTATGTGTAAGGATCTCTCGCAACATATTGTGCTGTCAGAACTTCCTGTAATGTATTATGGTGTTAGAACCTCCTGTAAAGTATGACATTGTAAGTACCCTCTGTAATGTATGATATTGCAAGGACCTCCTGTAACGTATGACATAGCAAGAACCCTCTGTAATGTATGATATTGCAAGAACTTTCTGTAATGTATGATACTATAGGACATACCATGAAAATACGCGTCTGCACACAACAACAGATGAACCGTAGTCCCTTAGTACCAGAGATATTTTCAGGGTGAATGAATAATCCTAATAATTTAAAACAAAATAAAACAGAAGAACACCAAAATATCAATCCGTGAGATTGTTGAATTTGTTACTTGCAAGACGAGAAATCCGCAAAGTACTACATATAAATTATCAAATAAATAGAATTTCAAAATGTAAGACTTAAGCAACTCTATGGTAGCCTAAAAGGCTGGCGTTTGACAGAACCAGGATGGCAGTGAGCACAACAGTAAGAGCGTTTTATAGCTGCCGACTGAGGTCTCAGGACAGCATGGTATGAAATGTGAAACATAATAAATTGAATTCTATAGAAACCATACGAATGTAAAGTGGCCTATTCAACCCAGTGAGTCTGGATATGCCAAATTCGCTTAAGTAGAATTAAAATGAGTCCTAAAAACCAATTTTTAATCAAATAATTAACAATAATAAAAAATTATCAGGTTGCGCCCCTGTGAGGCAGATCGTGTTTTCAAACCATTAGAAGTGATCAAATAACCACAAGAATCGACTTCAAAGCCAGTTAGAACCGTTAAACAAACCTATTAAGGTATTACCAAAAATATGTTAAAAGACCTGAAAATCATTCAAATATGTGAAAATTCCGTTTATATCACACTAAAGAAATACTAAATTGAGTTCCTGACTCCTGAAGAAATCATTCAAACCTTTTAAATTGCCAACGGCAAAGTCAGGACAGAAAATCCAATAAACCCAATACCATTCCAATAGAATGGACATAAACGAAACCTTAAGGTTCTACCGGGCAATATAGCCTGAAAATTAAAACACATGCGATCTTTCTGAAGTTTACACAGAAGGATCCCGTAATAGTCTAGATTATATATCTAAAATAAAATTTGGGGGTCACAGTGTGAAATTTTGAGCTAAAAATCAAAACGATGGCGATTTTACAAAAGAACAAAGAGAAATCCGAAAAAGTTAATTTTCACACAGTAAAAATCGCTCTAAAAATCTGAAATTTTTACAGAATATAGCTGACGTATCCTGCTACACATCCCAATCATAAAAACGATAGGTCATGACTAAAGATTTTGAAATAATCAATAAAAACCGTATATCTAGCTAAGTTTTCATAGAAACGCCTAATCAGTTCAACAGGCAACAACAACCCAGCTCACTTGATCTAAAGCAAGGTACAAACGTAATAATGATATGTATCATCAAAAATATATCAATTCCAACCAAGGGTTTAGCACAATTAAGCTAGTAAACCATACCTACAATAACCATAGCTCTTCTATATAACTGGGGATGTAACAGCTGGAGAGCAGGACATGTAACAGTCAGCTGACGCACTGGAGGCCACAGACCACTGCAAACCGCACTTCTCTTATAGACCTTAAAACAACAGTCTGTGTGGGAGAGATAGTATTATACCCAAACAAACAAATAATATACCTGAATTACAGAAATATTTCATTTCCAAAACCACAGAAAATAATAATAAAAATATACCCATAATACAGAACAAGTGCCGACCTTACCAGGCACATAGAAATTAAAAATGCCGTTAGAACAAAATTGATACCCAAATGAGGCACATTAATTACAAAACAACATTATGTGAAATTAAATAAGAAAACCACCCGAATTATTAAGCCACAATACTTATAAAACAGACCCTTGAGAGTCTATAATGAAGGAATTACAAAAACTAATAATATCAAAACCTGATGTAGGCATTAAAACCTCATAATTCCAAAATCAAAACTATAAATAAAGGTCAAGGCCCTCAAACAGGCATTACAGAACTACCTACAGGATTTAATAAATTTTACTGTCATTGTCAAAAAGGCGGTCTGCTAGTCTATAATTTCACCCATCCCTGAAGCACTTGTGTATCAGCGAGCTGGAATCACCGACGGGAGGGCTCCGAGGTCCAGGGAGGGTCAGGGTGGCTTGCCGGGGATGAAGGCGTGGACAGCCGGCCACGGGCATCGGGGACACGGCGTCCTGCCGCGGGTGTAGGTCGCGGTACCCGCCGACTGGTACAGTGAGCGGCGGAAATCGCAGCAGACCCCGCGGTCGTCGCGGAGGTACGGTAGACATCGCGGGAGGGCCGCACTCGTCGACACGGGCGTCCCTGCTGTAGATACATCACGGTGGGGGGATTGCAGGCGCAGGTACGGGAGGCAGGTCTCTGGAGAGCAGGGAGAGCACACATCCACTCTGTTTTGAAGCTCAACAGCCAGGGGCGACGAGAAGGGAGATGTGAAGCATAATTTTGATTTACCCACAGCACAGCACGGCGAGTGACTACAGCCCGGCAGTAAATTATAGGTAATTTACAATTACTGTACAATTAAAAAAAGCCGGGCTGCAAGTAAAATGTATTTATTGCACATGGAATTGCTAAGACATTGCATGGTAAAAAGCAGATAAACACATTTCAGATAAAACGATAAAAGGATAAGAGAGATAAACGATTATACATTATGAGCCAAAGAAGAAGCTAGGGCAGTTGAAGTATGAGGGGGGACCGGCTTGGGAACATAAGCTCAGAAACCCCAGACCGAGGTCCAGGCCCCATGATTTTGTCCTCAGGTAAGCTAGAGAGCGCTGCCTGTTGGGCCCCCATCCTCCTGAGAGCATGGAGAGTGAAGGAGTGCCACTGTGAAAAGCCGGCTGCCTGGAGCGCTAGGCGCACAAGTGGAAGTATGGCGTCAGGTCGTAGAGGGGTGCCGTTCTTGGCGATAAAAGCCGCGGCGGATGGAAGCGCCGGGGCGGAGTTGCGGTAATTCTCCCACGCCTCGACCGGGCAGAAAGGGCCACATGTCCGCGATACAGGAATGGAGAAAAAGTTCGCCGGTCCAGCCGAGGTTTTCGTTGAGCGGACAGTTATAGTTAGGCCCCGTCCGAGACAAGAATGTCCCTGCGGCGGAGGGTGTGGAGAGAGGCACCAACGGGGCTTGTAGTGAGGAGATTTGCCTGACGTAGTAGAGTCGTGTAGCCGAGGAGGAGAAGTGACCGGGCCGCCAACTGGACCGGGCTTGGGGTATCCAAAGCCAGTAGCACGACTTTAAAAATATCCAGCAGGACCGGAGCGGCCGGAGATGTCTGGTGGGAAGATAAGCGCTGTGCGCCCCTAAAAGCACAAGTCACAAGTATGGAATCGCAGACTCCGGTCGCGATGCCGCTTGCTCGTAGAAAAGTACGTGCCCCAGAGAAATAATTCCGGACAGACGCCAGACTTTTGAAACTGTTCGCCAAAAACTGAATGAAGAGGGCAAGTTGAGTCGGGGACGGGTCGAGGTGGTTGAACTTGTGAACAATCATGAACGAGACGTATGCCTGCATCTGGCGATGTAGGTTCTCCGCAGTGCCAATGGATGCTGCAGCCGTCCACGAGCTCCGGAGGGAGGAAATGAGGCGGGGATTCGCATCATCTGGAATTACATAAAGAAAAAACTACGTTGGAGACAACACATATGATAAGGGTGCTGGATCTTGGCGAGACAACTTTTGATCCTTAACTAATTTGAGAGCGAGTTTAGCCTTGTCCTGGTCGAAACTCGTGCGGGATAGAGCATCCGCGAGAACGAGTTGGTCGCCCGGCTTATGAACGATGCGAACGATAACATTGTGTAATGCTTCGATCAATGCGATTTCACGTGCGCAGGCAGCTAGAACGGGGTCTCGTGTTTTTCCGGAGTTTAAGGCGTACATTGCCGCTGAGTTGTCCGTAGTGACGCGGATGATATGACCTCGCATTCCGGATGGTCTTAGCGACTTGACCGAGAGGAGGCAGTTGATTTCCTCAATCTGGCTGATGTGATATGTCTCTCGATATGCCTCTGGGAAGGGGATGCTGTAGTAGGTCTTTGCTGTCTCGCAAAAAGCACCGAGGCCCCTCGGGCATGCACCGCATTCAATTTCGACCGAGGGCTGGTCCTTGATGATTAGCTTTTTCCCATACGAGTGCTTCGCGAAATCAGCAAACCATGCGAGGTCTTTTTTGCATTCCCTATCCAGCTCGACCGGGATGTCGTCCTGAGATTTTCGCAGAGTGTCCAACAACCGAGACATATAACGCTGCGCCGGAGGTATCCACTGCGATATGTGGTTGAGTTTGCCGCAGATCGACTGAAGTTGTTGCTTGGTGGCGTGCGTCCTCAGCTCCCAAGCCCGGCACTCGTCTACAACGGCCTGGAGCTTGGTCTGAGGGATGGTGATTTGCATGTCGATAGTATTGATTGTAAATCCCAGCCAATCAAAAGACCGGACCGCGGCTGTAAAATCAGAGTCAACAGATACAAAATCATCTATGTATGCTAAAAGTTGAGCGCCACACCTCCGGTTCATTACCCAGCATAAAGCGTTGGATACTCTTTGCTGGGCTCCCCCGGAAAAACGACAGCCGAATGAAGGGCAAATGTCCACATAATACTTCTCGTGCTGCTGGAGTCAGAGTAGGGGATAATCTAGGGGATCAATCCGGAACTGGCGGTATGCTCTCCGGAGATCAGCCTTCCAGATGAGGGCGCCGCGTCCAGCGCGTAACACAAGAGTAGCGAGGTCCGCGATTGTAGGGAGGGTGTACTGGCTTTCATGTTCTTAGCGATTCCGTCATTGACGCTAGCGCTAAACTAAGGTCCATTATCACTCGTCTCTCCGCAGGGTTGCCCGGCTTAGGGCGAGTCAACAGGGGGCTCACCTGAGTCAAAGGCGAGAGAGGCGGAGAGTCAAACAGCATAGCGCCCAGGCGGTAGCAGAAGCGTAGTTCTTATATGTGGGGGTTGGAGGCCTGTTGGTGGAATACGAACTTGGCCAGCCAAAACAGAGATAATCAACGATGTCTCGGTTGTGATATTCAGTCAAGGCATCGCTCCAGGTGTCACAGTTCATGTTGGAGGGGATGAGTATCCGAGCCCCCAAATAATTTGGAACTCCGGAGCATCTGACCTCATGATAAATACTCATATGGTCCGGTGCCTGCCGTGTGGCAGCCGCGGAGGGGTGTGGCCAGGTCCTGAGCACCAATTCCATATACTTCTTGGGATTCATCGGGACGGCCTGCGCGCCTCCAGCAGCCGGTCCAGTCACACAAGAATCCGTTTTGTCGTTCATTTCGACCGAAGAAGCATCGGCGGTCTTTGTCGGTGTGCTTGTAGCAACAGGAAAACGAACTGCATCACACACAAGCACCTCCGCGGTATCCTCCAGGGTGTTAGGAGATACAGCAGGAGGGTAGTAAGCAGTTTCAGAACAGTCTGTTGTTTGGAAACCATGAAGAAAAACAGAGACCAGGGGTATCGGTGCACCGACCGCCTCTCCAGGGTCGGGGTATTCCTCCTGTGAGGAACCGATACCATTGTCCAGCCTAGGCTCAATTCCCTCCAGCCGTCGGTCTGAGAGGCCGTCCCGTGTGGGGCGGCACAGGGTGGAGGGGCCAGCTGGACCGGCCACGGTCATGAGAACATGAGGCATAACGTGATCACAAATGCCAGAGATATTAGATACAACATGGTCAAAGTTATCAGAGACATTAGAACATACACGTGAAGAAAAACTAGAGACATCACAATCATTTTCATGGTTATGTTCAACGATACGTGCCAGAGATGCATTGCCGTGGTAGGAAATGGGAGGAACGGGTGCTGGGGCGCGACCACATGTTTGTTTGTTTTTGTTATGGTCGCTGCCGACCACGTGACCAGACTGCATGTGACTCGCACTGTTTATGTTTGGTGAAAGCACATGGCGTTGGCCAGCACGCGAACACCTAGCCCATGTACACAGATCAGGGTGACGAGAGAAACATGTGGGAGCTGATACAGTATTTGTCTCACGCAAGATGCCGCCCGACCTGGTCGAATTATAAAAAACACGGGTTCTGTACCTTTTAGTAGTCAGGTTTACTTCCCAAACCCCGGAGCGGCAGGGGCCTTTTGTCCGGACCGGCAGTTGATCTGCGGATGAGGAAAAGTTGCCGCCTTGTTATGTAGACACAATACACATATGTGCAACTTTCTATCACCTCCTTGCACGTGATGGGTAGACTCAGGGCATTCGTCCCGTTGATACAGCTGACACGGCGGTCCCGGGCGAGCCCTAGCCACGTGATGTGGGAGGTCCAGCGCGGTCTGGCCCGGTCTAGATGCTTCCTTCGTTTTTGCAGCTGCCGTCACTTGACCGCCTGGCACGTGAGCCAGCCGGGTCTGCAGTCGGTCAATTTCATACGAGTTTAGCCAGGTAAGTAGATTTGAAATCTCAACGGCTGATCTGCATAAACGCTGTAATGTAGAATTTCTTGAGTCGCATCGGAACTATATGCTTATCATGTATATGAAACGTTTTGCCAAAGACCTTGTTGCAAACCCTGAACCTAAAACAAGGGACCAGGCCAAAGACTCATACCCCTAAGGAGGCCGAAAACTGCCTTTTATAAAAGAAACCCAATGTATATTGGTTCAGTGGCATGGAATGCCCTCTCCAAGGACCAACAGGACTGTTCTTCTAAAGTTATGTTCAAGAAATGTATGAAAAAGAAATATGCGTTATAAATATAATGTTGTATACCACTAGATCATCTCATCCCATTCACCATAAACTTTGTTCATGTATCACCCCTATGTAAATCACTGGGCCTTTGTACATGTTTATACCCTGTTTCATTGTCTAATATGTGCGCGACAAAGAATACCTGCCTTTGCAGATTGTCATTGTACTTAAAATCCTGAAATAAGAAATAAAAAATAAATTTTTTTTTTTTTTTTTTAAATCCTAAAACTTCCTCGGAGAAACACCGGACGTTGGGCCACGGGAACTCCCTTGCGTCATCCAAGATGGCCTCCAGGTGGGCCCCCATGGCGTCCCGGGTTTCCTCATCTGGGGCGAGCTTTGCTAACTGGAGGAAACCATATGCGTACTCCGGAATAGTCAGATCATCTACTCCCGTCTTGGTTCTCTTAGGGCCCCTAAATATAAAGTGGTGGGGCATCGTGTTATTACCTTTAATGTCCAGTTGAAGAGCAGCCCGGACAGCCTGGGCCACCCGGTCCGCGGCGTCCCCCTGCAGATCCAGGTCCAACAGCTTTTCCGGGAGGGTGGTTGTATAAGCCCGAGCGGGAGTCGTGGTCACAGTTGGACGAGCGGCCTACAGCGTTTCCCGCGTGCCGGTCGGGCTGCTCTGGCGCCTTGCTAGAAGCGTCATGTTGCGACTTGTCCCGGACGAGCTGTGACAACATTGAGGTAATGTTTTCCAATCTGCCGTCGATCGCGTCAACCCTTCCGGCGACATCTTGTATTTCTGCCGCATTTCTTCTCGCCATTGGTCTGGAGCCCGATGAAGATGCCGGCGACCCAGGGACGCCATCTTGGTCGCCATCTTGGTCCGAGGGATTTGCCGGGTTCTCCTGATTCTTTTCACGGGTAGAATTTCGCTTCTTTGGAGAAGTAGCTTGCTTCCGTCTGGGCATCTTGTGATCATTGAGACGTAGTAATAAAAATTACAGAATACGGTAGTCAAACAAAGCTGCAGCAGTAATGAAAAAATTCCCGTGCATCAACAGCGAATGCAATAGCAGGAATGACGCTAGCAGAGGCGTCACATGGTCATGTGACCAATTAGTGCAATTAGCATGAAATGTTCGATTAACCACCACAGTGTTACCTGTTAAGAATATATGTTTGATTAAACAGCGAGTGACTACAGCCCGGCAGTAAATTATAGGTAATTTACAATTACTGTACAATCACCCATTTGTTGGTACGCGATTTGAAGTCCCGAAGCTGATTACGAAATTCCTCGGTGGTCCTACCCGCTAATTTCAACACAACCTGATGTAATAGATTAATTAACAGGTACTTCTTTTCTGTATAAGTATATTATGTTAACAAAACATAGACTAACTAAAAATTGAGTATGCCTTTTCTTTCAGGGGGGGGGTGGGGGCCAATATTGTATAGACCACACTTACTGAAGCACTTCTCAAGAGCAATGTTCTTGGCTTCCTTGTTCTTGGTGGACACGTAATATTTCCCTGTCAACATATGCGGTCTTCAACAAGGCTATCTTCTCTGCATCTGACCAACGAGGGTTTTTCGCCACCTTACTCTTACTGGTTTCAGCAACACTTTCCTTCTGACTTTTTATATATTTCAAGCTAATTTCCTCACAATCTTCTTGGAAATCATCGTCTGAATCAAAATCACCGGCAGTGGCAAAGAAGGAGGGGTCCTTAGCATGGTCATCATCTTCCTCCCAAGTCAAGTTTAAGTCTGATTTAACGTTGTCGTCCTCGAGGTCTAAATTTTTTGGCTGTAATATCTTAGGTTTTGCAAGCCCTTGTGGCATGTCTACTGTCTGTTTTTTTTTGGGGGTGTAAACATTTCTTTTATTGCTGTCTCATTGATACATAAGTACACTTAGGGATTTTTCCAACAAGTTTAAGGAGGCGTCATTCTCAAAAATATCATGGACATACCATAAAAGAGGCCTTAGTGTCAGCTTAATCCGAAGCTGGTTTTCATTACTTAGGCCCGTGGCCCATATAACAAAACTATAAGCTTATACAATCAACCTTACAATATAGCTCTGGTTATTTCTAAGAATATATATTTTAAGTACATATCTGTATGTTTATACTTCTTTCTATAGTATATTTATAAACTCATATCGCCTACCATTTCCAAGTGATAGCACACAAAGGCAAGTAAGAAAAAGAAAAGGAGTACCAGGATAACTAACACCGAACGACAAACAGGGGATAGACACCTCACATGACTTAGGGAACGAGTTGGCCGTATCAATTACACAGCAAAACAAATGATAATAGTAGTTTCATAGAATCTACTTTCGTCATCTAATATGCTATAAGGTAGCCAATGGAAAAACCCTGCTTGAAATCATATATCCATACGAACACAGTACTATCGTAAAACCCGATGAGTTTTAATCTGGGCTCCCGTATGCGACGACTGGAGTTTGATGTAGTGATATCACGAGGCGGAGCCGAGTTATATCCAGAGCCAAAACTCCAGGAGTCACATACGGGAGCCCAGATTAAAACAAATAAGGTTTTGGTTTTATCCTACCCCCTGTGAACAATATTTCTATGTGAGGATAATAACAAAAAATATGATAAAAACCTTCTGAAGTCCTCCATATAGCTCTCCTTGCTGCTCTGAAGGTGCTTGGAACTACTTCCAGCTGCTGATCTCTAATTGGTCCATTTTTTGTATGCTCCTAAGAGCGATTTTTTATCCGTATGCGACATACGGGCGCATACGGAAAGTCAATGTTAAGCCTATGGGATTTTATATTAGGGGAAGGATAAAATACGATATGATACAACACTGTCATCGTCAACAATAAATGCAGTATTTCAAATACGATACTATACGATACGACACTGTCAACCACCCACCAAAACATAACAAAAGAGTTAGGACATACATTTGGAGATCAGAGCCCAGTCACACTATACAATTGGTATGGTGTTTTCCAGACAATGCTTTGATATATTCTTAAACATCGAGATAGAATCAGTGTTTCTTGTTACTGGTTGTAGATTATTCCAGATTTGGGAACCAGAATATAAAACAGAGTTCATATATGCAGTACAATTTGGTTTTGGAATTTTCATCGAGTGCGTTCTTGGTTATTTACTAAATACATTTTTTGTTGAGCTCGATGGTACATAAAAATTCTCATGTGGTGTTGCCTTCTTTCCTTTAAATATGGTAAGCGCGCAAGGGCAAGCAGTGTAGTTGTTGGGGTTGTTCTCCTTGCTTTCAAACATACTTTCAAGCACCTATTCTGAAGAATTTGTAACTTTTGTAGATATTTATTCGCCAAGTTAATGAATAAAACATCACCATAGTCGAAATACGAGACATGATTTGTAGATCTTTGTCGCTGCAGATGTGCTAAGATAAGGCCTCATCTTTGTTAGTTGGTATATTCTATATGATATTGATTTGGTTGTTCTACTAAAATGCGTTTTGTAGTCTAGATTGGAATTTAAAGAAATGCCTAGGTAATTAAAGCTGTGAACTAGGTGGATATCAGTTTCATTAATTTTGAAGTTTGAAACATGTGGAGCTTTACGCCTGAGGTTTGATTGGAAATGCATACTTTTCGTTTTTTTAACATTTATGGTTAGTTTATTGGCATTACACCAATTCTGCATCTTGTCTAAATCAAGTTGTAGGGATTTCTGTACATTTTCTACATTATTTCCATGTTGATAAATGACGGTATCGTCAGCATATAAACAGACACTTGACTCGTCAAAAATTTTACCCAAATCATTTATATAAACTAGAAATAACAGGGGTCCAAGAATGAACCCCTGAGGAACCCCACAAGTAACATTTGCAAACGATGATAGGCTGTCATTTACTCTAACCTGTTGCTTACGTCCATCAAGATAGTTTGTAAACCAACGAAGGTTACAGTCTTTAATACCATAGCGTGATAAATTATTTAACAGTATAGTGTGGTTGACAGTGTCGAACGCCTTTTTTAAGTCTACATAGATTGCCAGAGTGTCCCTTCCTATGTTTCGGTTTAGTAAAATTTGATCAGTATAATGTGCTATAGCCTGTATTGTAGACCTCCCCTTTCGAAAACCTGACTGTGATTCAGAAAGTATATTATGAGCATTTAAGAATTCAATAACATGATTATGAGCCACTTTCTCAATTATTTTTCCCACAATTGGGAGTAGCGAAATCAGTCTCAGATTTGCAACGGAAAAAGGATTCCCTGTTTTTTGCAGTGGAACAACGATCAATTTTTTCCAGTCGGAAGGTATACATGCAGTCTCGAACAACGTGTTGAACAGACTTACATATATATGTGGTATTAACAGAAGTGAATCCCTAAAGGTTTTCGTGTTTATGCCATCAAGTTGTGATTGTTTAGTCAGTTTAATATCCCTGGCAATTTTAACAATTTCAGTTTCATCAGTCTTAATATTTGTCAGTACATGCGGATTAATATCATCATAAGCTGTCCACGGAGTGTTTAAATCACTAGCTAGATTATGACCTATTTGTGAAAAATATCTATTTACAAAATCTGGAACTTTCTCGCGCTCAATAAAGTTTTGATTTTCATCTTTTAGTTTAATTTCTTGAGTCTTTTTATCAAAGTCAGATGTCAGGATGTTACCAGTAATTCTCCAAAACCTCTTATGGTCATTTTTGTTTTCTTCTAAGATATTTGTAAAGTAGTTCTCACAGGCTTTTTTTATTGTTTGATTGCAGATATTTCTTAAAAGTCTAGCAGAGGTGTGGTCTGCCTCCTTCCCTGTTCTTTTTGCCTTTTTTGTGCTTTATTTTTATCCCTAATTATTTCTAAAAGGTCTCTCGTAATCCAAGGTTGTTGCGATTCCCTAACAGTGAATTCCATGTATTAACATTTCTTATTTAAGTACTTGTGGATTTCATTTACAATGAAATTCCATTTCTCTTCAGTCGATTTTAGATCGAAGAAAGTATCCCATTTCACACCGTCGAGATGTTCTTTAAACTCGTTTATATTATAATCTAAATAAGATCTAGCCCTAATACGTTATGATTTGCTCTTTTCATGTGTGTGCTTTAGGTTTATAAAAATTGTTTGATGGTCGCTGAAGGCCTGTGACAACATACCTGAATTTGTAACATTAGTACTATTTGTAAATAATAAATCTATTATAGAGCTGTTTGCCGAGATTCTGGTAACATCCTTGATTAATTGTAAGCACCCCAGTTGTTTCATTTCGTCGAGGAATTCCAGTGTGTCAGGTGCTGGATTTAATACATTCAAATTCAGATCTCCCAGTAATATTATTTCAGAATCGCTCTCGTCCATCATTTCACTTATTATGTTTACCATGATATCCATACCCATTCTAGGGTTACCTTCGGTGGGTCTGTATACATTTATGAGATTTATGTTTTTCGAATTTAGTCTTTTAATCTGAACAACCTGTACTTCTAATTGTTTAGTGCTAGTATTTAGGTGCCTGTATACCATAGAGTCAATATTTAGATTGTCTTTAAAGTACACCCCCTCCAATTTTAGAATTTTCATCAGTTTCACATCTTTTCCATTTACGATCATGTCTAAGCAGGCCATAGCCATTTAATTGATAGTCGGTAATACTGTCTCTATCCACTAGCCAACTGTCAGACACGGAGATTATATCAAACAGCCTATTTTCCTGTTCAACAGTAAATTCGTCAAAGTGAGCTCTTAAACTACGCATATTTGAATGAGATATCATCAAACCCCTGGAGCCCATCAGGTCAGTCACATCGTGGTACCCACAATCCATACACTTTGTCATCTTTATTCAGTGACTTTGTAACACTATCAACATGGCAGGTCTTATCATCCCAACAGTTTTCCAAGATTATATAAGTCAGAACACCAATGAACATACACAAAAGGAGAATTGAAGCTTCTAGAGTACCCAGTACAAAATTAATTTGACCACTTACATAGTGACTGATATACATCAGACAACGAAAAATATAACACAAATATAACAAATGAAAACAAACTAGAAAAAACATCTAACACCGTCGACATGTTAGTCAAAATAATAAAGTAAAATTCTTAATTTACCTGGGGGGGAACATATCCTCCTTTAGATCCGCATACAGGCGAAAAGGTAAGCAGCTGCAATAATTACAAAAGAAAAAAAAAGAGAGCAGAGGAATTTCTGGGAGCCACCAATCTTTTTGCTATCTTATGTATCACAAGAAGCAAGTATAGAGGTTCAGCCCATGATTTGAGATCAAACAAGGAAATAGCTAAATAAGTAAATGAGGGGGGAAGAAGGTAAGTGCTGGGGGACCCTAGGGTTGGCAGTTATGTGTCACAAGCACCAACTAGTTAGGTTATGCTAAATTTTTTAGCATGTCTGGATCTGGATAAATCCGTTGACAGCATCTAGGAACTTTTGAAATCATATTTCCTAAACTTTCTCGATCCAGGCTGCCCTAAATGATCAGGTAATTTAAAAAGACAGACATAGTCTACTGGCACACCCACCCACAATGATCAACCAAACATCAAGTCACACAACAACCGATTTTGGTAGTGGCAAACATATATTAATCACAGAGGGTGAAAAACACAATAAACCAACCCACCTGAGTCCAAAATGTATCTGAGGAGCCAGAGGATGGCGAAACTGCACATATTTCACTTCACTTTTAGGGATTGATCATGAAAACAAACCACCATGACATAGGCAGGGGTCAAGGCCAACCCACAGGGTTCACATCCTGCCCCACAACCAACCAAAACCCCTAAAAGACAGTGTATACATGTAACTACAGACAACGGTGTCCCCACCCAATCAGGGGGAGGCAAAACCGGAAGTACGCAAAATTTTGCGCGAAATTCTGTGGTTCAAATCACTCACCTGATCATTATTGCAGTCATACATGAACCGCTAACACGCCTTGTCGAACGATATTGTATATCCTTTGAGAGTCCAGTCCTTTGTGCTTGCACTGAGCTTTGAGATCCTTCCTTCCAGATCGATCACTGCTGCGTTTTTTCACCCACCACACAGGGAGTGAAAATCCAGTAGAAGAATAGGCCGTATTTGTTGTATACTGTGCCTCTCTCCGTTCTTTGTGCCCGATCTCAGGAGACGGGTCACTATGTCTGAAGTCGACAACAAGGCGACCGAAGCACAACCGGCCGACATGGCGGTTGACAACCCGGACACCATGAAAAAGGCTCCAGCAGAAGAACCGGGACCATCCACGAGTAAGGGGACCAAACGGAAATTCTCCTGGTCTGCAGTCCAAGATGAAGCAGTTACACCAGTAGATGAACCGGCAAACGTAAGTCCTCCCTCATTTAAACGCAATAAGCGTGCAAAACAACCCACTATCATTCACTACATCGAAGCGTGTCGCCGCTCTCCGCTGGTACCAGCCTGCGGCGCGTCCAGTGTTACCGCCGTACACTCCGGCGATCAGCTACGACGCTCTCCGCTGGTAGCTGGAGTCGGCGCGCCTTGTTCCAACACGGGACGCCGGCAACCAGCTCCAGCCCGAATACAGAGTTAGTGACACCGATAATTTGCGCATTTTGATCAAACTTTCAACAGATAGCCGCGCAAATGATAACACGGTTTCTGATAACAACAAACCGATCAGAACTAAGACTATTACGCAAAATTGTGAATCTGTGATGTCTCAAAAGAGAATTACACGCCATTCCGCACCCAACACTGAAAAATGCGAAACCACCGGTGCTGCACGCACCAAATCCAAGATGGCGGCCCCCACGCCGATTGCAGGCGGCGCCATTACCGCGCATACTTTCTCCACTCGCACAGAGGCGAGTTCTGAACATGATTTAGATGAAACAGATAAAGCCCCCATTTTGACAAAAGAAATTACACACACTAACAGGGTGCTTTTAGCTGTACTTTCTGAAAAAGTTGTTGAAAAAACAAGGTATGCTTGAAACAGAAAATGCCTATGGATGGGACTCAATCTCCCATCACAGACACACTTGCTACTATAAATATAGAGCCTGTAAACAACAAATCTCTTGAAACAAACAAAACTAAAAAGAGAATACCTAAATTCAATTTCCCTAAAGTTAACTGTCAAAAAAATGCCAATGACACTGAACTTTCTGTCTCTTCCACACAGACCCAAGATGACAGCTGCCTTCCAGACACTGTGTGGCCGGTCTTCCGGCATGCCCGCATAGCCAGTCTGGAGGCTATGAGGGCTCAGATGAGAGCTGAATGGGTTGAAGAGGCGATTGAGGGGGACTTCGTCGAGCCCTGGTGCTACGGGCTAGAACGCCTCCCTAAAAGCTTCGAGGGAACGAGCCTTGCTAAACGGATCATTCAGATATGGAAGGAAGTGGCCCTACTCATAATGCATGAAACCGCTACCTTCAACCATGAGACAGCCGTCAAACACCGACAGACGGCCCAGGGCTACCAGTTACGGGTAGACTCAATGCTCAAGCAGCAGGAGTCTCCAGAGGTGGCAAGTAATTACATAATGACTGCGAATGTAAACCTAGCTGTTTTGGTGCAGAATGAAGAAAAGAAGGAGAAGGCTGCCCTCAACAACAAAAGCAAAAAAATGGCAGCTAACCGGGTCAGAGATGCAAACATCCTCGACCCGGCGAGCTGCCTGTCCTCGCAGTTTCATAAGAGGCAGCAGCAAAACGCAGAGAAAGAGAACCAGAATCCAGCGAGTTCCCACCAACAGGGACAAACCAGTGGTGGGAACATGCTGGATCGAGGTAGACCCCAGGAAGCCCGCCTGGATTTTCAGGCGAGAGGCCAACGGGGCTGCTACCACCCACGCAGACGCGGCCCAGCGCGTCAGGGTGGCAGGCGTCAGAGCTGACGGCCAAGGTATTGACCATCAATGTAAAAAGAACGGTAAAGAAACCATGTTGAATCCCAGACTGCCCGAAAAAGAGAGAAGGGAGTCTGGTTGTGTAAACAAAGTGTCCAAGGTAACCAAAGTATCTGAACCTACAATGGCAGACAAAAAAAGTGACCAAAAAAGTGAACAATAAAGAACAAGGTTGTGTTAAAAATTGTGTGTCATCGTCTATGTCCAGTTTCGAAATATCAGGTCAAAGAATAGTAAATCTATCGAACCATGCACTCAGCAGCGATGAAAAATCAATCCTCGGTAAGGGCCTAAAATCTGCCCAACCCAAAACTATGTAGAACGAGGAGAACTTAGAAAAGAGCTAGATGTTTTCTCAAATAAACTCAGAACCAAACAATTCATGTCAAAGGTAAATGAGTCAAAAACTGCTAAAGACCAAAACCAACGTTTCGACAAAACTCTCTCCAACATAAGCCCCTATGGTAACACCCTCGATTTCATCAAATTGAAAAAACAAAGACAATGGAGACCACCACCCGGCTCCGCGAACCTAGAGACTTTCATTAGTAATGCAGAGACAGATCAGGCCAAGTGCAAAATTGAAAAAATCAAAAACCAGAATGTGAAACGCGCTGAAAAGGATGCCCTCAAAAGTCTACAAAGAAACAGGGAAATAGTGATTTTCTCAGCAGACAAAGGGGGAGCTGTTGTAATCCAAAACACCCTAGACTATATAGCAGAAGCACATAGACAACTAGGAGATAGCAAAACATACAATAGAGTAGACAAGGACTTAACAGACACACACATGACCGATGTGGAGGCACTAGTAGAGAGTATGGTGGAGAATGGTGATATCACTAAGAAAATTGCAAAATCCCTACTAGTGATGAAACTAAAGACCCCACAAATATACTTCCTTCCGAAAATTCACAAAAAAAGCCTCCCACCACCCGGAAGACCAATAGTGTCAGCAAATGACTGCCCCACCGAACGGATATCCGCCTTGGTGGATATCTTCCTAAAACCATATGTGGTCAAAATGAAGTCCTATGTGAAAGACACTATGGACTTCATTAATAAAATTGAAACCTTGGCAGCACTGAAAAATGACCATATACTAGGCACAATGGATGTAACTTCTCTCTATACCAACATCCCAACGGATGAAGGCATTAATGTAATAAACGAAAAACTAAAAAAATGCCGAAACAGTGCAGAGAAACCGTCCAATGCAAGCCTATGTGAGGCCCTAAAAATGGTCCTCAAGAAAAACAATTTCCAGTTCAATGGGGAAAACTACCTCCAAACGAGCTGGAACAGCAATGGGGACCAGAGTGGCTCCTTCTTTTGCCAACCTCTTCATGGAAAAAATTGAAACCGACATCTTGGAGAGGCCGGGCAAGAAACCGTTGACATGGTACAGATACATAGACGACATCTTCTTCATCTGGGAACATGGAGAAGATGCACTAAGGGAATGGATCGGAAGCACAAACGATCATCACCCGAGCATCACCCGAGCATCAAATTCACAGCTGAATGGTCTAAGGATAAAATAAACTTCCTAGACACGTGGATCAAAAAGGACACAACAGGCAAACTATACACAGACCTGTATGTTAAACCAACAGACACCAACTCTTATCTAAGAGTCCCATACTCATAATTATTTACTATAAACCTCCACACTCAA
Source organism: Alentia gelatinosa (assembly GCA_950022655.1). Lineage (NCBI taxonomy): Eukaryota > Metazoa > Annelida > Polychaeta > Phyllodocida > Polynoidae > Alentia > Alentia gelatinosa. The sequence continues at coordinate 122,490,930 of OX465581.1, forward strand.
GTACTGTGAGTTTCCTGACTTGTTTACAAGATATAATCAACCTACAGAAATATAAATACTATGAAAAATGGTTGTTAGGAGATGACAACATAAATACACTCATTAGAAACAGTCGAGAGAGTGTGCTTCTCACTGATTTTTGCCACGATAATAATCTAAAGAACTATATAACGAATGTTACAAGACCCAAGAGTGGTACCTGCCTGGACCACATATTGACTAATTCTGACCTTGTTACTAACCCTTTGATAGATGATAAACTTATAAGTGACCATCTGGCGATTAAAGTAATTAGAAAGAAGATAAAACATCCTAAAATCAACACATGGTTTGTAGGTAGGAGTTATCGTAAGTATGATAAAAATGAACTGCAGGCACATCTAGATAAAGTGGATTGGGGTGTTTTTTATAAATGCACAGATCTGAATATTCAATGGGAAATCATGAAGGCACATATTACAGAATTCCTAGATATCAAATGTCCGAAAAAAGAAATGAAATTTCATAGGGAAAAAAATAATTGGATAAATGATTATATTCTGGATCTGTTTGCAGAGCGAAAAGATTTAACTGTACTGTATAAAAAGTATGGGACTCAGTTTTTTGCACGCCAGATCAATGATCTAAACAAGGTCATAACTAAGGAGATCCAAGAAGCAAAGAAGGCCTACTGGACTGAGCAGCTCGAAAATAACTTGAACTGTCCCAGGAAATTCTGGAATACGATAAAGAAACTATATGACCCAAGCCACGAAACAAAACCAACAAAGATAGTTGATAAGGATAATAAGTCCGTTATTTCTGGTGATGACCTTCCGAACTATTTTAACTCGTGTTTTATAAAGGTTGGTGATGCTTCATCGACTACGGATACCGGTAATGATACTGTAAACGAGGAAACTATTCCCGATCCTTTTGTACTTCTAAGAGATGATCAGGCAGATATAGATTTACTAGTCACTATAGGGGAATTACATAATCTAGTAAAAGACATTGACATACATAAAAGCAGCGGTGTCCCTGATTTAAACTGTTGAGTGTTGTAGGATGCATTTTTTATATTACTAGACCAGTTAAGACACATGTTCAAATGTTCTTTAAACAACTGTATTTTTCCTAAGGACTGGGCAATGGCAGATGTTATCCCAATCCCGAAGAACGGAAACTCATGTAATGTCGGAGACTGGAGACCTATTTCTCTCTTACCTCTACCAGGCAAACTCATAGAAAAAATAGTTCATAATTATATTACAGATCACCTAGAATCAAGAAATTTATTAAATCCAAAACAATTTGGTTTTAGAAAAGGGCGAGGTACAGTTGAGGCAATTACAGAGTTTACTCAAATGTTATACACCGATAGGGATAATGGGAGGCTCAGCATGGGGTTATTTATAGACTTAAGCAAAGCTTTTGACCGGGTCCATCATGTAAAACTTTTGATTAAATTACTAAATCTAGAAATAAATAACAGTTTGGTTTTATGGATTAAGGACTATCTTGGTAGCAGAAAACAACGTGTCAGGGTTGGTAAGACTTTATCAACCTATTTAAAAATTAATAATGGCGTACCCCAGGGAAGTATACTAGGCCCGCTATTGTTTAACTGTTATATGAATGACATTATGGATATGGGGTTACATTGTTCACATCTAGCATATGCTGACGACTTGGTATTATATATATCTGATAACAACCAGAGAAACTGTATAGAAAGACTCAATTCTGATGTAATCAAGTTTTCCAACTGGTGTAAGACAAACAATATGCAGATCAATGTTAATAAAACTAAGTTATGTATTTTTGGCTCAAGAAACAAACTAAATTCTATTGAAACCGATGTGGATTTCCCGAACTTGGAGTTGGATGGTTGTATACTTCCGAGATGTAGCTCATACCGATATCTGGGGTTGATAATCGATGACACACTCGGGTGGGAACGTAGCATAAATGACACTTTAAAAAGGGTGAACTATAGATTGTTTAAACTTGCCAAAATACGGAAATATATAAGTAAAGAAACTAGTATAAGGATATATAGCAGCCTAATCTCACCGATATTCGATTATCCGGGACACTTTATAGGGGGAGCGAGGAAAGAGTTATTAAACAAATTGCAAAAAACGCAAAACAGGGGGCTACGAATCTGCACTCGCACTACTATTGGAGAACTTTCGATAAAAGAACTGCATCGAACTTGTAAAGTACAATTACTAGAAAAAAGACGGCGTTATCTAAAGCTCCTATTCTTGAGAAAATTTGCTATGAGTATTGAATGTGTAAATGACCCGAAAACGCGAGCACAATGAAAAAGAATAATCAGGCTGAAACGACCGAAAACTGCTTTTTTCAAACGAAGCCCCGTTTATGTAGGCATGAATGATTGGAATATGCTACCAGTCGAAATTCAGGATGCAAATCTCAGAAGTTATAAGAAATATATAAGATCACAATATTATGAGGAGTTTATCTAGCCATATAACGGATCAGGTTTGTCTAAATCTGACTGACGTGTTTAAACTATGTGTATAATGAATCATAAACACCATTATCATCTTATCATATCACCTTGTATATACATTAAGAATGATGTTCTCAGTTACCGACGGAATCTTGTAAACGTTTTTGATCAATGGTCAGAAAAACTGCCATAGCAGAGACCATTGTTTATACCCCCTTACAGTGCAATAAAAAAAAAGAATAAAAAAAAAAAAAAAAAAAGATATGAATCGGCACATCCACCAAGCTGCAAAAGAAGTCTGCCTGAAAGCCAATTCCTCAGATTGAAAAGAATCAGCCAAAAAGAAGAAGACTACCAAAAAAAATGCACAACAAAAAACAGCTGATTTCCTAGAAAGGGGGTACCCCTTGGAAATCATAACCGAAGCAAAGGAAAGGGTAGCTCAAAAAGACAGAAACAACCTACTCAAACCAAAACCCCAAAAAGATGAAGAAAAGGAGAGAATTTTTCTGACAACTACTTTCAGACCTGGCAAAAAACACACACAGGCGGCAGTCAGAAAAAACTGGGACACTCTGGGAAAATCAGTCACAACAAAAAGCATACATTGTGCGGACCTCATGATGGGGTATAGACAACCTAAAAACGTACGAGACTATGTGGTCCGATTGAAACTTAACTACAGAGTAAAAGAGGGAAAAATAGAGAACGAAGAAACCGAGAATGCCAATGAATGCAAAAAAACAAACTGAAAGTATTGCAAAACCCTGGACAAAACCGGCAAGATAAAACAAAAAAGCCGAACACTCGAGTCCAAAAGAAATGTAACATGCAACAGCTCGAATGTAATCTACTGCATCGAGTGCAACAATTGCGGAATAAGATATGTGGGAAAAACCAAACGAAAAATAAAAAAGAGAGTCAGAGAGCACATGTACGCGGTGAAAACGAAAAAAGACTCGGACATATCGTACCACTACAACATGAAGCCACATGAAGGCACGACAGATATGAAGGTCTACATCCTGGACTTCATATATGAACACCCAGAGAGTGAACGAGCAAAAACACTCCGAAACACGATCAAACACAATTGGATCCATCGACTACAAACGGTAGCACTGATGGTCTAAACACAATGGACAACAAATATGGATGAGAAGCCAATAAAACCACGTCAAATTTTTTTTTTAGCATGTCTGGATCTGTATAAATCTGTTGACAGCATCTAGGAATTTTTTGAAATCATACTTCCTAAACTTTCTCAATCCAGGCTGCCCTAAATGATCAGGTAATTTAAAAAGACAGACATAGTCTACTGGGTGACAGTCACACAGACACACCCACCCACAGTGATCAACCAAACATCAAGTCACACAACATAGCAGGTAGACGAGGCGTAACAAGTTGTGGTACCCTTCTTCACCCAACGCTTTGCGACCACGGAATAGAGAGAAGCGGGAAATGGATCAGCGGACGACGCCGCTGTCGCATCTGCATATCCCGAATGCGGCGTTTTGATTGGTTGAGAGCTGTTTATGTTGATTTTCAGGTCTCACGTCGGTGAATAGAACCGTGCGGCGTGCGAGTGCTTCGACTCGACCGTCGCTGGTTGGTTCTATGGGGAGCCAGATGTTTCACATCTGGAAAAAGATCACTGTTGTCAAGAGATCTTGTACCGGGAGAGATTCCAGTCCCAGTGGCAGCTTTTTTCGTGCTGCCTGCCCCATTACAATATGTCGCCATCCTGTTGTTTGGCTCTATATGGTATTTCATACCATACAGAGGATATCTCCGCATGTAGCGAGGATATTTATTCTTGTGGTTTCGACTACTAACCAGTCTCATCAGGCAAGGTGCAGTAGGTATTCTTCTTAAAAACACCGAATAAATACGCAAGAAGAAGTAAATGGGATGTCTGATGTAACCTGCGTCTGTTCGTCCCTGTGATGAAAACTTGGGAATCTCCACCAAATTTATGACATCACAGAGGGCCTTTACATAAATAAGGACAACTATGAAAGTGTACTTTACCGATTTGGATCATTTCAATTAGTAAATTTAGCGACAAATTTTCATTGATTTTCATGGACCGCTGGCAATCACAAAAAAAAATTGTTGTGATGAAATTTAGTGACTACGCCCATTACAAAAAGACACTTTTGATCGTTGACTTTATCGCTGGAGGTCATTAGCTATGAAAAACCCGACCCGACCCAAAGGGTGGGTCTCGCATTAGCGAATCCCCACAAAAGCTATTTTTAACCATATTATCATTTTATAGTTTTTCCTAAAAATCATACTGTTACATCCCTCAAGATGTTGTTCTTTATACCAAATAAAGAAACTATGAAAAATATTGGTGAAATGCCATTTATTTTTTACCTATGCATCATATAGTCAATTAAGACCATTTTTCATGGTTTAGCGATAGCGAAATGTTTTTTGTGATGGTCTTTAACCTTGTAACAAACTACAAAGATGAAATATAGACCCGCCCCTCATACAGTGAGAGAACGGGTCTGTGTGTGTAAAAATAGAAAACAAAAAATACAATTTAAAAAAAAAGAAAAAATTACTGCCAGCGATAATTGTGACTGAAAGCAGGCCAGATAGCGATGAAAACTTGGGAAACACCTCCCGACCTATGACGTCACAAGGGAATTCCCTGCTAAAATTTATCGCTAAATTTTCATAGTTGTAGCTAAAAACAGTGTAGCGATATCTCAGCGATCGTGATTGAGCGTTCAATTGTAACAGAAAAAAAATAGGATTGCTAAAAAGTTACATCGCAAAACATTTGCGATGGTCTTGGTGACAAACTTATGTAACGCCCCCCAGGGGGATTCCCTGCGATGAATTTGTAGAACTAAAGTCAGTTTCTTCAGTCAAATCAGGGAAGTGGTCTAGTTCTATGGTCAAGTCAGAAAACTAGAGACCCCTCTGGACCCATAGATCATGTCTCTATTCTTTCCTTAGAGGGCATCACAGAAAATTGCAAAATGGTCTATCCAATATGGAAAATGTGACATAATCTGTTGAAACTAACAAGTAAGTAAGGTAAACATCAAGTCAGATGTCAACCATATATTCTAATACAACAGAACATCTTAATAAACCCCCACAGAGGGCAGGAGCTGCAAGGGAATAATAGTTCCCCAGATATCCAACAGAGTACAGCACTGCTCAGCCACAGGCTGAGGGGAGGCCACACACACTGTTGACATAACTCTGGATCAACAACAGTAAGGATTGGCTGAGCACAGAAGTTCAAGTGTCTTGGTCTGCACTGACAGCTAAAGAAAACACTGGATGATGGTCAGATGACCTAAATCCAGTGTTTTCTTTCAACCAATCATGGTCAAGTTCTGAAAATTTTGGTGAAATTCCATGTGAAGATCACCAAAATCTGTGTTTGAATCTGTCACTTACTTGCTAGTTGCTTTAACAGCCTGGTCTCTACCACTCTTTTCACTATTTACCTGATTTTTGACATCATTATTCATAAAATTTTCATCATTTCCCATAGGTGCCTCACCCATTGATTTTCACCAAATACTTTTCTTTTTGGAGAAATCTTTTACAAATCTATTTGTGAATATCACACATTTTACTGGCTTCACAATATCTTGAGTTGGAAAGTTTACAATGCAGGCTGGAGTCCTTTTATCATAACCTATGAAAATCCCCTTTTGGCTATGTAGGTCACGCTTCTTTTTGTTTTTGACATATGCAAAATACTTAGCCCCAAAGATGTGAAGTTTTGCAAGATTAAGTCTTTTACCAGAAAATGCTTTGACAAGTGTGACTTTCAAACTGTCACAGCTATTTCTACTGTAGTTAGCTGCTAAGACTGTATAATGCCAGAAAGTCTTATCAACACCTGACTCAATAATCAAACATCTACAAATAAGTTAATGTACCAGTAATATACCTGTACAGCGCTGTTTACATCACTGATGTTGATGGAAGCTTGTCCTCTCCCCTTGACGATCCCGGTGGTCTTTCTGTTCTATGATGTGCTCCAGTGGGTCAAATGACGGGTCCATGGATGTGAAGTTTGTTTTGTCAGTAACAATATGAGCTGTTGCTGCATAAGCTACCATTGTGTAGCTGTTATCACTCATAGTATCACATGATGAACGAAGGGGTGAAAATGTAATATATAGTGATTAATACCCCTATAGATATATAAAGCTAGAAATATATGAAAATTATAAAATAATTGCCTGCATATTTACCGAGTTGATAGTTCTTTTACTTTCCACACCACATAGACATGGTATGAGAAGGTTGCTTTAGTCATGCTTGTGTGCAAGCATATCCGGTCTGCACCACGAGGAGGCATGGCGACCTAGAGGGTGAACAGATGGGTAATTGCTGTCTACCTCAGAAAACCATTCACGGGCAAAGACATAAAGCGCAAGGCTGCCCAAATTCAATTAGCAAATCCGATACAAGAACCTGAAGGTAGTAGCCAAAAAAAATCCTCCAATTTAGGCAAAGAACAGAGTGGTGGCATGCCCTAAAATATACCTGAGCATCGATCTAAGAGGGAGGGGAGGGATGGGGAGTGGTGGCCAAGCATTAAATTGACCCTGGCAGATGGGCCGTTAATCAAGAACTAATTACTTTACCAACTTGGTAATTAGACTGAGCGGTAATTGTAGGTTAAAATGTAAACTCCCTGGAGTGATAGATCATTTACTGGCACATTCGGTATCCCCTGACATTTCAGCTGTCACGAGGTATTAATCATGCAGCCTATATGGTCAATTAAATGTTGTACTAAGGCGACTGAATTCGCATAGATTTCTAAGTGCCAAATCCATTAAGGGTAATTCTGCGGTCGCACAAGTTTGCCAAGGGTTCGCCCGATCTCATGGAAAATTCTCATGTAATCGCATGGTTGTATTCTCGCTTGGTCTCATTAGCATTAAGCGCCAGATCCACTAAGGTAACCAAGTGAATGCATCTGCGATCCATGTGACTGCGAATCCCATGCGATGATATTCAAAATATTGAATATTGTCGCAAGGCATTCGCATGTCCATGCTAATGTCTGCGGACGTCTGTGGACATCTGCGAACCCAAATTTGCAGGGAAAATCGCCTTAGTGGATCTAGCGCTTCAGAAACGCAATTCCCAAGTAACTAACATGCTAACGCTTGATCCCCTGAAGGGAATTTTCCATGAGATAGGGCTATTGCCTGATCCACTGAAGCAAATTTTTCATGCAACCATGCGAACTCTCGGCAAACGTGTGTGACCACTAAATTCACCTTAGTGAAGGTTGAAGGAACTGAGAAATAGGATAGCCATAGCATGGATGACCATTCAGTATAGGGCACATAGGTATTGTGTTATGGAAGTGGCCATCTTGCCCCACGATGCCATCCAAAACACGAGGTGGAAAGACCAATTATCAATGGATTTTATCAAAATGTTTTGGAGGGCTTGCCATGGAGGAATTTTAGCCTTCTCTCAATATTACCTATAAATTATAACTAATGATAACAATGGTTGTCTCCCGACTACAGTGACACTATCTCATTTCCTGGCGGATGAAGGCAAAACTAGAAATCACTCTGTGCCCTATAAGGTACAAATTAAAATGAGAATGAGCCCTGCACCCAATACCCTCCCAATAAATGCTGATTTGCCTTACAATATAACTTCATGTTCCAATTAAAATGCACAGATATAATATTGATCTCTTAATAAAATAGCATATTAGTATTTTTATATACATGTCAATGAAATCGCAACTTAATTCTGTGGCCTCTTGTTTTGTCTTTGATTTGTATCAACATTTCTAATATAATGCTACATGTAATACTGACCGTAATAAATCTATTTTGTATATTTTTTTTTTTTACTAAATGGTCTCCTATGCCACTGATATACTGCTAGACTTGCTCAAGTCTTTGATTATGAATATTCAATAAATGATTAAACACAGTCAAAAAAAAGTTCATTATAGCATGTATCCTTCTCTGACTGGCCTATGAATCGAAGACTTGTCCAGTAGGAACAGAACCTCCTGTATATGTCCCCCCCCAGTCGCTTCCTGTAACCCTACACCTCCTTATACCCCCTCCTCTTCCCCTCCTCCAGTTCTCTGGCCGCCTTTGTTGTCATAGCAATAACTATTGACTGCTCCTATTACTGTGACCCGATCGATATGAAAGGGATAGGGTATTAATCTCCCAACAGTTATCCTAGCCAGTAGCCAGGATATTTGTGCTTAGCTTACACACAGTAAACCTACCGTCCCGTATGATGTATGTAAAACAAACAACACTTTGTACGAAAGATTAGGCTACTAAAAAACACTTGTTTCTCAACAAACGATTTTAGAAGAATTCTTTTTTATTAACCTTGATAGAATTTATGAAAGGTATATCTTTTTAGTATTAAATTAAAGCTCCTGATGTCAGGGAAGCTTTCAATGTATAAACAGTATAAATCGGAAAACCCCGTGTAAGCTGCAACCCCGCATAAGTGGTCACCCCGCATAAGTGGACACCCCACATAAGCAGACACTTTGGCCCGGAACGGAGGGTGACCGCTTACACAGGGTTTTACTGTATGTCTGAAGCGCAATTAATGACAACTTTTAGCCATCTTTGATCCAGCACAAAAAAAAACAAAAAAACCATCATATTTTTCATGGCTTGGTGATGACAAACAAGTTTCTTTTTTTGAGTGGCCTTAACATGTCTCCCCACCATCTATTTCATGTAACAATCTTAGCCATGAATTTTAGCCGTGGTCATTAATCGCTCGATAGATCTTATCATCCAGCCATCGTGAAATATTCAACGTCCAGAGATTATAGGGGACAGAGCCATTGTTAGTTCATGAAGCAGTCACTAGGTGGCCAGCAGTATGGCAGGCCCCTTGGGGGGACAGATCTATATTCTGGCTCCAGAAATGTTTCAACCATGAAATAACATGCCATCAATAAATCTCTCCTGCTCCTAATCATTCTAAATTAAGGAATAAACCGAGGCATGACAGGCCCAGCAATTAAATGTATCCCGGTAAGGAGATGTGTGTGGAAGGTTGAGGGGTATTCATAGTCCTGGTGAGGCGGGTGGGGTAGGTGGAGGGTTAGGTAGAGGAGACATTCCCAGGTCTCTTAGATGATAGATTTACAATGGTAGCAGTGGAGTTTAGTTTCGGCTGCATCATTTACATTATCATTATCAAAAAGCACAGATTAATTTGAAGGGTGCTCGTGACTGAGCAGATTGATGAGATGGAATGAGGAGAATTTCTTTTTTTATTGAATATAGTTTGCTTGTACATTGCAGTCTACCACCATATCATTTTATGGTATATTATCAAATATGAAAAGCATAACTAAAGTAAAAATAAAACTGAAATTTATAAATCGAGATCCAAGTGGTTATATATGCGTAGGGCACCCGTGCAAGTCTACTAAGGCTTGGCACGTCTACTACACCTTTCTAAGTATAGACACGGCCGGGACAGCCGAGCGAGCCATTGGGCAGGTCACTTAGACTTGTTTTCCCGCGGTTTTCAAGGAGGCCACCCATCGCTGGCTATTACTGACACCGTGTTGGGACCAGTCCAGACTGGTTTCTCAGCTGTCAGGTTGAGAACCAGCAGTGAGGATTGATCCTGGGGAAGTGGGCAGGGAACTAGGGGGAACCACTGGTTTGCTAGTGACCAGGCTTACTCAGAATACCCCGTGGACAACCAGCAAAGTTCTTGCACATGCTCAGTGAGGACATGGGCTGTATATAAGCAGCCTGCTGTGGCTTATTGAGAGACACTGGGGTGTGGAGAGACTACGTGCGGTCTCTTTGCAGGGCTCTGTCTCTGTGCTCCACCGATGGGAGCTAGCTCTCCGGACTTGCTGTTGACTGATTCGGGTTCCCTAGATGGTGGAGTCAGAGTATCCCAGTTCTCTAGGAGGAGAGGGTCGACCAGTGGGTCCCTTCTCTGGATAGAGTTCTGGGGTCCTGAAAGGAGAGCAGGGTGGTGGTGTCCACTGGCCGGAGGGAGGTATGGTGTACTCCCTCCAAGAGGTGGCTCTTACCAGCCCTGTTATCCTCAAAGGCAGAGCTACGGTGCTGGGTGGTTGTGGTAAAACACAGCTGCGGGTTAGCGAGTGGGACCAGCACCGAGATGGCATCTTGGACCAAAAACTGTAGTGGTGCTCGGGAGGAGCTTCGGCTGTACCCGACACCCATCCACTACATATGTATTTTACCTCCTGCTTTTTATCCAGCAAGTGTTTTGACCAGATAGAGATAGAGAGTGTTTGGTAGGAAGGTGAGAGATTATGTTGATGATAAGAGGATGATTCCTGACATTTCTCAGAGGGTTTCTTATGTCTTAACATCTGCAATCCAGTCGAGGAAAGCAGTCTAAGTGCACTCGGGGTATGAGAGTTGATAGACAATATAACCTCTCTACTCGTCAGCTTTGTAAAACAGAAACACAGAGACCATGAAGTTTGGCGATTTTGTATTTAGATATGCTCAGTCACATACAAGGATCTACCTCCATAGAGAATAGTGTATATTAAAAAAAAAACTGTGGGTAGCAGGCCAAGGAAAGGTGGTCTGTTCAAGCCGAGGTGTGCAGCAGAAGTGAGATTGATGCCTCGTGGTGCCGTCCCACGATTGATCTTGTGCCTGCTAGACTTCCCTCGCCTGCCTGCGGATCGATCCCTGTGCCCTCTTGTGTGTAGAGCTTTTACCACAATAAGTTCCTTATTGGTCCCATCAAAACCATGTGTAGAGTACATTTAAGTTCAGTCAGTACACATATATTATCGTAAAAATGGATGAGTTTTAATCTTGGCCCCCATATGCCACGACTGCAAAAAAGCATCATATTCTTTATGGCTTGGTGTTGAAAAACAAGTTTCTTTTTTTGAGTGGCCTTAACGTGTCTCCCCACCATCTATTTTATGTACCAATCTTAGCAATGGATTGTTGCTCGATAGATCTTATCATCCAGCCATAGTGAAATATTCAACGTCCAGAGATTATAGGGGACAGAGCCATTGTTAGTTCATGAAGCAGTCACTAGGTGGCCAGCAGTATGGCAGGCCCCTTGGGGGGGACAGATCTATATTCTGGCTCTTCGTTCTTACAAAATTCAACTGCCTTTCAATGTTTTACCATTGTTCCCTTGACTCTCTAGACCCATCTTAGAGCAGGATGACATAATGATTAAACACAGAACATGAGGTTTTTCAGATGGAACACTTTATATACATATGTGAGCAAGGCTAGAGTTTTGACTTTTCCCAATTATCACTCACTTCTTTTCCACCTCCATTGGTGAAGAACACCTACTTTTTCACCTCCATTAGTGAAGAACACCCACTTGGGGGGCTTCATGGCAGCCCCCATAGCTCATAGGCTATATGCCGTATATATGCATGGTTGCCCTCTGCTGAATAGAAATCGCTTTTCACTTGAAACCACAGTAGACTAACCACCCCCCACCCCGCACCCCCTCCCCACGCACTCCTCTCATATGTCATAATCTGTACAAGGTTCTCTCTGCGTTCTATGGGAGAAAATTTCCTAACAAACTAGGCTTAGAACCTTGAGAATCCACTGGCACACAGTATTCCCACTAGGTGGCATCATTGAGATTATAGGAATCTTTAGTTGCATTGATGTACGTATTTAGTATGGGAGCAGGTCAGTAGATTCTTTAGGCTCTAATCCTAGTTCATTAAGAATTCTTCTCCATAGAGCATAGTGAGAGTACAGAATACCACTTAGAGAGTGTGAGATCTTACTAGAAGTGTACCCTTATTTCTCCTAGAAATGTGGGCTGCAAAAGCATTGCACAAATAATATCAGATCGTGTCGTGTAGTTTTATTATTTCTGTTGTATCGCTCCTTTTACAACGCTGCATTTTCAGTGTCATATAGGTTAAAGGTTTTTAATTGGATATAGATGGCAGCAGAATCATGATGCGATCTGTAAAAATTCTGGATATATACACTTTCCACCTTGGATCACTATTCTGCGACCTGCAAAACGTGGGGCAAAGACCTCCTGGCCCAGTTAAATAGCATCGGCAACCTTATGTGGAGGTGGTGGGGTAGGTATAGGACCCAGTCCCTGTAGGTGGAGGGCCACATGCCACAATATAATCTGATTACATTCCAGAAATGATTCAACCATGAAATAACATGTCATGGATGAATCTTTCCTGCTCCTCATCATTGTTAATTAAGGAATAATGACGTCTGTATGAACCACTTTCACCTGATAGATCCGGAGTGCTATCCTCTAACAACCAGAAATGATTAAATTATGACCCTTGATTTGGTGGTGATATGTGGTGTCATCCATGTGTCTGTAGATAATTAACTTTTGACACTGAATGCCAGTTATGAGCTGATTATTTTGTCCTCAGCCTGTATCATTGTGTTTGTAATTGTCTTTTGTCATATAAGCTTGTATTTATAGACGGAAGCGGTGGAAGATCACTGTTGTTTCTCTGTGAACTGTTATTCGTCTGAAATAAACCTTTTAAAAAAAACACACCAAAAAAAACCATGCATGACAGGCCCAGCAATTAAATGTATCCCAGCAAGGGGGGATGTGTGGTAGGTTGAGGGGTAGTCATAGTCCTGGGGAGGAGGGGTGGGGTAGGTGGAGGGGTAGGTATAGGACACAGGGACTGAGTCCTGGGGAGGAGGGATGGGGTAGGTGGAGGGCCACATTTTACTGGTTGGAGTTGGAAAGTATACAATGTAGGCTGGAGTCTTTTTATCATAACCCATGAAAATCCCCTTTTGGCTATGTGGGTCACGCTTCTTTTTGTTTTTGACATATGCAAAATACTTAGCCCCAAAGATGTGAAGTTTTGCAAGATTAAGTCTTTTACCAGAAAATGCTTTGACAAGTGTGACTTTCAAACTGTCACAGCTATTTCTACTGTAGTTAGCTGCTAAGACTGTATAATGCCAGAAAGTCTTATCAACACCTGACTCAATAATCAAACATCTACCAGTGTCAAATAAGTTAATGTACCAGTAATATACCTGTACAGCGCTGTTTACATCACTGATGTTGATGGAAGCTTGTCCTCTCCCCTTGACGATCCCGGTGGTCTTTCTGTTCTATGATGTGCCCCAGTGGGTCAAATGATGGGTCCATGGATGTGAAGTTTGTTTTGTCAGTAACAATATGAGCTGTTGCTCCACAAGCTACCATTGTGTAGCTGTTATCACTCACAGTATCACATGACAAACGAAGGGGTGAAAATGTAATATATAGTGATTAATACCCCTATAGATATATAAAGCTAGAAATATATGAAAATTATACAATAATTGCCTGCATATTTACCGAGTTGATAGTTCTTTTACTTTCCACACCACATAGACATGGTATGAGAAGGTTGCTTTAGTCATGCTTCTGTGCAAGCATATCCGGTCTGCACCATGAGGAGGCAAGGCGACCTAGAGGGTGAACAGATGGGTAATTGCTGTCTACCTCAGAAGACCATTCACGGGCAAAGATATAAAGCGCAAGGCTGCCCAAATTCAATTAGCAAATCCGATACAAGAACCTGAAGGTAGTAGCAAAATAAATCCTCCAATTTAGGCAAAGAACAGAATGGTGGCATGCCCTAAAATATACCTGAGCATCGATCTAAGAGGGAGGGGAGGGATGGGGAGTGGTGGCCATGCATTAAATTGACCCTGGCAGATGGGCCATTAATTAAGAACTAATTACTTTACCAACTTGGTAATTAGACTGAGCGGTAATTGTAGGTTAAAATGTAAACTCCCTGGAGTGATAGATCATTTACTGGCACATTCGGTATCCCCTGACATTTCAGCTGTCACGAGGTATTAATCATGCAGCCTATATGGTCAATTAAATGTTGTACTAAGGCGACTGAATTCGCATAGCTTTCTAAGCGCCAAATCCATTAAGGGTAATTCTGCGGTCGCACACGTTTGCCAAGAGTTCGCCCGATCTCATGGTAAATTCTCATGTAATCGCATGGTTGTATTCTCGCTTGGTCTCATTAGCATTAAGCGCCAGATCCACTAAGGTGACCAAGTGAATGCATCTGCGATCCATGTGACTGCGAATCCCATGCGATGATATTCAAAATATTGAATATTGTCGCAAGGCATTCGCATGTCCATGCTTATGTCTGCGGACGTCTGCGGACGTCTGCGAACCCAAATTTGCAGGGAAAATCGCCTTAGTGGATCTAGCGCTTCAGAAACGCAACTCCCAAGTAACTAACATGCGAATGCTTGATCCCCTGAAGGGAATTTTCCATGAGATAGGGCTATTGCCTGATCCACTGAAGCAAATTTTTCATGCAACCATGCGAACTCTCGGCAAACGTGTGTGACCGCTAAATTCACCTTAGTGAAGGTTGAAGGAACTGAGAAATAGAATAGCCATAGCATGGATGACCATTCAGTATAGGGCACATAGGTATTGTGTTATGGAAGTGGCCATCTTGCCCCACGATGCCATCCAAAACACGAGGTGGAAAGACCAATTATCAATGGATTTTTTCAAAATGTTTTGGAGGGCTTGCCATGGAGGAATTTTAGCCTTCTCTCAATATTACCTATAAATTATAACTAATGATAACAATGGTTGTCTCCCGACTACAGTGACACTATCTCATTTCCTGGCGGATGAAGGCAAAGCTAGCAATCACTATGTGCCCTATAAGGTACAAATTAAAATGAGAATGAGCCCTGCACCCAATACCCTCCAAATATATGCCGATTTGCCTTACAATATAACTTCATGTTCCAATTAAAATGCACAGATATAATATTGATCTCTTAATAAAATAGCATATTAGTATTTTTATATACATGTCAATGAAATCACAACTTAATTCTGTGGCCTCTTGTTCTGTCTTTGATTTGTATCAACATTTCTAATATAATGGTACATGTAATACTGACCGTAATAAATCTATTTTGTATATTTATTTTTTTTACTAAATGGTCTCCTATGCCACTGATATACTGCTAGACTTGCTCAAGTCTTTGATTATGAATATTCAATAAATGATTAAACACAGTAAAAAAAAAAGTTCATTATAGCATGTATCCTTCTCTGACTGGCCTATGAATCGAAGACTTGTCCAGTAGGAACAGAACCTCCTGTATATGTCACCCCCCCCAGTCGCTCCCTGTAACCCTAAACCTCCTTATACCCCCTCCTCTTCCCCTCCTCCAGTTCTCTGGCCGCCTTTGTTGTCATAGCAATAACTATTGACTGCTCCTATTACTGTGACCCGATCGATATGAAAGGGATAGGGTATTAATCTCCCAACAGTTATCCTAGCCAGTAGCCAGGATATTTGTGCTTAGCTTACACACAGTAGACCTACTGCCCGTATGATGTATGTAAAACAAACAAAACTTTGTACGAAAGATTAGGCCACTAAAAAACACTTATTTCTCAACAAACGATTTTAGAAGAATTCTTTTTTATTAACCTTGATAGAATTTATGAAAGGTATATCTTTTTAGTATCAAATTAAAGCTCCTGATGTCAGGGAAGCTTTCAATGTATAAACAGTATAAATTGGAAAACCCCGTGTAAGCTGCAACCCCGCATAAGTGGTCACCCCGCATAAGTGGACACCCCGCATAAGCAGACACTTTGGCCCGGAATGGAGGGTGACCGCTTACACAGGGTTTTACTGTATGTCGGAAGCGCAATTAATGACAACTTTTAGTCATCTTTGATCCAGCACAAAAAAAAAAAAAAAAACCATCATATTCTTCATGGCTTGGTGATGAAAAACAAGTTTCTTTTTTTGAGTTGCCTTAACGTGTCTCCCCACCATCTATTTCATGTAACGATCTTAGCCATGAATTGTCGCCGTGGTCATTAATCGCTCGATAGATCTTATCATCCAGCCATTGTGAAATATTCAACGTCCAGAGATTATAGGGGACAGAGCCATTGTTAGTTCATGAAGCAGTCACTAGGTGGCCAGCAGTATGGCAGTCCCCTTGGGGGGACAGATCTATATTCTGGCTCCAGGAATGTTTCAACCATGAAATAACATGTTATCAATAAATCTCTCCTGCTCCTAATCATTCTAAATTAAGGAATAAACCCATGCATGACAGGCCCAGCAATTAAATGTATCCCGGTAAGGGGATGTGTGTGGTAGGTTGAGGGGTATTCATAGTCCTGGTGAGGCGGGTGGGGTAGGTGGAGGGTTAGGTAGAGGAGACATTCCCAGGTCTCTTAGATGATAGATTTACAATGGTAGCAGTGGAGTTTAGTTTCGGCTGCATCATTTACATTATCAAATACATTACTAATAGCACAGATTAATTTGAAGGGTGCTCGTGACTGAGCAGATTGATGGGATGGAATGAGGAGAATTTCTTTTTTTATTGAATATAGTTCGCTTGTACATTGCAGTCATACCACCATGGTCCCGGTCACGAACCCGGTCACGGTCACGGTCACGGGTCGATGCCTTGTCACTGCACGCGTCAGTAGTTTCTGTGCCTTGAAAGTTGGTTTTCGGTCTAGCACTAGTGCCCAGACTCAAACTCCCCATTTGAGCCAAAAGGGAATTCAAAGATGTTTCTATACCTCCTAATCGGCCCGATACATTACGAAACTCGGTTCGAACTTGTGTCTTTAAGGCAGTGGCATCGATATCTGTATCTGTATTTTCGTCTGCCCATAGGCCGTCCTTCGGAAGGTCCTCGTCCTTCCCGCCGGCGCCCGCCATTGTTTTACGAGGGACGGTATCCAATTGGTAATCCGTACCTGGATTTTCCATGTGAGTACACTTCTTGCCGGTCGGTTTGAAGTGTGACGACCCACAAGTGACACAAAAACGAAGTCTTGGGGGCATATCCGATACCAGGGCGCCCAGTAAAATTACGATGACGAACATGTGAAAAGGCGTCATCTGATTTGGAAGGTGAGGTCGAAAGTGAGCCTCACCTGTACAGGTGTGTGAAGTATGAAGGCAGTGGTGCCACCTAGTGGTTGTTCATGCCCAATATAGAGTCTTACTCCCTCTGGGTGTAAGTCACACATCATTTTATGGTATATTATCAAATATGAAAAGCATAACTAATGTAAAAATAAAACTTTTATTTAAAAATCGAGATCCAAGTGGTTATATATGCATAGGGGACCTGTGCAAGTCTACTAATGCTTGGCACGTCTACTACACCTTTCTAAGTATAGACACGGTCGGGACAGCCGAGCGAGCCATTGGGCAGGTCACTTAGACTTGTTTTCCCGCGGTTTTCAAGGAGGCCACCCACTGCTGGCTATTACTGACACCGTGTTGGGACCAGTCCAGACTGGTTTCTCAGCTGTCAGGTTGAGAACCAGCAGTGAGGATTGATCCTGGGGAAGTGGGCAGGGAACTAGCGGGAACCACTGGTTTGCTAGTGACCAGCCTTACTCAGAATACCCCGTGGACAACCAGCAAAGTTCTTGCACATGCTCAGTGAGGACATGGGCTGTATATAAGCAGCCTGCTGTGGCTTATTGAGAGACACTGGGGTGTGGAGAGACTATGTGCGGTCTCTCTGCAGGGCTCTGTCTCTGTGCTCCACCGATGGGAGCTAGCTCTCCGGACTCGGTTCCCTAGATGGTGGAGTCAGAGTATCCCAGTTCTCTAGGAGGAGAGGGTCGACCAGTGGGTCCCTTCTCTGGATAGAGTTCTGGGGTCCTGAAAGGAGAGCAGGGTGGTGGTGTCCACTGGCCGGAGGGAGGTATGGTGTACTCCCTCTAAGAGGTGGCTCTTACCAGCCCTGTTATCCTCGAAGGCAGAGCTACGGTGCTGGGTGGTTGTGGTAAAACACAGCTGCAATCCAGTCGACGAAAGCCAACTAAGTGCACTCCTCAATTTTGGAATATTATGTGATAACAATTCTGTATGCCACTAGTGGCATATAAAACTCTTTATGCCAGTCAGCGTGGCATACGGAAACTCAATCTTAAGCCTATGGGATTTTATACTAGGGGTAGGATAAAAAGCTGGGAACCATTCAAGGTATCCGGCATTTACACTAGATGACTAGATATATGGCAACTGTAGCCAATAGTCATCAGTTGGTGGCCACAGCAAAGGTCGCATGCACCCAAGCATTTATGCTGACAACTATAAGTTTTCACAGAATTGCTGCCCTTGTAGACGACTAATTCAAGCCCACTTGAAATAGTCGCAAGCGTCAGAGCGTGTCCAATAATCGTCAGATTGTGCCAAATTGAATAATCAGATGTAATACCAAATTGAATAACCTGACATAATCAGACGATCTGCAGTCGCTACACACCTGGGTCGGATTTTTTAAACCTGCTAAATTGCCAAAATAAGCTTATTCAAGGTTCATGTTGTATAAACGTATCTCATCAATGTAAAAATGAAATTATTTGGTGCATCTTTGGATAGTCTTTCTTTCCAACATAGGGTTTTGTAGAGCTCTGAGCAATTTTTCCTTCCGAAAATCAACAAAAACTGTGATTTTCTAGTGATTTTCACTTTGTTCAAAATCTGGGAGACACAATTTTGAGCCAATTGTATTTATTAACATGTTTAAAGCATATGTCATGAGAAGTGTAGACAATATAATTTTGAAAATTGGTAAAATATTGAAAAAATATTAAAATGGTGAAAAATATCTAGGACCTTCAAATATTCCAACATAGAGACCCATAGAGCATGTTGTTCAACACCCCGACTTTCAGTGGACAATACTAATGAAATATATTGAGAGAAATTAACTTTCCTTTATTGTACAATGCTGACAAGAATCCTGGCTGTGATACCTGAAATCGTCAACACAATCGGATTTTCCATTCTGATATCAGAACATTATGATTCCATGATGATATTTTCCCAAAAAATGGTGTGTTGGACCACATATCTCTAAAGATGTATAAAAGAACTAATAATCATAATGGAATAACAAATATCCCTGATTATGTTAAGAACCCCTACCACTCATGAATACCCCTACCACTCATGAATACCCAAAAACTGAAAGCGTGTTGTCCGACACCCCGGGGTGTCGGACAACATGCTGTGATATATGATTTTGGGGTTGTTTTTTTATCAGTAATTGAGTGGTGTGCATTGTTAAATATAGCTTATTATCACATCATTAAAGATATAAAGGATTATAGCCTCAAATTTAATTTTTCTCATTGTTCTGAGCAATTCTTTTAACGTGTTGTCCGACACCCCTCGTGTTGTCCGACACCCCTGTGTTGCCCAACACCCCAAATATGGTTCAGAGCTTTTCTTTTAAATCTAATATATGATAAAGGTATTCTGGGTAAAATATAATGTGTGTCACCATATAATATTAGTCTTTCTTAAGTTATAAGCATTTATAACATTTCTTGAAATTTCAAATATTTAGGGGGCTGGACAAACTGCAGTATTATACACAACTTCAAAAGGCTCTCAAATCTAAACCATTCATCTGATTTTGATGGAATAATGTTTTTCTGGAAGGTACTTAGTAGGTGGATAACATAAAATATAAAAAGAAGTATTATTCTAAAAAAACATTTTGCATGTTTTATCCCATGATCAAAGCGGAATTTAGCAGGTTTCAAAAATCCGACCCACCTAGCATTTACATGTGACGATTTCTATCATTTTACTGCTGAAAGTCATCAAGAGGTACAAAATACCAGAATCGCCAGCCAGAAACATCTAGTGTAATCGCCGGGGAAGGGGAGGGAACATCTGTTCTACACAATGCAGTTAGAAACTGTTGTCAAAACAGGTTCCTTTGATTGATATTTATATAAACACATGTAATAGATAATAGTCGAAGTCTCTAGAGAAGGGCAGAAAACAGGGACCTGTTTCAGTAGTTTCGTGACATTAGGCCTAGACAGACATCAACAGTGACACCAACAGTGCAAGCAACAGCGGACATTTTTTTGTCAGGTTTCAAGACACATGTCACAGTCAATGTTAAATATCTGCGGATCGGAGCAGCCAATTTTCTCCATATTTGGAAGGATTATAAGTTTTATGTATCCCTTAATCATGTGAAAGTTTCATTGCTTGATTCCTAGGGAAGTGAGTACAATTGTCTAATACTTTTGAAACCAGACACACCATGTTTGGGGTCAACCTGTGTTGATCTGTCCGTATGGTGACACAGATGCCACCTAGACATGTCACAAAACTACTGAAACAGGTCCCTGTTTCACTATTTTCGTGACATGTCTGTGACACCATACAGACATTGGGGTTGTCTAGTTTCGTGACAACACAAGTAGCGGCCCTTAGGAAAAGACAGACCCCAAACATAAGAATTAGACAAATCTATACATCATGGACCTTTTTCACTAGTTTCGTGACAAAAGTGTTAGACAGACATGTGCAAGCGAGAACGGACAAAACAAAGTCTAATGTCTAGTTCTTATGAAACTGGACACACCATCTAGACGCCATCTAGCCATATAAAAAAATTAATGAAACAGGTCCCAGGTGAATAGTTGCTCAGTTGGAGTCATAAACAGGGACCTGTTTCAATAGTAGAAAGTCCTCTCACTGTTGGTCTCAGTGGCACCACAGTGGCAGTATCCGTTTCCATCAAGTGCAGTGGCCGACACTGGTGAGGCGATGAATACACAGTATGCTGGTTAACCAAACAATGAAAGTAGATATAGACAATAATCGATGGTTTTGTGGACAGGCGGCTGTAAACCACGAGAGGTTGACGCATAGTAATACACGAGCACTAGCGAGTGTATTACGACGTCAACCACGAGTGGTTTACAGAGCTGCCTGTCCACAAAATCATCGTTGGTTGCATATATTATCCATCTTTTCGAATAAATTAAACCCAATAATTGCCATGTTAACGGGTATAAAACTAGAAATTTGTTCTTGAAAGAATGATACCACACAAATACACTCGCGTAGAGTTGACGGGAGGAGGCCCATCTCTCAAGATGAAAATTAACAACATAAAACTAGGAACTATTTCTTTGATCTATAGTAAAAGGGACTATTTTTCCCATATACCATGGTTTTGAGGCCGTATACCACAGGTTTGAATCCGTGTACCACAGTTATGGTATCTGACAGGTTTTATACAGTGGGCCGTGGTTTACTGAGTCCTCATACATTTTCAATGGGGGCTTTGTATATGATGGATGATAAATAGAATGAACAGTCTCTGTTAAGGGCGTACTTATATAGAACGTCCTGTAAACGCCGAGTTCCGTACAAACTGTAAATTACCATCGAGTTCTGTGAATTGTACAAGCATGGTTGGACGTTATATATTTACTATATACCCAAAATTTAAAAAAAAATCAATTTCATTTTTCTTAACAACCAAAATTTTAATAAATGTGTGTGGCTAGGTGGTCTGTATTTTAGTGTATGGACCAGTGGTCCATACAGTATTTGTATGTCATATGTCAAAACGGTGTGTATTTACAGTATATATACGGCATGGGTAAATAGTAAAGTATACAAAGTATGGTGGCTCAGTATAGTGGTATGTGTCAACTACCATTTGTATAGCAGAGGTTGGTATTTACAGTATATTCTGGCATAGATATAGCCAAGGAAGTGCACTTCTTTGGTATATCATACATTAATTTTACCCCACTCTTCAATGTCGGGGAAAGTAACTTTCCTTGGTAATAAAGAGTAGTGACAAAGGCATCACCTGCAAATAAGGTCATTTTGTTTAGAGATTTCGTTGGCTAAATCATAATTGATATAGAGTTGGAGACAAGGCTGCTAACGCGAATTTTTTTCTAAGAGAATGATACTGCTCATGTAAACTCGCAGTGACGGCAGAGGCCCATCTCACAGGATGAATTTGCACACACATTATTGATATAGACCCTATTGAGGTATCCCGTAATCCAGTCTGTTTTGCAAGTTCCGGTTTTCGCTGATTACCGACGTTATATGGTGATAGACCCGTGACTCGTAACCCAGAATTAATGCAGTTTAACGGTTTTCAGGAATCCTCAAATTGAAATTCTAATGCCAGAAATGGAAATTTCAGCTATTTCTACATAGAAATCCGAAATTATATTCAGTTTCTCCAGTTATAAACCAGAAAACTGTGGTTCATGTTGTCGTAGTGTGCCAAGTCTATCGGGAGCGGAACTTTGCTTTACCCGGGCGATAATCGGGAGTTTAGTAAACTCTGGAGGCTCTATAGAGTATGAAAAAAAACGGGCCTCAACACTGACCCCTGTGGCACACCGTAAGATAAAGGCAGGATAGATGAATAACTAGGATTGGATAAATAACTACAAAATCAGAAGCAGGTTGCATTCTTAAAGGCATATCCTACAATTCACAGTGGCGCCATCTGGTGAATTTCAAATACTGTTTATTATTAGTCAAAACTGATTTCATAAGATTAATTCTGATTCTACATGAGTGAATTTAACATTTTATCCAGTTTATCAAATCAAAATATGTTATATAGGCCAATTTCCATTTGCTTGATTTACATTGGAAATGTACTGAAAAATATGGTTTTCTTCAATTTGTTCAAAAACAAGGACGGTGACCTATGGTTGTTAAAACCTAAATGAGTAGTACTACACATGTACTATATTCTGTAAAAGTTTGAGGAAAATGACACGGGTTTAACCATGTGAAAAAATACTTTTTAGAATTTCTATATATTCTAATATAAAATCATCATAATATTGATCTATAAATCAAAAACTAGCACGGTGACCCCCGATTTTTTAGTTAGATATGTGCTCCACAACACTTTGGGATCATCTTCTTAAATTTTCAAGAAATTGACATGGGTTTTAATTTTCAATCCAAATTGTCCGATATGCCTTTAAGACCAGCATTATAAACTGGACTGGTACATTATAAACTAGTTACTGTGTTTGCCTGACTGCACACTGTCGTTCCAGCTGGTGGACATGAGATAGAATAGATCTTACTGATACGGTCTGCTGAATGGGGTAATAAGATACAGCCGTAACTCAGCCATGACTGCAGGTACAGAAGTCAAATAAAAATTGAAATATGTGGAAATACACGAGAAATACTTTGTCATCAGACATAGATATTCGACAGGTAGAGAGGTTGTTCAACCAGGATGAAATTAGCCACCTATGTAGTCGGCGGCGGCCTATTTTGTGCATCAGGGCCCCGTTGCTCCGCTATTTGTGGTATCGCTAGCTATAATCGGATCCGACTGAAAAAGCATTGCTCCCGTAATATCGGATTGTATGGCTATATTCCCGCAGTATCGCTATTTTTCACGATGCGATAGCGATACAACAATTCAGGAGCACATATTGAATGAGACAGGGAAAAATTCATTAGTTTTTTAATTAGATATAGATGGCATCACAGTTAATTTTTGATCTGACACCTGGTGGTGTGGATCTCTATCGGTAGAAGAACAAGTGGCGGGTGTTGGTGGTGCCACCATTGATTGTTATTTGAAATATTATCGTAAAACTGGATGAGGTTTAATCTTGTCCACCGTATTCCATGACTGGAGTTTGGCAAAGTGACTTCATGAGGCGAAGCCGAGTGAAGTCTGGAGCCAAAACTTCAGGAGTGGAATGCGGGGATCAAGATTAAAACGAATCAGGTTTTGATTTTATCCTACCCTATCTCCTCGATTTTGGAATATTATGTGATAACAATGCTGTATGCCACTAGTGGCATATAAAACTCTGTATGCCAGTCAGCGTGGCATACGGAAACCCAATGTTAAGTCTATGGGATTTTATATTAGGGGTAGGATAATAGATAAGGCTGTATTTAACCCACCGCATTATGAACTGCAGTGCTGTGAAGGTCCGCGTAAAAGGTATCGCTAAAAGCAGTATTTAATGTGGCTATGCGCCTATGTGATTAGAACGCGATCCGCAAACTTTCAGGAGCAACATTTAGGCCCTCGGATCGCTATTCTGTGATCCGTAACTCTGTCGTAAATGTGGAGCAACGGGGCCCAGTGCCACTAATGTGCTCAGTGGACGAGTGCTGGCTTCTCGCCATGCGTTAAATAAAAACCCATCACCAGCCTGGTTTTCAGCCCATTTTGCCACTCCTCCACCAAGCTAGTCGGCAGTTATGAGTGTTAAACTGTAACAAGTCTGCCTGCCATTCCTGTATTTGAATAGATATTTAGTGGCGGTTGGCACTGCCGTAAGCTTTGCTGGAATCAGCATCGACTGCTCCCCACCTATACCGCAGCGGACACTGTCAAAATGAAAGGGTGGCAAGATGTAAAACCAGTCGCTGTTTTGTTCGTTGATAGTACCGTTATTTCATTGCTCCATTGGCTATGGTGCCAAAACAAGTGAAATGGGTCCCTATATAATAAGGGTTGAAACAGATGGTCCACTAGACTGGCCCTAGTCCCTTTATCTCACCCCTGGTATTTTTCTCCATAGACTTAACATTAGGAACTAGTATTCAACGCCCATGGGATATTTAGGAAAAATACCCAATGGGGGATTATGTCGCAAATGTTAGCCCATTAGTCAATATTAAGGGTGAGATAAATTCAGAAACCTATTCAAGTTTAGGGTCAGAGCTCGATGCCATCTCATTTGAATTCCTATGTAATTCACGCGGCTTCGCCTTGTGAATTACTGCGTCATTTAAACTCAATGGGATACGGGCTCATACCCTAAGCGTTAGTAGGTTTCCTCTATAGTATCCCTCCACCTACCCCCCCACCCCTCCTCTCCTCGATACAGGGACTGAGGATGAGTTGGCGACTGATGAAACCAGCGACCCCGAGGTGGAGGATGTACTCTCCACAGTGCGGTCAATGGTACTCGGACGTCGTGGCTTCCGCGGTAGGGGCCGTGGCCGGTTGAATCCAGGGAGACCCAGAAATGGAAATCCTCAGATGAAAGAACAGGCTGCAGGGAAAGGTTCCGAGGAATCTCCTACTGTGGCTGAAATTTTACTGCAGATCAACGAACAATTATCACAGTTGGAGAAAAACCAATTGGATACTCGGTGTTCTGGCAGTGTGGCAAAACCGGGCACATTTCCCCGGAATGTCCCCAGAAGTTGGCTGCTGTGGAGTCTACAGACGGCCGCTAGCTTTACCCTCCCCATATGAGGATCCGGTAAACTGGAAAGGGCTGCAGTAGGTGGCGAAACAGTAGCCCAAGCAACTGTATGCCAGAGTACGCAAACCGTGGAACCCGCGAACGGTAGGAATACTGTTCAGACCTGAGAAGAAGAGATCTCGGCTCAGATTGCTACAATCTGTTCTCGGTATCTTTCTCCAAAACACCCCTGTCTACAATGGCTACGCCAACATGGATGGGACCTCGGCACCCTCGATGGTATTTCCCGGTTCATTCAGCAGCCTTCTCCCTTAGGAGGGAGACGGTGGTATGTACCTGTATTCAAGAATTTAAGGGTTGAAAGTAGATCTGTTGGTTGATACCGGAGCAAGTCATTCTGTGTTAAATCACAATCTATATAAAACTTTTGAGTTTGATCCGGAATGTAAAGTTTCGGAAGCAAGTGCACGGGCTGCTAATGTTACTCCGTTAAAATGTTATGGTAAGGTGATTATTCCGATCTCAGTAAGTAACACTGAATTAGTGTGGAGTCCCATACTCAGTGATATCGAGGAGAATGGAATAATAGGTATAGACTTCCAGGCGCTATATGGAGTGTCATTGGACCTTCAGCAAGGCATACGAATTAAACACCCGGAACAACTGGAAGTAGAATGCTCCTGTAGACGGATATCTTCAGTGGTCTCTGTCAGGCAGGATGTGAGCATATCCCCTCAGCAGATGGTAAATGTGCTAATAGCTGGGGAAGGTGACTTGCCGTTGGCAGATGCGATGTTTGAGCCTGATCCAATGTTGTTCCTCGACAAAGTACTGCAGGCTTCGGATACCCTTGTGGGTAGTGCTCGGATCGGATCCATACCCATTAGTAACCATACGACGGGGAGGATAGCATTGAAGAAAGGTGACATTGTCGGCCAAGTAATATTGGTTAACATGGTAGATACATTGGAGGTTTGTCCTCTAGGTATTGTGCCTACCAACGACGACCCGAGAGAGGTAAAGATTGGATGTGTGAACGCAAACTCGGAAAGTGATCTGCAGTTCTACATGAGACCCTAGAAACTCTAATCACTGCTGCGGACGCCTTAACAGGAGCAGAACAGAGTGAACTAAGGAGTATGCTAGGAAGGTGGAGTAAGATCTTTGCATGACCAGGAGACCCATTGGGTAGAACTGATTGCGTGGAGCACCACATAGATACAGAGGGAAACATTCCATTTAGACTACCCTACCGAAGGCTACCGCCCATCAAGCGGGAAGTTTTGGAAGAGGAGTTACGGAATATGCTTTCCCAAGAAGCAATCGTGCCCAGTGAAAGCCCTTGGGCCAGCCCTGTGGTTATGGTTACAAAGAAGGATGGTACTTGCCGGTACTGTATTGACTACAGAAAACTGAATGGTATCACCCGGAAGAATGCCTATCCTATACCGCGGATCGATGAGAGTCTCGACTCTTTGGGAGGGAACCAATGGTTTTGCACCTTGGATCTCCAATCTGGGTATTGGCGAGTAAAGATGGCTAGTGAGGATCAGCCGAAAACGGCCTTCACTACCCATGAAGGGCTGTATGAGTTTACAGTAATGCCCTTTGGCCTATGCAACGCCCCTGCAACGTTTGAATCCATGATGGATCAGATGTTGAGAGGATTGCAATGGAAGAAATGTTTGGTTTATTTAGACGACATTATTGTTTTCGGGAACACCGTGAAGCAATGTCTAGATAACCTCGGTGAGGTATTTGAACGAATAGAGTCTTACGGTTTGAAACTCAAACCTCAGAAGTGTCGATTGTTTAAATGCTCAGTGGAGTACTTAGGTAGGATATCCGCGCCTACCAATCTAAGTTGGACGTAGTGGCCAAATGGCCTCGACCCCGGAATATAAAAGAAGTGAGATCTTTCCTTGGATTCTGTTCGTATTATCGTGACTTTATCCCGGGTTTTTCAGAAATTGCCCACGCATTACAGCAATATGTAGTCCTAGATAAAGCCGGAAAGTCAAAGGAGATCCTATGGAACCCTGCGGCTGAAGACACTTTCTCGGGACTAAAAAGAAAGTTTGAAAAAACTCCAGTCCTCCATTACCCATTGCCCCAAGGTCGGTTCATCCTTGATACTGACGCGAGCAATGATTGTATTGGAGCGGCACTGTCGCAGATACAGAATGGGGTTGAAGTTCAGATAGCTTTTGTGAGCAACAGCTTGAATAAGGCACAACGGAACTATTGTACCACAAAGAGGGAACTCCTCGCCGTGGTAGTATACGTAAGGAAATATCGACACTTCCTCGGAGGTAAAGATTTCACTTTACGTACGGATCATTCCTCGTTGAAATGGCTCTTTAATTTCAAAGACGCTGAAGGAATGATCGGAAGATGGTTGGCGGCTCTGTCCGAGTTTGGACTTAAGAACTGCCAGATAGAGCACAGGCCCGGTAAGTCACACAGAAATGCAGATAGTCTCTCGCGGAGACCATTGCGTAAGTGTGGATGACCCGACAGTGTAGACTGTGGGGAACATGATGCTATCTTGGCTGCACTGCACCAGATGGGTAATCCTGATCCCGCGTTTTATCAGTGGATGCTGGAGCAGATCCGTGAAGCTCAACAGAGTGATCCGGAGATGTCCCGGTTGATTAAACTGGTAAAGAATGGCCTCCACAGACGAAGAGGATCAGAGCTCTCGATTGAAAACCGGGAGTTCCAGACACTCTGTAGTCAGTGGACGGAGTTAACTGTGAGGGATAATGTGTTATATAGGGTGAGAACCACTGTGTGTCCAGTACGGAAACACTTACAGCTGGTTGTACCCATCTCACTACGTCCTGGGCTTTTGACTCTGTGCCATGAGCATAGAAGTTCGGCACATTTCGGGAAAAATAGGACTGCCGCTAAAATAAAGCGACACTACTACTGGCCCGGAATGAGCGCAGATATACAGCGATGGGTTCTAGAATGCTCAATCTGTTGTAGGGTTAAGCCCGGCGAAGGTCTAGGGAAGATGCCATTATAACAGGAGTTATTCGGAGTCCGGTTTGCACGCATTGCTCTCGATATCATCTCTGGTATCGATGAGTCTGATGACGGCAACATGTGTATGATGGTGGTGATGGATTACTACACAAAATATGTGCAGATCTATCCCATGAAGGATCACAAAGCTGCTACCTGCGCGGAAGCGCTTGTGAAGAACTGGGTGCTACCTTTTGGAGCTCTGAGTATTTACATTCCGATTAGGGACGAGAATTCGAATCTCAGATCTGGCAGGAAATGTGTAGAATACTGGAGATAAAGAAAACAAGCACCAACCCGTACCGCCCACAGTCAGATGGGATGGTAGAGCGGTTCAATAGAACGTTGATACAGTGTTTACGCACTATGGTCAATGAGAGCCGCAGTAATTGGGATGAGTTAGTACCATACATAGCGCACGCTTACAATGGGACTATTCATTCTAGTACGGGGTGTTCACCTAATCTACTTGACTTCGGAGAAGAGATTGTGATGCCTGCAGACATAGTATATGGGGTACCCGGGATATCCGCAGAGATACCTTTGGTGGAGGCTTACTACCGAGTAAGGCGAGGCTTAGAGAAATCCGCGGAGTGGCAGTGGTCTAGACATTATGTCAGACTAAAGCCGAGAAAGTTCCAGGTTGGAGATAGAGTAATACGATATCACACACCGTTGGTGAACGTAAAACTCGCCCCAAACTGGGATGGCCCATTTGTCATAGTTGAAGTGCTGTCAGATATGACGGTAGTCATTGAAGACGAATGGACACGGAAGCGTTATAAGTCGCATGTTGCTTGCTTGCGAGAATGGCACTGTATGCGTGAAAGAGCTGGCTCTGATAGCGCAGAGTCTCAGCCCCGGCAGGTACCGCTTTCAGCGAAACCCGCTTGTAGGGCAGGGAAGTCCCGAGTCAAAGCCTGTAAGAGTTGTAAGGGCCCTCCGCCAACACGGCGGAAGTCAGGTTGTCCGCGTAAGGTGAAGATCATTATGATTAGGCTACGCTCGATAACACAAAAGGCTGAGATCTTCAGAAACATCAAGAATCTTAAGGGGAATGCTACCTACGCCAAGAAACACTTAAATGACGACTTATCCCCGGCCGAGGCACGGGTAAGGAGAGAACTGAGGCTGATAGTGGCAAATGCCAAACAACTGGGACATCGATGCTCTGTTAAGGGTAATATGTTAGAGTTTAATGGAAATTGTTTTGGGATTAACCATAACCTAATAACCTAATTAACCATAATGCCTGATAACCTACAACTTTCTACTCTCAAAAATCCACCCACACAAGATGGTTACGCCTTTCAGAGCAGCCACTCTTACCTATCAAACTTATTTCCCTCAGACATTAAAACGGATAAAGGTTCGTTCAAATCTGTCGAGGCCGCGTTTGTTAGTGAGCACGCCGCATTCGTAAATTGTACTGACTTAATCCCACAACTCAAACGGTGCCCTGATGCCTACGAGGCCAAGGCACTTGGAAAACAGCTAGCACAGCTCCCTGATTGGACATCAAATAAGGTCAAAATAATGGAAAAACTCGTCACTGAAAGACGATACAAATCTATAAGCATGATAGTCCACATCATTGCCGACTCTAGGGGCAGGAACCTCCTCTCTTCATTGTGGACTACACAAAGTGCTTTTATGAACAAACATGAGTTAAAAGTCTAGACCTACAGGGGAGCAACAATTCACTGAGCGGTGAACGCCTACCTACAAAACGGAGCTAACTACCACAACAAAGCGGATTATATAATACTAATGGCAGGCATAAATAACCTGACCATACGTAACACCCAACGCCTGGTTTCACTCAAGATCAATGACCTGCCGGAGATGTTGGACAATATCACGGATGAATACGTAGCTGCAAAGGACGTGTTAATGTGTTATTCCCACTCGGTGATTGTTGCCCACTTCGTGGGACTGGACCTATCCGCTTATAACCTCAAAACAGGAGCCCCCCTTTACCAGGGGATAGAGGGCCATCAAGGAACAATCATCCAAGTCGTCCCACTCATCAACAACGTGATTACAACCATCAATGCAGACCACGGTGTCATGGGTCCACGTATTCAGCAGAATTTACACTACACGCTAGGAAATAACAAGTTTAATACTTACCAGAGACTTACTGATGGGTTACATCCATCTAAATCCACCTTAGAACTATGGTCCAAACTGATTGTAAAGGCCCTTGGGAAAAACATGGATGGACAGTTATCACTACCTAGTTGTTTTGGGTTTTGGGGATCCTGCCCCCCTAGTCACTTGAAATGACTTTGTTTGCAAAAATGATCTGTATCGTGGCCAAGTTGTGCGCTGCCCACTGTCGCCCATCCTAGAGGGGAGACGACGGTGGTTAGCGCCTATTGATTTGCTACGACATACTACAGACATAAATTGCAATGTGGTAAATGATCTGTGCCTAAAGATGAGCTTAAACAAAGATGTTTATTTCTTGCTATGCATTTACTCTAAAGCTAGGCACATAAATATAATATGTAACCCTGGAGCTAAAAGAGGCGCAAGTGCCTACTTATATTCCAGCCCAATTCTTTCCATCATTTGAAAACCCCATCTCTAGTTCCGAGCCGTTGAAGCTAAAAGGAACTATTATACTTACCTTTTCTTGTTTTATTTTCTTGTTTATAACTATGTTGATCTCAATGTTGGTTTATAAGAAACGACTACTACAACAAATTGTAATCAAATGCAGCACAGATATGGGAAACTGGGGTGCTGCACCAGCCATCTCAACACTGTTTAGATATAACTCTCAATATGACTAATCAAGACGACACAATACAAGGAATCAGCAAACTTAAGGGTATAAGTTTATTACATCTAAATATCTACAGTATCCGTGCACGCTACGAATTGTTTTACACTGAATTTATGAACTGTGATATTGACTTTATTATGTTATCCGAAACATGGCTGACAAATAAAGACGCACTAGACTCGTACTCGTTACCAGGTTATAAAACTTACAGATTAGATCGCTTGTGGAAAAACAAACCTGAAAATACTGAACCAAAAACCGGCGGAGGATTAGCTTTACTTGCAAAAAATGGTTTAAATTGGGATCTTAGAGAATTCGAGCACTTAAACATTAGTTAAAAAAGTCTTGAATTACAAATAGTATCCTTACAAAGTTTCGGTATGAAAAAAATTGTTATACTAAATATATTTAGACCGCGCTCAGCTGACTTTAATCTAACGAATGAAATAATAGGAAATACCTTAGATGAGATAAAAAGGGTAAAAAATGTTGAAATTTTTGCCATGGGAGACTTTAACTTGAATATCAAAGACAAAAATAACAATAATTTTAAGAGACTCCTAAACCTGATGAAAACT
This sequence comes from Alentia gelatinosa, assembly GCA_950022655.1. Taxonomy (NCBI): domain Eukaryota; kingdom Metazoa; phylum Annelida; class Polychaeta; order Phyllodocida; family Polynoidae; genus Alentia; species Alentia gelatinosa. The sequence goes on from OX465581.1 coordinate 122,522,857, forward strand.
TATGGGTTAAAACAGCTTATAAATGACACCACTCCTTTCTCTGATCTGAACTCCGCCATTGACCTAATATTTACAAACTCAACTTGTATTTGAAACTCAGGTGTTTTAATAAATTCAATAAGTGACCACCAACCAATTTTTGTGAACAGAAAAAAACTAAAATACCCCATAGCCAAGGAAACCTTTACTGGAAGATCATATAGAAAATTAAACAAGACGATCTAAACCAATTCTTGACCAATCATGATTGGACCCAAATTTATAATATCATAAATAACCCAACAAAACAATGGGAATATATTTTTGACTTACTTACGAGCTATATGGATAAAAACTGCCCCTGGAAAAACTACAATGTAAAGAAAAAGATGGAACCCTGGTTAACAGACGAGATTATGGAGCAAATTATTGAAAAAAATAGACTTTTCGCTAAGCTAAGACGTAAAAATACCCCATTGAATAGGAATAATGCGAAACAAGCTAGAAACTCAGTCAATAAACTCACCAAAAAAGCCAGACAAGATTATATTAAAAATACAATTGATAGATCAAACGGTGACCATAGAAAATCTTGGCGTTTAATAAATACAATATTACCAGGTAATGACTCAGCAAAAAGCTCTGACAAACAAATTTTACTAAATGAAGAAACAAACACGGAAGTGCCTACCACAGAGACAGCAGATTACTTGAATACATATTTTACCAATATCGGGCCCACTTTAGCCTCAACTAAGTATACACCATGGGAATTTTATGGTAACCGTATAGAAGAAGATATGCCAAATTTTGTGGGAAAGGAAGCTGATTTACTGAAATATATAAAAGATATAAATATTTCTAAACCTTCAGCACTCCATGGATTGTCTACTAAAATACTAAAACCATGTCTTATCGTATTAGTGTCTCAAGTTACTGTACTATTTAATACTATTTTTACTACAAACGTTATACCAAATTGTTGGAAGCAAGCTACGGTTACCCCAATCCATAAAGGGGGCAACCCGAAACTTGCAAAAAATTATAGACCCATCTCTGTATTACCCCTTTTGGGTAAACTGTTTGAAAGGGTGGTGAACGATCAGTTGCAGGCACATTTGGAAGACCAACACGTCATTACAGATTGCCAAGGTGGTTTTCGTAAAGGTCTCTCCACTATTGATATTCTTTCTACCTTCGTGGACGATATCTCTCACAATATCAATATCGGCAAATTGACACCAACTGTTTTATCGACATGCGCAAGGCTTTTGACACTGTAGACCACTCCATCCTCCATCATAAACTTGAGGCCTACGGTATACAAAATAAAAATTTAGAATTACTGGATAATTACTTAACAAGTCGGTCACAACAAACAAAATTCAATAACAAAATTTCTGCTGAGGATGGGGTGGTCTGCGGTGTCCCCCAGGGGTCCATTTTGGGCCCCACTTTGTATCTAATTTATGTAAACGACCTTGTCAATATCTTAACCAATGTACATTGTAAACTATACGCTGATGATACCATCATATATGTCGATGCTAATACTTCCTTAGAAGCAATGCCCATGTTACAGTTGGCTTTGGACAAACTCTCTATGTGGTGTGATATTAATAAATTATCGATAAATTCAGAAAAAACAAAGGTTCTAAATTTTGGAACTCATGTAAGATTAAATAGGCAAAAACCTTTACTGTTAACTCTTAATGACATTATGTTGAAATCAGTTATGAACTACAAATACCTTGGTGTAATCTTGGATCAAACTTTAACTTTTGATGTGTATCTTAGAGATGTCTCACGGAAAGTTATCCACAAACTGTATCTGCTTCAACAGATGAGACCGTTTATATCCAACAATGTAGCCTTAAAACTATATAAAGCCACCATTCTCCCCTATCTGGACTACGGAGACGTTTTATATTCGAATGTATCTAAATTCTGGCTAAACAAATTGCTGATTCTCCAAAACAAGTGCCTCAAAATGACGCAAAAATTACCTTTGAGATCAAATAATAACTTTATACACTTATTCACACAGATGCTTACCCTCGAACACCGGCGACATGCACATGTTTTAAACTTTGCCTACCGCAGAGCCCAGATACCTGCAAACACAAATCGGATACAAGTTGGAACTAGACAAAATGCAGCATCTACTCTGCGTACGGTTAAGCCAAATACCCAAGTGTATATGCGTTGCCCGGAATATAATTGTGCGGTTAAATGGAATGCCCTCCCATCATTAGTTCGAAATACTGAGACTCTGAAAGAATTAAAAAATCTAACCAAGAAAACAATGATGGGATCCATTCCCCCGCTTTAAAATTTTTCTTTTTTTAAAACTGACACCTGCGAGATGGTCCTGCACAAATCCCGTTCTCCATGGTTAAATGCTGGCTCTATAAAAACATGTAATATGATGTATTATCACTGGATGTTATAGTTCTATGAACCTATACATACCTATACTGACATATCATATACAGTTGACTACTACTTATTATGACTCAAATTGAGAATTGACTGATGAGACACCCAAAAAACTCCCATTGACTTGCTGAAAATGAATTAGTTGGGATCCGATTGAAACCAGCCTTCTAGAATGGCTGACGGATTGCCCACTTTATTGCTGCAAAATATATTGTTAACATGGAACTCAATGTACCATACTGAAAGATCAATAAAGAAACATAAAAAAAAGAAGAAAAAAAGATACCCTGTCTGACTTGAAAGAGAAAGATGGGGAGGATTAGAAGTCCGAGGCGGAAGACTACAAAGGCCCCACTGATCGTTCTATGTACACGAGACATGGAAGATCAGTGAAAAAGAAAACAGAATTGGAATACAATTCCACCAACCACCGTAGCGCCTGAATACGAGGCAAGCCTGCAGTCGACTACAAGGAGTAGTGGTGCAGAATTGTTGTCAGAATACACAACAAGAAGCCCTGCTGACCAAACCTGCATATCCTAGGGTTGATTGATCGAACGCGATGACGGTTGAAACTTGATAAAAAACGGACTTATGGCGGCAACCCCGATGTTGCTCGAAGGGAATCCGAGTAGAGGGCCCTCCAGAGGTTGCGTTATTTGCCTTAACGTTCTAATTTGATGGTTTTTAATCTCTCTCTCATCAATCTATACCTTCTTGAGATACGTAATGGTGGTCAAATGGAATTGGAAACCCCCACGGGTACAGACTCGGCTTGGCGCAGTGAAGCGTTGCCAGTCTTCGCACCTGCTGGGAGAGTGTCACGGAGCGAATCAGATGGCACGTAACAGCATCGTTGATGATTTCGCGATTGAGGGGCGTGGAGTCGCTCGGATGTTGAACGTCTCAACACCTCTCATTGGTCGAGGATATGACCTCTTTTGATTGGGGTCAACTGGCGGTAAATAAGGCTGATCAGGGAGCTGTTTCAAAACGTGGGTTAAGTCTATGGTTTTGAAACAGCTCCCAGATCACTCTGGCCAAGTGGCGTCTTCGTAACGCCCCTGGAGTGCGGTGCTGCGTCAGCCTGGCTGAGCAGTGCGGAGAGGAGCGGACCCTTCCCATGGGGGAGAAGGCCGCCCCGCAGGACTCGGCCCCGGCCGAGAGGCCTGCGGGCTCAGGAGACAGCGCGTCTGTCGGCCTGGGCAGTGGTGATTCCCTCGGGGATTGCCACAGTGTTGACTCGGGTGCTCTGGATTCCGGTCCAGACGACACCCAGTCTTCACAGCGCGGAGAGTCTGGCCCTTCCACCTCGGTGGCAGAGGCTGGACCCGGTTTGCCTAAGACATCATCTCCGGCTGAAAGCTCTGGGCGGGTTGCTTCCGCGAAAGGGGGAAAGGTAGATCTTTCCCATGTGAAGAGCTCTGGGTACTGGCAGAAGTCAGCTTCAGCTACTACTGCTAAGCTAAGCTTCTCGTCTTCCGAAACCGGTGTTTACACCGCAGAGGGGGGCGGGAAAGAAGACTTCAGTTGGGGGAACCCGGCGAGTGGAGTTAACTCCCGTTGGCCGTGGCCGCGGGAAGTTGATCCATAAGCCGGATCCTCCTGCTCCCGGCGGCGCAGTTGATCAGTGGCATCGCTGGTCGTGGGAACTGAAGAACATCTCAGACCCGGACATGCGTAACATGGCCATGAAGGGTCTGATAGATTGATGGGTTGCTAGTCAGGGCCCAGAGAGTGTTGCGCCAGTGGTTTCCCCCTCGAGGGTTGATGCCCCGGTAGTCGCACCTCCCGCCCCGGTTACTAACCCTGTTACGCCTGCTGTGACGGAGACTGCTATGGAGGTTGATAAAACCCCTAGCAAGTCCGCCACGGAGTCAGTAGAGCCGGCTACTTCCTCCGAAGCAGCAGAGGCCGCTGAAGGGCATGCCACAGAGAAGGCGAAACCGGCTGCAAAGCCGGCAAAACCTACTTCCGTGGAGGACACACAGGCTGAAAAGCCTGTGAGTAGCTCCTCTATCCGACGGGGGAGACGCAAGACTCGCGCAGCCAGGGAAGCTGCTGCGGCGAAAGCTGTAGCAGAACAAGCGGCCCGTGATGAGCGCTGTCGCTCCAGTTCTTCCTCCCACAAGGGAGGGAAAGGAAAGGGAAAAGGAGTGGGTAAGTCCAGCGCAGGGACGACAGCAGCTAAGGGTAAGGGGTCTTCGGATCCTAAACCTAGCAGCAGCGGAGTGGCGAAGGGGGCCAGGTCTTCGGGCTCGGACAAACCCGCGTCCACATCGGCTGGACAACCATGCGGTGATTCATCACAAGAATCAGACGACCCGTCTGGTTCCGCTGTCGTGGTTAACTGTGGTCAGGTCGGAGACTGGGGCGAGATCATGGATCTTGATGATGCAAAGCGTCTTGCCCATGTATCCGACGCTGATAGTGAGCCCGGTGATTTTGTTCCCGGGGCTAAGCGCACCCAGAGGCGCAAGGTAGATCGCAAGCTGCCTAGCATTCTGGTAGGGCGTAAGGCTGGAGGACCTCCAAGTCAAAGACCGCCATTGGCTACCGGAACCGGTAGGGGATGATGGTGTGTCTGACGATGAGGAGTGGTTACAGGATGAAGGCTCCGCAAACATGTGGTATATCACCCGTGTGGACGGAGTTAAGAGTGCCTCTAACAAAAAGTACGCCATCCTCCAGAAAGAGAAGTTGAGCTTTGCCTTGCGGCAGTTCACTGCCAATGGGCATTGTGTCTTCCAGTGTTGCCAAGGTGAGGATGTGAAAACATCGCCCATCTACACCACTAGAAGGTTGTACACGTGGCATCTCGTTGTAACGCGGGCAGGTGCTCAGCTGACTCGGGTTCGTCGCGCCGATCTTGGATGATTCGTCACATGTTGGACGAGCATGGGATCTGTGCAGTTCGGGGTAGGGAGAGGACCATGCAGCTTTTCAATAAGTTCGTAGGGTTGGCTTCTGAGGCCCGAGCTAAGGGTGTTTAACCGAAACGTAAGGCTTCAGACGGGAAGTACACCGTGTCTTGGAAGCAGAATCGTAACGGTGCGACTCTGCGGATAAGCTCGGCGGACTGGGACTGGATGAAGCACATGCGTGAAACTGTGCGTGGTAGCAGTGTGAAGTGGGACCGGAGTATCGACTCCGCTAACTGTAGACCGGCTGCTAAGAAGACCAAGAGCTCGTCTAAGTCAACTGACTCGGACGACGCTGGGCAGGGCGAAGCCAGACGCCGGGCTCTGTAACTTTGAGGGATGTTCTGCGTTCCTCAAAGACGGGCCCAGCTAAGGAAAAGCCTGGCCGGAATGGGTCGAGCGCGCCTAAGGGGGAGAAATCCTCTGAGGGTTCTGCAACAACAGCGGTCTCGTCTGACGCTCTGGCATCGACAAGCACTGCTGGTGCTCGCCCAAAAGAAACGAACATGGTCCCCAAGCCTGACGAGGAAAGAGTCGCAGTAGGTGGCGCAGAAGAGGAGTTCCCTTCTCTACCCCCACCCCAGCGCCCTGCTCCTAAGGTAGTGTCCCAGCCTAAACCTTCCCACGCCGAAGAAGTAAAGCCTGAACGCCATGGGGAACAGATCGATGTGTACTCCGGTGATCAAAAGCTGACACTGGCTAGCGTAGCTAAGACAGATTGGCGCCCGTATCACATGCAGACCTACTTGAAGCGAGTAGATGATCAGTCGCTCATCAACGCTAACAAGTTTAGGATAGCTCAGATGCGGGTAGCGGAGTACGAGTGCGTCATCGCTCAACAGCGCATGTCTAGCTTGTTGCAAGTGCCATTGGAAAACATGGCTGCAAAGCTAGCGGCGGTGGAGGCACAGTTGGCGCGTTCGGAGCTCGCCCTTCAAGACTACGACTATAAGTGTCGTACGATGATGGGTGTGATGGGTGTGAACCGTCTAAAATCGCGGGTGCAGAAGCCTCGTGGTTGTTACATCAACTTCGAAGGGGGCGATATCTTGACTTCGTGGATACCCCAACCCTGAAAATGCAGCAAGCTGGCGCATTGTTGGATTGGGATCCGGAGAGGGATTACGCCCTGGATGGACAGTCACCCCAGGCTTCGGCTATCGAGACTGCTCCATGTAACTGTCCTCAGAGTACCCCTGGTGGAAGTTCCTCGGAATCTCTGCAGGTTTCTCTGAGGCAGCCGCCGTCAGTGACCCGCACTACGACGAGACCCTCTTACGTGCCACCACGTCAGCAGCAGGTCCCGTTCGGTGTGCAGCTGGGAGAATTTGGAAGTGTCTTCCCCCCCTTGTGGAGCTCGAGGGTATTGGTAGAGTGTTCGACCCGTTGCTGTTTACTTCAGCAGTGACTTGGGACTCTCCCAGTATCGCTGATGACATCAGCATGGCTGACTTGAATGCGGTGATGGCTAGGTTCAGGGTCACAGACCCACTGAGCCCACCACCGAACGTTGGTCAGCAGGCTGCCGCGACGAGGCCCGCTACCCCGTCAACTACAGTCACCCCTCCAGCTGAGGACCCCACCAAAGAACAACCTGCTTGTTCCGGCGAGAGGCCAGCTGGCTGAGGGCCTGTAGTTAGGCAGTACCAGTCCATCCCACATTGAATCTAAAGAACCCACAGAGGTTCCCCGGTATCACTGTGAGATGGGAAGAGGCAGGACACTTCCTGCCACAGTGGATGGCTAGACACATTCAACCCTAGTTTTTTGTGCCTGTCCGTCCGTCGGCTTCCCAGATATTAACTCCCGTAGTTCTTATCTGGGGATCACCCACACCTAAATTCAGTGTTGGGTGGAGAGGGTGACTGGTTTGGTCCCCCATATAAGTGGTGCTTCGATCAGCGGCCCCGTGGTCGCTGGGAGGGGTAGTACAGGGGGATCAAAATAGAAAAGTGATCTCGGGTTGGGCCACGGAGAATCACCCCCGGGTGATTTTTTGCTGCACAACTTGGGTTTCAGAAGGCTGAAGGGTCTCTCAATGGTAGCCCTGTAGTAGGGCCCCATTACGAAACACTCCGGCCTGCGGTGCTTTCCGCGAGTTGGACTCCAGTCTAACTCTGCGGAGTGTAGATACTTTGGGGGGGGCTGAGACCCGGCTTCGGCAAGCGGTTTTGGTTCCCTGTGGGGTGGTTGGCGCTGAACTCGCTCGGTCTTTTGCCGGTGAGGGAAGTGTCAATCACTGTATGGATGGGGGTTGGGGCCTTCAGTGGTTCCTGACGCTGATACCAACTTTTACGAAGATGGGAACTCCTTCACGGGGAGAAAAAGAATGTTCTGTCTTTTTCTTTCTCCTTTATACACACCTACTTCTCTTCACTTCATCAGAAGATCTACCCGCGGGACGGGCCATTCTGATGTTATCAAGGTGGGGGGTTCGCGGAATTGCTCCCCCTAACTGCGCTGGAGCTGTGCTAGGAAGACAGTTGGAAGCCTGGCACCCGGAAGCAGGGGGCTGGATCGAGTAGGTCCCCACGCTGACGGGTCTGCCAGGCTCGACACTAATGCTACGTTATCCCTGGCTTACAACTCCGGAACAGTGGGAGGCAGAGTGCTCGCTGGTCTGGGCTGACTCCTTGTAGGTCCGGACCGGTGATTCCTCTTCGCCCGATACTCAAGGAAGCCAGGGAGAAGCCAACGACATCAGCGAGACGGGTGATATTGTTACGTTTATATTTATTACCAAGGTGGTAGCAAGGCTACTCCATTTTATATACCGTATTACCCTTATGTCTTGCTTTTTCAGCATTTGACAGCATGTGTATTTTTACTTTCCCATCTCAATTTTATCATACATTGGTATCAGTAAAAGTATCAGTCGTGTGAAAGTTGAATGGTTAGACACTTATTCAGAACTGCTCGACTTAGTTGTAAAACTTTTTTGGGAAGTCTCCTTTGCAACACAATGGTTGCCGGATCCCCCCCGTAAAAGTTGGGAGGGGTAATGTAGGGGTCAAGGCAGTCGAGCAGTGTTGTTTCACTTTAGAACTAGGTGGCGCGATCCCTGCTGTGCGGTATGGCCGGTGGACCCGCGGTATGCAAATACTATGGGTTCGCCCGCATTACGTAACTCAGCCACTATATAAGGCTGAGTCCACAGCGGGTTCTCGCGGTGCCTCTTAACGGAGTGAACGTCTGAAGCCTCACGTGTTGGTTAGGTTGTGTTGTAACGCCTTTTAACGTTGAAGAGACCAGTATCTCTTCCCGCGCTAGTTAGTGCCCTGTAGCACTAACGTATTGTAAAGTATATCCGCAATAAAGAACGGTTAACTGAAACAGTCTGGTTTTGTCTTCTTGGTTAAGCGGTAGTTGGTAGATCTAGTGTCTCCCTCCCCTTTCCTGTGAGTAAAGCCGAACCCACCTGTACTAGCACGGTAAGTACAGGGTAGCGACTAAAGTCTCAGAACCTCTAGTCGGCTGTCGATCGCGGAAAGTGGCAATACACTTTCAGCGACTAGAGGGAACGCTACACATATATAACATATATACGACCGGCAAATATATATCACAAACAGTATATTTCTCTTCATATATGCTTGGTGGCAAATACAGCCATTACGCTTCTGTATACACACAAAAACTGTATTGTTTATGCAACATACACTCGCATGAATTGTTGACATATATATATATATATAAACATGCCAATGTACATCAGATAGATGCATTTACGTGGTGGCGTATATATGAAATAAGTGGGGGTTCTCGTGCAGTGCTTGTCCATGAAGATTCTTTTTTCTTTGCTTATCACAGCATGAAAAAACGTGATTTACACATGTATACATAAGGCATATATATATGTATCATTTTGCTTAAATAAGTAATTCCTCTGTATGTGCCCATGCTGCAGACATATATATGTGTCATATACATATATACGCCTGATTCTGGATGTGCATATAAATATATATATATATTATATATATATACAGTAAAACCCCTCTTCTGGGACACCCCGCTTAAGGGGACACCCCGCTGAAGGGGACACCCCGCTGAAGGGGACAATTTGCTCGGAACAGAAGTTTTTCCCTCTATTAAGAGTTTATTTTAACCCCGCTTAAAGGGACTCCCCGCTTAAGGGGACACCCCGCTTTAGCGGACAGTTTTTCAGAACAGAAATACTTAAAAACCCCGCTTAAGGGGACAGTTTGGAAGGACATCATATCAAAAACACTGAAAATCCAAGTCTATGGAGCCCGTTTGTACGGGACAGACAGTTGTCGCAACCAGATCAATAGACTGAGCATTCCCGTGAGGGCCCGGGCGGCCGGAGTGTATTTTTTCAAGGTAATAACCACATCTCTAGCGGGTCTGGGCGGGCCACAGTGAGTGGATATTACTACGAGCAACTTTCGCACCATTTGAAGGTAGGAGGTTAGAGGTCCGCTTACAGGTTAGCTGTGGGCGACACAGGGAGGGCTGGGGGCTTTGAAGGTGCGGTATTCTGTGAGCCGTCGCGGCTCTGGGCGGCTCATGGTGAGTCCCTTATAGGGCTGCTGATTTCTCTCAGAAGTTACTGGGGGGGGGGGCATTGAACAGGGGTATAAAAAGGAGCGAATTTCACAAGGAAGGTATATCCAACTTCAATCTCTATTATCTTTTTTTTTTTTTTTGTAAATTTATATTAATTTATATTATATAATTTATATTTATTTGCTTATTTATGTGTTATTGATAAACCTTTTAACCTAATGTGGTGGTCGCCGCCTGTCTAGCAGGTTGGATGACCCGAATCCGGAACGCTAGTTCCAGGCAGGATCCTACCCTATGCACTCACGTAGGTTGGTTCGGTTTTCGGTTAGTTTGCACAGACCTAATCACACATAACACAACAACGTCATTTAATAAACAGGGATGTTTATTAATCACTTACTTCCCGGAAAGATCTGGAAGATCTTCCCCACAAGTACAGTACCCTAGCACATGTGTGCTAGGTAACGCTGGATAGGCTAATCCGGAAAATTCGCCTAACCACCAGGAAGGTTACGAAAACCCACCTGCAAAGTGAGGGCCCAAGGGTCCGTTCCATAGAAGAGACGCGCGAGGACAGCCTGTCGACCTACTGTGAACGCTGAGTATATATACTAAGCGTTACGTAATCCCGGTCTCCGCCGCGCCACTCTCGTGTGCGGCATTGTCCGGAATCACTACACAGTAAGGATCGGCATATCGCGCCACCTTCCGTGAAACAAACGAACACTGCTGGATTCCCATCCCACTACATTACCCCTCCCAGTTTTTACTAAGGGGGGAACCAAGGCAGCCATTTTGCTGCTAAGGGACTACCCAATTAAAAATTACAGCATTAATCCAGCAGTTCTTGGTCTACTCTCTAGCTTCCTGGTGTTCACAAGAATTCACTGATACCAATGTAAAAGTGAAAAAGGTGGAATTGTAAGATGGAGAAATTATTAAAAATATGGAAGATACGACATTTAGGAAAGAAGAAACGACATTTGAAGAATGAAGGACTAGCCTCGCTAGCACCTTGAATAAATGTGATATTCACCCATCTTGAGCCGGGGAGCGTATTCTTGAGCGTTGGGCAGGGAAGACTCGACAGTCGCGGACCTACAGGTGGTCAGCCCGGCCTGTCGAGCACTCTGCCTCCAGCTGTTCCGGATCTTGTTGAAGTCCTTTGTTGGCTCCCGGCGAGTGAAGTGTCGTTTTCTTTCTCATCTTGGAGTATCGAGCCCAGCTGGCCCACCGGCGTAGCAGACCTACTACATTCAGCCCGATACCGGCAGGTGCTGGGCTTCCCACTGTTCTTCAGTTTGGAAGACATCCATATGTAGAGGAGGGTCAGCCTCGCTAGACACCTTCTGTGTTAAAAAGTTTCCGAATACGGAAATAACGGCCAAAAAGGCAAAACAATTCTCCATCCACCTGGTAAAAGTGTGCGGTATCAGTGTTCTTTTATTTGGCTCCAGCTATACTGGCATATTTTTTTCTCAGCTCAAATCGAGTACCAATTAAGGCCCCAATTCCAAGCCGGATTCAGAACTTACGATCACCGACCCAAGGTAGAAGTAGTCGGTGTAATCCAACAGAACAGGGATTACGTCTACTATCTCATTATCGAGTCGATGAACTCAGTTCCGACATAGACCTGGTAAGTCAGACCTATACCCGAAAGGCATAGTCTTCCTTACCCGGTACCAGGGACTAGTGTGGACAGGATCCACACCACAGGCCGGAGGTTTTCGTGATGGGGGCCTATCACGGGCCTGACCATCGAGAGAACCTTCAGCCGTCTGAAAACCAGGGTTGTGCCTTAGGGAAGTCATTTTACTGGCTTTCCCCAGCCCCAACCCAGGATCGCTTATCATTGGTCACTCCTAACTTTCCCTCTACCCCTCCCAGCGATCCTCGCGGTTCGCTGAGAAAGTGCAGAATTCTGGCTAGGAGGCCACATTCTGGAAGTAGGTAGGTCGGAAAATTTTTTTTCCTTCCCGGGACTTCCCATACCCGTCTGACTTCGGATCCAGGAGAGTTGTTGGCTCTGCCGGTTCCGAGTTTAGAAGGCGTCTTCCCGGCTTGTTAGGCACCAGCCGAGTCAGTTGTTGTCAACCTCTAGATATCCTCGTCAGAGGATATCCTGAGGTCGAGAAGTTCCGACTGGCTTGGTGTGCTAGCCGTCGGTGGAACCGACGTTGCCGGGGCGGTTCTCTCTGGTCGCAGTGGACTCAGCGCAGACGTAGGCTGCAACTGGGACATCAACTGCTGCAGAGAGGTTGGTCTGGTATCTAAAAAGATTCCAGACTCCAACGGGATGATGTTGGCATTCACCCCCAGTGCCCCACTTTGTTCCTCGGGCTGATCTATCAGCTTAGCCCTGGAGGGCTTCGCTGATTTCTCAGCCCGTGTCACGGCGGGAGGCATCCTCGACTGTAGGACTTCAGTCTGATCCTGTTGGGTCTGACTGGGTCCTGACAGAGGAGTGTCTACACTGACATCCATAGGCTGGGCCTTTCTGGATGTAGTGTCCTGGTGGGAAGTTTCTTCCACGGGTGACCATCCCAACATGCCGGCGAGTTGCTGACGTGTCAGGTTTGATTCTTCCGTGGTGAACTGAAGAAATCTTCCCCGGCTCCTTTGTCGGGCCAACCACGCTTCCTCAAGGGCTTGCGGGTCGTCACCGATGTCATAGAGCAACATACCCAAGTGCCGAAGACAACGTTCATCTTGGCGATGGGTCTGGGCTTCCGCCCGGGCAAACCTCGATTGGGCCGTGGTTTTAGCAATACGCGCGTCCTCTAAGTCCAACGCGTACTGTTTAGCCAGGCCCTTCGTGGCTTCCCTCACCTCGAACCGGGCCAGGTTAACTAGCTCCTTAACGAGGCCTTCATGGAAAGACTGAGCGCCCCTTCGGACGCGGCCCTCCAAGGTGCCACCTATATGCGACTCTAGCTGATCTGCCGTTGGACGTATTCAACCGACATCACACAGGGAGAAGAAGTCACTTTCGACGCAACGGGTGGTTGTGTCGTTGGTTTCTTCTTTACGTCAACAACCGGGTTGGCTGGTGGAGGGAGTGCCGGAAAGGCCTCTTCATCCACAACTTTCCCGGGTGCTTGGGTAGCACCTCTGTTCAGAGGGGAAACTCCCGGGAGACTTGAGCTAGAACGAGTCCCAGCTGGTTTTTCCGCGGGTCCGCGGGCTTTAGAAGCCGTTGGAACATTCCCTTCGCTCGGGTCTGAGAATAGTTTCAATCCCTCAGACAACCTTGGCACAACCTGGTAAGCAGCTTCCACCACGTCAGCGATGGTGTGCTTACTAGGAGCCAACTTCTTCTTAGGCTTCCGACTGGATCGCTCGGAAGTGTCAGTCTCGCTGGACGAGGACGATGACAACTTCTTGACCCATCGTTTAGCCTTCGAGGACTTTTGAGACGGTTCCCGGCTAAGGGACGGTTTCTTCCTTGACTCTTTTGACATCTGTCGATGTTTTGAAGCGGATAGCATCAGACTCCCGAACCAGCCAGGATTCTTCTTCCATCCGATCTTAAACAATAGACCGTCTGTCACACAAGTCTCGGGTTCTGGTTTGCCTTTCTGAGCATCGGAACCTAAGTCAATGAATCTCTGCCACAGATTCATGACCCGTTCCCGAGCAGCAGCACCAGCAGTCCGGTGTTCCCGGGCAATGTGTCGGACTAGACACGATCGCCTCGAACTGGCACACCCGGCTTGGCAAGAACCACCCTTCTTACCAAGGCACTGTAGCCATGGTCGCTCAGCTAAGTGTACCTCTACGAGGTGCCTAGCGTAATGACCTTCAGTCGCGTAGGTCGGTGACAATTTCTTGTCTCTTCCATGGCAACTCAGAAAGACACAATGATTGCCGTTACCAAACTTGTGCCATGCATACGCGATCCGGTCTTTGACCTGATCCTCGTACTTCAGCCAGCTAACTCGGGACACTCCTTTCACCCGGTCGATGTACCAGGCGTTGGGAGAACCCTCGTCAACCAACCATTCCTCGTCGTCAGAGGTTCCATCTAAACCGACACCATCTGGGATGTAATGCCGGTTCCCATGACGGAGATCTTCTAGGCAAGTATAAGCAACATCCAGTTTTTCACTAAAGCTTCCGCACACGTGACAGCTTTGTGATTCTTCATAGGATAGATCTGTACATATTTTGTGTAATAATCCATCACCACCATCATACAGGTATTTCCTTCCTCTGACTCGTCGATACCGGATATGATATCTAGAGCAATTCTGGCAAACCTGACACCAGACAGTTCCTGTTGTAGCGGCACCCCGGGTTTGACTTTGCTACATATGGAACATCCAGATATCCATCTTCGAATATCTGCACCCATTCCAGGCCAGTAGTAATGACGCCTTATTCTGGCTACCGTCCTTTTCCGTCCTAGATGAGCTGCACTCCTATGTTCGTGACATAGAGTCATTAGTCCGGATCGTAATTCTCGAGGGACCACTAGTTGTAGAACACGTTTAAGTGGTTGCAACGTGGTTCTCCATCGATATAATACTCCATCTCGGACCTCTAGCTCTTTCCATTGACCACATAGATTCCGAAATTCTCGGTTTTCAGGCGAGATCTCGGGCCCTGTAGGTCTATGGAGCCCATTAGCTATCAGCTTAGTTAACCGGAACAGATCTGGGTCAGCCTGTTGACTTTCCTTAATCTGTTCTAGTGTCCACTGATAGTTTAGCGGCGGCTTCACTTTCTGGGAACGTAGAGTAGCTATCACTGCTCTATGCTCACCACAATCCCGGCAATCTGGTCGTCCACATTTCCGCACTGGTTTCCTTGAGAGACAATCCGCATTAATGTGAGACTTTCCAGCCCGGTGCTCGATCTGACAGTTCGTCAACCCGAATTCGGAGAGAGCTGCCAGCCATCTTCCAATCATTCCCTCGGCGTCCTTAAAGTTAAAGAGCCACTTGAGAGAAGAATGGTCGGTACGTAAGATGAAATCTCCACCTGCTAGGAAGTGTCGATATTTTCTTACATACACCACAACTGCTAAGAGTTCCCTCTTAGTAGTACAATAGTTCGGCTGGCTTTTACTTAAGCTGTTGCTGGCAAAAGCTATTGGAACTTCCACACCATCTTGTATCTGAGACAACGCCGCTCCAATACTCTCGTTACTAGCGTCAGTGTCAAGAATGAACCGACCCTGGGGTAGAGGGTATTTCAACACGGGGGTCTCCATAAACTTCCTTTTTAGTCCCAGAAAAGCGTGTTCAGCTTCCGGAGTCCATTGGATCTCTTTTTGCTTCCCTGGCTTATCTAGTACTACATACTGTTGCATGGGGTGTGCAATTTCAGAAAAACCCGGGATAAAGTCGCGGTAATACGAACAAAATCCTAGGAAAGACCTTATGTCTTTTATATTCTGGGGGCGTGGCCAATTAGCCACTACCTCCAACTTGGAAGGATCTGCCCGGATTCCGTTTCCGGAAACTATCCGTCCCAAGTATTCCACAGATCTGCGAAACAGTTTGCATTTTTGAGGTTTGAGCCTCAACCGATAAGATTGAATCCACTCAAATACCTCCCTTAGGTTTTCTAGACATTCGACATAATTCTTTCCGAAGATGATTATGTCATCCAGATAAACCAAGCACTTTTTCCACTGTAGACCCCGCAACATCTGATCCATCATGGATTCGAAAGTCGCAGGAGTGTTACAGAGGCCAAATGGCATTACTGTAAACTCGTAAAGCCCTTGATGAGTGGTGAACGCCGTTTTGGACTGATCGCCACTGTTCCTCTTTACCTGCCAATATCCAGACTGGAGATCCAGAGTACAAAACCACTGGTTCCCTCCCAGAGAGTCGAGGCTCTCATCGATCCGGGGTATTGGGTAGGCATTCTTCCGGGTGATACCATTCAATTTTCTGTAATCAATACAGAATCGGCAAGTACCATCCTTTTTAGTAACCATTACCACCGGGCTAGCCCAAGGACTTGCACTGGGGATGATTACTTTCTGGTCCATCAATTTCCCTACTTCCTCTTCTAAAGCTTCCCGTTTTACCGGAGGTAGCCGTCGATAAGGAAGGCGGAAAGGTTGATGACCTTCAGTGTCAATCGTGTGTTCTACTCGATCCGTTCTTCCCAAGGGATCTCCGGGTCGAGCAAAGATTGACTCCATTTTCTTCAGAAGAATTCTTAGTTCATGTCGTTCCCCATTGTTTAGTGCGTCTGTCGTCTGAACTAAGGTTTACAGAGTTTTGTGCAATGGACTCGGAACTGGAAGGTATCCCGTTCCTGTATCGATAGCACTAACTCGTACTTCTTCATAATCATTTCCTATTAAGTCCAATTTTCCCAGTTCAGATTGTTCATCTTCCCCGGTTATTTCGGAAACTGGAATAGGTGTGATTCCCTGTGGACTGGAGTCCACTAGGCCATCTACATGAGCTAGGGTTACCCAACCCAATGTATCAATCACCCTTCTTCAGTTTAATCAACCCGGAGGTATGATTACTTATAGGAATTGATCCTTCTCTGGCACTTCCGATCAAGGTATCCCAGGCCTGTATTCCTTTTTTAGAAAACAGTTCCGGGTCTGGCTCGAAGAGTGCATCTCCACGTGGTAAATCGCCTTCCCCAGCTATCAGGACATTAACCATCTGCTGAGGTGGGATGCCCACATCTTGTTGAACAGAAATCAAAGAAGAAATCCATCGACAACTACATTCCACCTCCATTAACTCAGGAAATTTGAGTCGGAGAGTGCCATCTGGTAGATCCACAGAACCTCCATAGATGGTGAGAAAATCTACACCTAATATTCCACTCTCTTCAATATCACTGAGTATGGGACCCCATACAAATTCAGTGTTACCTATTGAGACTGGAATAATCACACTACCATAGCATCTCATGTGAGTGCCATTAGCAGCTTTTGCCGAAGCTCCAGGAACATGACATTCCTGTGCAAATCCAAGAGACTGATAGAGTCCATTGTTCAACACAGAGCGACTAGCACCAGTATCTAATAACAGATCTATCTTTCTTCCTTGAATTCTAGCCGGCACATACCAACGTCGCCCTCCTAAGGGGGACGGTTGTCGTATAAACCGTGAGATCCCATCCAAGGTTCCAAGATCCCATCCGCGTTGACAAAGCCATTGCAGACAGGGGTGCCCGGATGAAAGATACTTACTACAGATCGTTGCGACCGTATTTTGTATTTTTCCCTTTTCTGGTAAGTTGGAAATATTTTCCTTCTTATAGATCTCACAGGTTTGAGTTTCCTGGCACTTTCCTTCCCGGACCGCAGTGTTGCCACTCGCTACAGTCCTTCTTTGTTTTCCGGTTCACTCTGAGAGGCAACCATCAACGCAGGCAGACTACGAGGTGTTTCCACTGTAGTAACGTTCCGGGCTTCAGGACAATCTGGAGAGATATGTTAACCCGGGAAGTTTTTCCTGGATTAGCATATTTTCCAAATAGTATACACCGTTGTTCATAGGCATCTACTATTCGCAACACCTGCATGAAGTTCATACCGGGCTCCCATTTAGAGATGACTTCCGCTCTCACGTCATCATCTCGAAGTCCTTTCACAAACTGAGTTTGTAGATCTTCATGTAGCGCAGGAGAATCTAATCCCGTCCCTGGGTAAACCTCTAACAACATTTGTTGCAAAGTTAGCCCATAGGCGCGAGTTGTCTCCTCTTTACCCTGGATCCTCTTTAGAAAAGTGGATCGGATGTTTAGCGTTACCAACTGACCACAGTAGTACGAGGCTACCTCCACTAGCTCATCCCATTCCGTACCACCGGAACGGCAAAAAGCACGAAGTGCAGCTTATCCGGGTCCATCTCGTAACGCTCTTTTGAGGTATGGCAATGCATCGACTTTATTCCAGCCATTACATTGTATATCCTCACAAAATCCCGCGAACCAGTGTTCCCACTCCATTCCTTTCCCGTAAGGTTTTGGAATGACAGCGTTCTTTCTGGCTGCGTTCTCTGGGTGCATCATCGGAAACTTGTCAGCTCTCGCCATTGACAAGTTAAAGATCCGATCTTGTTCCCGGATTTGGTTGAACGAGTTGAACCCTAGTTCAGCTATAGCTTTACTAGTACGTTCGGAACTCGGAGAACACATTCTTGACTCAGAGGGTAGCCGGAAGCTAACCAAAGGAGTCTTCACACCCTTTGTTCCAGATATGAATCTGTTAGGGGTCTTCTCTAGATCTTCTACTTTCCCTGGTGGGGAATATAGGTGATCTCTCACATTACTCCAGCCAGCTTGTGACATAGGCATCCGTTGGGATGATTCTGTCTCTGCTAGTCGAACTTGGTCCTTCATGTAATGTACATGTTGGTCCAATCGCTCGATTTTCTCTAGTCTCAATCTCGCGAACCGAAAGTTCTTCCAAGTTATGGTGCCTTTTGGCTACCTCCTCGGCGATCTCCCGGTTTCGAGCTTCTAGTTCCCGACACATGTCTCTGGCTTCCCTTTCCCTATCAAACTAGGCTAAGAGTTCTTGTCCAAGGAAGCCTGCAGGAACTTCATCGGAAGGTACTCTTAAGGTATATTCCGACCTATTCCGGGGAGTACTAGACTCTCCGGGACTATCTGTCTGAGACCCAATTTTACTGAGTCCCTCCAGATCCCTTGCAGGGCCATGTCGGCTGTCGGACTGAAACTCTTCAGGACCGTCGAACTCAAATTCTGAGCGGCGGTTCTCTTCCGAGATTTCGCCTTACCGGACTTCTGGGTTTCACCCCCTCCCTCCGGTTTTGGAGACTTGTCATTATTCCGGGCCGGAAGAGTTTGTTGAGAAGTTACCTCCCAATCTTCACTCTCCTGTTCAGCCTGGGATCTGGTTTTTATTCCAGATCCGTGCATTTACCGAGAATCCCGGGTTGTGCAAGCAACCTAGGATCCTGGTCACGGCACCAGTGTGGTGGTCGCCGCCTGTCTAGCAGGTTGGATGACCCCAAACTGGAATGCTAGTTCCAGGCAGGATCCCACCCTACGCACTCACGTAGGTTGGTTCGGTTTTCGGTTAGTTTGCACAGACCTAATCACACATAACACAACAACGTCATTTAATAAACAGGTATGTTTATTAATCACTTACTTCCCGGAAAGATCTGGAAGATCTTCCCCACAAGTACAGTACCCTAGCACATGGGTGCTAGGTAACGCTGGATAGGCTAATCCGGAAGATTCGCCTAACCACCAGGAAGGTTACGAGAACCCGCCTGCAAAGTGAGGGCCCAAGAGTCCGTTCCGTAGAAGAGACGCGCGAGGACAGCCTGTCGACGTACTGTGAACGCTGAGTATATATACTAAGCGTTACGTAATCCTGGTCTCCGCCGCACCACTCTCGTGTGCGGCGTTGTCCGGAATCACTACACAGTAAGGATCGGCATATCGCACCACCTTCCGTGAAACAAACGAACACTACTGGATTCCCATCCCACTACACTAATAACCATCGTTTCCTTCATTTATGTAAGTATTATCTATTGTATAACCAATGACAGACTAAAAACCCCGCTTAAGGGGTCACCCAGCTTAAGGGGATACTTTGCTGGGAATGGAAGGTGTCCCCTTAAGAGGGGTTTTACTGTATATATAAATGTACATATGTATAAACATATCAATGCACATACATTTCGGTGGTGGTGGTTTTTTTTGGGTTTTTTTTCAAAAATTTCTTTATTGAGTATACTGGTTGCCATATAATAGTTACATCATTTCATACATCACTCAATAAAGTGGCTTTGGACCTCAGCCCATACATAGGGCTGGTTTCCATGGTCCTGCCATTCCCTGTATAGTTTGATACAACTACATATACACCTGATATCATTGGTGACTCATGGCCTTTGGTCAGGGGTAGTCATTGCCCCCCCTGGTGACACACTCCACCACCAGCGCACTCCTCGCGCCCCCTGTCGCTATCACCACGCACCGCGAACCGACCTGCGTGAGCGGTGCACTCACCTCAGCCTCACAATTCGCTCTGCTGCCCTACCGTACTGCAACATTTTTTTACTCTCCAGTTTCTTGGCTTTTCCCTCCACGTACCTCCGGTCTCCGTATTCCCCGAATACTGCTGACCGTGTACTCGGGAATTCCATAATTCTGGTTCTCTGTAGGATTGTATTCTACAAGTATGAGCGGGCCTGTTACGCGAAGTGCAGCCGCCTCGCGCCCGGAGGAAGCGTCTTCACGGGCCGAGGACTCTACGGATTCGGAGGTGACCGTGCGCCAGCAGGAGCAGCCCGATGACCACGTGGATTCCGTATCCCAGCAAGCGACCAGCGTGCGGTCATCGAGGATTACGGCTCTCGAATCGAACTACACCAAGATGTCGGAGAAGATGGACGGGATGTTAGATGTGATAATGCAGATATCTCGCCCCGGATCGAAGGCCACCGGCTCACGGTCGTCAGCAGCGTCTCGCACGAGGGACTGGGCCCGAGACCAGGCCGAACGGGCGCTACCTTCCCCGCGTCAACTACGGGACACCTACGCCCCTGAGGACCATCTCCAACGGAAATTTGAAAGGGAAACCATGAGGCACGACCGTACCGCCGGTAAGCATTCATTGATCGCTGACTTCAGCACCCGTAGATTAACGGCTAAACCGTATATGGTCAATTCTCCCAGATTGTGATCGATGCCCACGTACGGTGACCAATAATCCAAAGGGTCGTTTTACTATCTAAAATTAGTTTTTTGATATCAGAAACACTTTTAGAGTACGCAGAATTGAGAAATCTGTCAGGGGAACCCTACTTTCATGTACCTATATATTGAAAGAAAATTCATAAATCCCTAAAATAGGCATTTTTAGCTCAAAATTCATAGACAAAACCTGTATATCTATATTTTGAAGACCTCTTATACATTTGTAACTAAAAATGTTTATCAGGTCTGAATATTTCGTACCCACAAATGTGTTGCAGAACTTATAAAACATAATAAATGTTTAATAAGGGAAATTTGTATGTAGTTTAGGTGTAAAAAATCAGTGGTGAAGGGTATGTCACCGTACGTGGGCAAGCCATATTAAAAGGTACAAAAATTATAGAAAAGTACTTTTTGGGGTACTTTTTAACCCTCCAAGTAAAAGAGGTATGTTAACAGATTTCATAACATCTGTAGTGTATAAATTAATTCTCCCATCAAATATACCACAACCAAATGAACATGGGTGGTGTAATTTATTTGGTCACCGTACATGGGCAGAAATTATTAGGTGTTGCCTATGTAAGGAAAAAGATTTACATTATTAGTGAATGATATTTTATACATAAATAGAGTATTATGGAACCATTAACATCTGCAATTTGCAAGGACTTCAGGCATGTTAATGCCAAGAAACATACATGTGTTTTTATTTATGTCACCGTACGTGGGTCGGTCACCGTACGTGGGCATTATGTTCTGAATAATATTAATCAACTTTAATTTTCTCAATATGATTAAAGATTCATTTTCTGATAATGAAAATATGATTCTGCTTAAAAGTAACAACCAATATTTACCCTAAAACCTGATTGAACCCACTTGACCACGTACGGTGACATATAGGTTATAAGGTTAAATTCATTCAGCTAAAAAATAATTTCCCATAAAGATTAGTGTTCCCAACTTTCACAAATATAAGGTATCGTCTCCTACCATATATTCCCACATTTTCATGAAGATATAACTAGTTTGAATTTTTGGTCACCGTACATGGGCATCGATCACGATCTGGGAGAATTGACCATATGTACATTGAACGTGATGGGGTCTATACGCTCCACCAGAAGCTCGAGCTACGGTCAGCACTCGAACCCCTGGAGTATATTAGTTGTTTTTTGTCACTGCTGGGAGATGAACGTGCCTTCCGGCCCGAGGACCGCGAGCACATGTTTCGCCACTTACAGCAGGTCTCCGTGGACGCCCAGGCACGGCCGTGGGCCGCAGTCCGACGGTGGTCAAATTTCGTGTTTGACCATATTGAATCTGGCCGTCTCTACTGGGCGGACTACTGGCGTATCCAGGAGGAACGGGTACGGCTCGCCATGACGGCGGCAGCCCCCGCACATCAAAAGAACGAGACCGGACGCACCAAGGGGCGGGAGGCCCCCTGCAGGGATTATAACACCGAGAGGGGGTGCCACCACCGTAACGGACACGAGGAGGGGGGCATCCGGTGGCTGCACGTGTGCAGCTTCTGCGACTCGGTCGGCAGGCAGTGTGGTCACTCCGTACACGCCTGCAACA
Source organism: Alentia gelatinosa (assembly GCA_950022655.1). Lineage (NCBI taxonomy): Eukaryota > Metazoa > Annelida > Polychaeta > Phyllodocida > Polynoidae > Alentia > Alentia gelatinosa. The sequence goes on from OX465581.1 coordinate 122,544,987, forward strand.
GGAAACTCACGTACGGACACGGCTATGACCACACAGCGCCGGCTCCTGTACCAACACCACGCCGGATGCCCCAGGCCGGATACCCCCTTCAAAGCGGTGCTCGGCCGACACCGCATCAGGGCGGATACCCTCAGACAACGCCGAGTTCAAAAAACGGCCAGGACGCGCCCCGCGACTGAGCGAGGCGCGAAACAGCAACCCCCCGGCTCCCGGCGGCTCGGGCTTTGATGTGCCCGAGCCGGCCGCGGCACGTGACGTCATGGGTCACGTGGCCGGCCCAACACGTGGACGGGGGGACGTAAACATCAACAAACGTGCCACGCCCCCTGTGATACCGAGCGCTCCCATAGGCAATAGCGTGGACACTACGAGGATGGATATACCCGGCGTGGAGAGTGTTAGTGTTACCGCGCCAGCGGAGGCACATATCCACGCCGGATTAAACACTCCGGATTTCGACGCCATCAGACGCATGTGCGAAACCCGAAAAGTGCACCCCGGGCTCCGGACCGACCCGGCGGCCTTCGCCGACCACCGGAGGAGCGAGTGGCCGGACTTCACAGCCGTGGGGCCCGACAAGCATCGAGAGATATACCGGGCCGTGAGGGACACGGGCCTGCCCAATGCCCTAGGGGCCCGGATAGTGCTCCCGTCGGACCTGCGACTCGACACGTGGGAACGGTATCTCGCGAGGATGGATGGGAAGGACGAACTGTTGGGGTTTATTCGCTACGGGTTCCCCCTCGGCTACCTCGGGCCGGCCAGTGATACCCGAGGCATTCCGAATCACCCCAGCGCCGACACCTACCCCGATCAGGTCCAATGATTCATTGACAAAGAAAAGGCGTTCTCGAACATGCTGGGACCGTTCGAGGACCCTCCCTTCACGCCGTGGTCCCACGTGTCCCCGCTCATGACCCGGGAGAAGCGGGGCACCGATGCCCGCCGGGTAATCACGGACATGACATTCCCGAGGGAGCGGAGTGTCAACTCGTACGTGATCAAAAACTCGGTCTACGGGCTCGAGCGTGAACACGGGCTCCCTACGGTCGACGGGTTCGTCAGAAAGCTCGTGGCCGCGGGCACTACATCTTTTATGTCCTCGATCGACGTGTCACGCGCCTACAAGAACTTTCGCTGTGATCCGCTGGATTGGCCTCTGTTATGCTTCATGTGGGGGGGCGGGCACTACTGTGATACGGCCATGCCGTTTGGTGCCCGCGCCTCGTCGTACCATATGCAGTGCGTGGCGGACACGATCGTGAACATCCTCGAGGACAAAGGCATTACCGCCGAGATGTACCTGGACGACCTCGTCATTCTCTCGGCGGACGCGGCCACGGCCCAACATGACTTCTCGACAGCCCGCGCCCTCTTCGCGGAACTAGGCCTCCCCGAGGCCCGGGATAAGGCGCAGGCACCCAGTCAGACGGTCACGTGGCTGGGCATTCAGATCGACGCCCGCACGATGATGCTGTCGATACCCGAGGAAAAGCTCCTCGACGTTCGGGCACACGTGGCGGCCGTAGCTACAAAGAGATCTCTCACCAAGAGACAACTGCAGTCGGTCCTCGGGAAGATCTGCACGTGGCTAAGTGTATCCGCCCGGCCCGGGCATTTGTGAGCAAGCTTCTCGAGGCGCTGCGAGGCATGCAGGGGTATTATCTTAATATCAACGCCGACATGCGACAGGACCTGGATTGGTTCCTCCGCTTCGCCGAGGGCTGGAACGGACACTCCCTCATACCTCGAGGCCCCCCTACGAGGTGCGTCACCGTTGACGCGTGCCTGTCGGGAGTGGGCGGGACCGACGGCCAATACTACTACTCCGGTCAGGTGTGCCCTGTTACTGACCCGGTGGAATGTATCTCCGAACTCGAGGCCGTAAATACAATATACGCACTCAACACCTTCGTGACGGAGCGAGACAGGGGCACGAGGATCGAGGTCTACTGCGATAACCTGGGAACGGTACAGGCCTTGACCTCGGGACGTGCCCGGAACCGAGTACTCGCGGGGTGTGCCCGGCAGGCCTGGATGATACAGGCACGGATGGAGGTGGACCTCGTGTACACTCACGTGCCCGGGGTGCAGAATACGGTCGCCGACGCTCTCAGCAGGGCACACCTCACTTATTCTGATTATCATAAAGCTGCTTCGTTTGTGTCTATGCATCGCTTGTATCCCGTGATACCATGTTCGCATGCATCTTATGTCCCCATCCTCCGCTTGTTCTGCAGATCCGGCGCTGCTTTCACTCCAAGCGAGGGCATCTGTCCGCCAATCCGAGGCTCGTGCCCCCGGCACGGTCGCCAACCAGCGGTCAGCCGTCGGCACCTACATCGCCTTCTGCAGGAGGATGGGGGCCGACCCCCAGGCACCGACCGTGTCTTTCGTGACGGCCTACCTCGAGTACGTCGCGGAGCACGCACCCTCGCCGGCGACCGTGGCCAACCACCTGTCACATATACGGTCACATCTACGGCTGACAGGTGGGGACGTCGCCCCGACGGAGCATCACAGGGTGAAACGGGCCCTCGAGGCCATGAGGAGAAACCAGCAGTACGTCCCCAACGTGAAGCCCCCCGTGCCGATGGGGGTATTCCAACGGATCCTGTCAGGCCTCGGGGACACGCCCCTCCAAATCACCATACGGGCTGCACTGCTGATTCTATACTACGCGGCGCTCAGACAGAGCGAGGTCGCCCCGCCCTCGTCACGTTCCTACAACCCCGACCGGCACCTCTCACGTGGGGACGTGACCGTGTCGGCCAACCACGTGACAGTCGTCATAAAAGCGGGCAAGAACCTTCAGCGGATCGGGGAACAAAAAGTGATGCGCCTCCAGCCGGCAGCGGACTCGAGGTACTGCCCTGTTCACGCCGTGCGCCAGATGCTACGGGCGATCCCTACGGGCACACTGCGAGATCCCTTCCTAATGTTACCAGACGGATCCACACTGACCTCACGCGCACTCGCAAAGGAATGGGAGACGTTGCTCGAGGCTGTGGGCCAGCCCCCGAGGTCATTCACCCTCCACAGCCTCCGTAAGGCTGCCGCCACACAGGCATACCAAGCGGGTATGCCAGAACTGGACATTCAGCGTTATGGCGGGTGGAGATCAGACTCTCACAGACTGTATATCAAGGACTCAACATCTGTTAATGTCAACCAGTCTCTGATTCAGTCTCTATCTAAGAACTAGTCTCTCTTTTTCCCTTCTTCCCTCCCACCTCTCCCCCTTTTTTCTAATGGCTCCTTGGCTATATATCTTTATTATTATCTTATTACTCTTATGTAATAATACATAATAACTATACTTCATATGTTATTATCATTATAATTGACATACAATGTATTCTTGTCAATTATCAAACTTCATTATTATTATTAATATTCATACGTACATTGTAGTACGCTTATTCATTTTAATAAGCCTTCATAAAATTAATAAAATTTTATTTAGCCCACTACGGCGTCCATCTTTGTTCATCAGGGATAGGGGTAATGGGTGACTCATGGCCTTTGGTCAGGGGTAGTCATTGCCCCCCCTGGTGACACACTCCACCACCAGCGCACTCCTCGCGCCCCCTGTCGCTATAACCACGCACCGCGAACCGACCTGCGTGAGCGGTGCACTCACCTCAGCCTCACAATTCGCTCTGCTGCCCTACCGTACTGACGTACATTTTTCTACCCACCCACCCTCACCTTTTTCTCTCCTACTCACTTCACTCGTAGGGCTATATATCTTTATTATTATCTTATTACTCTTATGTAATAATACATAATAACTATACTTCATATGTTATTATCATTATAATTGACATACAATGTATTCTTGTCAATTATCAAACTTCAATATTATTATTAATATTCATACGTACATTGTAGTACGCTTATTCATTTTGATAAGCCTTCATAAAATTAATAAAATTTTATTTAGCCCACTACGGCGTCCATCTTTGTTCATCAGGGATAGGGGTAATGAACTAATGTACAGGCATCATTTCCTGCTGTATGATCAATACAAACTGGTGTACATATGAAACTTCTTGTTTTGGATGATATTTCATGTATACTACAAATAGAATACGACCTTGCAGATAAAAATTGTGGTAATGATGTATTTTTCATTCAACATTTCAAATATAAGTTATTGAAGGAAAGACAAAATAGCCATCTATCTTCCCACAAACTACTTTACACGCTGGGGATTTTTTCCTCAATCTCTTCGGGGAATAGCATAGCAACACGGCAGGTTCATATCAGGTGGATGATAAAACATCTTTACTCAGATATGCTACTCTTTCATAATTACTTTCCATCAAACTTCATTTGGTTTCAATGACGACAGGGTCTACATATACACCTGATATCATTAACTAATGTACAGGCATCATTTCCTGCTGTATGATCAATACAAACTGGCACTATAGCGTATTTAACTGGCACAAAAATATCTCTATAGTAGAAATATCTTTAGGACAACAATCCATCAGAAACTAAACCTTATAGCGTAATTAATGAAAACCAAACTGGCACAAATATATCTCTCTAGTAGAAATACTGTTATGACAACAATCCATCAGAAACCAAACCTTATAGGTTGATTAATGAAAACCAAACTAACACAAATATATTTCTATAGTAGAAATACTGTTACAACAACAATCCATCAGAAACCAAACCTTCCCTTGGTCATACCGCAGTCCCATGCATTACCATTACTTTCTGACATCCCCAATTCAAGTAAACCTCATCACCTGCTGTGGGGAAACGAAGGAAATAGGTCAGAATAGCATCAACAATTTTTCCTGACATGTATGTGCACAGTGAAATGTCAAGCTCCACTTATTCGCCTGTAAGAGAGTCTGATATATCAAAGTTACGCATCAGGATCCTGATATTCTACTCATATATCCAGACAATTCAGTATTAGGTGCCAGGGATCTGTCTGATCACGGGCCCATGGAATGATCTATGTTCCTGTTTTTCATTCACGACAATCATTAATAACAACATGTTTTGCTGTCAGTGCCTATAGTCGTGAGATCTTAGACGATCGGCCATTTGTTGTCGGTCTACAAATCAAATAGACAATTTTGCTGATTTTAATGATATTACTTAATAAAATAAATTGTAGATCAAGGTTCATTTCAATCTAATGGAAGCACATACTACTAATTTGAATTTTGCAGTCAAATATATAATTTCTTAATTCTCAGTAACAACATAGAAAAAAATGTCTCCTGATTTTCTTACAGATTACATGACTACAATGTAAGAACAGTTAACCTCTTTCGTGCTATATTCAAGCCCACTGTGTGTTTCAGCTGACCTCTCTGGGTATCTATAACAAAGATGTTTATTCTTATATATTGCCTGATGAATGACTGACAAGTAATGGAATAATTGAAACTAGACTAAAGCTCTTGGTTATTATGAATAAATTCATTTATCTCCTATGTACAATATTTGAATGCCATACTAATAGAATATAATATTTGGATTGCTATAAGATGATTTAAAAATTTTGTCTGAATTGTGTTTCCAGCTATCTCGTCATGCCCTATCTACTCTTCCCCGTTCTACGGCCTAGGAACCGGTGGGACGAGTGTTACAATAGGTGACACAAACGCACACGAGTCGTCATGGAGCAAACCCTTGGCCAACTCAAACAACGTTTCAGGTATGTTTGTGAGAAAAGAATTCCTAAATATTACCACAATAAATCAGTCTTGGTGACATAAATATGTTACTTTTTTCCTAGGAACATATAACTTTTTGTCGTTGGAAGATTTAAAGTCTCAAGATTCTATCGTAATATTTTGTCTTTGTCTTTGTTATCAGGCGTCTGGATGGTTCTGCAGGATCCATCAACTGCAAACTAGATAAGGCGGCTAAGATCATTGTTGCCTGTTGTGCACTACACAACATTGATTAAGATTAAGGGATAGCCCTACTATCAGAGGAGGAGGACGATGACAAGAAGGCACCACCACCGCAACCTGCACAGGCTCCAGCAGTAGATGAGCAATTTGTTAATTTTTTCTCCGATTGCATGCACCGACTATAGTTGAAATTAAATGAAATTATGGAACACAAAAATTTCAATTATCAATGCGAAATCAAATCTTAAGGAGAAGGATGAATGGCTGATGCACGAGAGTCGCACGCATGCACGTCGCTCCACAGTACAAATGGATAAAACCGGTTTATAGATGAGAATCAATGGAAACGAAGTGCACAGCTGGACTATAATGGCTTGCTGACCAGGGATATGTACCTTTGAATGACTCTTGGACAATACTTGGCGAAGTATCCATAACTTAGTTGTGCAACATGGCGGACGCATGGGCACCGAGCAAGGAGGGACTGCCACTGCCGGGGGCAGACTTCGACGACTTCCCCACACTAACGCAAGCAGCCTCGACACGGGTAAAACTAAAGAAAGAAGTAGGTGGTAAAAGACTAATATCTCCTGCAACTGAAATACTGAGTCCAGATAGCTGGGAGTCAGACCCGAAAAAGACTTACGCTCACTGTTTGACAATAATGATGGAAACAATAGTATCGAAATAACTGTAGTGGGGTGGGAATCCAGCAGTGTTCGTGTGTTCTACGGAAGGTGGCGCGACGTGCCGATCCTTGCTGTGTAGTGATTCCGGGCAACGCCGCACACGAGAGTGGTGCGGCGGAGACCGGGATTACGTAACGCTGGGTATATATACCCAGCGTTCACAGTAGGTCGACAGGCTGTCCTCATGGTCTCTTCTACAGAACAGACCCTTGGGCCCTCACTTTGCAGGCAGGTTCTCGTAACCTTCCTGGTGGTTAGGCGAGTCTCTCAGATTAGCCTCTCCAGCGCTACCGGGCACATTGTGCTGGGGTACTGTACTTGTAGGAAAGATCTTTCCGGGAAGTAGCTTTGTTAATATACATTCCTGTCTATTGAACGCGTGTGTTGTGTTATGTGTGACTCGGTCCGTGTAAACTCACCGAAAACCGAATCAAGCTACGTAGAGAGCGTAGGGTGGGATCCTGCCTGGAACTAGCATTCCGGATCAGGGTCATCCAACCTGCTAGACAGGCGGCGACCACCACATTGGTGCCGTGACCAGGATCCTAGGTTGCTTGCACAAGCCGGGATTCTCGGTGAGTGCAAGGGGCTGGTGTAAAAACCAGGTCCCAGGCTGCGCAGGGGAGCGAGGATGAGGAGGTAACTTCTCAACCGGCTCTTTCGGCCCAGAATGGCAAAATGCCACCCAACCCGGAGGGAGGGGGTAACACCCAGATGTCTGGCAAGGGGAAATCTCGGAAGAGAACCGCCGCTCAGAATCTGAGCTCGACGGTCCTGAAGAGTTTCAGTCCGGCGACCGGCAGCTGAGATGGCCCCGCAAGGGATCTGGAGGGACTCACCAAGATTGGGTCTCAGACAGATAGTCCTGGAGAGTCAAGCACTCCTCGGGATGGAGAGGAGGATACCTTCCAAGTAAACTCCGATAGGAATCCTGATGGCCTTCTTGGGTCGGAACTCTTAGCCGAGTTAGATCGGAAAAGAGAGGCTTGAGAAATGTTTCAGAAATTGGAGGCTCGGAATCGAGAGATCGCTGAGGAGGTAGCTAAACGGCACTATACCTTAGAGGAACTTTCGGTTCGCAAGACTCAGGCTCTGGCAAGGATTGAGCAATTGGGATCAGCATGTGCAATACATGAAGGCCCAGGCTCAACGAGCTGATACGGAATCATCCAGAAGGATGCCTACTTCACAAGCTGGCTGGAGCAATGTCAGGGATCATCTCTATTCCCCTCCCGGGAGGACAGAAGATCCTGAAAGGACCCCAACCAGATCCACATCTGGGATAAGGGGTGCGCAGACTCTTTTGGTAAGCTTCCGGCTACCTTCCGAGTCAAGATCAGGTTATCAGAGTCCGGAACATACTAGCAAAGCTATAGCCGAGTTAGGGTTCAGCTCTGTTGACCAGGTGAGGGAGCAAGATCCGATATTTAACTTCTCAATGGCACAAGGTTCTGATCATGCGACCAGAGAACGCAGCCAGAAGGAAAGCTGTGATTCCTAAACCTTACGGGAAAGGGATGGAGTGGGAACACTGGTTCGCAGGATTTTGTGAGGATATACAGTGTAACGGCTGGAATAAGGTCGATGCATTGCCATACCTCAAAAGAGCACTGAAGCTGCACTTCGCGCTTTTCGCCATTCTAGTGGTACGGAATGGGATGAGTTAGTGGAGGTAGCCTCTTACTACTGTGGTCAGCTGGTAACGCTGAATCCTAGATCCACTTTTTTAAAGAGGATCCAGGATCGGGAGGAAACAAATCACGCCTATGGGCTGGCTCTACAACAAATGTTGATGGAAGTCTACCCGGGAACGAGGTTAGATTCTCCCGCGCTGCATGAAGATTTACAAACACAGTTTGTGAAAGGGCTTCGGGATGATGACGTGCGAACAGAAGTCATCTCAAAATGGGAGCCTGGAATGAATTTCATGCAGGATAGTGGATGCCTATGAACAAAGGTATGTACTGTTCGGAAAGTATGCTAACCCAGGAAAAACTTCCCGGGTTAACATGGTAGGCTCTTCTTGGCAACAAGTAGAGGAAGAAGACACCTACAAGTGCCAGGAGACGGAAATAGAGGATATACTCTCTAATGTTAATTCAATGGTACTCGGAAGGGGAGGTTTCCATAAACGGGGACGCGGACGCGGTCGAAGCCCTAGCTTTGGAAGGAACAGCGTTGTACCTTCTGCGGCAGAGGCAAAACCCAAACCTGCTAAACCGGAGGAAAACTCTTCCAAGGTAATGAAGTTGTTGGCTAAGATCAACGAAAGACTGGGCCAGGTGGAGAAAAACCAGCTGGACTTCCGACGTTGTTGGCGGTGCAACAAAATGGGACATATCTATCAAGATTGTCCAGAGACCCGGAACGTAACTACAGTGGAAACACCTCGTAGTCTGCCCGCGTTGCCGGTTGCTTTCAGAAGTGATCCGGAAAATGAGGTAGTACTGTAGCGAGTGGCAACACTACGGTCCGGGAAGGTGTGTGCCAGGGGACACAGACCAGCGAGATAAATAGGAAGGGACCCGTCCCAACCTTACCAAAAAAGGGGAGGATACAGAATATGGTCGCAACGATCTGTAGTAAGTATCTCTCACCGAGGCACCCCTACCTGCAATGGCTTTGTCAATGCGGATGGGACCTCGGAACCTTGGATGGGATCTCGCGGTTTATACGACAGCCGTCTCCCTTAGTTGGGCGACATTGGTATGTGCCAGCTAGAATTCAGGGAAGAAAGATAGATCTGTTGCTAGATACTGGCGCAAGTTGCTCTGTGTTGAACAATGGGCTCTATCAGTCTCTCGGGTTCGCCCAGGAATGTCATGTTCCTGGAGCATCGGCAAAGGCTGCTAATGGCACTCAAATGAGGTGCTATGGCAGTGTGATTATTCCGGTCTTGGTAGGTAACACTGAATTCGTATGGGGTCCCATACTAAGTGATATCGAAAAGAGTGGAATATTAGGTGTAGAATTTCTCACCCTCTATGGAGGCTCTGTGGATCTACAGGATGGCACTCTCCGACTCAAATACCCTGAGTTAATGGAGGTGGAATGTAGTTGTCGCTGGATTTCTTCAGTGATTTCTGTTCGACAAGATGTGGGCATCCCACCTCAGCAGATGGTTAATGTCCTGATAGCTGGGGAACGTGATTTACCACGTGGAGATGCACTATTCGAGCCAAATCCATGCAACAGTATGTAGTACTAGATAAGCCAGGAAAGCCGAAAGAGATCCAGTGGACTCCGGAAGCTGAAGCCGCTTTTCTGGGACAACTGCCAGATCGAGCACTGGGCTGGAAAGTCTCACATTAAGGCGGATTGTCTCTCAAGGAGGCCAGTGCAGAAATGTGGGCGTCCAGATTGCCGGGATTGTGGTGAGCATAGAGCGGTGATAACTGCCCTACACTCCCAGAAAGTGAAAGCACCCCAAAACTATCAATGGACTCTGGAACAGATTAAGGAAAGTCAACAGGCTGACCCAGATCTGTCCCGGCTAAGTAAGCTGGTAGCGAATGGGCTCCATAGGCCTACTGGGCCCGAGATCTCGCCTGAAAGCCGAGAATTTCGGAATCTGTGTGGTCAGTGGAAGGAATTAGAATTCCGGGATGGAGTGCTATATCGATGGAGAACCACGTTGCAACCGCTTAATCGTACTTTGCAATTAGTGGTCCCTCGGGAACTACGTTCCGGATTAATGACCCTATGTCACGAACATAGGAGTGCAGCACATCTAGGACGGAAAAGGACAGTTGCCCAAATAAGGCGTTGTTACTACTGGCCTGGGATGGGTGCAGATATCCGAAGATGGATATCTGGCTGTTCCGTCTGTGGTAAAGTCAAACCCGGGGTAGGTCTCGGAAAGATGCTGCTACAGCAGGAACTGTTCGGAGTCAGGTTTGCCACAATCGCTCTAGACGCTTCAAGTGCCATTGTTGGCTCTCGATTTGGCGGTGAGTACTCTCGTTTAGCACCCTCCCGACTTTTGAAACAGCTCCCAGTTTAATTAAAACATACTGACAACTGTTTTTTTTTGGCAAATTCCAGTGCTAACAGCTCCAAGGTTGTCAAAAGCCCAATGGTGTCATCTCCGTCTGCCCCAGTCTGTTCTTCTAGCACCCTCAGTCTACCACGCTATAATTTTTAAATAAGAAATAGTAGATGTAACAGCATTTTTAACACCAGAACATTTCCCTATATCACAGGTTGATTTAAAGCCTGTGTATGCTCACACCCCGCATAAGCAGACATTTTTGGACGGAACAGAGGGTGTGTACTTACGCAGGGTTACAATGTACTACAGTGGTGTTGTCCTGCCGTTTGGGCAGGGACTCTCACTGCTGACGTCTGGTGGACAAAAACCTCAACTCACACTCCACCCCACCACCGGCTCTCACCACCTACACTCTCCCACTTCTTCGTCTCACCTCAACCACTACACACCTATTCATTTCACAATTTTTTGGCTCGTCATACTTTGCACTTCTCACGATTGCAAAAGGCCGATTTTTGTTGGAATCAACATGACCTATTACCCCATTGCAACCCAGAGTGGGATGGCCCCACCCCGAGGCACAGTCACAGGCACTGGAAGATGACAACAGGGGCACGACGATTACCTAGAGGAGGAATACTCAAGGGAGTTCATGCGTCCCTTGAGAAGCGAAGGTAAAGTTGCACTCTCATCTGGTCTTTTCATTGATAAATATATCGCCAAACCTTTTATGTACCTGGACCAGAAGGGGACGGATAGCTTAAAGAAGAAACTCGAGGTCCGTAAGGAAATCGAGATGTTGGAATATATCAGAGCCCTAGTGTGTCTAATAAGGGATGAGTGCCGAGCGGACCAGGAAAACAACCCCCACATATTGGAACACCTGCAGGCCGTGGTGGACGATGCTATGGTTTGGCCGTGGCCGTCGGTACCCAGGTTTTCACAACATATTTTTGATGGAGAAAGGAAAGATCCGCTGGACCGACTGGCATATAATTCAACATGAATGCGTGAGACTCTGTCTCATGGATCGGACAACTGTGACCCAGTCCGGATGCACTCATGGCACAGCCCCCTCAAAGGGTGCGAACAACAACAGGCTCTCAAGGACAGGGGTCCGTAGCCACGAGATTGCCTGTTACGAGATTGACCAGGGGTGCTCACACCACGGCGACCACAAAGAGGCAGGTGTGTTATATTTTCATGGGTGCTCATATTGCTTCGGTAGAACGGGAAACGTTTTCAACGGCCACAATATGAGTGTGTGCGACTGCCTTGACAGGGACAGGAGGCACATAGACTCTCATGGACGTACGGCTTAAAAAAAACGCCAGTAGGCGCCCTCCGCAGTGTGTTGCGGGGGACGCCGACAGACGCAGACACGGCACGGGAAAGGGACCAAGACTCTGCTGGCAGTGAACCAGCAGGAACAGTTAGTACCAGCAACCACAGGAACCAGCTCAGTGTGGGCGCGAAACATCTGCTGGGAGAACGAGCACAAGATAGCGGCCCCCACACAGCTGGTGCCTTGGGTAACAACAACACAGAGTTGCCACCACATGCAAATGACCAGCTCCAGCAAATCCAAGATGGCAGCACTTCCGGTAGAGCCACTTCCAAGGGCATGTTTTCACATTCAACTAAGTACATAGTGCCCGCACGTCACCCTTTTGTTGCAGGATTCGACAAAAATAGATTCTCTGCATCGGACAACCCCTCAGACTGACCCAATTGGCGTGAGACGGCGACAGACAGCAAGAAAATGGCATGCACCGGGAACCGCGGAGAGTTGCTCGGCAGCGTGGCCACAGCTGACGGGCCACAGCCATCAGGTAAACCTTTAGACTTTGATGCTATACGCTTCATCGGTGAAAATGATATTGCTCGTCACGAGGTCGACATGAGGCCCAAGGCCTTTGCAAACCACAGGTCTGACAACTGGCCTAAGATGTATAAAGATTGTTCTAACCCCGACTCTACTCGATTGGTGGAAATCTATGATCAGGTCTGTCTCTCAGGACTCCCTAACAGTATGAGTTGTAGACAACCCTTGCCGACAAACCTTAATCTCGAGGCCTGGTCAAGATATTTGTGCGATGAAGTTGTTGACCCGGGACTTTACGATCTGGTGGCCTACGGTTTCCCACTCGGAAATATGGGTACCACTAGTAACAACCCTGGAGGTGTCAATCATCCTAGCGCTACTAATTTTCCCGAGGCCATACAGGCTTTTGTCAACAAAGAACTGGAACTAGGCGGGCTTATAGGCCCCTATTACCACACCCCCTTTGAAACTTGGTGCCATGTATCTCCATTGATGTCAAGGCCCAAGTGGGATTCAGAGGAGAGGTGCATTATATCGGACTTGACCTCCCCATACAAGAAGTCGGTAAATGCCTATGTTATAAGAACTCCCTTTTCGGCTTGGTCAGGGAACACATTCTCCCATCCTTTGACTGTATAGTAGACGACCTTGTGGGTATGGGCCCCGAGGCCCACCTCTTTAGTACCGATGTGAGTCGGGCATACAAAAACTTCAAGGCTGACCCTCTCGACTGGCCTCTCCAGTGCCTCGAGTGGGGGGGGGAAACATTACCCTGAGGCCAGCATGATTTTTGCCGCTAGGTGCTCTAGTTGCCATATGCAACGCATCGCTAACGCAATCGTTAAAATTCTACAACGACACGGTATAAAGCTTGGATGTACCTCGATGACTTTATTGTCTTGTCTCGCTCCAGGCCCTAGTCATAACAGCCCTCCTGGAGGAGCTCGGCCTACCCGAGGCCGCCAATAAACACCAGGGGCCGGCACGTACAGTGAGATGCTCCGGCATCATAATCAACGCAGAGAACAAGACCCTGTCTATGCCCGAGGACAAACTGGAGGACATACACTCCACGGTGAGTGAAATATGCAAAAAACTCCCCATGACTAGAAAACAGATGGAGTCCCTTGTTGGCCGCCTGGTACATATATCGAAATGCATCCAGCCGGCGCGTCTCTTCTTATCTCACCTGCTCGAGACACTACGCGGCAACAAGAAAAAGTTCATCAATATCTCGGCCGAGGTCCAGGCCGATCTGCAATGGTTCGAGGAGTTTGCGAGGGACTGGGACGGGGTGGCACTCATCCCAGCTAGGTCCCCCACTCACGTCATTGGGGTTGACGCCTGCCTCTCGGGCATCGGCGGCAACGACGAACAGTGGGCCTACACCGGTCAAGTTGCCCCTGTCCATGACAGGGCAGCATGCATCACAGAACTAGAGGCCCTTAACATGGTCATAGCTCTCCAGTCATTTGTTACTGAGGACGACAGTGGGGGGCATATCCTGGTTTACTGTGATAATATGCCCCCTGTAAATGTATTTCAGAGTGGCCGCGGGCACAACAAAGTGCTGTTGGACTGTGCCCGGGCCACCTGAATGATACAGGCTATAAACCAGTGTAACTTATCCTTCAGACATATCCCGGGGGAATACAATACTGTCCCTGATAATCTTAGCCGGGCTCACTTAAGTGCAAAGTACTTTAACCATACCTGTGACGATGTACGTAGAAATAACCTGACTTTGATCAATCCATGCTTGTACTTCCTCAACAACGTACGTCCTTTGCTCCACTCAAGATCAGGCATTCCTCTGTCTGCAACGGAGGGCAGCGGCCCGGCAGGCAGTTAGGCGAGGACCACCTACGACCAAGACCACAGACGATCTCAGTGTACGCGGAATATCTAGCCCAAGACGATCCATCCCCGGCGACCGTCAAAAATCATGTATCAAGAGTACGTCAGCACCGATCCAAAAACATTCACACTACACTCCCTGCGGAAGGCGGCTGCGACCGAGGCATTCAAAGCTGGACATTCAGAGCTTGAGGTCCAGAGGTTCGGACAATGGTCCTCAAACACCTACAAAGACTACATACAAGTCCAGATGGCTGCAGAGGTTGCTTCAACTCTCACCAAGGCTATTACTAAATAACCACAACAAACTTTTCTCTTAAACTCTTCTTTATCTTAAATTTTTTACAATTTTATTCTCTCCACCCACCCCACCCACAATCCAACCCAACAATCTCTCAACTTCATCACATTCTTGGCAGTCTTGGCATATTATGATATATATAAATATCATCTATATTTATATATATCACCAACAATGTTAATTACTAACTCACATATTATCTACTCTTTTACATTTTCACAAATGTCTCATCAACTATTTTACACAATGTATTAATTTAATCATCAACCTCTTACTTATTTTATTATTATTATCATCTTTGTATTTTATTCATCATATTTATAATAATAATAATAAATGTCCGCCTACGGCTTGAAGAAGCATGGATACGACTGCTCTCAACAGTCAAGCCACTTGGCATGAACTGGAAGCTCTAACTTCGACCTTCACCTTGACACATCTACATATTCATATGTGACGTCACTCGGCATCCGCCAATAACGACTCGCAAGGCACCTCAGGCAAATTCTGAGTGGCCTTCATTCATCGACGATACATTATCATAAACCTACAACTAAACCACTACAACCTGACTAAACAACAACAAAACGATGGAGATCTGGGTGAAATGCCCCGTTTCTAGCCTGTGGCTACCGAACACTACACGCTCCATTCAACTGCATCTGAATAAAAAGCATAGCAACAATGATGCTGACACCCGGTCTCTGGGTAAGTACCTATGTATTTATTGCTACCAAACTTTTAAAGAAAAATACAACCTAAAATGTCACCAAACCAAGATACACAACAAGATCGATCTAGATCCAAAACCAACACTTACCACTGAGACTAAATGCAAACATCATGTCCCAAAACATGATTCCAAACACAACCCCTGTATTGATCCCACAAACGTCCAATTTTGAATTGTTTACAAAGGCACCCCGTTTGTTTCTTCTAGGTGGACTACCCACCGGCAAACGCGATGCAACCCGAGCCCAACCATCAGAACCACCAAAACTCCCTATGAATACCACTGTCAATAAACGCATCCAGCTGGTCAAAAGACGACTCGAAGCCCTACCAAAACAACCAACAACAGAAATTATCGAACCAACAGAAGACCCGACTGTACACAAGAAAGCCAGGATGGTTCACCCCCTCATGGCCATCAAAAAGAAGATAAAAATTCCGAGAACAACTAAGCCATCACTCCCTGCACCAAAGATGCACAACAAAAACATGCCGCCACCGTCGCCGCCATGTCCGACGACCCCAAATGATGCAAGCCAAACATCGACATGCTGCTCGAGCTCCACAAGCAGCTTGAATATATCCTCCACCACCAGCACACCTAGACCAAAATTACCAAAACCGACTCCACCAAAAATCAATAAAAAAATGATCAGTCTAGACCTTACTTTATCCGACAGTGATGATGAACTTAATCTACACCCCAACACCGATGACCTGGACTCCCCTAACACCAAACTAAAACCAACAAAACCCACCATGACTGAAAACCAACCCAAGACTACTCCAATCAAAGATGCAGATGCTATATCCAACACCCTAAGTGATACAGAACCAGACCAAACCCTACACGTTGATGACAAACTCAACAAACGCACTGTACAAAACCAACTGCAAAATGCCAACACCTACAACATCTATATCCCAACACCAAAAACCGACCTGCCACCACCAACTAGACCAAGGAGAAATCTCCCTGCTGCTGAGGGTTCTCTTTGACCTATATTCAATGATCCACAAAATTGACAACCACCTAGGCGCTTGCATGAAGCAAGGTCTGATCGACTTGGGATACCTCCACCCGACAAGAAAACTCCAGCCAAAAAGTTAAAATGGACTCACAATGGGAACTCTGAAACTTCGTACCTGTATGAGTCAAAAAAAAATTTCCTACATATTAATTGAACAATTATCCATGTTATCCAGTTCCAATTATCATAATTGTAATCAATTGACAAATTCAAAGTTAAACGAATTTATAACTATATCACTTCACTAGCTAATTAATATTTTACACACAGTATCAGTGTACCTCGTAATTAAATATCATATAAGATTTTGCTTCGCCCAATAATGACTCACCATGCACTTAATCAAAGACCAAACCGAGATTGTTAACCTTGATAAAGGACCAACTAGTCCGAAACGTTGGTTCAAATAAAATGCCTACAAAACTACTTGACTGCTTCAGGGTTATACTGTCTACAATATTATCATAATAATAATAAATATTATTTCTCCAAGCTGCCTCTCTTTCCATTTTGTCCCTAGCTGAGCAGTGTCAAATGCTGAAGATTTAAGTCTATATTTGTGGTATAATAAATGGCTGATTATTTTAAGTGACAGACACTAAGCTATTATCTGGCATGCACAACAAATTAAGGAGTGACATCAGCCAGCCTAATTATAATTAATAATAAAGTTATAGTGTCTAAGACTGATATTGTAGAAGTAGGACGAGGCAACGCCCATTACCTATGCTGGTGCTACATTGAATGACAGTTGTGGAACTGTAGCTAACCACCTTAACTATGTACACTGGTTGATGTGACTTGTATAAGTATTTGAAAATAGGTCAATTGTACGATAATTCTATTACAATTCGTATGGACAGTAGTGTGGTTGTCATCTTTCGTTCAGCCTCACGTATGACAAAATATCATTCAACAGCTCCCTGGTGTTTCCTTATATATTGCTAATTGCCATCTAAATTATTAATTGTCATTTATTCTAATGCCAAATGGGTAAAAATATAATATTTTCTCAAGTTTGACCATACCAATAGGTATTAAATTTTGCTTGATTTATATAGGAAATATACCAAAAGATCTAAACCGGTTTTCTACATTTATATAAATAACAAGGAAGGTGACCTAGAGATTATAAAACCTACATCTGCTGGGACATTTGCTATCTCCTGTGAAAGTTTGTAAAATGATGACATGGGTTTTACTTTTTGAATTTTAACTTAGATATGTCTTCTACAACACTTCACCATCATATCACATCACCATCATATATATATAGGGGCCGTCCATAAATGATGTCACACTTTTTTAGGGCATCTTCAGGACCCCCCCGTCACACATTTCATACCACCCCCAAAATATTATGTCATACTTTCCTCAACACCCCCCCTCCATTTTCTTTCTTGTTTAAGATAGCATAATATAACAGTTATTACATCATTGACAAAGCTATTGTAATACGATATACCATGAACTTAGAGGGAGGTATCACTTGAGACAAAACTCTTGATTTCCTAGATCACTTAAAAGCTATTCATACTTTAGCATATTTTACTATAGCAATTGTCATTTCAGAGCATTCAATCATATGCAGTGCTGACCTTTTGATCATGCATAAATCTAGTCTCCCTTGAAAAGACATGGTTTTGACTACTGAGCAAGTGATCTATTGTGGCAAAGAACCAGAACCCCTGTAAAGCCCACTTACGGCCATTCAACGTTGTGCCTATGAGACAAACTTGTTTTCAAGATACTGGGGAGGTGGACATCCGGTAACCCATTCGACACATGTAAAAGTGTAACCCAGGACAACTAGCGGATACCCCAGGAGCCCCAGTACATTATCAGCAGCACTAGTCGGCCATGTTAGAAGCGTGAACCGGATGTTTTGCTCCACGCTAGGAACGGGTGAATGCCCGCCACTAGTTAACAGCGCTACACGGCGAGTGGGCCTTCCAGGGGTTCTAGTTCTCTGACTGCACTTTTTTTTAACCCTTAACCTCTGTTCTGAATGGTCAGATATCTTTTTCTTCTGGAGTGTTTCATAGGTGGGTGCCGGTGCCAGTGAGTTTGTGTGCTGTGTGTTTCTTATGACTGGCTCTGGTTCCATAGTTGATTGTCTATGTTATGTGTATCAGATGTCCATCCTCCACCTTTGTTGGAAGACATACTGAGTAATTTAGATAAGGATATCTCTTCAGGCTATTGTCAAAATATTTTCTTCAAATGGGATTTGGACGTTCTCCTATTTGGCTGCCTTTTTCTTTAGTTGTGTAACTATTTCAGTGGATTTCTGCATGGAACTTTAGCAGGATATCCATCCATGACTGCTTATGATCATAACTTTCCCAACACCTTTCCAGGATGGGCAAAGAAGCCTCTTTAAGATCTTAGGAATTAGTGTGACATCATTTATGGATGGCCCCTACCATGTGCCAAATAAGCAGAGAATGAGACCAGGCAATGAATAAATCTAGCTTGTATTGGGACCATCACTGTGGTTTCATATTATCATATACCTTAAATCATCCTTAAATCATCAAAAATCATTTATGGACAGCCCCATATATATATATATAAATATACTACCGCCACCTTCTTGTATCGGACATACTACGCCGTACTGGTGGCTCCACCACATACAGGTGAGTACAACTTGCCTTACACCAGCCCCATTTAACTGTAATTTAAATTCTTTTTATGGTGACTGGTGTTTACAAATAAAACACTTATATGCCCAAACTTCACAGTCATCTTTTACCATATACCTACTGCCGTAAGTGACATAATTACTACATGCTGCTCTCTACCTTGTACTCCACGGCTGTGCAGTAAATCACAGTTCGTTTTCCAGCGTAAAATGAGATGAGAAAGCAACCACAATGTTTTCTTCCTGACAGTTTCTGGCCGTTTCTGGCCGGTTTCCGGCCAGTTTCCAAGCGACAAAAAATGTTGCTATGCTGGTTGTTTTCCGCATTGCTATGCGATAACGTCACAGCCACATTCTACGGTCGAAGGGAAAGCTAGGGTTCATGTTGACCCTTCTGTGCCCAAATTTGACTAAAATGGCTCTTACAACTTAATTAAGGCAAATATATTAATGTTTTTGAGGTATATAGTAAAGATAAAACGTTGTGCCTGTAAACGTACAAATTTCGATCCTCACAGCCCATGGAACGTTTACAACTCGGTGTAAACACCTCGTTATAAACGTCCTAGGGCCAGAGTTCAAATCGAAATTTGTACATTTACATGAACATCGTTTTATTACTGTATTTCCTCATTATGGTAGGTAATGGATGGGGGAATGCCCTGTACGGACTGTCACCACACCGAACAAATAAATCAGGGCCACTCCTATGATCCCACTCAAGTAATGATAGGTTTCGCCCACAGATTAAACTCAATTAATTAATTAAATCTGCAACTACTCTTTAGTAATATCAGAAAGCATGAACACGTTTCTTGTTGGATAACCCTGTGAGATATCATGAAATGAAATCTTTAATTTTTTTAATTTTTAATTTTCATTTGTGCCATAAGAAGCATAGGTGACAACTGCGTTGGCAGGTAACGTACACCTCTGTTACCGTCATTTATTGTTATTTTATGCCCCAGTCACACAAGCGTAAATGTTCGCAATAACAATAAACTTGAAATTTGCACAGAATTTATAGGTATATAGCGGTTACCCTCTAGTCGCTGAATGTGTATTACCACTCTCCGCGATCGTCAGTCGACCAGAGGTTCCGAGACTAGTCGCTACCCTGTACTTACCGTGCCAATACAGGTGGGTTCGGCTTTACCCACTGGAGAAGGGAGGGAGATACGAGATCTACCAACTACCGCTTAACCGCGAATAGAAAACCAGACTCCGGACAGTTTCAGTCTACCGTTCGTTTATTACTGGAAGTAATACACAATCCGTTGGTGCTGCGGGGCACCAACTAGCGCGGGAAGAGATACTGGTCTCTTCAACGTTGAAAGGTGTTTCAACACAACCTAACAAACTCGTGAGGCTCCAGACGTTCACTCTGTAAAGAGGCACCGTGAGAAGTCCTGTCAACCTGCTGTGGACTCGACCTTATATAGTGGCCGAGTTACGTAATGCGGGTGAACCCGCAGCATTTGCATACTGCGGGTCCGCCGGCCATACCCCACAGCAGGGATCGGCACTCGCGCCACCTAGTTCTAAAGTGAAACAACGCTGCTCGACTGCCCTGACCTCTACATTACCCCTCCCAGCTTTTTTACGAAGGGGGGACCTGCAACCATTGTGTTGCCAAGAGGACATCCCGAAAAAGTTTAATAACTAAGTCGAGCAGTTCTGAATACGTGTCTAACCATTCAACGTTCACAAAGAATCCTTTTACTGATACCAATAATAGATAAAATGTAAGATGGGAAACAATGATATACTACACATTCAGTGCTGACAGAGGAAGACATATAAACGAGGTGATAATTATATATAAAAAGGAGTAGCCTCGCTACCACCTTTAAACTGTATAGTAAAAAAGCATATCACCCGTAGCGCGGATCTCTGTCGGCGTTCCTTGGCTTCCTTGGGTATTGGACGAGGAAGACTCACTGGCCCAGACCTACAAAGGGTCAGCCCAGACCAGCGAGCACCCCGTCTCCCACCGTTCCGGAGTTGTAAGCCAGGGATAAGTTTCGAGCCCGGCAGACCCGTTAGCGTGGGGACCTGCTCAATCCAGCCCCCTACTTCCGGGCGCCAGGCTTCCCACTGTCCTCCTCCTGGTTTAGCTCCAGCGTTGTTAGGGGGAGCAATTCCGCGAACCCCCCCCCACCTTTTTGACTTCACATGGCCCGTCCTGCAGGTCATTGTTGTGAAGAGAGTAATAAGTATATAAGGAGAAAGAAAAAGATAGGCAAACACATTTTCTTCTCCGTGTAGGAGTTCCCATCTCCGTAAAAAGTTGGTATCAGCGTCCTTATAGCGTGGCGCGCTATATCCATCTATTGGATAGGAGTTGCAGGAACCACCGAAGGCCCCAACCCCTATCCACACGGTGATTCACATTTCCCTCACTGGCAAAAGACCAAGCGAGTCCAGCGTGAATTACCCCACAGGGAACTGAAACCACTTGCCGAAGCCGGGTCCCAGCCCCATATCTCACCTTCACTTTCTCACCTTCACTAACCCGCGAAAAGCACCACAGGCCGGAGTGTTTCGCAATGGGACCCTACAACGGGGCTACCATCGAGAGACCCTTCAGCCTTCTGAAACTCAAGTTGTACAGCGAAAATTCACCACAGGGGTGATTCTCCGCGGCCCAACCCGAGATCGCTTTTCTATTTTGATCCACCTGTACTACCCCTCCCAGCGACCACGGGGGCCGCTGATCGAAGCACCACTTATATGGGGGACCAAACCAGTCACCCTCTCCACCCGAAACTGAATTCAGGTGTGGGTGATCCCCAAGTAAGAACTGCTTGAGTTAATATCTGAGGAGCCGGCGGACGGACAGACACAGACAACTAAGGTTGAATATGTCGATCCATCCTCTGTGGCAGGAGTTGTCCTGCCTCTCTCCATCCCACAGTGATACCGGGGAACCTCCGTGGGTTCTCTAGATTCAGCGTAGGATGGACCGATGCTGCCTAGCTACAGGCCCTTCAGCCAGCTGGCCTCTCGCCGGAACAACCGGGTTGTTCCTCGGCGGGGGCTTCAGCTGGAGGGGCAACTGTAGATGACGGGGTAGCGGGCCTCGTCGCGGCAGCCTGCTGACCAACATTTGGTGGTGGACTAAGCGGGTCTGTGACCCGGAACCTAGACATCACCGCATTCAGGTCAGCCGTGCTGATGTCGTCAGCGATGTCAGGAGAATCCCACGTTACCGTTGAGGTGAACGGCAACGGGGGGAACATAGGTCCTAATTCTTCCAACTCCCGGCCAAATGGGACTTGCTGCTGCCGGGGAGGCACGCTAGCTGGTCTCGTTCCGACACGGGTCACTGGCGGCGGCTGCCTCAGAGACACCTGTGGAGATTCCGAGGAACTTCCACCGGTACTCTGAGACTGGTTGCAAGGAGCAGTCTCCATGGCCGAAGCCTGGGATGACTGTCCATCTAGGGCGTAATCCCTCTCGGGACCCCAATCTAACAATGCGCCTGCTTGCTGCATTGTCAGGGTTGGAGTCGACACAAAGTCAAGATACCGCCCCCTCCGACATTGATGTAACAACCAGGCTGTTTCCGCACCTGCGATGTTAGACGGTTCAACGTCGAACATGCTCACTCCCATTACAGTGCGACACTTGTAGTCGTACTCCTGCAGGGCGAGCTCTGAACGCACCAACCGCGCCTCAACCGCCGCTAGCTTTGCAGCCATGTTTTTCAATGGCACTTGCAAGAGGCTAGACATGTGCTGATGAGCGATGACGCACTCGTACTCCGCGACCCGCATCTGTGCTACCCTAAACTTGTTAGCATTGATAATCGACTGTTTATCAACGCGGTCCAAGTAGGTTTGCATATGATATGGGCGCCAATCTGTCTTAGCTATAGTAGCTAGTGTCAGATGTTGATCGCCGGAGTACACATCAACCTGTTCCCCGTGCTTACCAGGCTTAGTCTCTTCCGCGGGCGGAGGTCTAGGCTGGCTCACTACCTTAGGGGCAGGGCGCAGTGGTGGGGGTAGGTTTGGGGACTTTTACTTTCTTTGGGCGAGCACCAGCAGTGCTAGTCGAAGCCGAAGCGTCAGACGAGACCGCTGTCTCCACAGAACCCTTAGAGGATTTCTCCTCTTTAGGCGCACTCGACCCTTTCCGGCCAGGCTTTTCCTTCGCTGGGCCCGTCTTTGAGGAATTGAGAACATCCCCCAAAGTTACAGAGCCCGGCGTCTGGCTTCGCGCTGACCGGCTCGACCTCGAGTCGTCGTCTGAGTCACTACTGGACTTAGACGAGCTCTTAGTCTTCTTTGCAGCAGGCTTGCGGTTCGAGGAGTCTACACTCTGGTCCCGTTTTGCGCTGCTGCCACGCGCGGTGTCACGCAAGTGCTTTACCCGTTCCATATCCGGTGAGCTTATCCGGTGAGTCGTGCCGAAGCTACGATTCTGTTTCCAAGACACGGTATATTTCCCGTCAATAGCCTTGCGCTTAGGTTCGACACCTTTAGCCCGGGCTTCGGAAACTAACCCTACGAACTTATTGAAAAGCCGCATTGTCTTTCCCTACCCCGAACAGCACCGATCCCGTGTTCGTCCAACATGTGACGAATCATCCATGACCGGCGCGACGAACCCGAGTCAGCTGAGCACCGGCCTGCGTTACAACGGTACCAGGGGAACTCAGCTAAATGCATCTCTACGAGATGCCGCGCGTACAACCTTTTCGTGGCGTAGGCAGGTGATGTTTTCACATCCCCGCCCTGGCAACACAAAAAGACACAGTGCCCTCCGACAGAAAACTGTCGCAACGCAAAGTTCAACTTTTCCTTCTGGAGGATGTTGTACTTCTGGTTGGAGGCACTCTTGACTCCTTCCACACGGGTAATATACCACGTGTTTGCAGAGCCCTCGTCCTGAAGCCACTCTTCGTCGTCAGACACGCCATCTTCCCCTACCAGTTCCGGTAGCCAATGGCGGTCTTTGACGCGGAGGTCTTCTAGACACTTCGCTTTGCGCCCAACCAGACAGCTCGGTAGCTTAAGGGCCACCTTGCGCTTCTGGGCGCGCTTAGCACCGGGAACAAAATCACCGGTCTCACTGTCGGCGTCGGAACCGCGGGCAAGATGCTTTGCATCGTCAAGATCCATGATCTCGCCCCAGTCTCCGGCCCGACCACAATTGTCCACCACAGTGGATTCAGATTGTTCATCTGAATCTTGTGATGCACTCTCGTGCGGCTGTCCAGCTGACGTAGACGCGGGTTTCTCCGAGCCCGAAGACCTGGCCCCCTTCGTCTCCTTGCTGCCACCAGGTTTAGGATCCGAAGACCCCTTGCCTTTAGCAACAAGCTTGCCAGCACTGGACTTTCCAACTCCCTTACCCTTTCCTCCCTTGCGGGAGGAACTGGAGCTAGAGCGCTCATCGCGGGCCGCTTTGTGCGCTGCAGCTTTCGCTGCAGCGGCTTCCCTGGCCGCGCGAGTCTTGCGTCTACCCCTACGGGCAGCGGAGCTACTTACTGGCTTTTCAGCCGGTTTATCCTCCACGGAGGCAGGTTCTGTCGACTTTTTGGCCGGCTTCGCCTTCTCCGTGGCACGCCCCCAAGGGAGTCGTCACTGCCCAGGCCGACAGACGCACTGTCTCCCGAGCTCGCAAGGCCCTCGGCCGGAGCCGAGTCCCGCGGGACCACCTCTTCCTCCGCGGGAAGGGCGGCCTCCTCTGAGCGTTGTTCAGCCAGGCTGAACGCAGCAATACACTCCAGGGGCGTCACGGGGACGCCACTTGGCCAGAGTGATCTGTTCTCCGAGAACAATGCCTTATATACAGGCTGTTGACTCCAATTAAAAGAGGTCATGTCCTCGACCAATGAGAGGTGTTGAGACGTTCATCATCCGAGCGACTCCACGCCCCCTCGACCGCGAACTGATCAAAGACGCCGTTACGTGTCATTTGATTCGTTCTTTCACACTCTCCCAGCGGGTACAGACACCGGCCACGCTTCACTGCGGCAAGCGGAATCTATGCCCGTGGGGGTTTCTAATTCCATCTGACCACCATTACACATCTCAAGAAGGTATAAGTTGATGATCGAGAGATTAAAAACCATCAAATTAGAACGTTATGGCGAATAATGCAGCCTCTGGAGGGCCCTCTACGGGGAATCCCTTCGAGCAACGTCGGGACTGCTGCCATAAGTCTTTGCCGCGTATTCGGGCGCTGCGGCGGGTGGTCGAATTGTTTTCCAATTCTATTTTCATTTTTACTGATCTTCCATGTTTCATATACATAGAACGATCAGTAGGGCTTTGTAGTCCTCCGCTTCGGGCTTCAAATCCTCCCAGTCTTTCTCTCTGGAGTCAGACAGGGGTATCTTTACCTTATGCGGACGACCCGGCTTCCGCCGTGTTGGCAGAGAGCCCTTGCAACTCTTACCAGCTTTGACCCAGGACTTCCCTGCCCTGCGAGCGGGCTTCGCTGAAAGCGGTACCGGCTGGGGCGGGGACTCCGTGTTATCAGAGCCAGCTCTATTGCGCGTACAGTGCCATGTTCTCAATCTAGCAACATGCGACTTATAGCGCTTCTGTGTCCATTCATCTTCGATGACTACTGTCATTTCTGACAGCACTTCAACTATAACAAACGGACCATCCCAGTTTGGGGCGAGTTTTACGTTCACTAAAGGTGTGTGATATCGTATCACTCGGTCTCCAACCTGGAACTTTCTCGACTTTAGTCGAACATCATGTCCCGACCTCTGCCACTCCGCGGCTTTCTCTAGGCCTCGCCTTGCTCGGTTATAAGCCTCCACAAAGCGTTCCCGAAGTTTTTCCACGAACCCTATAGGGCAGGGTATCTCAGTGGATACTCCCGGTACCCCATAGACAATGTCTGCGGGCATCACAATCTCTTCTCCGAAGACAAGTAGATTAGGTGAACACCCCATACTAGAATGAATAGTGCCATTGTAAGCGTGTGCTTTAAATGGTGCTAACTCATCCCAGTTACTGCGGCTCTCATTGACCATAGTGCGCAAGCACTGTATCAACGTTCGATTGAACCGCTCTACCATCCCATCTGATTGAGGACGATACGGGTTGGTGCGTGTTTTCTTTATCTCTAGTATTCTACACATTTCCTGCCAGATTTGAGATTCAAATTCTCTTCCCTGGTCGGAGTGTAAAATACTCGGAGCTCCGAAGCATAGCACCCAATTCTTCACAAGTGCTTCCGCGCAGGGAGCAGCTTTGTGATCTTTCATGGGATAGATCTGCACATATTTCGTGTAGTAATCCATCACCACCATCATGCATGTATTGCTGTCATCGGACTCATCGATACCAGAAATGATATCGAGAGCAATGCGGGCAAACCGGACTCCAAATAGCTCTTGTTGTAAGGGCATCTTCCCTATGCCTTCGCCGGGCTTAACCCTACAACAGACTGGGCATTCTAGAATCCATCGCTCTATGTCGGCGTTCATTCCGGGCCAGTAGTAATGTCGCTTTATTTTAGCGGCAGTCCTCTTTTTTCCGAAATGTGCCGAACTTCTATGCTCATGGCACAGAGTCAAAAGTCCAGGACACAGTGCTATGGGTACAACCAACTGTAAATGTCTCCTTACTGGACACACTGTGGTTCTCATCCTTTATAACACGTTATCCCTCACAGTCAACTCCGCCCATTGACTACAGAGTATTTGGAACTCCCGGTTCTCTATTGAGAGTTCCTTTCCTCGTGGTCTATGGAGGCCATTCTTTACCAGTTTAATCAACCGGGACATATCCGGATCACTCTGTTGAGCTTCTCGGGTCTGTTCCAGTGTCCACTGATAAAACGCGGGATCAGGATTACCCATCTGGTGCAATGCAGCCAAGATAGCATCATGTTCCCCACAGTCTACACAGTCGGGTCGCCCACACTTACGCAATGGTCTCCGGGAGAGACTATCCGCGTTAATGTGTGATTTACCGGGTCTGTGCTCTATCTGACAGTTCTTAAGTCCGAATTCGGATAAAGCTGCCAGCCATCTTCCGATCATTCCTTCGGCATCTTTAAAGTTAAAGAGCCATTTCAACGAGGAATGATCCGTACGTAACGTGAAATCTCCACCTCTGAGGAAGTGTCGATATTTCCTTACGTATACTACTACAGCGAGAAGTTCTCTCTTTGTAGTACAAAGGATAATGGAGTTCCGGAGTCTCTTCAAACTTTCTCTTTAGTCCCGAAAAAGCTTCCTCGGCCGCGGAATTCCATTGAATATCCTTCGACTTTCCGGCTTTGTCTTGGACTACATACTGTTGCAAAGCATGGGCAGTTTCGGAAAAACTCGGGATAAAGTCACGATAATATGAACAGAATCCGAGGAAAGATCTTACTTCTTTTATATTCCTGGGTCGAGGCCATTTGGCCACTACATCCAACTTGGATGGGTCAGCGCCAATACCATCACCCGCAACTATCCTACCCAAGTACTCCACTGATCGTTTGAACAGTTTACATTTCTGAGGTTTGAGTTTCAAGCTGTAAGACTATACGTTCAAAGACCTCCGCTAGGTTATTTAAACATTGTTCCACGGTTTTCCCGAAAACAATTATGTCGTCTAAATAAACTAAACATTTCTTCCACTGCAAGCCTCTCAGCATCTGATCCATCATGGATTCAAACGTAGCCGGGGCATTGCAGAGGCCAAAGGGCATTACTGTAAATTCATACAGCCCTTCGTGGGTAGTGAAGGCAGTTTTTGGCTGATCCTCACTAGCCATCTTTACCTGCCAATATCCGGATTGGAGATCCAAGGTACAAAACCATTGGTTCCCCCCGAGAGAGTCGAGACTCTCATCGATCCGTGGTATTGGATAGGCGTTCTTCCGGGTGATACCGTTCAGTTTTCTGTAGTCAATACAGAACCGGCAAGTACCATCCTTCTTAGTAACCATCACCACAGGGCTGGCCTTAGGGCTTTCGCTGGGTATGATCACTTCTTGAGAAAGCATTTTCTGTAACTCCTCTTCCAAAGCTTCCCGCTTTATGGGCGGTAGTCTCCGGTAGGGTAGTCTAAATGGAATGTTTCCCTCTGTATCTATGTGGTGCTCTGCACGATCAGTTCTACCCAATGGGTCTCCTGGCCGCGCAAAGATCTTATTCCACCTTCCTAGCATAACTCTTAATTCCCGTTGCTCCGCGCTCGTTAGGGCGTCTGCAGCAGTGATCAGAGTTTCTAGGGTCTCGTGCAGAACTGCAAACCCGGGATCTTTTTCCGAGTTTGTGTTCAAGCACCCAATCCTCTGTTCTCTCGAGTTGTTGTCGATAGATGAAATACCTAGAGGACGGACCTCCACTGTATCTACGGAGTTAGCCAATATTACTCGGCCAACAACGTCACCTTTCTTCAACACTATCCTCCCCGTAGTATGATTACTCATGGGTATAGATCCGATCCGAGCTCCACCCATAAGGGTGTCCCAAGCCTGTAATCCTTTGTCTGGAAATAACATTGGATCAGGCTCAAACATAGCATCTGCCAACGGCAAGTCACCTTCCCCAGCTATTAGCACATTTACCATCTGCTGAGGGGCGATGCTTACATCCTGCCTGACAGAGACCACTGAGGAAATCCGTCTACAGGAACATTCTACTTCCAGCTGTTCCGGGTGTTTAATCCGAAGCAGGCCTTGCTGAAGGTCCAATGACACTCCATACAATGCTTGGAAGTCTATTCCGATTATTCCATTCTCTTCGATATCACTGAGTATGGGACTCCACACTAATTCAGTGTTACCTACTGAGATCGGGATAATCACTTTGCCGTAGCACTTCAACGGAGTACCATTAGCAGCCCTTGCACTTGCTTCCGAAACTTTACATTCCGGATCAAATACAAAAGTCTTATATAAACTGTGGTTCAACACAGAGTGGCTTGCTCCAGTATCAACCAACAAATCTACTTTCAACCCCTGAATTCTCACAGGTAAATACCATCGTCTCCCTCCTAGAGGAGATGGCTGCTGAATGAACCGGGAAATACCATCGAGGGTGCCGAGGTCCCATCCACGCTGGCGTAACCATTGTAAACAGGGATGTCTCGGAGATAGATAGTGAGAACAAATTGTAGCAATCTGACTCGAAATCTCTTCCTCTCTGGTCCGAGTATGATTCACTTTACTCGCTGGTTCTCCAGTTTGTGTACTCAGGCGTACAGCTGCTGGGGCTACTGTCTCGCCACTTACCGTAGCCCATTCTAGTTTACCGGAGCCTCATGAGGGGAAGGCAAAGCTAGAGGGCCGTCTGTGGTTTCTACAGCAGCCAGCTTCTGGGGACATTCTGGAGAAATGTGCCCAGTCTTTCCGCACCGCCAACAACGTCCAGTATCTAATTGGTTTTTCTCCAATTGCGATAACCTTTCGTTGATCTGCAGTAACAATTCCGTCACAGTAGGTGATTCCTTGGAATCTTTACCCACGGCCTGTTCTGTCACCTGAGGATTTCCATTCCTGGGCCTCCCTGGATTCAACCGGCCACGGCCCCTACCGCGGAAACTACGACGTCCGAGTACCATTGACCGCACCGCGGAGAGTACATCCTCCATTTCGGGGTCGCTGGTTTCTATGGTCGCCAACTCATCCTGTTCCCAGGATGGCGTTAGCATGGCAACCCGGGTTTTACTCGCAGGTTTTCCATACTGTCCAAACAGGGCACACCTTTGTTCATAGGCGTCCACTATTTTCAACACCTGTATGAGGGTCATACCAGGCTCCCATTTCGAGACCACCTCCGTGCGGATGTCCTCGTCTCTGAGACCCTTCACAAACTGAGTTTGTAGATCCTCATGCAGTGCCGGTGAGTCCAGTCGAGTACTGGAGTAAACCTCCATCAGCAATTGCTGTAAGGCTAACCCGTAAGCACGGGCGGACTCATCTTTACCTTGTATCCTACTTAGAAAAGTCAAACGAGGGTTCAGTGTTACTAGCTGCCCACAGTAATAGGACGCCACTTCTACAAGGGCATCCCATCCATGCGTAGCTGAACGCCGGTAGGCGCGTAAAGCAGCCTCACCGGGTCCATCGCGCAACACTCTCATGAGGTACGACAATGCATCGGTAGTACTCCACCCATTGCACTGGACATCCTCACAGAACCCGGCAAACCAGTGTTCCCACACCATTCCTTTACCAAAAGGCTTCGGAACAATGGCGTTACGTCTGGCCGTTTCTGCCGGTCTCACAATCGGGACATCCCTAGCCTGTGCTAGAGATCGATTGAACACCCGATCCGCGTTACTCTCCGCAAGCACAGGGTTTACAGGTCCTAATTCAGCTATCGCGGAATTAGATGGTACTCCCCAATCACTAGCATGCGTAGAGTCTCTCAGAGTATCGGTTGGGGAAGCAAAGTTCACCATCGGAGGTCTCCGATCTATTCGTGGCGGAGTAAATACACGAGGACCCGTTGCATTCCCTTGTGGGGAGTATACGTGATCCTTGGTCACACTCTGCCAGCCTGGCGGTGGAGTCCTGTACTTTAAAGCATAGTCTGCCTCTGCGCGCTGTGTGCGCGCCAATACCGCCTTTTCCTGATCCTCGGCCAAAGCAAGCTGTTCCATCTGCACTCGCAGTGACTCAGCGGCTACCTTGGCCCGAGAATACACGTCTTGCAACATCAACTTAGCAGTATCTTGCTCTTCGAGTAGACGCTGCTTCGCTTGACGTTGCTCGGCTTCATGATCAATCCGAGAATCGATCTTAGGCCGGGTTACTGGGGTTTCCCCACGCTCAGGACCCTCCTCGGAATCGCCTATTCGGCTTACTCCTTCCAGGTCCTTTTCTTCCATGGAGTCCGCTCTAGGGGTCCCCATGTGGAGCACAGTTGAGCTTAGTTGCTCAGCCACGTTCCTTGCAGCCTTCTTCCGCGACTGGCTAGCAGCTGCCACTGGAGTACGGACATCTTGTGTCTTCTCCGGGCTGGCTGCGCCTTCTGCGGCAGGACTCTGCACGGCGATCTTTGACCGGGTTTTTACACCCGGCTTCTCCGCCATCCTTCCTCTCCAGTGATCTTTGGCTGTGCAAGCAGCCAAAGATCCTGGTCACGGCACCAATGTAGCGGTTACCCTCTAGTCGCTGAATGTGTATTACCACTCTCCGCGATCGTCAGTCGACCAGAGGTTCCAAGACTAGTCGCTACCCTGTACTTACCGTGCCAATACAGGTGGGTTCGGCTTTACCCACTGGAGAAGGGAGGGAGATACGAGGTCTACCAACTACCACTTAACCGCGAATAGACAACCAGACTCCGGACAGTTTCAGTCTACCGTTCGTTTTTACTGGAAGTAATACACAATCCGTTGGTGCTGCGGGGCACCAACTAGCGCGGGAAGAGATACTGGTCTCTTCAACGTTGAAAGGTGTTTCAACACAACCTAACCAACTCGTGAGGCTCCAGACATTCACTCTGTAAAGAGGCACCGTGAGAAGTCCTGTCAACCTGCTGTGGACTCGACCTTATATAGTGGCCGAGTTACGTAATGCGGGTGAACCCGCAGCATTTGCATACTGCGGGTCCGCCGGCCATACCGCACAGCAGGGATCGGCACTCGCGCCACCTAGTTCTAAAGTGAATCAACGCTGCTCCACTGCCCTGACCCCTACAGGTATAACTTCATATTTTAGAACTCTAAATAATAGAAATAGAAATACTAAGGATAAACAATTTTATCGCATGATAAACCTTCAAATCTTTAGTTCAGAGGACAATGCCCCCATCCCCTAGAACTGTACATAGTCTTTATAGTAGCCGTCCCCAAGTGTGTAGTTCTGGCGGCCGTCCTTAAAAGGTTAAAGGCATATCCTACAATTCACGGTGGTGCCACCTGATGATTTTCTTGGCATTCATTCTAGTTCTAAATAAGTACATTTAATGTTTTGTCTAGTTTATCCAACTTTGATATGTATTATAGGCTAATCTACGTTTGCTTGATGTACATGAAAAAATGTACTAACAAAAATGGGTCTATGACTGTTTCGAAGATATTTTTTCTTTTTCTTTTAATAAGTGTTTTTTTTAATTTAATTTTTCATAACAATATAGATTCAATTATGGGCTTCTAAGTCTGAAGTTATGACAAGAAACAATTCCTAAATGAACGGTACACTTACAGAGTTCTGTTAGATCATCAAGTTCACCTTAAATACTAATATTTCTGATTATGAAGTATGCATGTGTTTTTAGTACACATCTATAATATATTTAGATCACATAGTATTTGACAAGTTGCTAATAATATGTGAAACCATAGTTATGGTGCCAATACGGGGTAGATTTATGAGTTGTTTCGGAGAAATTCGTTCTGAACGAGCCGGCACAGTGAGTTCAGAACGAATTTCTCCAAAACAACGAGTAAATCTACCCCGTATTGGCACCATCACTATGGTTTCATATTATTATATACCTTAATTCAGTCTTAATTCGCTAAAACTGACCGTAATTCGACGTCAAAGTCACTTTTTGCAACTTGCAAAGACGATGTGTACGTTAGCAGACATGGCGGAAGTTAACAACCGGAAGTGATCACCACGCATGCGCGAATACATTATACGCCGCATAAATTAACGCATGGTCACCCTGCTACGCCTGATTGTCCCGTTGGACAGCTCGGCCCGTGAACGTATCGAAATCGTAAAGTATATCACGTGGTTCGTTATCGTATTCCACCTCGATGTTTGATGTGTTTTCACACTAACTCGCTCCGTGTTTACTGTACGACGCCACAGAACTCGCGAAGTGAAGCGATCCGCCATTTTTGAATCTTGCACCTAGAATTCTGTTGTCGGCCTCTCGGCCAATCACATTGCATTATTTTTTCAAAGCGTGCAGTCTGTCAGTCAAAGCGTGCAGGTGAGGCTCAAAGCATGCAGTCTGTCAGTCAAAGCGTGCAGTCTGTCAATACCCAAAGGCACCGGTACAAAGAATCACTGCATACAGTGCATTCTTTGTACGATAACTGTACCCCTAGGAGCAGTATGTATTTACTCTGACTTTGTGCATAGGTATATAATAATAGGGACTAGACTGTTTTGGAGTTTGTCGGGAGCATTTACCGTATGTGACCTATTCACCCCCACAAGTACATACCTATTTTTCATGATGCACATGTGTATATGTTGGCCATTTATTACGTGAATACAGGATGACGATAACCCCAATATTACAAGTATACAAAACTGGGTAACTTAAACCTAAAATTTAAAAATTAAATTATAGGTCCTGCTGGTCCAATTCACTAAGGCAGAGTGAGTGATATCCCCAACTGTCGCGCATCAATCAAACTATTGACACAGGCAATGCTATAGTTACGCGCTTAGCAAATGGGGGCCTAATTATAAATGTATAAGTGTTGTATTTAAGACATAGACAATAATCGATGGTTTTCTGGACAGGCGGCCGTAAACCACGAGAGGTTGACACGTAGTAATACATGAGCGCTAGCTAGCGAGTGGTTTACAGAGCTGCCTGTCCACAAAATCATCATTTGTTGCATTTATTATCCATCTTTTCGAATAAATTAAACCCAGTAATTGCCATTATAAAGGGTATAACAATAGGGACTACTTCTTTGCTCTATAGCAAAAGTGACTATTTTTCCCGTATACCATGGTTTTGAGGCTGTATACCACAGGTTAGAATCCATATACCACAGTTATGGTATCTGACATCTTTTATATAACGGGTCATGGTTTACTGAGTCCCCATACATTTCCAATCGGGGCTTTGTATACGATGGATAATAAACCACCACCACCCTCCATCCTGGGCTGGTGCATCAATCACAAGGTGACACTAAAAAAGAAACCAACATCATTCTCCACGAGTTGATGTGGAGTGATATGAAAGAGGTGACATCCGAGTAAATATCATGTAGCATTGAAACGAGTTGGAGAACAACTTCTTTGACCAAAACAAGATGCTTTCTGTATTTGTATCACCCCTGTTTACACTAAAAGAATGGACCACACACAGGATATAGACCATGAAGAATGGACTGCAATACATGGAGAACGAGTTTCCAATGTTAAGCCTATGGGGCAGGGGTGAGATAAACACATATTCGGTACTAAGTACTGGGTTGTTTAGATGATGGTCACTTTACTGTGTTATTCAGAAATGGGATGTCTTACCACCAAGCAATGTCTCTGACGTGGCCTAACACACAAGTCAGCCTCAGTCATATAGTCGAACACCACCGCGCCCTGAGTTCAAGCGAACTCAGGCAGATAGTCGAACGGCGGCTGCACACGCCGCACGCTCGCATCCAATGAAATACAACGCTGAGGGTCACGTGCACGCCTCAGCCAATCAGACACGCCGAAAGTAGGGTACACAGCAGGACGCGGGAACTTCCCCGTGTCCGCTTCCCTTATCTCTCTATTACGTGGTCGCAATGCGGTGGGGTAAGGACGTGAAACTTTGGTACGCCTCGTTATTTCAAACAATGTCTCTGACCGACATCAGGGAGCTGTTTCAAAAGTCGAGTGAAGTCTCACCAGCGGCAAGTCACATTTCAAAACGAGAGGCTGCAACAGCAAGCGGCACTTTGAATCAAAGCGCCGCTACCAATACCCAATAGCGAGCGGCACCTCCACCTTGACAGCGACGCTTTAAGTGCCATTGTTAGCTCTCAATTTGGCGATGAGTACTCTCGGCTTTTTCAAAAGTCGAGTGAAGACTTGCCAGCGGCACGTCACATTCTAAAGCTAGAGGCCGCAACAGTGAGTGGCACTTTGAATCAAAGCGGCAGCAAAACTGCTACCAATGCCCAATAGAGAGCGGCAACTCCACCTCAAGGGTGACGCTTCAAGTGCCATTGTTAGCTTTGGCAGTGAGTACTCTCGTTTAGCACCCTCCCAACTTTTGAAACAGCTCCAAGGTGAGCAAATGTGTAAACTGCTTTACCAGAACTAAAAATGCATCCCTCAAGTACTGACTGGTTGTACCTTCAACAGCCGAAGATTTGTGAACATCCACTTCAAGTAATAATTTTTTCACCTCCATTTCATTTATAACAAAATCATTCTGGGACAATTGCACTCAGACCTAGTATCTTGGGTATTTATCAAAATCTAAATGAAATCCTTGAAAAAGAAAGCTCAACTACAATATTTCACATACGCCAGAAAATTTTAGTGTCTCGTTTATAGTCATCCAGTAAGTTGTGTATATATGTTCACTTCTCTGATTTCTAGTTACTTTAGTCACTCAGTTCTGCTTCCTACGGGCAATTATGAAATCTTCCTCCAATGCCAATGCCTTGGCAATTTACATTACTTTGTCTTTATCCTTTATTTGTTCCAAAATTTCATTACTAATCCATGGGTCTCTAATTTTGTTCACATAATAAGATTTAATAGGGCATAGGATATCTAACTGTGAATAAATCTGGTTGTACAAGGGTTGGTTCTGGTATGAATGTAGGTATTGGGGGGTATGGGTATTGTTATAGGTGGATGTTGTTATCAGTGGGCGATGATATGGTTGGTGTGGGTTTTGTTGTAAATTGGTGTGAGTGTGGGTGTTGGTTGCTATGGGTGTTGTTGTAGGTGTTGATTTTGGTGGGTGTGGGTGATGTTGTAGATAGGTGTTGATGTCAGTGGGTGTTGATATTGGTGGGTGTGGGAGTTGTTGTAGATAGGTGTTGATTATCATGAAACATCATAAAATTTCATATGATTGTGTGGTGGTCGCCGCCTGTCTAGCGGGTTAGATGACCCCAATCCGGAACCCTAGTTCCAGGCAGGATTCCACCCTACGCGCTCTACGTAGGTTGGTTCGGTTTTCGGTGAGTTTACATGGACCTAATCACACATAACACAACACACGTCTCTTAATAAACAGGAATGTTTATTAACAACTACTTCCCGGAAAGATCTAAAAGATCTTTCCCACAAGTACAGTACCCCAGCACAATGTGCCAGGTAACGCTGGAGAGGCTAATCTAAAAGACTCGCCTAACCACCAGGAAGGTTCCGAGAACCCGCCTGCAAAGTGAAGGCCCAAGGGTCTGTTCCATAGAAGAGGCGTGCGAGGACAGCCTGTTGACCTACTGTGAAGGCTGAGTATATATACCCAGCATTACGTGATCCCGGTCCCCGCCGCGCCACTCTCGTGTGCGACGTTGCCCGGAATCACTATACAGTAAGGAACGGCACATCGCGCCACCTTCCGTAGAACACACGAACACTGCTGGATTCTCGCCCCACTACATTACCCCTCCCAGTTTTTACTAAGGAGGAACCAAGGCAGCCATTTTGCTGCTGAGGGGAAACCCGTCTAAAAATTACAACACA
This sequence comes from Alentia gelatinosa, assembly GCA_950022655.1. Classification (NCBI taxonomy): domain Eukaryota; kingdom Metazoa; phylum Annelida; class Polychaeta; order Phyllodocida; family Polynoidae; genus Alentia; species Alentia gelatinosa. Next base: position 122,581,267 of record OX465581.1, read on the forward strand.
ATATCCAGCAGTTCTTGGTCTACTCTCTAACTTCCTGGTGTTCACAAGAATTCACTGATACCTTTGTATAAGTGAAAGGTGTAATTTTAAAATGGAGAATAAAAATGTGGAAGATAAGACATTTAGGAAAGAAGTGATGACAACTTTAAGAAGACGGGAAAGGACTAGCCTCGCTAGCACCTTTCGATTGTATAAAATTGTAATATTCACCCATCTTGTGCCGGGGAGCAAGTTCTTGAGCGTTGGGCAGGGAAGACTAGACAGGTGGTCAGCCCGGCCTGTCGAGCAGCTGTTCCGGATCTTCTTGAAGTCCTGGAGGGCTCCTGGCGGGTGATGTGTCGTTCTTTCCTTCACATTCATCTTGAAGTATCGCGCCCAGCGGGCCCACCGGCGTTGCATACCTACTACATTCAGCCCGATGCCGGCGGGTGCTGGGCTTCCCACTGTTTCCAGCTGGAAGATGTCCAGATGTTAAAAAAGGGCCCACTTTACGCCAGGCTGGAAATCACCGTCATCACTTCCAGGATCTGGTCCGGTCAAGGGTTTAGCCTTGTCCATCTCTGTCCCCCAGCATTTTACCCCTTCTCCACCCGTGGCACCTGTGGAGGTTCTCGGTTTGGAGTCAGGCTTCGTTTTACCGGTCTACGTCGCGGGCTTGTCCGAGCCTTTCGACCCGGCCCCCTTTGACGGCTCCTGTTGTTTCTCGGGTTTGGCCTTGGCTTTACCCGAGTCACGCGAGGATGACTTGCTGTCATCTCCGGTTAACTCCGCCGCAGCCCGTTCCCGGGCAGCGCGACGAAGCCGCTTCCGCTGCTGCTTTCACAGTTGCGGGTTGGTGCTAAGAGTAGTCTTAGGTTTTGACATCTCAGCTTTACTCTCGCTCTTTCCTGGCACAGGTTTAGCCGGCTTTGACACCGGTGTATCACCTTTGCTGGACGGCCCCGTGGTTACGGAATCGCCCCCAACTGACGAATCAGTCTCCATGGCCGTCTCTGCCTCAGCTTCGGCCCTCTCAGGTTTAGCCACCGGTCCCGGAGCCAAAAAGGTTCCAGCCGCCGCTGGTTTCCCCTGGGGAGGCGTCCAATGCTGGTACATTGACTGCACCATGGCACATGTTTCGGGATCTGGGATCCCCGCCAACATAGCTTTTAGGCTCTGGGTTGACACCACAGGCCCAGACTCGTTCGGGGTAGAGGTCTTCCCCAGAGAACGGCGACGTGGGCGGGCTCGGCCTTGCCTCGGCGTTTCAATCTCTGATTCGGAACCTCTAGCCTTGATCATGATCACGTCCGAGTCAGAGTTCTCAGCTTTTACTGAGCTCGTCTTTGGACAGGCACCGGAAGAACCCTTAGCAGCCGAGGCCGCCTTGGCTTTCTTCCCCTTCTGACTTGAGTCCTTTCAGGGTCGTTCAACTTGGGTTTTCCAAAGGAGAACAGAATCCTCAGACTTGTCCCCTTCCAGGTCGAAGTCACCATCATCTGAACCGATGAGCAAAGCATCATAGTCCAGGTCTGCCCCCCGCTCAGCCGAAGCTGAGGATCCGGGCAGCGTTGAGGGGAGCTCTCGCTCACCCTCTTCAACGGGGTACGGTCAGCCATGCTGCTACCGCCCGACTCCTGTGGTGCTAGGCACCACTCTGAACACAGAGTGAAGACATCTGAAAAAAACAGGGCCTTATATACTCCTAGTTGACCCAGATTCACTTTCATGAACCAATCAACCGTGCCGAGACTGACTCATCTTGAGCGTCTCAACACCGCATGCGTGAAGAAGCCAAAGGTCAGCGTTACGCTTGACTTGATTCGTTCACACGCCTCAATCTCCAAGCATAGGTTCTGAAACCCGGGGAAGCCCTTTCTGGCTCCACCCCGAGTTCTCCACTGCGTGGGGGTTTCTTATCACCGTCGTGTATCACATTGATAGTATGGGAGACTGTGTACAACTTCATATGAATGGATCAGACCTTACAGAGCAATTCTGCAGCCTCTACAGGGTCCTCGACGGGGTCCCTTAGAGCAACGTCTGGGCTGCAGCACTCAACGACGGATTCTAAGGTATCTGTTTGATCAACATTCACGTATAATTGACATGCCACTGACTCTCAATGATCTACACTCCATACCATTGCTTCTCGTTGTGTTTTCGACAACCCCGGCACCACTACTCTTTGTAGTTGACCACAGCCTTCGATTTTAATCGAGAGCTGCGGCGGGGTTTTGATCTCCAGTATCCTACACATTTCTTTCCAGATCTGGTATTCAAATTCCCGTCCCTGGCCGGAATGTAACACACTTGGAGTTCCGAAAGGCAGCATCCAATTTTCACCAAACCTTCCATACAAGTGGCCGCTTTGTGATTCTTGAGGGGATAGATCTGCACATATTTAGTGTAGTAATCCATCACCACCATCATACAGGTGTTCCCGTCTTCTGACTCTTCAATACCAGAAATGATATCTAGAGCGATTCTGGCAAACCTGACTCCAAACAGTTCCTGCTGTAGCGGCATCTTTCCGAGACCTACCCCGGGTTTGACTTTGCCACAGACGGAACAACTGGATATCCATCTTTGAATATCTGCTCCCATCCCAGTTCAGTAGTAAGGACGCCTTATTCTGGCAACTGTCCTTTTCCGTCCTAGATGTGCTGCACTCCTATGTTCGTGACATAGGGTCATTAATCCGGAACGTAGTTCTCGAGGGACCACTAATTGCAGAGTACGCTTAAGCGGTTGCAACGTAGTTCTCCATCGATATAATACTCCAGCCCGAACCTCCAATTCCTTCCACTGACAACACAGATTACGAAATTCTCGGCTTTCAGGCGAGATCTCGGGTCCTGTAGGTCGATGGAGCCCATTTGCTACCAGTTTGTTTAACCTGGACAGATCTGGGTCAGCCTGTTGACTTTCCTTAATCTGTTCCAGCGTCCACTGATAGTTCTGGGGCGTTTTCACTTTCTGGGAGCGTAGGGCAGCTATCACTGCTCTATGTTCACCACAATCCCGGCAATCTGGACGTCCACATTTCCGCACTGGCCTCCTTGAGAGACAATCCGCATTAATGTGAGACTTTCCAGCTCGGTGCTCGATCTGGCAGTTAGTTAATCCGAACTCGGAAAGGGCTGCCAGCCATCTTCCAATCATTCCCTCGGCAACTTTGAAGTTAAAGAGCCATTTAAGAGAAGAATGGTCGGTACGCAAGATAAAATCTCCACCCGCTAAGAAGTGTCGATATTTCCTTACATACACCACTACTGCTAAGAGTTCCCTCTTAGTGGCACAGTAGTTCCACTGGCTTTTGCTTAAGCTATTGCTGGCAAAGGCTATTGGAACTTCCATACCATCCTTAATTTGAGACAACGCCGCTCCGACACTCTCATTACTAGCGTCGGCATCAAGAATGAACCGACCCTGGGGCAGAGGGTACTTCAACACAGGAGTCTCAGTAAATTTTTGTTTTAGTCCCAGAAAAGCAACTTCGGCTTCTGGAGTCCATTGGATCTCCTTTGGCTTCCCTGGCTTATCTAGTACTACATACTGTTGTATAGGGTGTGCAATTTCAGAAAAACCCGGATAAAGTCGCGATAATACGAACAAAATCCTAGGAAAGACCTTATGTCTTTTATATTCTGGGGACAGGGCAGTTGGCCACGACCTCCAACTTAGAGGGATCTGCCCAGATTCCTTCTCCGGAGACGATCCGTCCCAAGTATTCCACAGACCTACAAAACAGCATACACTTCTGGGGTTTGAGCTTCAACCCATAGGATTTAATCTGCTCAAGTACCTCCTTCAGGTTTTCTAGACACTCTACATAATTCATTCCGAAGATGATTATGTCATCCAGATAAACCAGACACTTCTTCCACTGTAGGCCACGCAACATCTAGTCCATCCTGGATTCAAATGTCCCAGGAGCGTTACAGAAGCCAAATGGCATTACGGTGAATTCGTAAAGCCCTTGATGCGTAGTAAAAGCCGTTTTGGGCTGATCTTTACTATTCACCTTTACCTGCCAATATCCGGACTGGAGATCCAGAGTACAAAACCACTGATTCCCACCTAGAGAGTTGAGACTCTCATCGATCCGAGGTATTGAATAGGCATTTTTCCGGGTGATACCGTTTAGTTTTCTGTAGTCTATACAGAACCGGCAGGTACCATCCTTCTTAGTAACCATTACGACAGGGCTAGCCCAAGGACTTGCACTGGGAACGATTACTTTCTGGCTCACCATTTTCTCTACTTCCTCTTCTAAAGCTTCCCGTTTTACCGGAGGCAGCCGTCGATAAGGAAGGCGGAAAGGTTGGTGCCCATCAGTGTCAATCGTGTGTTCCACCCGGTCAGTTTGTCCCAAAGGATCCCCTGGTCGAGCAAAGATTGACTCCACACTCTTAAGAAGTATTCTTAGTTCATGTCGTTCCCCACTATTAAGTGCGTCTGCTGACTGAACCAAGGCTTCCAGAGTTTCATGCAACTGACCTGGGACTGGAAAGTATCCTGTTCCAGAATCAATAGCATTTACTCGAACTTCTTCATAATCAATTCCCTCGAAGTCCAGTTTTCCCGGTTCGGATGTCATATCTTCCCCGTTTATGTTGGAAACTGGAACAGGTGTGATTCCCTCTGGACCCGAGTCTACTAGGCCATCTACATGAGCTAGAGTTGCCCAACCCAATGTATCACCTTTCTTCAATTTAATCAACCCGGAAGTATGATTACTGATAGGAATTGATCCTTCTCTCGCACTACCGATCAAAGTATCCCAGGCCTGTATTCCTTTCAAGGAAAACAATTCTTGATTTGGTTTGAATAGCGCAGTTTCTCCGGGTAGATAACCATCCCCAGCTATCAGGACATTAACCATCTGCTGAGGTGGGATACCCACATCTTGTCGAACAGAAATCACTGAAGAAATCTGTCGGCAACTACATTCCACCTCCATTAACTCAGGATATTTGAGTCGGAGTGTGCCGTCTTGTAGATCCACAGAGCCTTCATAGAGGGTGAGAAAATCTACGCCTAATATTCCACTCTCCTCGTTATCACTGAGTATGGCACCCCATACGAATTCAGTTTTACCTATCGAGACCGGAATAATCACACTGCCATAGCATCTCATTTGAGCACCATTTGCAGCTTTTGCCGAAGCTCCAGGAACATGACATTCCTGGGCGAACCCGAAAGACTGATAGATTCCATTGTTCAACACAGAGCGGCTTGCGCCAGTATCTAGTAATAGATCTATCTTTCTTCCCTGAATTCTAGCTGGCACATACCAGCGTCGTCCACCTAAGGGAGACGGCTGTCGTATAAACCGCAAGATCCCATCTAAGGTTCCGAGGTCCCATCCACGTTGACTAAGCCATTGCAGACAGGGATGCCCAGGTGAAAGATATTTACTACAAATCGTTGCGTCTGTATTCCATATCTTCCCCTTTTCTGGCAAGGTTGGGACGGGTCCCTTCCTTTTTATCTCGTTGGTTTGTGTTCCCTGGCACACACCTTCCCGGACCGTAGTGTTGCCACCTTCTACAGTCCTCCCTCGTTTTCCGGATCACTTCTGGAAGCAACCGGTAATGCGGGCAGACCACGAGGTGTTTCCACCGTGGATATGTTCCGGGACTCTGGACAATCTGGAGAGATATGTCCCATCTTGTTACATCCCAAACAATGTCGGACGTCCAGCTGGTTCTTTTCCACCTGGCCCATTCTTTCATTGATTCTGGCTAGTAACTTCATTACCTTGGAAGAGTTCTCCTCCGGTTCTGCAGGTTTGGGTTTAGCCGCTGCCACAGAAGGTACATCGCTGTTCCTTCCAAAGCTAGAGGATCTACCACGTCTGCGTCCCCGTTGATGGAAACCTCCCCTTCCGAGCACCATTGAACAAACATTAGACAGTATATCCTCTATTTCCGTCTCCTGACACTCGTAGGTATCTTCTCTCTCCTCTTGTTGCCAAGAAGAGCCTACCATGTTAACCCGAGAAGTTTTTCCTGGATTAGCATATTTTCCAAATAGCACACACCGTTGTTCATAGGCATCTACTATCCGGAGTACCTGCATGAAGTTCATTCCAGGTTCCCACTTTGAGATGACTTCCGTTCTCAGGTCATCATCTCGAAGCCCTTTCACAAACTGAGTTTGTAGATCTTCATGCAGCGCAAGAGAATCTAATCTCGTTCCCGGGTAGACTTCCATCAACATTTGTTGTAGAGCCAGCCCATAGGCGCAAGTTGTCTCCTCCTGACCCTGGATCCTCTTTAAAATTTGATCTAGGATTCAGCATTACCAGCTGATCACAGTAGTATGAGGCTAGCTCCACTAACTCATCCCATTCCGTACCACCGGAATGGCGAAAAGTGTGAAGTGCAGCTTCCCCGGCTCCATCTCGCAGCACTCTTTTGAGGTATGGCAATGCATCGACCTTGTTCCAGCCGTTACACTGTATATCCTCACAGAATCCGACAAACCAGTGTTCCCACTCCATTCCCTTTCCGTAAGGTTTAGGAATGACAGCGTTCCTTCTGGCTGCGTTTTCTGGTCGCATGATCGGGACCTTGTCGGCCCGTGCCATTGACAGGTTAAATACCCGATCTTGCTCCCCTACTTGGTCAACAGAATTGAACCCTAGCTCGGCTATAGCTTTGCTAGTATGTTCCGGACTCTGATAACCCGATCTTGACTCGGAAGGTAGCCGGAAGCTTACCAATGGAGTCCGTGCACCCCTTACTCCAGATGTGAATCTAGTTGGGGTCCTTTCAGGAGCTTCTGTCCTCCCAGGAGGGGAATAGAGATGATCCCTAACATTGCTCCAGCCAGCTTGTGACGTATGCATCCTTTTGGATGTTTCTGCCTCAGTTCGTTGAGCCTGATCCTTCATGTAATGCACATGTTGGTCCAATTGCTCAATCCTTGCTAGAGCCTCTGTCTCGCGAGCCGAGAGTTCTTCCAAGGTATAGTGCCGTTTAGCTACTTCCTCAGCGACCTCTCGATTCCGAGCCTCTAATTCCCGAAACATTTCTCGAGCTTCTCTTTTCCGATCCATCTTGGCTAAGAGCTCCAACCCAAGAAGGCCTTCGGGATTCATCTTGGAGGTTACCTGGAAGGTATCCTCCTCACCATCCGGGGGAGTACTTGACTCTCCAGGACTATCTGTCTGAGACCCAATCTTGCTGAGTCCCTCCAGATCCCTTGCGGGGCCATTCTGGCTGTCAGCCGCCGGACTGAAACTCTTCAGGACCGTCGAACTCAGATTCTGAGCGGCTGTTCTCTTCTGAGATTTCCCTTTACCAGACTTCTGGGTGTTACCCCCTCCCTCCAGTTTAGGTGACGTTTTGTCATTCCGAGCTGAAAGAGCCGGTTGAGAAGTTACCTCCTCATCCTCGCTCTCTTGTGCAGCCTGGGATCTGGTTTTTATACCAGCCCCGTTCATTCACCGAGAATCCCGGGTTGTGCAAGCAACCTAGGATCCTGGTCATGGCACCAATGTGGTGGTCGCCGCCTGTCTAGCGGGTTAGATGACCCCAATCCGGAACGCTAGTTCCAGGCAGGATTCCACCCTACGCGCTCTACGTAGGTTGGTTCGGTTTTCGGTGAGTTTAAACGGAGCTAGTCACACATAACACAACAAACGTCTCTTAATAAACAGGAATGTTTATTAACAACTACTTCCCGGAAAGATCTAGAAGATCTTTCCCACAAGTACAGTACCCCAGCACAATGTGCCAGGTAAAGCTGGAGAGGCTAATCTAAAAGACTCGCCTAACCTCCAGGAAGGTTCTGAGAACCCGCCTGCAAAGTGAGGGCCCAAGGGTCTGTTCCATAGAAGAGACGCGGGAGGACAGCCTGTCGACCTACTGTGAACGCTGAGTATATATACCCAGCGCTACGTAATCCCAGACTATATATATATATGTTCTTTTACCTAGAATAGCCACATTTATAGTATTTAGCTAATAATATTTTGAGGAAGATTGCCCCACCCAATAGACATTATGACCACATAATTATTTTTACTGTCCTCCAATATTTATATTTTTGCCCATTCAATGGCCAATTGCACTGCTTTCGTGAGAATGATCCATATACACCTAAGGTATATAACATGTATACAACCGGTGTATATATATTGCGCACAGTATATTTCTCTTTATCTATGCTTTGTGGCAAATACAGGTATTATGGTCCCGTATACATGGAAAAAGAGTATTTTATATGCCTCATATGCTATATAGCACGCAATATGGACGTATACCTATGATAACAAGTCGACTTACATCGGATACATGTATACACAATATCAACTGGTTTCATATAAAAGCAGCAGTTATCTCTGGGGACCAGACTTGTAGTAATCTCCAAAAAATAGCGAGGTGATTATGTAGACTCTGGCCGAGGAGATTATGGTAGCTTTATCTGAAACCAATTTATTTGTATTTATTGACCACCGTTCATCGCTAATATTTTCAGTGCTTTTCAATTTACAAAGATATCAAACTTAATCGATGTACCTCCTATTATGTATGTAAATATAGTTCCTACATTGCATGTGACCCACCGTTTACACTAAATACGGTCAACGTGCTAGCACGGCAGCAGTATCTACCTGCCTGCCCATCTACCTACCTACCCATCAATCTACTTACCCATCAATTTACCTATCCATCGACCTGCCTACCCATCGACCTGCCTATACAGGTGACTGTAGATTGTCTGGCAATAGTCGTCAGGCAGTGGCAATGTACACTGTAAAAATTGTTGACTTCAGAATATACCTGTGCGTTTACACTTATGACTATCCCGGCATTTACACTAGACGATTATAGGCAGTGATTCTTGAACCTGATGACTTTCAGCTGTAAAAGTCTAGAAATCATCTAATATAAATGCCAAGAATGTGGTGACTGCAGATCGTCTGATTACGTCGGATTAGGCAATAAAGCACCACCACATAACTATTGTACATGCTGTGATGTCATCTACATAGGCGGCGATTCTGTGAAAACTCATAGTCATCAGTATAAATGCTCGGATAAATTCTGACATCAACAACTTTTGCGGTGAACATTGCCACTGTCTGACAACTATTGGTTGACAATCTACAGTCACCACATATTTAGTCTTCTAGTGTTAATGCCAGGTATAAGTCTTCACAGAGCTGCCACCTATCTAAGCGACTAATTCAATCCCGCTTGAAATAGTTGCGGGCATCAGAGCATGTCCAATAGTTGTGAAGTGGTGCCAAATTGTGTAATGTGATATAATCAGGTGATCTACCGTCGCCACATGTTTGACGTTTACATTAGACATTGGCATTAAATTAGTGTAGCCTTTAGGATAAAGGTGTTGTACTGCACTTTCTCTTTTCAGAATCATTGTTGTTTTTAAATATCATTACCAGAATCATTATTATTTTCTTATTTCTCAATTTTCTGTTATCAGCAGAGCATTTTTCAGTTTGTTAAAAAGTTTTGATTGATATTTCCCATCAATCCCCAGTTAGATGATAGCTCTGTCAAGTGTCATGTAGGATTCAGATGTTCTTCAGGGGATGGATTGCAAACTTAAATACAGGAAAACACAGGCTAAAAACTCTTTGATTACTGTTATCTGACAGATCATGGAGTCTAGGATACACCAAACTTGATCTGTTAATTCTGTAGCTCCCTTGACCGAAATGTTATGATCACAATATTGTCTGCTTCCGACATTTACCATAACTTGTCATGCGTGTATTATTTCACATTTTACTCCAGTAATCTCTTGATTTATATACTTGGTTAATATATCCATTTACATGGAGGCATAAACATGAAATATATTGGCTTATTAAATCCCTAAAGTACAAAAATCTTTAGGACAACAATCCATCATAAACCAAACCTAATTATAGTGTAATTAATGAAAACCAAACTAGCACAAATATATCTCTCTAGTAGAAATCACTGCACGAACACCATCAGTTTACCTATGAATGCGCCTGGCGCATATAAGTAGGTATTTTGCGTGTAAAAGGTCATCCTATTCCCCCTTGTGTATGCACCTCATCTGTAGGTGTATATAAGCGTCCAGTGAACAGGGCCTCACTGAGAGTGGCCAGAGGTAGGTGGTGAGGGGTGGGCTTCCTACTGAGGACACCAGTGACCTGTTTCACTAGTTTCGTGACATGTCTAGATGGCATTTCCGGTTTTTCCGGTTTCATAAGGACTAGACATTATACTTTGTTTTGTCCGTTCATGCTTGCACTGTTGGTGCCACTTTTGCCACGAAACTAGTAAAACAGGTCCCTGTTCTTCTACCAATACAAAGGGGTGGGAGGCAGCGGGGACAGGGTATTTCCTCTGATATATGCCTGGTGTGAAATACAGCCAAGACACATCTGTATATAAGGCCTGGGCGTATATATATGAAGACAAGTCAATATTCAGCCAATACATGCACTTCTGCGATGGTGTATATATGAATAAAATGGTGGTTTTCATGCAGTGAATACACAACGATCTATCAGAAACCAAACCTTATGGCGTAATTAATGAAAAACCAAAGTGGGACAAATATATCTCTATAGTAGAATTATCTTTATGACAACAATCCATCAGAAACCAAACCTTATAGCATTATTAATGAAAAACCAAAGTGGGACAAATATACCTCTATAGTAGAATTATCTTTATGACAACAATCCATCAGAAACCAAACCTTATAGCATTATTAATGAAAACCAAAGTGGAACAAATATATCTCTATAGTAGAAATATCTTGAATACAACAATCCATCAGAAACAGAACCTTCCCTTTGCATGCCGCTGTGCCATACATTACTATTACTTTCTGACATCCCCAATTCAAGTAAACCTCATCACTGTCAGGTGAGGTGTCAAACCAGACTCACACGTGCAGATAATTCATCACTCCATCTTCCCACTCACAAAGCCCCGATCCAAGACACCTGCTGTGGCGAAACAAGGTCAGAGTAGCATCTACAAATCTCCCTGACATATATGTGGAGCGTGACATTTCATGGTCCACAGAATCATCTGTATCTGAGGCTGATAATATCGAAGTTACAAGTGAGGATTCTGATATTCTACTCATAAATCCATACAGTCCAGAATTAGGTCATATGTTTGGCATACATCCTACGGGGCCATAGGTCTACATTGTGTAAGCTATGCATCCCCCCTGACACACATACACACTGAAATTACTAATGATCAGTCAGCCTACTTATATTCAACTCATGCTATTTAATCTTAGGTATTTCATTGTATTTCACTGATTGCACTAGAATTTCTGTTTAATGTTGACTTATTTCCGAGGAGCATACGACCGCCTTTACCTGAAACAAGTATATAAAGTGTTTATTATCAACCTTTTCCACATAGGTGGCTTTCTGATATAGGTTCATTTTAGGTATGGATTACATTTTATTACACACTTTTTTTTCCTTATGCAGCCTTTATTCTCTCCTTTGCCTTTGAGTCTGTGACATATGGAAAATTCAACGTTGATTATGAAATCTTTCTAAAACCCTATTGAGTATCTTTTGAATAATTTCATGTAGCTAGGAGCAAATGTTATTTCCATTTACAATGGAGGAACTTGGTATGCCTCAATCCTTTCAATAAATAAATGTAAGAGAAAATATAAATCAGTAAGCCATTTGTATTCAAGAATGTTTGAATAAACCTAGAGAATGGATTTAATAGTTGTTCTCAAGTATCATCAACAGGATTCTGTGTGCCAGTGGATTCTCAAGGCTCTAAGCATAGTTCGTTAAGAATCCTTTTCCCATAGAGCACAGTTAGAACCTTCTACAGATTACGACTTCGAGAGTGTGAGATCTATGAGAGGGCTGCTCTTTCATGAGAGGTGACCACTGAAGTGTGAGCCTGCGGTCTGCCACTGAACAAATGTATCTTGGTGAGCTAAAATATTTGGTAGTGCCAAATTGCTTAATGTTGGTTCTTGACCTGAAATTGTTCTCCCTATTCAGCTGATGTTTATCCGTATTAAAGGGTCAAATAATCAGTGGGTTGTGTTAAATGTTAAGTGTTAGCCAAAATGTCAGGTGAAAATATGGCAATGGGCACCTTGCATCCTATTACATCCCTGGCAGAAACATGAAGGCTGACGTTTTCATCCCCGCCTAATCACTTGACATAAAGAGTAGCGTGATGAAAACTTAGCTATTGCAGTTACTCAATAAGGGTGGCCATTTTTCTGAGACTCTCGCAGGAAAAGAAATAATCATTTCTATCAATATTTAAAGGTATATAGGAATAGGGAAACCAAGTACTGGTAATAAAAAGTCAAAGTCACTCGGAAATTTTTTTCCGAGCCTTACCTCGTAACTTTGAACTTTTGTCCGTCGGAACATAGTTTTTCTCTATTATTGTGTATGTCTATATGGGCCCATTCTAGCATCCAGCTGACGCATCTGAGTGCATTTTCTGACGCTCAATAAACCCAGCATTCTGGGGGTCGTTTTATTTTCTTGGTGTACGAGAGTTGGACGCCGGAGAACATATTGGAGAGGGCGAAAATACATATATTAATTACGGAAAAATATAGACGTACATACACAATATTACCATGATTTGGATCTGCGTGGTTGTATTCTCCAAGTAGTTGATGCATAGTAATACTCCGAGCGATAGCGAGGTGTAATGCGTAGCATCAACTATGAGGAGAATACGACCACTCAGATCCAAATCATGGTTATATTGTATTTATTACCCACATTTAAGCAATAAATATGATCATCAGAAAACCTTTCAACGTAGTTAAGAAGTTATGTTTACATTTTTTTACTGACGTTTGGGGACTACTTTCATCTCAAAAATCTGTATCCTCCTAGGAGGGTACAGAGCTCCGTATCCTACTCAGTTGCGATCTGTAAGCTCCATAGGCTTAGTATGGAGACTCCGTATTAGGTGGGTAATAAAGAAATAAAAACATGAATAAACATTCACCTGTAGATGAGAGTGCAATGAGAGAACAATGAACCGCTAGGTTTTCTACCCAACGGTTTCGCGCCGGTTTCTCTCCGGTTTCCAAGTTTGGTTTTTTTCGGTTTTTTTTTTCAAGTTGTTCATCAAACGCACCCAGCTCCGCGCTCACCGTACTTCCCACCAGACGTGAAAGGGGCACAGGCAGCAGGCACTTCAGAATGCCCGGGACACCACTGCGGAGAAAGCAAGGCAAAACATAAGTCGAAGTACTTTTCGCTTAATCCTTATTTACCACCACATGTCGACATACCAAACTATGATCAAATGTTGTCAGCGAGTATGGGGTTACTGCGCAGTCTGTCGCAGTCGGGTAAGGATACAAGTGGTTATGCAGACAACATTGCTTATCTCGTGGATAGGAAGGTAACCCATACAGGAAAATCTCTTGAATAGTATGACCAGGCAATGAGGGAAAAGTGTGATAAGTTAGGTGTACAAGGCTTCGGATATGGAGAGAGTTTTTTGACTGAGAAATATTTGAACTATGAAACTACTTTTTCTTTTGTTAACCTCAGACAGGTGAGAGAACACCGGGTGTATGTTGGAAGTACAATTCCAAGGAAGGTTGTATGTGGGTAAATTGCATGTATAAGCATGATTGCTCGCACTGTGCGTCAAGTCATTCGGTCTTGACTTGCCGCAAGACAAAAGTCGAGCAGAAGGACGCCAAATGAAACTTTGAATTTCCTCTAAACAAGACTCTAACAAATTTAGAGGAAAACCCTAAAAATCTAGATGTGTACGTAAAACCAGGAAAAAGAAAATTTATCAATACTAACCATTGTGCGGGCGTGAGGAGACTCACGTGAAATTCTGGCGCAGAGGTCGTTCATTGCGAAAGCAGCGATTCTTTTAGTTTTAAGAATAGTAAAAGTATGGAAGGAGGTCTTAAGAAGGAGGTTGAAAACTTTCATCCAGTTTCAATAAGTGTAAATAGTGTAAATAATGGTGTTTCGCAGGAATCGGATTCAGAAGAACCTAGCGTTGGAAAGTCAGTTGACGCAGGTGGGTTGCCTAACCAAGATGGCGGCACCCATGAGGGAGGGAAGTTAGTTCACGGTTGCGAAATAAACGTTAATATGGAGATATTGACAGGTGACATAAACGGTGTAATATATGGTGTAAATTCCGAAGGTGATCGGACAAGTTATCAAAAAATTTCGGGTTCTTTTGATAAAAAGGTTGACGGTAAAACTATTTCTTCTGATTATCGCTCATGTGAGCACTCGTGTACAGGTACACACACGGTAGGTGGTCAACCGAATCAGTTGAAGTATTGTGCCTTCTATGACGAATGTGTTCAAACGGATTGTGTGCACTACACGAAAACCACTATTTTACATATGTATACGAAACACGTCTTACAGTAGGATTTTGCGTCTAGAAGTTAGACCTGTTATCCGTCTTGTAGACACCTTATCTAGTGGCGTATATACATGTCCATGGTGCGGTCTTATATACGTCATATATACGCCTGATTCCATTGTATATACAATCTCAAAAAGTTCCATTCTCTGCCACTTTGGGACACTACTGGTAGCATATTTCATTTTCCATTAACCATCCAAGTCTGTATTATATGAAAATTGCAATCTTATATTACCAATTTATTTTATGAAAACCTAATCAAGTGTAAATTGATTAAGTACACACAGTAAACCTTGCATTATGGTTTCTTTTAATTGGTTTTCTAATAGATCTTACTTTCAAACACCATTTCAATGTGTGGACAGTGAGGCAAACTACGCGCGCGTCTACATATGGAAACTGTCTTGTAGACGCCCGAAACGTAGACACGTATAAGAGGTGTAATGTAAATATTTGTTCGTTCGCTCTCCCTTGTGGGTATCAGCATTGGAAATTTTTTTTCCCAATTTTTCACCGTATAAGAGGTGTATACAAGTATAAACAAGCCACGATACAGCCGATACATGCATTATCGCGATGGCGTATATATATATGTAAAATAGTGGTTTTCATGCAGTGGTGTGGATGACAATGCAGATTATATTTTATCAGGCGTAAAATATGGTTTTCCAATTGAGGATAGCGATTTCGAAGGTTGTTATTATAGGAAAAACTATGGTAGTATCTATAATTCGGAATTTAAACATCAAATGGATGAGACAATTGAGAGAGAGTTACAAGAAGGAAAAATCACTAAAGTTAAAGAACCCCCAACTTGCATCCATGCAATGGGGGCGGTGAGAAAAAAGGGTGAAGGCAAGTTAAGGCCAATAACTGACTGCAAACAACCTTTTATAGAAAGTATCAACAATTCCATGGATTCGGTCTGTCAGAAATTTTGTTAAACAAAGATTGATGACATCACAGATATTGTACAAGAAGGTGATTTCTTTGCAGTGGTAGACATAAGAGAGGCTTATAGATCAATACCAGTTGGGCCCGAAAATCGAAAATTTCAAGGATTTAAATGGGATGTTCAGGGGGGGGGCGATTCAGAGGAATATTTTGAATCAAATTGACTTGTCTTTGGTTTAAGTTATGCCCCCTACATTTTTTCTCAAGTTTCAGAATTTATTGTCAGATGTTTAAAAAGGAAAGGTGTTGTGAGTGCATTTGGGTACTTGGATGATTTTTTGGTGGTGGGTAAGACAAAAGAAGAATGTCAAGAGAATTTGAATAAGTTGATTAAATTGCTCAAAGAATTGGGTTTTGATATCTCTTGGCATAAGTTAATTCCTTCTTCTCAAAATTGTAACTTATTTGGGAATCGAAATAAATAGCATAGATATGAAAGTAAGTTTGCCCGAAGAAAAAATCCACAGCAACTTATCATGAAATAGCTGTGCTTAAAGGAATTTTAGCACATGCTAGCACTGTCGTACGAGGAGGCAGAACCTTCTCTAGGAGATTGATAAATTTCCAAAAGTATATGAAGGATAGATTAAAACACTGCAGAATACCGGAATGGTTGAGGGATGATATAGACTGGTGGAGTCGTTTTTTAGAAATATTCAACGGATCAGAAAAGATTTTGATTAAGAAAAATGAGTATATTCTTGAAATGGAAACTGATTCCTCCATGTCTGGATTTGGGGCTAGATGGGGTACAGACTGGGTTTTCGGAGTTTGGCAGTCAAAACTAGACCGAATTCCAGAAAATCACAGATTATCTCATCACTGGATTAGGCCCCCATCTGAAGAATTTGAACATATCATAAATGTTTTGGAATTATGGCCAGTGGTGGTAGGATGTCAAAGATGGAGTCATTTATGGAAAAATTCTCATATCAGTATTTTGTCAGATAACACCAAAGTAGTCCAAGCATTAAACACTGGTAGGAGTAGAAATGTGGACACAATGAAATGGTTACGGGAAATTTTTTGGATCAGTGCAATACATGATTTTCAACTATCAGCTAGATATATATTAAGTCAGAAGATAACATAATTCCAGATTTTCTTTCTAGACTAAATGATACAAGGGTTCACGTTCAAATTCCACCTTGGTTAACAGACGGTCTCTGTTGTTTTTAGGTCTGGAGAAGAAGATGAAATTTTACCAGTCATCATGGATGTCTGCAAATATTAGTACGACAAGACATTGCCAGTGGAATCATTATTTAAAGTTTTGTGATGAATTTAAAATTATTCCCTTACCAGCCAGTGTTACCACAATTTGTTTATATATCTAACATTCATGGCTGAAAAATTTAAATATAGTTCTATCTTAAATTATTTATCCGCAGTCTGGGTGTTACATCGAGTTAATAGTATTCCTCACATTGACATTGACGACTTTAAGATTAAACAGACACTTCTAAGAATCAAGAGATGTATAGGGTCAGAGGTTAAGAGGGCAAGGCCCATTACTCAGAAAATCTAACTTAGTTGAAGAAGGGTTTGCCATCACTATTGATAAAATCAAATTTAAAAATGATTGTATAATTATTAATATTGTTAGATCAAAAACCATTTAATTTGGTGACAGAGTCCTTTCCATTCCTTTTAAAAGGCTTAGGAATTCTCCCTTTTGTATTTATTATTATATATGTAGATTATTAGAATTAGTTGATTATAGTACACATAATGATCAACTGATTTCATATATGAAAAATGTTTTGGTAACTAAAGGTACTTACTATTGGTTGTCGACTAAACAGTCTAATTGTTTGGTGGTAAATGGATTAAGCGAAGCTACTTCGCATTTTTTGAGCAGGGGAGGTGCCACCGCTTTACATCACATCGGCATCCCCCTGGCAGACATTAAGGAGCTGGGAGATTGGTCATCGTGGACTGTTTTGTTGTATCTCCAGCGTATGATTAACGCCAACAAGCAGAGTCAATCATTTGTTCCTTGACATTCCATATGTTCATTTCATGCAGATCCAGTCCGGGAGGCAACGGTTATGTGAAATATAAAG
Organism: Alentia gelatinosa; assembly: GCA_950022655.1. Classification (NCBI taxonomy): domain Eukaryota; kingdom Metazoa; phylum Annelida; class Polychaeta; order Phyllodocida; family Polynoidae; genus Alentia; species Alentia gelatinosa. Next base: position 122,598,671 of record OX465581.1, read on the forward strand.
AGATGTTTATATAAATATAACCAGCCGGGAGTACCAGTGGATACCACTGGATGGCGCGATAGTCTGGTACCAGAATGAACAGCGCCCCTACCAGAGGGCATTGCAGTTGATTGAGGACTAGGCACTAAGCACTCACCACTTCGCTAGCTGCCATAGAGAACACTTCTCAACAAAAAATTTTCTTTACTGGCGGTTATTATTATTTCACTTTATTCAATTATTCACATAAAGTGATCATATATATATCATAATATATATGATTAATGCCAACAAGCAGAGTCAATCATTTGTTCCTTCACATTCCATATGTTCGTTTCATGCAGATCCTGTCTGGGAGGCAACGGTTATATATCATTATATAACTCCGTTTATATAAATATAAATTATCAACCAATACCCTTCACAGGTTTATTCACTGCGGTATATCAATTGTTGTTTTGCGTCAAGTATACTTTCCAGGTTACCCGGTTACCTGATGCGGTAACCGGAGGATTCTTGGTGATGCTAATTTGGTTTAAACAACATTCCGCTCTTAACTGCTCACCTGAGCAGTAAATTTTTAATCTCGGAGAGGTTAAAAGACCTAAAGCATGGGTCGGTCAAGGAAGAAGGCGCCTTCTATGAAGGCTGATGATATACACTCAGGAATGGATGTTCTTGGGGAATATTTGGATGGTATGCCAAATGTTTTTGTGGATAAAAATGTGGAATTGAGGGCTACAGCGACTTCGCGAGACGGGCAAGCCGGCGGGCAGTCTGGAGCGACAGCGAGTTCGGAGGTGGGTGATGCGAATTCTTCTGCAGCAGCTACGGGTGGAGCGAATTCCAAGATGGAGAAGAGGATGGATAATCTGGAATCGTCGATTTCTACCATTCTTCGTCTGGTGACAACAAATAATGGGAAGTCAAGAGGAAATCGTTCCAAGTCCCGGCATCGCAGACAAGTTTCTACAAGATCTTCCCCGAGCAGCTCAAGAGATTCAAGTGCGAGTTCTGAATCCAAGTCGAGATCCAGAAGTTCTGACGATAGGAAAAAGAGATCTGGTAAATATGATACTTCCAGATATCTTGAGAAGGGGGAAAAAATTAACTCATACGAAAGTTTGGTGTTAGTAAATTTGAAAATGCTAAAGGAGATGTTTGAAAATGGGAAAGATATTTCTGGTTTAATCGACCATCAGATTCTACTTGCAGAAAAGGCTAAAACACAAGTTTTTCAAAGCGAAGCATTGATTAGGTACGATAAATCTGTTAAAGAAAGAGCAAACAAAAAAGGTATTAAATCATTTGATACTATCGATCCTAGCGATATTGTTAGGCATTTGTCGTATGATGGAACAATTTATGCCAAAAATGCAAAACAGATCAAGACAAAAGCGACAAACTCTAGTTTTTCTCACACTTGTAACGCTTATAACAAGCAAGAAAATGGTTTTACTTTTACAAACTGTAGATATCGCCATTGTTGCAGTGTTTGTCACTCCAGTAGTCAAGGGGCTTTCTCTTGTCAAAGCAAGAAGACAAATACCAAATGAAATGCATATCCGAGTAACCTAGATACTTGCGGTAAAGTTGATACAATGTGTCATGTTTTTAATAGAAACCACGTGACTGACCGCATTCCAGAAAAATCAGGTCAGGTCAGGTCAAATAACGCTAACGGTAGTGGTAGATTGAGTATTATTGACACGGATTTACCATACGTTGCTCAAAAGGATAAAAGTCAAGTATCTGATGTGGAATTGGATACGATATGTTCAGAAAAAGACGAAGGTGGTACTTTTTCGATAAATTCTATCGTTGATATCCAAAATGTAAAGTTTGATAATTTTTCAGATTTGAATTTGAAAACAGTAAAAACTGTTGAGATTAACTCTGACATATCAGTGGAGTCGGAGTCCGGGTTTGAACCAAACGATATTTATTTACCTATTTGGGATTCAGAGAATTTGTTAGATTTTGATATAGACTGTATCAACAATGTTTGTAATTGTAACCATTTTATAGGCGAATTTGAGGCTCAACTAAAACTATGCTGGATTAGGCACTACCTCTGGGAGCCTAATAGTACCAGTGGATTAACGGAATTTGATAAAAAATTTGTTTATGAAGGGTTTGTAAACGGTTTTTCAATAGTTGATGATGGGTGTGACACTAACTACTGTTGTGAAAATTATAATTCTATACTGGAACCCGAAATTTATCGCGAAATGACCGATATAATCGAAAGTGAACTTTCATCGAGTAAAGTAGCCTATGCCTCAGTAAAACCTAAATGCGTTCATTCTTTAGGCGCTGTGATTAAGTCAAATGGTAAACTTAGACCTATTACAGACTGCTCAAGCCCTGATAAAACTAGTATAAACAATTTCATGGATACTACTTATGAGTCGTTTTCATATAATTCGGTCTATGATGCTGCTAAAGACCTAAAAGGTAACAAATTTTTAAGTGTAGTAGATATCAAATAAGCCTATCTCTCAGTGAACGTGCGAGCTGATCAAACAATTTTTCAAGGTTTTTCTTGGGATTTAGGTAATGGACCAGAGTTTTTCGAAGACAAACATCTGTGTTTCGGGTTGAAATGCGCACCAAATATTTTTACCAGAATATCCAATTTGGTAGTTGACATAGCAAGTCAGAATGGTATATTTGGAATCACCAAATATTTGGATGATTTTCTAGTAATCGGAGTTGACTATATTGATTGTTTAACAAAACGTAATGCACTTATTGACATTCTCTGCAATATTGGCTTTGAAGTATCCATGTCAAAAGTGACTGATCCCTCGAGATCGACTGTTTTTCTGGGGATTTTGATAAATTCTGAAGAATTGACACAATCTTTGCCTGAAGGTAAAATCGAAAAACTCAAGAAATTGATTGAAACAATCCGGGAAAATAATATGGTATCAAAAAAAGAGTTAGCACAGATAGGGGGGTTAGTTTCTTTCTGTTCTCAGGTGGTACGTGGAGGCAGAACATTTAGTCGCAGGATTTTCGATTTAACTGCCTCAAGCCCAAAACGAGGGAAAATTAAATTAACCCATGATTTACTTGAAGATCTGAAATGGTGGTACAAATTTTGTAATATTTTTAATGGCAAGGAAATTATTCAATGCGAATGTAATCATTGCCCTATTATTTCGGACTCTTCTATGCTAGGTTTCGGGGCTTGGGCAGGTCTCAATTTTTTCTATGGTTCCTGGAACGATAATAAATGTGAAATTATTGAAAATTCTCATTTTGAGAAATCTCCTGAATTGGAAATTATTGAACAGAATATTAATCTGTATGAACTTTGGCCTGTATTGCTCGGTGTTAAACGTTGGTCACATTGTTATAAAAACTGCAGAGTAAGCATTATCACTGATAACATGCAGGTATTGGCTATGATCAATACTGGTCATAGCAGGAACAAGCAATGCATGGCTTGGTTACGAGAGCTGTTTTGGGTATGTTTTTTAAACAATTTAAGCCTAGTAGCTTCTTATATCAGATAATCTGGTAATATTTTACCTGATCAATTGTCTCGTTTAAATTACAGGGGTGTACCAGAAAAAATCGTTAAAACACTTTCAGACAATCAAATGTTCGGTTTTAATTCCAGATAAGGTCCTGGAATCTCTGTTGGTTAAACAGAAGTTGGTTCTACGAGGGTGTGTTTCTGAAAATACTAAGAAGGTCAGGAATAAGCAGTTATCCTGCTATTATCGTTTTTGCGACGATAGGGAATGGTCTTATTTCCCAACTAATAATTCTCATTTATCGTTATATTGTGTACTTTTGTCACAATATCTAAAACCAATTTCTATCAGAAATTATATCTCAGCAGTCAATTTCGAGAATAAAATGAGAGGTCATAATGATATGTCATCGGATTTTCTTATTAAGATGACCATAAAAGGTTTAACCCGTTTTGGGAATAACAGTTTGAATTCCAGATATCCCATAACAGTTTTAGATATGAGGTCTCTGTTTTCAAAATTAGAAATGTCTTCAGATGAAGATTTGGTTATTTGGATTTCTTTCCTCTTAGGGTTTAGAGGATTATTAAGGAAATCGCATTTCACAATTTCCAGTCATACTCTCAGAAGGAGAGACTTGTCTATTTCCAGTAATCACTTGGAAATTAAAATTACTTCATCTAAAGTAGATCAGTTAGGTCTAGATAAAAAAATTCTCCGTTTTGATCGAAATCCCAGAGTCTATTTTTTGTCTGTACAAATTTTTCAATTTATATCTTTCACGGTATAATCCTCATGCAGACGATTTTCTGCTACAATTACCCTCGGGTAAGGTTCTATTGCCACTAAATAACCAGAAAGTTAATAATAAATTGAAATTTCTTTCAAGGTTGTGTGGCTTTGGAGATGACCGGGTTTCCTGTCAGTCGTTGAGGCACGGAGGGGCGACCTTTCTAAAGGACATAGGGGTGGATTTCAATGATATCAAGGCTCGAGGTAATTGGTCTTCCTTGGCGGTTTACTCTTATTTGCATGAAACCTCTATGTCGGTTGCTTCCTCAGATTTAATTGCTACGAAATTTTTGTATTAATTGAACTTTGTTGTGTCTAGCGGGTTTCTGCCCTGCTTTTGATATTTTCCGCCATTCACGTCTTCGTCTCAATCATTCTATCACAATAATTATCGTATTACTTAATGATTATTGTTGTACTAATATTATATTATTATATAACTCCGTTTATATAAATATAAATTATCAACCAATACCCTTCACAGGTTTATTCACTGCGGTATATCAATTGTTGTTTTGCGTCACATATACTTTCCAGGTTACCCAGTTACCTGATGCGGTAACCGGAGGTTTCTTGGTGACGCTAATTTGGTTTAACCCTTTAAGGACGGGTGCCTGCGGACAAGCTACTGCCTGGAGGACGGGTGCTGGTGGCACTTTATACCGCTAGGGGACGGGCACACAGTCGTTAAAACCTACAATACAATTGTTAAATCGCATGATATGATATATAATCTTAATTATTTAAATTCTTTTTAATAGAAATACTCATAATAGTATCATACATACATTCTGTGAAAATTTCATTAATGTTTCTCTATTATATTTTGTTAAAAACGATTTTGTAGATTTTTGAGAAATGATGCCTCAAGGCATCATTCGCCCTGGGCTGAATGATGCCTCAAGGCATCATTCGCCCTGGCCTGGTTGATGCCTCAAGGCATCATTTGCCCTTAAAGGGTTAAACAACATTCCGCTCTTAACTGTTCACCTGAGCAGTCGATTTTTAATCTTACTTCGATATCTAATTAGTTGTTTTAATCTTAGACTTGTATACCTTGATGTGTAGGACTGGGGTTTGTCCCAATGTATTATTGAATAAACCCATGAGTGTGTGTGTATGTGTATACATATTTAGGTGTGTGTCTATGTGTATACATATATGAGTGTGTGTGTATGTGTAAACATATATGATATTATTTTGAATGATATCGGACAATTTGCCTTGAATGATATACAGGAATTTTAAAAAGTTGAGCTTCACAGAGTAAAAACCCGTGTTATTTTCTTCAAACTTTTACAGGTGATAGTTTTGTGGAGTACTATAGATTTAATTTTTAAAAACTATTTGTCACCGTCTTTGTTTTTGAAAGAATTGAGGAAAAAAAAATTTCAGTACATTTAACATAGCGGGAAATGATCACGACACACTCCGATGAACTTTTACCATTACGACAAATCGAACATGTTTGATTTTGTCGGAAGACCTACCTATCAGAACACAAAACCCACTTTCACAATAGACCCGTTCCTTCCGATAAAAATTTCACTTTTTCATTGGAACGCTTGTCGTAAGGCTATCGTAGTGTGTCGGAGGCTCAAATCGTGATAGTGGGATACCCCTTTTACTGTGTTGTTCAAGTATGTATGCTTCGCCTGTCTAGTTAAATGTTAATGTTATATGTGTCCGGAAACAACTGCCGTTTGCATCGTTTTCTTCTAACATAGACACTCTGAGATTGATTGAATAACAGATATTGACTTTGACTAAAATGACACTCGTGGAGTCAAATAACCTGCAAACTGTGGCCATAAAAGCCCCGAGCTGAAAAACATCTGAATAAAATATACTTGTTCTTGGACAATCACGCTGTCTCGTTTCTTTTTAATATTGTCGTGCACTGTTGTCTTAATGTCGAGTTGGATCGGTTCAAGGAAGAGCGTCCATTGGAGATGATTGTACATAATCCCATCATCTTGAATAAAAAAAATAGCCTCCCTTGAAGATGGGTATACTGGAAAAATAGTCCTTTTTGCTATAGAGCAAAGAAATAGTTCCCATTGTAATACCCGTTAATATGGAAATTACTGGGTTTAATTTATTTGAAAAGATGGATAATAAATGCAACAAACGCTGATTTTGTGGACAGGCTGCTCTGTAAACCGCTCGTGGTTGAGGTCGTAATACACTCGCTAACGCTTGTGTATTACTACGCATCAACCTCTCGTGGTTTACAGCCGCCTGTCCACAAAACCAAAAATGAGAAACTTCATACATGTAACACAGAACATTGGACATACATGACAGTGAGTGATAACTATGTACACTAAATGAAAACAAAAATTTAGAAAAAAACTAAAACTAAAAACACGCCCCAAAACAGAAAGACTTTACATTGATATCAAAACATGTAACAGCACAGCGGGGAGCAGGGAGACATGATTTGAACTGATCCACCCTTTAGGCCATTTTCTAGGGCATCCCGCCCTGTCTTACTATCTTGCATTGCAGCACCACGCTCATCATCTTTCTGTGTGGGAACCCCTTAGATTCCATCCAGTATTGCTTTTTCCTCAACCACCCCGTGGTCTCCTCAACCACCCCGTAGTCACATCATTACCGTCATAATTGCCTCCCATTTTGCAAGCCTTTCCTTTTTGCCAAGTAGTCCACATATATGCTTCTCTACACACAAACTGCTGCGTAGTTATATAGAAGTGCATCGAGAATCGTGTAAATACACAATACTCCATGAGTTTGGAAGGGCCACAATCGTCATCGAGGCAAAGCCGAGTGACGATTACAGCCCAACCAAACAAGTGGAGTATTGTGTATTTTGCGATTCAAGTGTGGTTCTGGATTTATCTCACCCCTTTTCTATGATATTAAACAATCACAATTTCAGAATAATTTGAATATATACTTAGCAAATTCATATGACGTCATCTGAAATTCAGTATGTCATGGCCGTGGTGTAGTACTGTCACTCTACGGGGTTGATTGTTGAGTATTTTTTTCTAATGTTATTCCTATGGCTAAACTTGTACCAGGGGTGAGATAATTCCATACTCCAATCATCGACAGACAGGTGATTGTTGTGAAACAGCCTTTATATAGAACGTCCTGACCATGCTGTACAATTCACAGAACGAGATGCTAATTTACTGTTTGTACAGACCCAGGCGTTTACGCCTAGTTCCGTACAAACAGTAAATTATCATCGAGTTCTGTGACTTGTACAAGCATCGTTGGACGTTATATATTTACTATATACCCGAAATTTAAAAAAAAATCAATTTCATCTATCTTAACAAGAAAATTTTTAATGAATGTGTATGGCTAGGTGGTCCGTATTTTAGTGTACGGACCAGTGGTTCGTACAGTATTTTTACGTCATATGCCAAAACGGTGCGTATTTACAGTATATACAGCATGGGTATATAGTAATTACCGATATATGTAGAATTTATTTGAGTTTAGCTCTCTTTACTTTTAGTAAATTCTGAAAACTGTGTTATACATGTGACTATACCTAATAGTTTATGTGTAACTATCCCCCATCGTTTGCATGCGACTATCCCTTGTTGTTTACATGAGATTATCCCTCGTAGTTTACATGTGGCTTTTCTCAAGTAGTTCAATCCCACATAGTTCATATATGAGAACATCCAATAAAGATTTCTTTATGTTTCAATATTGCAGTTAGAATAGAAAGTCTAGCTTAGCTTTTCAATATGATAATAACCATAGATTGCATATTATCAGCAATATTGTATATATGTAACTGATATATGTGGAGAATACTGGCATCGCAGATTAACATCTACAGTTTATATTGTGTTATGTGCTATAGCTCCGATGTTGATGACTGCAAAATGTGAACATTCTTAATTGCTGCTGCTATGACATTCTCACATACCACTGCGCATAGCGACACTCTTAAACTCGAAACCTTTGCTGACTAGTAGTACAAATCCTGTTCGTCACTGAGTGACGAAAGAATATCAATACATCCCTCCGTACCACGTGACCACTCATTCTACTATTTAGTGAGTTTTAGAATGGCATTTTTAGTGATGTTATGATTTATATTGTTTCTCATGAGAAAATCTTATATCTGTCATCCCCCTGTATATAAATTGTTATTGTTGCGTTGAGACAAAGTTAACATTAAATATTTCCTGCTTGGAAGAACAAAATGTACATTTTGAATGCGAGAAATAAAAACCTTAAAAAAATTAATTTCTGGGTATATAATAATAAAGAGACAGTGAATGTTACTGAATTCCTCGATATTTTGGTTAGAAATACTCACCTCGTTCTTCAAACTCCGTGAGTATTGCTGATAAAAAAACCTCTGAACAGATTCCATTCAGACACACAAACTATGTCTCCATATATTACGTACATGTCTCTATATATTCTGTACAGATATACAATTTATGGAACAGTCCCAGATGTGTATCAGGATCAGTTCTGGTCTATATCCTTTTTATGTCAAACGTCTTGGGTTGGTTTTTGTAGCAGACCTGGTTAGATAAAGCTTAGCTGAAAACTAGAGTCAGTTACCTTTGAACCTTTGTTGACATCACTCCAGAGCACTGCAGATGTGACTGGATACTAGCACTGGAGCGACATGGCATTGAACCACCATTCTGCACTACGCTACCTTCTATCAGTGATACCGCTCATTGGCTTCATCAATGCAACATGCCCGACAACCTATCCAGATACTGGAGTTTCAGGCTTCTTCCTTCCCTTTGGACAAAATATTGACTCTTTCGATACTAGTGTTAAATACAATACACCACGTTCACCTTACATTCTATTCGCTAGTAAATCAAGTTACCAAGTACAGGTACGTTTTATAATATTATCAAACTTTGTGACTTGAGGTACCTGGCACTTACATTGTAGTTGATGGTTTTGGTATACAGCATATAGCCTATGACCCATGGGCGCCGCCATGATGCCCCCCCCCCCCCCCCCGAGTAGGTGTTCTTCACTAATGGAGGTGAAAAAGTAGGTGTTCTTCACTAATGGAGGTGCAAAAGAAGTGAGTGATGATGGGGAAGTGTTACAACTCTAGCCCTGATCACATATGTATATAGAGTGTTCCATGTGGAAAATATCATGTCTTGGGTTTAATTATTTTCTCATCATGCTCTGGGATGGGTGTCAAAGGAACCATGGTAAAACATTGAAAGGCAGTTGAATTTCGTAAGTACAAAGAACTAACAATGGCTCTGTCCCCTATAAATAGATATTTTATCTGACACTAAATACAAATTCTATTGTGACAGGGTGGAAGGTGAGCAGGGTGCCTGGTGGCAGGATGTATTGGTGACAAGGTGTATGATGTAAGGTGTGGGTTGCATCTTGTTTTGTAACTTGTACAGCATGGTCAGGACGTTCTATATAAGTAAGGTGACAAGGTGCATATCAACAGGGTGTATGGTGTCAGGGTGTATGTGTAATATATTTATGATGTTGGATCTATGTACAAGGTTCCACATTCAGCGTTGATTTGATTCGCTAGTTAAATAAGTTATCAAACTTTGTGATATAAGGCACTTACATTGTAGTTTTTGGTATGAATAGATATTTTATCTGACCCTTATGTGTATGGGTGGCAGGTTGTATGGGTGGTAGGGTGTATGGCAGTAAGGTGTATGGCGGCAGGGTGTATGGGTGGCAGGGTGTATGGGTGGCACTGTGTCTGATGGAAAGGTGTATGGGTGGCAAGGTGTATGGGTGGCAGGGTGTATTGGTGGCAGGGTGTATGGGTTTCAGGGTGTATTGTGGCAGGGTGAATGGATTGCAGGGTGTATGGGTGGCAGGGTGTATTGTGACAAGGTGTATGGTTGGCAGAGTGGCAGGGTGTATGGTTGTGGGATGTATGGGTGACAGTGTGTATGGGTGGCAAGGTGTATGGGTGACAGGGTGTATGGGTGGCAGGGTGTATGGGTGGCAGGGTATTGATCAGATACATCCCGAATCCGAAGGCAGAGGGATGTATCTGATTAATAATTTTACCAAGTATTTTGACGTACTAAGACAGTCAGCCCGTTTTCGTATTATTATATACCTATAAATGGCAAAATTCTAGCTAGTCATGTGATCACATACGGTCGAAAATCACGAAATGGCAGCAAATGGGCTATATTTTGAATATTTATTAAAGTTCTTTTTGAGGAATGGTTTAAATGGTTCCCATGCATCTAGGGCATTGTAAGGCAGAGTCTAGAACCATTAATACCACATAACTCTAATATTTAGACAAATTATGGCTAAAAACGTGAGGGCGTCACGTTACGACACCGGCATAAAATCATGCATAAAATAAAATCAAAAAGAGATAGAATCAAATAGTTTTCACAGTTTTTAATTACTTTCATATATGTATCTTCCCAGCATAAAATGATAGGCCTACATAGCTTTCTTCATATCAAACTCAATTTGTGCTATTTTGGTGTAGTTTAGGCAGTCACGTTACGACACCCCTTAAACTATTAATAACTTCGGTTCTCTTTAATATTAGTAAAAGTTCTTTTGTGGTATTAAAGGGTCGATATATACCTACGAAATGGCGAAAAAATGAAGTCTTTATCTTTACTAGAAAAAAGTTATCAGCCCCAACGTATTTATTCGTCAAGTTGCGACCCTGGGGGGTGTTGCATAAACCGGGAACGATAAACCATGTAAATTTTGGCGAAGAACGATAGTACAACGAAAATACAACGTAACTTTTTTCATTGTGTTGCACAAAACACATCGTTGTGTTATCGTTCGTCTGTTTATACAACGAAAGTAACAACGAACGATAAAAGGAAAAGTAGGCAAGGTACCCGTTTGACCCCGGGGAATCCCGGGAAATCCCGAGAAAATCCCCCAATGACGTCCTGAGATGTCTGAATCTAACAATTCTAACTTTAAAAAGGGAAATTGCTATTGTGTCACTAATAACAGGGCGATTTTCATAAACAAAACGTCGTTAGAAAGCTAAGAATTAGGCCTATCTGTTGACATATATATACATGATATATAAATATATTAAAAGTAGATATATGGTATATTGACATGATATACCTGTGTCGTATATTTCGTCAAATGGGAATCCTTTAATGTATACATATAGTATACATAATGGACTGACTGACTGATCGACCAACCAACTGATTGTGCCACCTTCCAATGTCCCACCTGAGCTGGGCTGCACCGCAAACAGATAGGCCTAAGTCTTAGCTTTCTACAGTACGCAAACATTCAACCGGCCGGGCCGGGAGCAAACCGGGCCGGTTTGATCCCGGACCCGGTTTGTTCACGGGCCCGGCCGCACCCGGGCCCGGCGCACCCGGGCCCGGTTTGATCCCGGGCCCGGTTTGATCCCGGGCCCGGTTTGATCCCGGGCCCGGTTTGATCCCGGGTCCGGTTTGATCCCGGGCCCGGTTTGGTCACGGGCCCGGTTTGGTCACGGACCCGGCCGCACCCGGTTTGATCCCGGGCCCGGTTTGATCCCGGGCCCTGTTTGATCCCGCACCCGGGCCCGGCCGCACCCGGGCCCGGCCGCACCCGGGCCCGGTTTGATCCCGGGTGCGGCCGGACCAGTTTGATCCCGGTCCGGTTTGATCCCGGCCCGGCCCGGCCGCACCCGGCCCGGCCCGGCCCGGCCCGGCCCGGTTCGATCCCCTTCAAGAGGCAGACAGGAACACATGGAGTCAGGAGGCAGGCAGGCAGGGAGGCAGTCAGGTAGGCAGGCAGGGAGGGAGATAGGCAGGCAGGCAGGCAGGCAGGTAGGCAGGGTGGCAGTCAGGTAGGCATGCAGGCAGGCAGGGTGGCAGTCAGGTAGGCATGCAGGCAGGCAGGGAGGCAGGGAGGCAGGGTGGCAGTCAGGAAGGCATGCAGGCAGGCAGGCAGGCAGGGTGGCAGTCAGGCATGCGGGCAGGCAGGCAGTCAGGGTGGCAAGCAGGCAGGCAGGGTGGCAGTCAGGGAGGCAGGTAGGCATGCAGGCAGGCAGGCAGGCAGGGTGGCAGTCAGGTAGGCATGCATGCAGGCAGGCAGGCAGGGTGACAGGGAGGGAAGGTGGCAGGGAGGCAGGCAGGGAGGCAGGCGGGGAGGTAGGCATGCAGGCAGGCAGGGTGGCAGTCAGGTAGGCATGCAGGGAGGCAGGGAGGCAGGGAGGCAGGGTGGCAGTCAGGTAGGCATGCAGGCAGGCAGGCAGGCAGGGTGGCAGTCAGGCATGCGGGCAGGCTGGCAGTCACGGTGGCAGGCAGGCAGGCAGGGTGGCAGTCAGGGAGGCAGGTAGGCATGCAGGCAGGCAGGCAGGCAGGGTGGCAGGCAGGCCGGGCTGGGGGTCAAACCAGGCTGGGGGTCAAACAGGACCGGGAGTCAAACCGGGCCGGGCCGGGTGCGGCCGGGCCGGGTGCGGCCGGGCCGGGAGCAAACCGGGCTGGTTTGATCCCGGGCCCGGTTTGGTCACGGGCCCGGCCGCACCCGGGCCCGGCGCACCCGGGCCCGGTTTGATATCGGGCCCGGTTTGATCCCGGGCCCTGTTTGATCCCGCACCCGGGCCCGGCCGCACCGGAGCCGCATTCGGGGCCGGTTTGATCCCAGGCCCGGTTTGATCCCGGGCCCGGTTTGATCCCGGGCCCGGTTTGGTCACGGGCCCGGTTTGGTCACGGACCCGGCCGCACCCGGTTTGATCCCGGGCCCGGTTTGATCCCGGGTCCTGTTTGATCCCGCACCCGGGCCCGGCCGCAACGGGCCCGGCCGCACCCGGGCCCGGCCGCACCCGGGCCCGGTTTGATCCCGGGTGCGGCCGGACCAGTTTGATCCCGGTCGGGTTTGATCCCGGCCCGGCCCGGCCGCACCCGGCCCGGCCCGGCCCGGCCCGGCCCGGCCCGGTTCGATCCCCTCCAAGAGGCAGACAGGAACACATGGAGTCAGGAGGCAGGCAGGCAGGGAGGCAGTCAGGTACGCATGCAGGCAGGCAGGCAGGTAGGCAGGACGGCAGGCAGGCAGGCACGCAGGCAGGCAGGCAGGCAGGCAGCCTCCTTCCCTCCAAGAAGCAGAGGTAAACATGGAGTCAGGCATGGAGGCATGCAAGCAGGCCGGCAGGCAGGCAGGCAGGGAGACAAGGAGGAAAGGAGGCAGGTAGGCAGGGAGGCAGGAAGGCAGGCAGGGAGGCAGAGAGGGATGCAGGCAGGCAAGCAGGCAGGCAGGCAGGGTGACAGGGAGGGAAGGAGGCAGGGAGGCAGGTAGGGAGGGAGGCAGGCAGGCAGGCAGGCAGGCAGGCAGTGAGGCAGTCAGGTAGGCATGCAGGCAGGCAGGCAGGGTGGCAGTCAGGTAGGCATGCAGGCAGGCAGGCAGGCACGCACGCACGCACGCACGCACGCAGGCAGCCTCCTTCCCTCCATGAGGCAGAGAGGGAGACATGGAGTCAGGCATGGAGGCAGGCAAGCAGGCAGGCAGGGAGACAAGGGAGAAAGGAGGCAGGCAGGCAGGCAGGGAGGCAGGCAGGCAGAGAGGGATGGAGGCAGGCAAGCAGGCAGGCAGGCAGGGTGACAGGGAGGGAAGGTGGCAGGGAGGCAGGCAGGGAGGCAGGCAGGGAGGGAGGCAGTCAGGTAGGCAGGGTGGCAGTCAGGTAGGCATGCAGGCATGCAGGGTGGCAGTCAGGTAGGCATGCAGGGAGGCAGGGAGGCAGGGAGGCAGGGTGGCAGTCAGGAAGGCATGCAGGCAGGCAGGCAGGCAGGCAGGGTGGCAGTCAGGCATGCGGGCAGGCAGGCAGTCAGGGTGGCAGGCAGGCAGGCAGGGTGGCAGTCAGGGAGGCAGGTAGGCATGCAGGCAGGCAGGCAGGCAGGGTGGCAGTCAGGTACGCATGCATGCAGGCAGGCAGGCAGGGAGGCAGTCAGGTAGGCATGCATGCAGGCAAGGAGGCAGGTAGGCATGCAGGCAGGCAGGCAGGCAGGGTGACAGTCAGGTAGGCAGCCAGCAGGCAGGCAGGGTGGCAGTCAGGTAGGCAGGCAGGCAGGCAGGCAGGGTGGCAGTCAGGGAGGCATGCAGGCTGGCAGGGAGGCAGGTAGGCATGCAGGCAGGCAGGCAGGGTGGCAGTCAGGTAGGCATGCAGGCAGGCAGGCAGGCAGGGTGGCAGTCAGGTAGGCATGCAGGCAGGCAGGCAGGCAGGGTGGCAGTCAGGGAGGCATGCAGGCAGGCAGGGAGGCAGGGAGGCATGCAGGCAGGCAGGCAGGGTGGCAGTCAGGTAGGCATGCAGGCAGGCAGGCAGGGTGGCAGTCAGATAGGCGTGTAGGCAGGCAGGCAGTCAGGTAGGCATGCAGGCAGGCAGGCAGGCATGCAGGGTGGCAGTCAGGTAGGCATGCAGGCAGGCAGGCATGCAGGGTGGCAGTCAGGTAGGCATGCAGGGAGGCATGATTTTCCATACGCATGCATACGCAATATCAATGAAAATGTCTTGTATAAGTGTGTGTGTGTACCGCCCCTCACGCTATTGGCTCTCATCTTACTGTCCCTCAAAGACCATGACCCTCAGCTTTACTGCTCCTCCACAATACTGCCCCTAAATCAAATGGTATCAAACTGTCCTGCCCCTCACAATACCATCCTTGAACCATACTGTTCCTAACTATACTGCCTCTCACCCATACCACCCCTTGACCATGCTGCACTATACCATACTGTCACCACAAATGCTCCTGAACCATACTGCCCCTCAGCATACTACCCCTAAATGATAATGTCCCTCAACAAAACTGCCCCTTAAAGATACTGTCCCCTCACCAAAAGTACGTACGTAACCGGCACACCCAGCACCCGGCCCGGCAGGCCCCGGCCGCACCAGGCCCGGCCGCACCCGGCCCGCCCGCACCCGGCCCGGCCCGCACCCGGCCCGCCCACACCCGGCCCGCCCACACCCGGCCCGCCCACACCCGGCCTGCCCACACCCGGCCCGCCCACACCCGGCCCGCCCACACCCGGCCCGCCCACACCCGGCCCGCCCACACCCGCCCACACCCGGCCCGCCCGCACCCGGCCCGCCCACACCCGGCCCGCCCACACCCGGCCCGCCCACACCCGGCCCGTCCACACCCGGCCCGCCCACACCCGGTCCGTCCAAACCCGGCCCGCCCACACCCGGCCCGCCCACACCCGGCCCGCCCACACCCGGCCCGCCCACACCCGGTCCGTCCAAACCCGGCCCGCCCACACCCGGTCCGTCCACACCCGGCCCGTCCGAACCCGGCCCGGCCCGCACCCGGCCCGTTCGCACTCGGCCCGGTTTGACCCCCGGCCCCCGGCCCGGTTTGACACCCGGCCCCCGGCCCGGTTTGATCCCTGGCCCCGTTTGACCCCCGCCCCCACCCGGCACACCCGGCACCCGGCCCGCTACACCCGGCCGCATCCCGCCTGGCCCACCCCGCCCGCCCACACCATGCACGGCCCAGTTTGAGCCCCGGCCCGCACCCGGCCCAGTTTGAGCCCCGGCCCGCAAGGAGTATTATGGTGAGGGGCAGTATGGTGGAGGGGCACACCCGGCACCCGGCCCAGCCGGCACCCGGCACCGGGCCCAGCCGGCACCCGGCACCCGGCCCGGCCCGGCCCGGCCCGGCCCGGCCGCACCAGGCCCGGCCTCACCCGGCGCGGCCCAGTTTGAGCTCCGGCCCACACCCAGCCCGTTCAAACTCGGCCCGGTTTGACACCCGGCCCCCGGCCCGGTTTGACACCCGGCCCCCGGCCCGGTTTGACAACCGGCCCGGTTTGACACCCGGCCCGGCCGCACCCGGCCCGGCCCAGTTTGATCCCTGGCCCGGTTTGACCCCCGGCCGCACCCGGCCCGGCCGCTCCCGGCCCATCCACATCCTGCCTGGCCGCATCCGGCCCGCCCACACCCGGCCCGGTTGTGGGATGTATGGGTGACAGGGTGTATGGGTCTCAGGGTGTATGGGTTTCAGGGTATATATACACATAGCAACGTTTGGCCAACGTGTTCAGTATGTAGAGCAACATGTTGTCAATGTGTTCTGTACACATGGCAACATGTGGCAACATGTGCAGTACACATGTGGTCAACATGTTCAACACTATCAAGAAATGTCACGAAATTCCATATGATTGTTTAAATGGCATGAGTTGTTTATACTGAGTGATATCTGTAGCTGAAGTCAGCGATACCATGTAAACAATCATATGAAATTGAGTGACATTTAAATTTTATCCTAACCCGTCAAATGTTTTTAATCTTATGTCACCCGTGGCATGTAAACAATTTATGGCATAACCGTGGCATACAGTCACATCATGTTAAGCCTATGGAGATTTATATGAGGGGTAGGATAAACTGTGGTACAGGCCCCTGTTCAGTACAATACTTTTACATGATATGGCTTAAAGGTGTGTATTTACTATAAATACGTACGTCATGGCTATATAATAGATAGATGAAAATACATCTTTCACACAGTGTTTGTGATAGGTGGGTAATTAATGGGTGTCCTCACAGGGGGAATGCCCTGTAGTACCTGTCACCACACCCAACATATAAATCAGGGTCATTACCCTGAACCGACGCACGAAATGATAGGTTCCGAGACAGACATTCTTGTCAATTAAAACGTTAGTACCTTGCTAGTGTAGGGGTCAGGGCAGTCGAGCAGTGTTGTTTCACTTTAGAACTAGGTGGCGCGAGTGCCGATCCCTGCTGTGCGGTATGGCCGGCGGACCCGCAGTATGCAAATGCTACGGGTTCACCCGCATTACGTAACTCGGCCACTATATAAGGTCGAGTCCACAGCAGGTTGACAGGACTTCTCACGGTGCCTCTTTACGGAGTGAACGTCTGGAGCCTCACGAGTTGGTTAGGTTGTGTTGAAACACCTTTCAACGTTGAAGAGACCAGTATCTCTTCCCGCGCTAGTTGGTGCCCCGCAGCACCAACGCATTGTGTATAACATCCAGCAATAAAAGAACGGTGAACTGAAACTGTCCGGAGTCTGGTTTTCTATTCGCGGTTAAGCGGTAGTTGGTAGATCTTGTATCTCACTCCCTTCTCCAGTGGGTAAAGCCGAACCCACCTGTATTGGCACGGTAAGTACAGGGTAGCGACTAGTCTCGGAACCTCTGGTGCCGTGACATTGGTGCTGTGACAAGGATCTTTGGCTGCTTGCACAGCCGAAGATCACTGGAGGAGAGGAATGGCGGATAAGCTGGGTGTAAAAACCCGGTCGAAGATCGCCGTGCAGAGTCCTGCCGCAGAAGGCGCAGCCGGCCCGGAGAAGACACAAGATGTCTGTACTCCGCTTGAATTTGCTAGCCAGTCGCTGAAGAAGGCTGCAAGGAATGTGGCTGAGCAACTAAGCTCAACCGTGCTCCACATGGGGACGCCCAGAGCTGACTCCATGGAAGAAAAGGACCTGGAAGGAGTAAGCCGAAAAGGCGATTCCGAAGAGGGTCCTGAGCGTGGGGAAACCCCAGTAACCCGGCCTAAGATCGATTCTCAGATCGATCATGAAGCCGAGCAACGTTAAGCGAAGCAGCGTCTACTCGAAGAGCAAGAGACTGCTAAGTTGATGTTGTAAGACGTGTATTCTCGGGCCAAACTAGCCGCTGAGTCACTGCGAGTGCAGAAGGAACAGCTTGCTTTGGTCGAGGATCAGGAAAGGGCAGTACTGGCCCGCACACAGCACGCAGAGGCAGACTTTTTACTTTAAAGTATAGGACTCCACCGCCAGGCTGGCAGAGTGTGACTAAGGATCGCGTATACTCCCCACAAGGGAATGCAACGGGTCCTCGTGTATATACGCCGCCACGAATAGATCGGAGACCTCCGATGGTGAACTTTGCTTCCCCAATGGATTCTCTGAGAGACTCTACGCATGCTAGTGATAGGGGAGTACCGTCTAATTCCGCGATAGCAGAATTAGGACTAAACCCTGTGCTTGCGGAGAGTAACGCGGATCGGGTGTTCAATCGATCTCTGGCACAGGCTAGAGATGTCCCGATTGTGAGACCGGCAGAAACGGCCAGATGCAACACCATTGTTCCGAAGCCTTTTGGTAAAGGAATGGTGTGGGAACACTGGTTTGCCGGGTTCTGTGAGGATGTCCAGTGCAATGGGTGGAGTACTACCGATGCACTGCCGTACCTCATGAGAGCGTTGCGCGATGGACCCGGTGAGGCTGCTTTACGCGCCTACCGGCATTCAGCTACGCATGGATGGGATGCCCTTGTAGAAGTGGCGTCTTATTACTGTGGGCAGCTAGTAACGCTGAACCCTCGTTCCACTTTTCTAAGTCGGATACAAGGTAAAGATGAGTCTGCCCGTGCTTACGGATTAGCCTTACAGCAATTGCTGATGGAGGTTTACCCCGGTACTCGACTGGACTCAACGGCACTGCATGAGGATCTACGAACTCAGTTTGTGAAGGGTCTCAGAGACGAGGACATCCGTACGGAGGTGGTCTCGAAATGGGAGCCTGGTATGACCCTCATACAGGTGTTGAAAATAGTGGACGCCTATGAACAAAGGTGTGCCCTGTTCGGACAGTGTGGAAAACCTGTGAGTAAAATGCGGGTTGCCATGCTAACGCCATCCTGGGAACAGGATGAGTTGACGACCGAAGAAACCAGCGACCCCGAAATGGAAGATGTACTCTCCGCAGTACGGTCAATGGTACTCGGACGCCGTAGTTTCCGCGGTAGGGGCCGTGGCCAGTTGAGTCCGGGGAGGCCCAGGAATGGGAACCCTCAGATGACAGAACAGGCCGTAGGTAAAGATTCCAAGGAATCACCTACTGTGACGGAGTTGTTGCTGCAGATCAACAAAAGGTTATCGCAATTGAAGAAAAACCAATTAGATACTCGACGTTGTTGGCAGTTTGGAAAGACTGGGCACATTTCTCCGGAATGTCCCCAGAAGCTGGCTGCTGTAGAAACCACAGACGGTCCTCTAGCTTTGCCTTCCCCTCATGAGGATCCGGTAAACTAGAAAGGGCTACGGTAAGTGGCGAAACAGTAGCCCCAGCAACTGTACGCCTGAGTACACAAACTGGAGAAACAGCGAGTAAAGTGAATCTTACTCGGACCAGAGAGGAAGAGATTTCGAGTCAGATTGCTACAATTTGTTCTCGCTATCTATCTCCGAAACATCCCTGTTTACAATGGTTACGCCAGCGTGGATGGGACCTCGGCACCCTCGATGGTATTTCCCGGTTCATTCAGCAGCCTTCTCCTCTGGGAGGGAGACGATGGTATGTACCTGTGAGAATTCAGGGGTTGAAAGTAGATTTGTTGGTTGATACTGGAGCAAGCCGCTCTGTGTTGAACCACAGTCTATATAAGACTTTTGAATTTGATCCGGAATGTAAAGTTTCGGAAGCAAGTGCAAGGGCTGCTAATGGTACTCCGTTGAAGTGCTACGGCAAAGTGATTATTCCGATCTCAGTAGGTAACACTGAATTAGTGTGGAGTCCCATACTCAGTGATATCGAAGAGAATGGAATAATCGGAATAGACTTCCAAGCGTTGTATGGAGTGTCATTGGACCTTCAGCAAGGCCTGCTTCGGATTAAACACCCGGAACAGCTGGAAGTAGAATGTTCCTGTAGACGGATTTCCTCAGTGGTCTCTGTCAGGCAGGATGTAAGCATCGCCCCTCAGCAGATGGTAAATGTGCTAATAGCTGGGGAAGGTGACTTGCCGTTGGCAGATGCTATGTTTGAGCCTGACCCGATGTTATTTCCAGACGAAGGATTACAGGCTTGGGACACCCTTATGGGTGGAGCTCGGATCGGATCTATACCCGTGAGTAATCATACTACGGGGAGGATAGTGTTGAAGAAAGGCGACGTTGTTGGCCGAGTAATATTGGATACAGTGGAGGTCTGTCCTCTAGGTATTTCATCTATCGACAACGACCCGAGGGAGGAGAAGATTGGGTGCGTGAACACGAACTCGGAAAAAGATCCCGGGTTTGCAGTTCTGCGCAAGACCCTAGAAACTCTAATCACTGCTGCAGACGCCCTAACGAGAGCGGACCAACGGGAATTAAGAGTTATGCTAGGAAGGTGGAATAAGATCTTTGCGCGGCCAGGAGACCCATTGGGTAGAACTGATCGTGCAGAGCACCACATTGATACAGAGGGAAACATTCCATTTAGACTACCCTACCGGAGACTACCGCCCATAAAGCCGGAAGCTTTGGAAGAGGAGTTATGGAAAATGCTTTCTCAAGAAGTGATCATACACAGTGAAAGCCCTTGGGCCAGCCCTGTGGTGATGGTTACTAAGAAAGATGGTACTTGCCGGTTCTGTATTGACTACAGAATACTGAACGGTATCACCCGGAAGAATGCCTATCCAATACCACGGATCGATGAGAGTCTTGACTCTCTCGGAGGGAACCAATGGTTTTGTACCTTGGATCTCCAATCCGGATATTGGCAGGTAAAGATGGCTAGTGAGGATCAGCCGAAAACTGCCTTCACTACCCACGAAGGGCTGTATGAATTTACAGTAATGCCCTTTGGCCTCTGCAATGCCCCAGCTACGTTTGAATCCATAATGGATTAGATGCTGAAAGGCTTGCAGTGGAAGAAATGTTTGGTTTATTTAGACGACATAATTGTTTTCGGGAAAACTGTGGAACAATGTTTGAATAACCTAGCGGAGGTCTTTGAACGTATAGAGTCTTACGGCTTGAAACTCAAACCTCAGAAGTGTAAACTGTTCAAACGATCAGTGGAGTACTTGGGTAGGATAGTTGCGGGTGATGGTATCCGCGCTGACCCATCCAAGTTGGATGTAGTGGCCAAATGGGAGGTGGAGATTTCACGTTACGTACGGATCATTCCTCGTTGAAATGGCTTTTTAACTTTAAAGATGCCAAAGGAATGATCGGAAGATGGCTGGCAGCTTTATCCGAATTCGGACTTAAGAACTGCCAGATAGAGCACAGACCCGGTAAATCACACATTAACGCGGATAGTCTCTCCCGGAGACCATTGCGTAAGTGTGGGTGACCCGACTGTGTAGACTGTGGGGAACATGATGCTATCTTGGCTGCGTTGCACCAGATGGGTAATCCTGATCCCGCGTTTTATCAGTGGACACTGGAACAGACCCGAGAAGCTCAACAGAGTGATCCGGATATGTCCCGGTTGATTAAACTGGTAAAGAATGGCCTCCATAGACCACGGGGAAAAGAACTCTCAATAGAGAACCGGGAGTTCCAGATACTCTGTAGTCAATGGGCGGAGTTGACTGTGAGGGATCACGTGTTATATAGGATGAGAACCACAGTGTGTCCAGTAAGGAGACATTTACAGTTGGTTGTACCCATAGCACTGCGTCCTGGGCTTTTGACTCTGTGCCATGAGCATAGAAGTTCGGCACATTTCGGAAAAAAAAAGGACTGCCGCTAAAATAAAGCGACATTACTACTGGCCCGGAATGAACGCCGATATAGAGCGATGGATTATAGAATGCCCAGTCTGTTGTAGGGTTAAGCCCGGCGAAGGCATAGGGAAGATGCCCTTACAACAACAGCTATTTGGAGTCCGGTTTGCCCGCATTGCTCTCGATATCATCTCTGGTATCAATGAGTCCAATGACGGCAACACATGCATGATGGTGGTGATGGATTACTACACAAAATATGTGCAGATCTATCCCATGAAAGATCACAAAGCTGCTACCTGCGTGGAGGCACTTGTGAAGAATTGGGTGCTATGTTTCGGAGCTCCGAGTATTTTACATTCCGACCAGGGAAGAGAATTTGAATCTCAAATCTGGCAGGAAATGTGTAGAATATTAGAGATAAAGAAAACACGCACCAACCCGTACCGTCCTCAATCAGATGGGATGGTAGAGCGGTTCAACCGAACGTTGATACAGTGCTTGCGCACTATGGTCAATGAGAGCCGCAGTAACTGGGATGAGTTAGCACCATTTATAGCACACGCTTACAATGGCACTATTCATTCTAGTACGGGGTGTTCACCTAATCTACTTGTCTTTGGAGAAGAGATTGTGATGCCCGCAGACATTGTCTATGGGGTGCCGGGAGTATCCGCTGAGATACCCTGCCCTATACGGTTCGTGGAAAAACTTCGGGAACGCTTTGTGGAGGCTTACTACCGAGCAAGGCGAGGCCTAGAGAAAGCCGCTGAGTGGCAGAGGTCGGGACACGATGTCAGGGCAAGCAGGCGCATTGTTGGATTGGGTTCCCGAGAGGGATTACGCCCTAGATGGAGAGTCGTCCAAGGCTTTAGCCATGGAGACTGCTCCGTGCAACCGGACTCAGAGTACCGGTGGAAGTTCCTCGGAATCTCCACAGGTTTCTCTGAGGCAGCTGCCGCCAGTGACCCGGGTCGGAACGAGACCAGCTAGCGTGCCTCCCCGGCAGCAGCAAGTCCCGTTTGGCCAGGAGCTGGAAGAAATTGGAACTATGTTCCCCCCGTTGCCGTTCACCTCAACGGTAACGTGGGATTCTCCCAGTATCGCTGACGACATCAGCAGGGCTGACCTGAATGCTCTGATGGCTAGGTTCCGGGTCACAGACCCTCTTAGTCCCCCACCAAATGTTGGTCAGCAGGCTGCCGCGACAAGGCCTGCTACCCCGTCAACTACAGTTGCCCCTCCAGCTGAAGACCCCGCCGAGGAACAACCCGGTTGTTCTGGCGAGAGGCCAGCTGGCTGAAGGGCCTGTAGTTAGGCAGCATCGGTCCATCCTACGCTGAATCTAGAGAACCCACGGAGGTTCCCCGGTATCACTGTGGGATGGAGGGAGGCAGGACAACTCCTCCCACAGAGGATGGATCGACATATTCAACCTTAGTTGTCTGTGTCTGTCTGTCAGCCGGCTCCTCAGATATTAACTCAAGCAGTTCTTACCTGGGGATCACCCACACCTGAATTCAGTTTCGGGTGGAGAGGGTGACTGGTTTGGTCCCCCATATAAGTGGTGCTTCAATCAGCGGCCCCCATGGTCGCTGGGAGGGGTAGTGCAGGGGGATCAAAAGTAGAAAAGCGATCTCGGGTTGGGCCGTGGAGAATCACCCCTGCGGTGAATTTTCGCAGCACAACTTGAGTTTCAGAAGGCTGAAGAGTCTCTCGATGGTAGCCCCATAGTAGGGCCCCATTGCAAAACACTCCTGCCTGCGAAGCTTTTCGCGGGTTAGACTCCGGTTTGACACCGCGGAAAGCGAAGAAGAGATATGGGGCTGAGACCCGGCTTCGGCAAGTGGTTTCAGTTCCCTGTGGGGTAATTCACGCTGGACTCGCTTGGTCTTTTGCCAGTGAGGGAAGTGTGAATCACCGTGTGGATGGGGGTTGGGGCCTTCAGTGGTTCTTACAACTCCTATCCAAGAAATGGATATAGCGCGCCACGCTATAAGGATGCTGATACCAACTTTTAACAGAGATGGGAACTTCTACATGGAGAAGAAAATGAGTTTGACTATCTTTTTCTTTCTCCTTATATACATATTACTCTCTTCACAACAATGACCTGCAGGACGGGCCATGTGAAGTCAACAAGGTGGGGGGGGGTTCGCGGAATTGCTCCCCCTAACTACGCGGGAGCTGTGCTAGGAAGACAGTCGGAAGCCTGGCGCCCGGAAGCAGGGGGCTGGATCGAGTAGGTCCCCACGCTGATGGGTCTGCCAGGCTCGACACTAATACTACGTTATCCCTGGCTTACAACTCCGGAACAGTGGGAGGCAGAATGCTCATTGGTGAAGGCTGACCCCTTGTAGGTCCGAACCGGTGAGTCCTCTCCGCCCGATACTCAAGGAAGCCAGGGAGAAGCCAACGACATCGGCGAGACGGGTGATATTGTTACATTTATATTTATTGCCAAGGTGGTAGCGAGGCTACTCCGTTTTATATACCGTATCACCCTTATGTCTTCCTTTTTCAGCATTAGAAATGTGTGATTTTTACTTTCCCATCTCAACCTTATCATATATCGGTATCAGTTAAAAAGATTCTTTGTGAACGTTGGATGGTTAGACACTTATTCAGAACTGCTCGACTTAGTTATTAAACTTTTTCGGGATGTCCTCTTAGCAACACAATGGTTGCAGGTCCCCCCTCGTAAAAGCTGGGAGGGGTAATGTAGGGGTCAGGGCAGTCGAGCAGCGTTGTTTCACTTTAGAACTAGGTGGCGCGAGTGCCGATCCCTGCTGTGCGGTATGGCCGGCGGACCCGCAGTATGCAAATGCTACGGGTTCACCCGCATTACGTAACTCGGCCACTATATAAGGTCGAGTCCACAGCAGGGTGACAGGACTTCTCACGATGCCTCTTTATGGAGTGAATGTCTGGAGCCTCACGAGTTGGTTAGGTTGTGTTGAAACACCTTTCAACGTTGAAGAGACCAGTATCTCTTCCCGCGCTAGTTGGTGCCCCGCAGCACCAACGCATTGTGTATAACATCCAGCAATAAAAGAACGGTGAACTGAAACTGTCCGGAGTCTGGTTTTCTATTCGCGGTTAAGCGGTAGTTGGTAGATCTTGTATATCCCTCCCTGCTCCAGTGGGTAAAGCCGAACCCACCTGTATTGGCACGGTAAGTACAGGGTAGCGACTAGTCTCGGAACCTCTGGTCGACTGACGATCGCGGAGAGTGGTAATACACTTTCAGCGACTAGAGGGTAACCGCTACACTAGTGATATCAGAAAGCATGAACCTGATTCATGTTGGATAACCCTGTGAGAGACTGTAATCAAATCTCATCATGCACCAAATATTTTCATAAAGATTTCTGGTAAGGATTATTATAGATGAGCCAGTTGGTTTACAACAGTTTGGGAGATAATTATTCTTTTGACTTCATAATAATACAGGTAAAATAACAGTTTTTAAGTTAAGACTTCGGCCGTTAAAACCTCGGTCTACGACCTCTGTTATAACGCCCGCAGGAATACAGTTTTCTAATATTACTATATATCTATACATAAACATCTATTAAATATTACCCCCTGCGGGGGGTGAAATAAAGATAATATTTTGGGGCAGTGTTAACCATATACGTTGCACTCTGACCAACCACTCTCTCCAATTTTCTTTGTATTTGGGACGATTATATAAGTCATATGTATACCTTACTCATGTTAAACTTTCATTGCTTAATTCCTACAGGAAGTGAGTGAAATTGTCTAATACTTTTGAAAACTGACACACCATGTTTGGGGTCTGTCTTGTCCTAAATACCTCAACTTGTGTTGATCTGTCCATATGGTGTCACAGACGCCATCTAGACAGGTCACGAAACTATACTGACGTAAAAAACAGCGTTTTCCCGTGTATGCATGTCTACATTATTCTACGCATTTTGAAATATACTAATGTGTGACGATGCACTGGAAAACCCAGAGTTGAGTAGACACAAGCCGGAATGCGTAAACGAACATAAATGAAAAGCGGAAAATACATAGCTTCAAAATCAGGTTTAAAGTTTTCTAACTTTTCTCCATGCATTTTTGATCCGTAACTGAACGCAGTAAAACGCCACAATGAGTACAGAGTAAATGTTGATGAACATTAAGAAACGCACTAAAATGTAAAGCAATGTCAACAGATACATTCCCAATCCGTAGCCGGTACATGGTCGCTGCCATCTCAAATATGCAGTAAAAATGCCAGAATTTACACCAGTGTGACTGGATTGCGTAGCAAAATATAAATGTGATGTATTGTGTATCAAATACATGGAACTCACATGCTTTCAAATATGTAGAAGAAACGCCTTTTTTATGCTACTGTGACTGGGGCATCATGATCGGGACCTCTCTTGGGTATGTCCACCTGCCCCGGTCCAGTATGTCTCCCAGGCGTGTCCACCTGGCCAGACCCCAGGGCCTTGTTTTTTAGTCACGATATCATCTTTGTAAGACATCCTACAGCTGTCAGTGTACTATAGATAAGACATCTTTGGGGATCGGCCAACGATTGTCCTTCAAGGGCACTTAGGCTGCAGCCAGGTGTACTATAGACAAGACACCCTTAGGGTCACATGGTTCAAAATGTCTTCCAAAGTGTCTTAGACCTAAGACATCTATGGACATGTCGTACAGAATGCGCAACTTCACTTCTCGTAGGAATTAAGCAATGTAATTTTAACATAAGTAAGGTATACATACAACCTATAATCATACTAAATGTGAAGATCGGTCTCACCGTCCCAAAGTTATCCGTGTTTGAATTTTGTCATAGCAATTTTCTGCTCTGGTGGCCAGTGTCTATCAGACAGTATCAGAGCACGCCCACACTATTTTATGCGGCGAACTAGACATTGTCCCTGGGGAAATTCAATTCACTTAGTACATTGTAGCAGACTTTAGACTTTACATTACACCTGATGAAGGCCAAACCATAAAGGCCAAAACGTTGTGCCTTTTTCAAACTACAAAACTGTTAGTTGGTTAAGTGAAATTTTCATATTGAAATTAAAAGAAAAAAAGTTGGACATGGACAGGTATCGAACCCCCAAACCTCATATACTGAGGCAGGTGCTCTAACCACTTCACCACAAGCTTTCCACTCCGAGGTATAAGCTACCCTGAAACTGGTACTGGGCAGTCTTTGCAGTATAGAACCTAAGACAGTTCTATACCTGTCTATACCTGTCTTAGGCCGCGCTGAGACACTGTCTATAGGACACCCGCCATTTTCTGTCTTCCAAACAGTCTTCCAATCGCAGAGATGTCTTAAGGAATCGTTGGCCGATTATGTCGTGACTGAAAAACAGGGCCCAGCATGCCTCCCGGTGTAGTGCCAAAATCGGTTACCCTGCCAAAAATGGTAATTATCGCCCACCCAATACGCGAATGCATCTGCACACGCTCTTCCGGTCAGACTACTATTTTGATGTGATTTTAATGTAAATAAATGAAAAGAGTAGTATTTAGACATGAGAATTACATGTTGTGATATGCTTAATTTCGGCAAATTTCATTACTGCGTATGTTAGTGCAAGCGCACAAGATACTAGTGGGCGATAATTACCATTTTTGGCAGGGTAACCGATTTTGGCACTACACCGGGCATAAGAGGGCTGTCTGGTGCATATTCGTCAGAACTGATGCTATAAATAGAATAACAAACCACCTTTTTTCTCCTTCAACACCTAGCTTGGAAATCCAGGGCCCTGTTTTTCAGTCATAACAAGTTTTATTGAAGACATCTTTGAGGCGTCAGTGTCCTACAGACGCAATGTCTCAGAGGATATGCCTAAGATCTTAGGTCTAAGACACTTAGTGTGGTCTGAGGTGTGCTATAGTCACAACAATCTTAGGGTCATGTGGTCCAAAATGTCTTGCAAATTGTCTTAGCCCTTTACTTCCACTGCACGAAAACCACCGTTTTATTCATATATACGCCATCACGGAAGTGCATGTATTGGCAGAATATTCACTTGTTTTCATTTATATATGCCCAGGCCTTATATACGACAGACGCGTCTTGGCTGTATTTCACACCCAGCGTATATGAGAGAAAATACCCTCTGCCCCCGCCCCCTTCTGCCCCTTTGTGTTGATAGAAGTACAGGTGTCCTCAGTAGGAAGCCCTCCTCCTGAACCCCCCCCCACCCCCACCACCTCCCCCCGCCCGCTCTCAGTGAATGCCTGTTCACTGGACACTTATATATACGCCCACAGATGAGGTGTATACACACGGGGATTAAGACAACCTTGTAGACGCAAAATACCTACTTAGATACGCCGGGCGCATTCATACGTAAAATGATAGTTTTCGTGCAGTGTTCCCCTAGGAACCAAGCGATGAAATTTTAACACAGGTAGGGTATACATATAACCTATAATCGCACCAAATAAGAACATTGGCTGCTCCAGACCGAAGATATCTGCGTTTAAATTTCGTTGAAGCAAACGTCTGCTCTGGTGGCCAGTGTACTTTCCCCACGCCTCCACTAATTTATGTGGCGACCTCGACATTCACTGCGCACTTGGAGATGGGAGGGTACAATCAATTTTGGGACGATTATAGGTTATACATATGCCTTACTCGTGTTAAAGTTTCATTGCTTTATTCGTATGGAAAGCACGGGAAATCCTCCGTATACGCACAGTGAGGTTTGATAGAACCTAAGACAATTCTATACTTGAGACACTTTTAGCGGCGATCTCACGTGGCGCACTACGATACTGTCTATAGCACACCGGCCATCTTTTGTCTTGCAAATTGTCTTACAATCGCTGAGACATCTTAGCTTACCGTGCTAAGATCATGTCGTGACTGAAAAACAGGGTTCTGGTCATCAATATCAACCTTGCTCTCTTTGACCATCACAGATCTATCTCTTTCCTCTGTGCCGTACAAACCAAACTATCGTAAGCTGTGCTGTGATTGGTTCCGAAGAATACACACTAGAGATTGGTGGAGGGTGGCAGGGTGTGTTAAATATGTCCCTATACTACTAGTAGTGGATGGGGTAGGCATGTATGGGTTCAGTATCTTGTGTATGTTGAGGGCACACATGTGTGCCATGAGAGTTTGTCGCAGTTTGTGATCTCACAGGTCTTATGAAACTATAAAGTTCATGGTCATTTCTTATCAATATATGAATGTTCCTCCTCTTTCAATTATGTTTTACTCTTTTCAGGTTTATCAAGATGGAAAAATCATAGTGGGTTTTTCTCGTGTGCTTGCAATATTTGAGGATGCAATTCAGCCCAATATAGGGTCGGTATCCTACCGCGGTTCTACTGACATTGACGATCTGTGTAAAATCAGCGACTTCTTGTGGAGAAATGGAGTCTGTGGCATTGTGCCAGTTTGGGCTTTTATTGCCACATGGAACGAAGTCCAAGACCCATTTTCCACAGCGGTAAGCTGATGTTTTTTTGTTGTCTTTTTTTCAATTCCTCTACATAAGAACTGACATTTTATTAAAGGTACCATTTCTCAACAGGTGGCACCACCAAGGAGTTACTGTCTGTGGGCGCTGCTGGGTGACATGGTAGTCGAGTCATAATTAATACATACACACTATTGACAGGTTTCAGATACAAGCAGTCGCATACTCTGAGGAATTGACGTGCAAAGTCAACTCCAAGGAGCATTCAAGCAATTCTATCTGAAACCAGTATATATTGTAATAATCATTCCCCTTATCTGGACAAGTGGCATGTCGATAACAGTTTGTTTCAGTTATGCACTATTTTCCTGTATGCACTATTTTTCCATTTGCGCCACCCCTCACCATCAGAGCACACAACATATTTGTATGTGCCAGGTATGTCCATACACACTCCCTACGTGTCTTCTATGGACACATTGGTTGATAATGAACATGTAGATCATAGCCACACCTCCTACCAGTGCTATTATATTGCTATTCCACCTCTGAGCATACTGCCCTTCATGTCAAGGTCATTACACACAATACAATTTTGGAACATGAATGTTCCTTTTTTGTCGACATAAGAGCAGTCGTAAGCTCAGTAGTCTCGTGAAATTAGGCCTAGACAGACATCAACAGCGACACCAACAGTGCAGGCAACAGCGGAAAAAGACAGGCAAACATCTGAAGATCGAAGTAGCCAATCTTCCTCATATTTGGAACGATTATAGATCATATGTATACCGTACTCATGTTAAAGTGTCATTGCTTATTTCCTACGAGAAGTGAGTGAAACACCGTGTGTCATCGACTGCAATCTTGTGATCTGTCCGTACGGTGTCACAGACATGTCACGAAACTACTGAAACAGGTCCCAGATCGTCTGATTAGGTCTGATTACACAATAAAGCACCACCTCGCGACTATTGGTCATGCTCTGACGCCCGCGACCATTTCAAGTCTGTTTGAATTAGTCATCTATATAGGCGGCGATTCTGGGAAAAGCCATAGTCGTCAGAATAAACGCTCAGGTGAATTTTGATGTCAACGTCTTTTGTGGTGGACATTGCCACCGCCTAATGACTATTGGCTGACGTGTGTATGTACCAATATTTCTGTATGCTGTGAACGAACCTCAGTGGAAGAACTACCTAATTGGCTAGAACTGATGGGAATAAAATAAAAAGAAAAAAGTAAAAAAATCTACAGTCGCCACATATTTAGTCGTCTAGTTTAAACGCCGGGTTGGATTAGAAAATGCCCCCTGCAGATGTACATTTGTCGCTGACAAATTGCAGTCAGATGTTCTGAAATGGTACATGTTTCTTCCCTTTGTCAGTGTCAATGGAGTTTTAGAATAAGGGGGAGTGTCCACCGGGCTCTGGACGCGCACCGACACAAGCCATTAGTACACCCCTCTCATAAGATCTCACACTCTTTAAGTCATATTCTATACTCTCACTACCCTCTATTGAGAAAGATTCTTAACAAACTAGGCTTAGTGCCTTGAGAATCCACTGGCCTGCCTCCCGTGCTAAAGACATACATTAATGCATCCCATAATTCCAATGATGCCACCTAGCGGTAATACTGTGTGCCAGTGGATTCTCAAGGTTCTAAGCCTAGTGTGTTAAGAATTCTTCTCCCAAAGAGCACAGTGAGAACATTAAGTAGGAAACTAATGAGTGTTTGGTCTGAGTCCTCATACGCCATCGAGTTTGGAGTGCTCAGTAATATGAAGGAGGCGATAGCCGAGTGAATATTCTGAAGCGCACCAGACGAGATGGTGAACAGGGACTCAGACCAAGCACGAATATGTTTCTGTTTTATCTTAGCCTGGAAATATTCATCTCTTTATCACCCGTTGAGAATGAGCTACCATTCTCGCAAGCCTGTTGAGAACGAGTTTGTAATGCTAAGCCTATGGACCTTTATACCAGGCTAAGATAATGTACAGAATACAACTTAGAAAGTGTGAGATTTTATGAGAGGGGTTCATATTGACCTAGCGATACAAAATCTATATTGTAGTGAAATCTTAGAACTTATCTCACCCCAGATATTTTTTCTCCATAGACTTAACATTGGAAACTCGTATCTAACACCAATTAGATATTTAGGAAAAATATCCAATGGGGGATAATGTCACAAATGTTAGCCCATTAGTCAATATTAAGGGTGAGATAAATTCAGAAACCCATTCAAGTTTAGGGTCAGAGCTCGATCCCATCTCATTTGAATCACATAGCAATTCATGCGGCTTCGCCTTGTGAATTACTACATGATTCAAACTCGATGGGATACGAGCTCAGACCCTAAATTTCATAGGTTTCCTCTATAATATCGGGGCAGTTGGTCAGGTTTCTACGATAACGCAACTAACGCGCACCGACGCGCTATGATAAAAAAGCATGTGTCATTGAGGGTCTTCAACAATCAATCATGTATTGATTGTTGTAGCGCGTCAGTGAGCATTAGTGTGTATTGCCGATGCTTTGAATGGGAAATCATATGAAATAATCAACGGACAATTTTCGGAATACTTACAATAATTACAATGGATCATGCCGCTCTGCAAATATATGGTGAAATTTGATAATAGATATAGATCTCAAATAGATCATTTTATACTTTAACTTGGAACTGATTTTTTTCATTAAATGTCACTATGAAATATCACAAATTATTGGTTGTATCTACAGGTAAAATATCAATCATAAATGTGCATTATTTCAGGAAATATAAAGGAAATATGGGTGATTATACTGGTTGCAGTGAGAGCTATATCAGGGTGTATCGAGCTGACATCTCTGCATGGGGCATTCACTCATCTTAGTCATACCATTTTCTTAGGGGTGCCACAGTAAGCGACAACTGTGTTTGGATGCCTCATCTAAAACAAAGTTCTGCACCTTTGTCACTGATAAAGGTACATCCATGTACCCAAATTGTTGAGTACAAATGTGGGTAGGTATCGCAGTGCCCTCTATATCTACACTCAGAACTCCCCCCCCCCCCAAAAAAAACCCCAAAAGAACACAAAAAAACCACAACAAAAAAACAACACACGGGTACTGCCAATACTTAAGCATAGAAGTTAGCACAGTGATATAGTTTTCTTTTGGCATCCCAGTAAACACAAGACGTAAATCTACGTGGCTCACAGGTAGATTCCCTGTACAAAAAAAATGTATAAATGTTAAAGTTTACTTACGTCTGTAGAACGTATGGTAATTTTAGATTTCCGATTCTAAAATACATAAAATAACCCATCATTTACATATAATTATGTATTTCTCTGTTGGTATGTTTACTTAAATTCAATTAGTTTAGAAACGTAAATTTATGTTTCTTAGCTACATGAATTTATGTAAATGTCTCAAATTTACGTGAATTTAAGTTGATCAATGTAAATCTACCAATGCATGCTGCAGACGTAAGTGAACCTTAACATTTTCAAGTTTGTACTACGTAAATGAATATGTGAAACCATGGTTATGGTGACACTACGGGCTAGATTTATGAGTTGTCTCTGCTAAATTCATTCAGAACGAGCTGTTTACATCTCAATAGGTAAAATATGCCAATTTTCATTTGCTTGATTTACAAAGGAAAAATATTGTTTTCTTCAATTCCTTCAAAAACAAGGACGGTGTCCTATGGTTTTAAAAACCTAAATGAGTAGTACTATGCATGTTGTAAAAGTTTGAGGACAATGATATCGGTGTTCCTATGTAAAAAAAAAATACTTTTTAGAATTTCTATATATTCTAATATCAAATTATGATGATATTGATCTACTAATAAAAAATTAGCATGGTAACCCCGATTCTAAAGTTAGATATGCGTTCTACAACACTTGGGGATCATCTTCTTAAATTTTCAGGAAAATGACACATGTTTTTGATTTTCAAGCCAAATTGTCCGATATGCCTTTAAAACACTGTGTTCTCCCAGCAGAGCAATCATGGATACTGTTGTCCAAGCCTTTCACTACACGAAAACCACCACTTTATTCATATATACACCATCGTGGAAGTGCATGTATTGGCTGAATATTAACTTGTTTTCATATATATATGCCAAGGTTTATATACGGAAACGTCTTGGCTGTATTCCACACCCGGTGTATATGAGGGGAAATATCTTCTCCCCCTGCTGCCTCCCACCCATTTGTGTTGGTAGAAGTATAGGTGTCCTCAGTGGGAAGCCCTCCCCCCCCCGCAACTGGCAATATCAATGTCAAATAAACCAGTTAGCATTTTTCTGCATATCCCATTTCCCTTCACCGATGCAAAATAAATTGATCAATGGTTCCTGACTGCAGATCGGTGCTGAAGAATCGGCCCAAACAGATAACAGCCTTTTATTTCACGAAATTTTTTCAACCAAAGAAACTATACATTTCTCCTCTATACATGATTACCTAAAGCCGGGGACACACCAAGCAAGTCAAGGCAGCAATCTCCAGAATCACAAACACAAAATGGCATATATGTGAAATATTGCTTCATAGTAATATATCCCACCAATAATGTAGCATATCAGAAACAATAATCCGGTGAAATATGAAATAATAGCTCACATACACGCCATTTTGTGTTGGCGATTGTGAAAATCCTGGATTTCCTTGATTGAAAGTGAGTGTGGATCCCCAGGATGTATTCTATTTGTGTATGTACAGGTTACAACCATTGTTTATCGTGAATGAAGTGAATAACACATAATTTCCCTGAATTCTTGCTAATATCTGACAATTTTCTCTTCTTTTCACAGAAAAACACTTTCCAGGCAATAATAGTAGTTGCCGCAACAAAAACCTACTTCTTATTTCTCTATGCGGACATAAATTGGTCAAATTTTGCAGTGGTAAATATTTGCATTTTATATTTGACTTTGTCTATATGATATGGTTTACTTTGGTTCTCTCTGGATAGCTGCCAAGTGCCCTCTGCTAGGTGCGTGTAACATAACACTTTACGGAAGCATCATACCTGAAGGTATCACCATACTAGAGAGGCATGATACCCAGAGGCATCATTGTTCTAATATTTACAAACATGTTTTAACAAAGAAATGATAGCGTAATATTCATGAAATCTTCGCAAAATGTAGATATGGCATCATATTTAGTATTTCTATTCATAATATTTATGATTTCATATTGCGTGATTACAAACTTGAATTAGGAGTTTTAACCATTATGTGTTCGTCCTTAAGTGGGATAAAACGCCACCAGCACTCATCCTTATGGGAGTATCTGGGCACCTGTCCTTAAAGGGTTGATTTTCACTGATAAAAGTCCATGTGTGTTTACACCCATCAACACCATCCACACAATGCATACTAATTACACATCAAGACCCACACCCACCAACACCAACCCAACGTCCACTAACACCCATCAACACCCACACCAACCAACACCTATACAACGTCCACTAACACCCATCAACACCCACACCCACCAACACCTGTACAACATCCACTAACACCCATCAACAACCACACTCACCAACACCAACACAACGTCCACTAACACCCATCAACACCCACACCAACCAACAACTATACAACGTCCACTAACACCCATCAACACCCACACCCACCAACACCTGTACAACATCCACTAACACCCATCAACACCCACACTCACCAACACCAACACAACGTCCACTAACACCCATCAACACCCACACCAACCAACACCGACACAACGTCCACTAACACCCATCAACACCCACACCCACCAACACCGACACAACGTCCACTAACACCCATCAACACCCACACCAACCAACACCTATACAACGTCCACTAACACCCATCAACACCCACACCAACCAACACCAATACATCATTCACTAGCACCCACCAACACCCACACCCACCAACACCAACACAACGTCCACTAACACCCATCAACACCCACACCAACCAACACCGACACAACGTCCACTAACACCCATCAACACCCACACCCACCAACACCTATACAACGTCCACTAACACCCATCAACACCCACACCCACCAACACCCACACAACGTTTACTAACACCAACACAACGTCCACTAACACCAATCAATCAAGACCTACACCCACCAACACCTACACAATGTCCATAAACACCCGTCAAAACCCACACCCACCAACACCCACCCATCGATTGTAGATTTAAACAAAAATAAACATAGACATGCGTACATGGGAAAATCGGCGTTTTACACCAGTATGACTGTGGCATCATGCAACATGATGCCACAGTTACACAGAAAGCCTTCAAAACTGAGACCTATAGACGTAGTGTATTATACAAATCAGCAAAGCTATGGAACATACTTCCCACGGAAATGAGATTAATAGACAACTATAAATTATTTAAGGAAGAAAATAAAGCACGTCTACTTGCCAGACAACTAACATACTAGACAATAAAATACTGAAAATCGAGTTATCATAACGATCTACATTGAGATAATCTATACGATACTCCAGCCCAGACCCTACCCACATAGAAGGAAACTGAAGAAGAATATCATTGTATATACCATTGACATGTCAATATTGGAAAACAAACGATAGTATTAATATCTGTTAAATGTGAACTAGAAATCTCCTAGATGTACATAGTTATTATTATTATACTTCATAGATCAATTAAGGCAAACATAATGGCCCTGGAGCCTACCGAAAATAGGACGTTCCAGTCCTAGTAGTTCAACTCCAGAATAAACATTATCAAAAAAAAAACAAAAAAAAACAAAACACTGGTGTAAAAATCATTTACTGTAAAAACGCCATTTTTCCCATGTACGCACGTGTATGTTCTTTTAGGTATTCCGAAATAAACAAATACGCAATAAAACGCCGCAAAAGGCGGAGATACCTGAAGAAAAGTCGGAATGTGTAAATGAATATAGAGGAAACGTTGAAAAATAGACATTGACAGACGTTAAGAAACGTGAAAGCAATGCAAATAGAAACGTTCACAATCCATAGCAAATATGTGGTCCCCAACATCCTGAATATGTGTGGTGGTTGCCGCCTGACTAGCAGGTAGGAAGACTCCTTTCCGGAACGCTAGTTCCTGGTGGTGCACCCTACGAACAATTATGTTGGTTGGTTCGGTTTTCGGTAGGTTTGCACGAATTTAGTAACACAAAACACAACTCACACGTTTAATAAACAGGAATGTTTATTAACAAACTACTGGATCTGGATTTTGTCTTTGGCTTCTGGTAGCCGATACAACACACAGCCTAAGAGTTGTTTTACCTCCCCATGTTTAATAATTAATATTACGATCTAATTAGCATAATAAATTCACATTAATATTCATAATTATGATTCCTACAAAATACCTTACTTAAGGAATTGAAGATCTATGTATATTCCCATTCTACTGAATAGTTCAAGAAATACCCGCTAGGGGTCGACTCTGTCTGAATTTAGAATATTCTTGTTAAGGTTTAATGATTCAAGCCTAATCCGCCGCACTCTGCACCATAGCAGAACGGTGGGTTAGTGCTCCTACTGTCCACCAGACGTCTCTGACGACTGGCATGTAGTTAACTATAATCAGTTTTCTCCTTGAGATCCCCACAGTTCCATACTTTAGATCTTTTACCTGAATTACATTACCACTTCCACTATCATATTATAACTATATGAAATAACAGTATTACTACCAGAACACAAAACCAGTCGTTATTATATTTATTACCCACCTACAAGATTAATAAAAAGTCTATTGCAATCAAAATGTTTCTGTAAACCATTTAGTTCCAGACACCACAGCACTGTCAGAAATTTGGTGTAGACTTACACCAATAATATAGTTCGCCATCAACCTGTGATTTTAGCATGCAAAGTATGTGAGGACAGTGATTTCTGATGGTAAATGAGATTATTATGATTGATTCTAAATAATTAGCATTGAATAAACATTCAAGAAACTTATTTCGAAGTATGTGATGATTCAACCTCATTTTGGTCAGGACTATTTTTCCGGAATCTCCTGCAGGAGATTCTGACATGCCAGAATCTCTGGGTAGCCGATTCCAGGCACTTTATACATTTCCTCCGTAATCGGTGGGTAATAAACCCCAATCCCAGACACAGTCTCAATCCCAAAGACAAAAACGAAGAGAGGAGGAACCTAAAATTCATGAATAATGGGTACTGCACTTAAAGAAGAAACTATTGTTCAAAGCTCCTAAACCGAAATTTGAATTCCTAAAAAAAATCACCCAAATACTGTAGAGAATCAGCATGGAATAAACTACCTACTGACATCCAGAAATTACAAAGTAAAATCAGCTTAAAAAAGGCGATAGCAAGTATGCAGAGCCTGTAAATACTTTTGATTTACTGTACTTGTACATAATGACCTCATTCTAACTCATCTTTTCTCATCATAAGGCCACTCAAAAAAAAAATTGTTTCTCATCACTTGGTGATGAGAAACAAGTTGTTTTTTTTGAGTGGCCTAATCAAACCACTCATATATTACCTTATCTGTAGATCATAATATGTAATAAGGCACAAGACCTGATTAGTGGTGGTTGAAGTACGAAATATTCATCCATGTAATTCTGTATGTGTGACTATGTAAATTCTCGATTTGTCTTTGTCCGGACTAAAACATGCTGTAATGGATGATCACATATCCTAGGTGAATTACTTTGCAATACTTACATTATTCTTCCTTCACAGATTAAACTGGAAGGTTCTTTTGACACCTTTAAACACTTCCTCTCAGGACCCCTCGCTCTGATTGTTGAGCTATACAGCAACACAGATGAAAAAGGGAGATATCTGTATGAAGGAACTGAATCTAAATTCAACCGAAATATTGTAAAAACCTATAGTAGGTATATCATTCTCTCAGACAACGAATTAACTAAATCAAAGATAGTACTCATTGTGTCAACTAATCTGAATTTGTTCCTATGCATCGGGCACTTGTTTCACTAGTTGCGTGACAAAAGTGCTAGACAGACATGAGAAGCAGCACCAACAGTGCAAGAAAGAATGGACATAAGTAAGTCATGTTTCATAATGCATGTCACATCTAATGTCACATGTTGTGTAACGAGTAGATAGACAAGCCTCGAGTCTTGTTGTAAGGGCTGCTACTTGTGTTGTTACGAAACTAGTCTGTCTGTATGGTGTCACAGACGCCATCTAGATATGTCACGAAACTAGTGAAACAGGTCCCTGGTTGAAAGTATGTGCCATAATACATAGGGGACTGCAACATACTTATTTTTGCCATATATTTATTCTTATAACTTTGTCTGTAAACAAGATACAGATTTGCAAAAGGTACCATATTGAACCTAAAATTATGGGTTTTACATTGGATGTATTTAGATAATGTATTTGTTTTAATTTTTGATATTCTTGCTCAGAAATCAAGTTAAAAGTTATTCAAAATGTTTGACCTCTCTAATATGTGTGAAGAATATATAGAATTCCATATGGAAGCAAAAATTAAAACCCAGTTTATTTATGTAGAGAACGCCTTTACAATAATTTTGATACCTAAACTGTTATTTTACCCATAGTTGGAGTCCAAATGGACTTTTTTGTTACCAAAATAGAGAAGTAGCAAGAAGCATACATCAAGGCATTGCCATGGTATGCGGGGAATGGGGAAAAATACAATATTTGGATACATGGGAAGGATGACAAGAAAGGCGCTACCAGTGGGAAAATACTCGCAGAGAACCGAGGATATCGTGAAGAAGTCAAATCGTTGTGGTCAGAGATGGGCAATTTGACGAAGATGATGGCTGAAATTTGTTTGATGATGGCGGGGCAAGATGGCGGACCACAACCCGTGACGGAAACCCAGGGCCCTGTTTTTTAGTCATGACCATTGTGTGGCCAGGAAGGCCCAAGACCAACCAGCGATTTCACGTTTCAGTTTCAACAACCAAAGATGGCCGGTGTGCTATAGAAGGTGTTGTAGTGCGCATGGGAGATCCCCGCTAAAAGTGTCTCAAGTATAGAACTGTCTTAGGTTCTATAGAACCTCCCTCTGCCTATAAAGAGGATTTTCCGTACTTCCCATACCAATTGAGCAATGAAATTTTACAAGAGTAGGGTATACATATAACCTATAATTGTAGTAATTATAGAGAAAATCGGCCACAGCGTCCCGAAGATATCGGCATTTGAATTTCGTCATAGCACTCGTCTGCTCTGGTGGCCATTGCACCCTCCCACCTCCCGGTGCAGTGAATGTTGAGGTCGCTGCATAAATTAGCAGAGGCTTGAGGAAAGTACACTGCAGTGCCACCAGAGCAGACGAATGCTATGATGAAACTCAAACCCTGATATCTTTGGAACGGTGTGGTTGATTTTCTTCATATTTGATCCAATTATAGGTTATATGTATATCTTACTCGTGTTCGGATTTCATCGCTTAATTTCTACAGGAAATGAAGTTGCACATTCTGTACGACATGTCCATAGATGTCTTAGGTCTAAGACAGTTTGGGGACAAATTTACCCACGTGACCTCACATGTCTCGTGACTATAGCACACCTCAGACCACCCTAAGTCTCTTAGAGCAGTGATAGTTACCCAACCCCCTAAACTATCGTGACTATAGCACACTGACAGCAAAAACATGACGCCCGTAACAATAGTCGTCACTAAAAAACAGGGCCCAGAGTGAGACCCCCTGCCACCGGTCTACAGGCGTGATCCCAAAGACTGTTTTTTCTCCGGTTCATGGTTCTTCAGCTACATCATGGTCTGGAGTTTAAGGAGCATGTTCATACCTGCCAAGGGAAAATGGAGAAGCGTTGTAAGCGTGTCACGTTTTGCCTTGAAGATCATTTTCCATGCAATACTACTAAGCCTACACTTGATCAAGTCATCAGTGCCAGTATGTCCCTGATGTGATCCACGATTGCTCAGGGTATAGACGTGTCTAATGTTACGATCCAAAATATCGGCATGTTAAACATGCCGATTATATCCCTTGGCCTTACGGATCAAGCCTGCTGCGTGTCACGCCGCGTGAGGTAATCCCCCTTGGTTACGATCAATACGGGTTGCCCGCACGTGGCTGAGACGGATCATATAATCCTGATCTCGACGTACTGGAGAGCTTGTAACAGGATGAAGCCTTGAAGTCAATTATTTAGTTTACTATTCACAACAGATATTAACACTGGTGGAGAACTCCTAAGACTTCCGGTAAACATCTCCCACAGGCGCTTAAAACAATGCTAAAATACCATCATCTAGCACCCATGCCGGACACGCCAAGCCTCCGACGGTCAGTCAGAAAAGAAAGACCGAACACGTCTACACAACAGCTGCCAGCCGCTAACGAAGACGATACCAAGCCGTCCGAGAGAGCTGACACCTTTGAGGCGGAACCCCAGCAGCCTGAAACCGTCACCACTGAGGTTCTATACCCAAAACTGCCGCCGCTCCACGGGAACGACACCGTGATTCTGCTGGTCAAAACTCAGCCGCAAGCCACGGTTGACCAGCCGACAAGCTGTGACACTAACATGGCAGACATGGACAGCCTCCGTTCCAAAATGGCGGAACAAAAGAGACTAATCAAGAGACTGTCCACTGAGAACACCAAGCTAATGGCGGACCTCCGAAATGCCAAGTTTGAAGTCAAACAATTCCAGCAACAGGGACCCCCAACATGAACATTCCGGCCCCACATATGGAGTCACCACACCCCCAGCAGACACCCTATCATGGTGGGCAAACACACGCCATGTACAAAGTGCCGGAACCGTTCTCTGGCCCATCCACCTATATGTCTGCACAGTCATTCGTGTGGGACTTCAAATTTTACTCTGATCACGCGTACGCACATGCCTCACCTTCGGACCGGGCCTGTGCCATGTACGGCTATCTGCGTGGTAAGGCTGCGCACTGGTACTCTACAAACGTGATTGGGACCAACTTGATCACCACCGCAGAAGAAGACAGCAAAACCGCGCAGGAGGCATACAGGGAGAGACGTCAACAGGATGATGAGCCAGTGGCCAAATACATCAACGACATGGCCCTACTCCTCACCAGCTCCACCCTGTGCGAAACCGCTAAGCTTGACGTGATAATAAACGGATTGTCACCCTCTCTTGCTGGCATTGTGCGTCTGCACAAACCTAAGACTCTGCGCCAACTCACGGAGACGGTGCGCATCCAGCAGGAAATTATGAGGTGCAAGACGGCTGACATCTCAGCAGAGCTCAAACAGCTCACATTGAACCATGTCGGCCAACAATCAAGCCAGCGGGACTGATCAGCGAGTAGAGTCCGCTCATACCAACGCGGTCGACAAAACCACTGAAGCCGCCACGACTCGAGGGCCAGCGGTACCCGCCACGCAGTCAACAGCGCTATCGCTCCTACAGGGAGTCCTCAAGAGACAGAAGGCCCCCCTCCAGAGATTGTCAATGTGACCAACAGCTGGCCTCCCGTGACAGAGGCAATCATCAAGCCAGACCACGATCGCGCGACTACAGTCCGCGCGACTACAGTCGCAGCAGTAGCCAAGACAACCAGCATGATCGCCGCCTGGCCACACCCGGCGTGAGCTGGCACGACGAAAAATAGGACAGCCGTGGTCACTCTAAAAGCCCTGAGAGTGTCCGAACGACGAACCCTACATCCATCAACCGCCCCACGACAACGCAGAACATGACCAACAACAATGAAGACAAGGACTCCAATAGCCTACATCAAATAGCCAAAGACACTAAAAGTGCACATGGGCAACCACCCGCCTTCAACGCTGACGACTTCGGCACCAACCTTACAATATCCGACTCACCTTCAAAATCATACCTTACTCTCTCTCTAATAACGAGAGGAAAAGGTAAGTCTGAACGTTTATTGATACGCCTAATTAACGGTTGCATCCACATCGATTTCCCCCCAATAACTGTTCCAGCCCTAGTTGACACAGGAGCAACGGTCTCCTTCATTTCCAAAAAACTGCTTCACAGACTTAAACAAGCAGGTTACGTGAAAGCAACACAGAAAATACACGACAGAGTCATTCTGGCAGACAACAAAGTCTATCACATTTGGCAAGCAGCTTTAATCAGCTTCAATATTCAAAACCACACATACACCTTCCATTTCAGGGTTCTACCTCAGCTAAGCAGACCGCTAATCCTGGGGATAGACTGTCTATGCTCAGCTGAAGCATCAATCAATTACTGTAAAAACACTGCCCCCAAAGAACACCCTATCAGATCACTATCAACACTAACCCTCCCTCCTCTCTCGGAAACGATTTGCTCAGCCAAAATCAACGCAGCTCAAAGCTTGAGCCACACTATCGGCACAACTGAGAGCTACATGCTGAACCCCAGAGCGCTAACTAAACACGTTTTAGTTGCACCCGGACCATGCAATCATGTCATTTATTCTTAATTTCCATGTAGTTGCATCTCACATTTGTATTTATGATAATGTGGTGCCAGATTTTGTGTCACTGTGTTTTTGTTCAAAATGAAGGGGTTCAATTGATAATGATCTTATTCACCACCTGTTGTTTTCAGTTGCTGAACTGAACTCAAAGATTACTTATTATCAATATCTTGGCTGTATTTCACACCCAGCGTATATGAGAGGAAATATCCTCTGCCCCCACCACCTCCCGCCCTTTGTGTTGGTAGAAGTATAGGTGTCCTCAGTAGGAAGCCCTCCGACAACCCACCCCCCGCCCCCCGCCACCTCCCCGTACCCGCTTCCAGTGAAGCCCTCTTCACCGGATGCTTATATAAACGTCGACAGATGAGGTGTATACACCCGGGGAATAGGATGACCTTATATACGCAAAATACCTACTTATATATGCCGGGGTATTTACGTTTCCTTTTTCAAAAATACCTGGTTCTCCATTTTGCATTTTTTATTATGTATTCAAACTTATCTCTGGTAGCAATTATCCAGATAAGTCTTACCAGTTAATATCTTATTATGTGGGTCATCTTCTGATAAGAGGTTCTTATATCTGGTTCCTCAATAAATTGAAGTATCACTGTAAGCGTCTGGGAATCTCGCCTATAACCACCCATCTGTTACGCAGAGGTGGAGCCACTGCTCTTTTTGAGGCTGGGTTTTCCTTGACGGAAATTAAAAATATCTGTGATTGGAAGAGTTTGTCGGTTTTATTGTCTTTGGATAGGTCTCTAGAATCCAAAATTAATTTGGATAAATCTTTTGTTAGTTTAGTTTATTCCTGACTGCTTTCTCCTTTTTTTTTTTCTTTTCTTGGTTCGGGCGTTTTGGATGACTGGTGTCATAATAAATATCCTATAGGAATATCACATACTATATCGTACTGGTGGCTCCATCACAGCCTTTGGGACACTAAGGCCATACACCTGTCCCCCACACCTGAGAATCTTTCTTTTTCATAAGGGTGACTGGTGTCATAATAAATATCCTGATACACCCAAGCTTCGCAGTCTGTCTTCTATTTTACTATTATATATATATATACATATACTCCAACATTGTTGTCATTACTATTCATAAGATACAATAGAGCATAGATATCTATATATAAAAATGTAGTGGGGTGGGAATCCAGCAGTGTTCGTTTGTTTTACGGAAGGTGGCGCGACATGCCGATCCTTACTGTGTAGTGATTCCGGACAACGCCGCACACGAGAGTGGCGCGGCGGAGACCGGGATTACATAATGCTGGGTATATATACTTAGTGTTCACAGTAGGTCGACAGGCTGTCCTCGCGCGTCTCTTCTACGGAACCGACCCTTGGGCCCTCACTTTGACGGCGGGTTCTTGTAACCTTCCTGGTGGTTAGGCGAGTCTTTCAGATTAGCCTCTCCAGCGCTACCTGGCACCTATGTGCTAGGGTACTGTACTTGTGGGAAAGATCTTCCAGATCTTTCTGGGAAGTAGTGATTAATAAACATCCCTGTTTATTAAAAGACGTTGTTGTGTCATGTGTGACTAGGTCTGTGCAAACTAACCGAAAACCGAACCAACCTACGTAGAGTGCGTAGGGTGGGATCCTGCCTGGAACTTGCGTTCCGGATTGGGGTCATCCAACCTGCTAGACAGGCGGCGACCACCACACTGGTGGCGTGACCAGGATCCTAGGTTGCTTGCACAACCCGGGATTCTCGGTAAATGCACGGATCTGGAATAAAAACCAGATCCCAGGCTGAAGAGGAGAGTGAAGATGGGGAGGAAACTTCTCAACCAACTCTTCCGGCCCGGAATGACGAAAAGTCGCCAAAACCGGAGGGAGGGGGTGAAACCCAGAAGTCCGGTAAGGAGAAAACTCGG
Source organism: Alentia gelatinosa (assembly GCA_950022655.1). NCBI lineage: Eukaryota > Metazoa > Annelida > Polychaeta > Phyllodocida > Polynoidae > Alentia > Alentia gelatinosa. The sequence continues at coordinate 122,643,130 of OX465581.1, forward strand.
AAGAGAACCGCCGCTCAGAATTTGAGTTCAACGGTCCTGAAAAATTTCAGTCTGACAGCCGACAGCCGACATGGCCCCGCGAGGGATCTGGAGGTAAAATTGGGTCTCAGACAGATAGTCCTGGAGAGTCTATTATTACATACTTATAGCCGAACGTCAGTGAAATACGACCCTCTCACGGGGGTGTAGTATATCGCGACTCCGGCCCACTATGGTGCGCTTCGTCGTATTGCAAGATTCTAACGTGTATGTAACTAATTCGCCGCAACGCGCTAGGCGTGCGTATTTCGACGTCATCGCGACTACTGTCAACATCTAAGACCACCCGTTAGAATTAAGCAACGAAATTTTTACATGAGTAAGCTATACATATAACCTATAATTGTACCAAATATGAAGAAAAACGGCTGCACGGTTCCGAAGTTATAGGCGTTTGAATTTCGTCATAGCAAACGTCTGCTCTGGTGGCCATTGCACCCTCCCACCTCCCATGCGCAGTGAATGTCGAGGTCACTGCATAAATTAGGGTCACGTGAGCATAGGGCTACACTGGCCACCAGAGCAGAGATTGTTATGACGGAATTCAAACGCCGATAACTTCGAGACGCTACGTCCGATCTTCTTCATATGTGGAACGATTATAGTTTATATGTGTCCCTTACTCGTGTTAAAATTTCATCGCTTAATTCGTATGGGAAGCACAGAAAAACCACAGTGATGTTTTATAGAACCTAAGACAGTTGTTTTTGGTGTGCCTATAAGGAAGAGACGTTGCAGTTAGCACGGGCGGGACAAACAGACGGTATCAACACGGGGGAGTTGCTGGTAGTGCCATTTTAGGCGATTTATGACCAAATTAAGGTATGTAATAATAATAAAACGTCCTGACTGTGGCCAGAACTATGTCTTAGTTCTTGGTCACCTATCGCCGACGTTCGCCCCTCCGCCGCAGGCGTCGGGGCGAACGTCGGCGATAGGTGACCTCGAACTAAGACATAGTTCGGCCACAGTAAGGTCGTTTTCTCATAGTACTCCCCGGAATAGATCTGAAGATACCTTACGGGTACCTTTCGATGAGGTTCCTGTAGGCTTCCTTGGACCAGAACTCTTAGCCGAGTTTGATCGGGAAAGGGAAGCCCGAGAGATGTATCGGGAACTGGAAGCTCGAAATCGAGAGATCGCCGAGGAGGTAGCCAAGCGGCACCATAACTTGGAAGAACTTTCGGTTCGCGAGATTGAGACTCTAGAAAAAATCGAGCAATTGGACCAACATGTACACCACATGAAGGACCAGGCTCGACTAGCAGAGGCAGGATCGTCCCGAAGGATGCCTATGTCACAAGCTGGCTGGAGTAATGTAAGAGATCATCTATACTCCCCTCCAGGGAAAGTAGAAGATCTTGAGAAGACCCCTAACAGATTCATATCTGGAACAAAGGGTTCAATTCAACCAAATCAGGGAGCAAGACCAGATCTTCAACTTGTCAATGGCAAGAGCCGACAAGGTTCCGATTATGCGCCCAGAGAACGCAGCCAGAAGGAACGCTGTCATTCCAAAACCTTATGGAAAAGGAATGGAGTGGGAACACTGGTTCGCGGGATTTTGTGAGGATATACAATGTAATGGCTGGAACAAAGTCGATGCATTGCCATACCTCAAAAGAGCGCTACGAGATGGACCCTAAGAACCTGCACTTCGAGCTTTTCGCTGTTCCGGTGGTACGGAATGGGATGAGTTAGTGGAGGTAGCCTCTTACTATTGTGGTCAGCTGGTAACGCTGAACCCCCGATCCACATTTCTAAAGAGGATCCAGGGTAAAGAGGAGACAACTCACGCCTATGGGCTAGCCTTGCAACAAATGTTGTTGGAAGTTTACCCAGGAACGGGATTGGATTCTCCTGCACTACATGAAGATCTACAAACTCAGTTTGTGAAAGGACTTTGAGATGATGATGTGAGAGCGGAAGTCATCTCTAAATGGGAGCCTGGTATGAACTTCATGCAGGTGTTGCGAATAGTGGACGCCTATGGACAACGGTGTATACTATTCGGAAAATATGCTAATCCAGGAAAAACTTCCCAGGTTAACGTAGTTGGTTCTACTTGGTCGCAAGGAGAAGAAGAAGATACCTACGAGTGCCAGGAAGCAGAAATAGAGGATATACTCTCTAATGTCCGCTCGATGGTACTTGGAAGAGGAGGTTTCAATAGACGGGGATGTGGGAGAGGTCGAACCCCTAGCTTTGGAAGGAACAGTGATGTACCTTCTGTGGCAGAGGCAAAACAAAAAACCGCTGATCCAGAAGGAAATCCCTCTGAGGTAATGAAGTTGTTGACCAAAATCAACGAAAGACTGAATCAGGTGGAGAAAAACCAGCTGGATGTCCGACGTTGTTGGCGGTGCAACAAAATGGGGCATATCTCTCCAGTTTGTCCTGAAGCCCGGAACGTTACTACAGTGGAAACACCTCGTAGTCTGCCTGCGTTGACGGTTGCCTCTCGAAGTGAACCGGAAAACAAAGAAGGACTGTAGCGAGTGGCAACACTGCGGTCCGGGAAGGAATGTGCCAGGAAACCCAAACCTGTGAGATCAATAAGAAGGAATATATTCCCCACTTACCAGAAAAGGGAAAGATACAAAGTACGGTCGCAACGATCTGTAGCAAGTATCTTTCACCCGGGCACCCCTGTCTGCAATGGCTTTGTCAACGCGGATGGGATCTTGGAACCTTGGATGGGATCTCACGGTTTATACGACAACCGTCTCCCTTAGGTGGGCGACGTTGGTATGTGCCGGCTAGAATTCAAGGAAGAAAGATAGATCTGTTATTAGATACTGGCGCTAGTCGCTCTGTGTTGAACAATGGACTCAATCAGTCTCTTGGATTCTCACAGGAATGTCATGTTCCTGGAGCTTCGGCAAAAGCTGCTAATGGCACTCACATGAGATGCTATGGTAGTGTGATTATTCCAGTCTCAATAGGTAACACTGAATTTGTATGGGGTCCCATACTCAGTGATATTGAAGAGAGTGGAATATTAGGCGTATATTTTCTCACCCTCTATGGAGGTTCTGTTGATCTACAAGATGGCACTCTCTGACTCAAATTTCCTGAGTAAATGGAAGTGGAATGTAGTTGTCGACAGATTTCTTCTTTGATTTCTGTTCGACAAGATGTGGGCATCCCACCTCAGCAGATAGTTAATGTCCTGATAGCTGGGGAAGGAGATTTACCACGTTGAGATGCACTCTTCGAGCCAAACCCGGAACTGTTTTCTCACAAAGGAATACAGGCCTGGGATACTTTGATCGGAAGTGCTAGAGAAGGATCAATTCTTATAAGTAAATACACCTCCAGGTTGATTAAATTGAAGAAAGGTGATACATTGGGCTGGGCAACCCTAGCTCATGTAGATGGCCTAGTAGACTCCGGTCCGCAGGGAATCACACCTGTTCCAGTTTCCGAAATAACCGGGGAAGATAAAAATTCTGAACCGGGAAAACTGGACTTCGAAGGAAATGATTATGAAGAAGTACGAGTTAGTGCTATTGATACAGGAACATGATACTTTCCAGTTCCGAGTCAGTTGCACAAAACTCTGGAAACCTTAGTTCAGACGACAGACACACTAAACAGTGGGGAACGACATGAACTAAGAATGCTTCTTTAGAAAATGGAGTCAATCTTTGCTCGACCAGGAGATCCTCTGGGAAGAACGGATCAAGTAGAACACATGATTGACACAGAGGGACATCAACCTTTCCGTCTTCCTTATCGACTGCTACCTCCGGTAAAACGGGAAGCTTTAGAAGAGGAAGTAGAGAAAATGATGAACCAGAAAGTAATTATCCCCAGTGCAAGTCCTTGGGCTAGCCCTGTGGTAATGGTTACTAAAAAGGATGGTACTTGTCGATTCTGTATCGACTACAGAAAATTGAATAGTATCACCCTGAAAAATGCCTATCCAATACCTCGGATCGATGAGAGTCTCGACTCTCTAGGAGGGAACCAGTGTTTTGTACTCTGGATCTCCAGTCTGGATATTGGCAGGTAAAGATGAACAGTGGCGATCAACCTAAAACGGCGTTCACCACTCATCAAGGGCTTTACGAGTTTACCGTAATGCCATTTGGCCTCTGTAACGCTCCTGCGACTTTCGAATCCATGATGGATCAGATGTTGCGTGGTCTACAGTGGAAAAAGTGTTTGGTTTATCTGGATGACATAATCATCTTCGGAAAGAATTATGTCGAATGTCTAGAAAACCTGAGAGAGGTATTTGAGCGGATTCAATCTTATGGGTTGAGGCTCAAACCTCAGAAATGCAAACTGTTTCGCAGATCTGTGGAATACTTGGGACGGATAGTTTCTGGAAATGGAATCCGGGCAGATCCTTCCAAGTTGGAGGTAGTAGCTAATTGGCCGCGCCCCCAGAATATAAAAGACATAAGGTCTTTCCTAGGATTTTGTTTGTATTACCGTGACTTTATTCCGGGTTTTTCTGAAATTGCACACCCCATGCAGCAGTATGTGGTACTAGATAAGCCAGGGAAGCCAAAAGAGATCCAGTGGACTCCGGTAGCTGAACATGCTTTTCTGGGACTAAAAAGAAAATTACGGAGACTCCTGTGTTGAAGTACCCTCTGCCCCAGGGTCGCTTCATTCTTGATACTGACGCTAGTAACGAGAGTATTGGAGCGGCGTTGTCTCAGATTCAGAATGGTGTGGAGGTTCCAATAGCTTTTGCCAGCAATAGCTTGAGTAAAAGCCAGCGGAACTACTGTACCACTAAGAGGGAACTCTTAGCGGTTGTGGTGTATGTAAGAAAATATCGACACTTCCTAGCAGGTGGAAATTTCATATTGCGTACTGACCATTCTTCCCTCAAATGGCTCTTTAACTTCAAAGGTGCCGAGGGAATGATTGAAAGATGGCTGGCAGCTCTTTCCGAATTCGGATTGACAAACTGTCAGATCGAGCACTGGGCTGGAAAGTCTCACATTAATGCAGATTGTCTCTCAAGGAGACCAGTGCAGAAATGTGGGCGGCCAGATTGCCAGGACTGTGGAGAGCATAGAACTGTAATAGCTACCCTACGCTCCCAGAAAGTAAAACCGCCCCAGAATTATCAGTGGACACTAGAACAAATTAAGGAAAGTCAACAGGCTGACCCAGATCTGTTCCGGTTAACTAAACTGGTAGCTAACGGGCTCCATAGGCCTACAGAGCCCGAGATCTCGCCTGAAAACTGAGAATTTCGGAATATATGTGGTCAATGGAAAGAACTAGAGGTCCGAGATGGAGTATTATATCGATGGAGAACTATGTTGCAACCACTTAAACGTGCTCTGCAATTAGTAGTCCCTCGAGAATTACGTTCCGGACTAATGACTCTATGTCACGAACATTGGAGTGCAGCTCATCTAGGACGGAAAAGGACGGTAGCCAGAATAAGGCGTCGTTACTACTGGCCTGGAATGGGTGCAGATATTCGAAGGTGGATATATGGATGTTCCGTCTGCAGCAAAGTCAAACCCAGGGTAGGACTCAGAAAGATGCCGCTACAACAGGAGCTATTTGGTGCCAGGTTTGCCAGAATCGCTCTAGATATCATATCTGGTATCGACAAGTCTGAGGAAGGAAATACCTGTATGATGGTGGTAATGGATTATTACACAAAATATGTGCAGATCTATCTCATGAAGAATCACAAAGCTGCCACTTGTGCGGAAGCTTTAGTGAAGAACTGGATGTTGCCTTTTGGAACTCCGAGCGTACTACATTCCGACCAGGGAAGGGAATTTGAATCCCAGATCTGGAAAGAAATGTGTAGGATATTCGAGATCAAAAAGACACATACGAATCCATATCGTCCACAATCAGATGGTATGGTAGAAAGATTCAACCGAACATTGATCCAGTGTCTTCGGACCCTGGTAGATGAAAACCGGAAGAATTGGGATGAATTGGCACCATTTATAGTTCACGCTTATAATGGGACCATTCATTCAAGCACGGAGTGTTCACCTAATTTACTCGTCTTTGGCGAGGAAATAGTAATGCCCGCTGACATAGTCTATGGGGTTCCCGGAATGTCTACGGATGATCCTTGTCCCATAGGGTTTGTCGAAAAGCTCAGAGAACGTTTTGTAGAAGGATATCACCTCGCAAGAACCTGACAAAAGCTGCCGAGTGGCAAAAGACTGGCCATGATGTCAATCTTAAACCACGTAAGTTCCGAGTAGGAGACCGGGTTGTACGATACCACACTCCGTTGGTAAATGTAAAACTCGCTCCTAACTGGGACGGACCATTCAGAATTGTTCAAATATTGTCAGAAATGACAGTAGTGATAGAGGATGAATGGTCAAGAAGGCGTTACAAATCCCATGTAGCTCGTTTACGACTATGGGAGGGGAAGCGCGAAAGTTCGGGCTTTGAAGTTTCACACCCTGCTACAACGCGGGATGTGTCACTGACCACGGGTCCTACTGGGGTACCAGAGAGGTCCCAGGTTCAAAAAGCCGGGAAGCCGGGTGTCAAACCCCCATCAACACGGCGGAGGCAGACCCCGACAGGGAAGTCCCGGTCAAAGGTTACCGGGGTTCCGAATGGGTGCCCGTCAGCCCGACGGAACCCGGGACGTCCGCGGAAGGTGATTCCTACTTGCGCTAACCCTAAAAGGGAGGTGTGGGTAGATGAAAAACCCGACACGGATAAGTCTGAATTTGCTACAAATCGAGCTGTGTATAATAAACATGGTTCGAGATGTAGAATGGAGTCTAAAATAGACTCTAAACCCCGCCGCAGATCTCGACTAAAATCGAAGGGTGTGGTGCCGGGGTTGTCGAAAACACAACGAGAAGCAATGGTACGAAATGTAGATCGTTGATAGTCAGTGGCGTGTCAATTATACGTGAATGTTGATCAAATAGTTACCTTAAAATCAGTCGTTGTGTGCCGCAGCCCAGACGTTGCTCTAAGGGACCCCGTCGAGGACCCTCTAGAGGCTGCAGAATTGCCGAACGCTCTGTAAGGTCTGATCCATTTATATGAAAGTTGTACATAGTCTCCCATGCTATCGACGTGATACAAGACGGCGATAAGAAAACCCCACGCAGTAGAGAACTCGGGGTGGAGCTCAAAAAGGGGCTTCCCTGGGTTTCGGAACCTGTGCTGGGTGATTGAAGGCGTGAATGAATCAAGTCGAGCGTAACGCTGACCTTTGGTTTCTTCACGCATGCGGTGTTGAGACGCTCAAGATGAGCCAGTCTCGACACGGTTGATTGGTTCGTGACTGCGAATTTGGGTCAACTAGGAGTATATAAGACCCTGTTTTTTCAGTGGTCTTCACTCTGTGTTCGGAGTGGTGCCTAGCACCACGGGAGTCGGGCGGTAGCAGCATGGCTGACCGTGCCCCATCTACGGAGGGTGAGCGCGAGCTCCCCTGACCACTGCCCGGATCCTCAGCCTCGGCTGAGCGGGGGGCAGATCTGGACGATGATGCTTTGCTCATCGGGTCAGATGATGGTGATTTTGACCTGGAAGGGGATGAGTCTGAGGACTCTGTTCTTCTTGGGGTAACCCGAGATGAACGACCCGGACAGGGAAAAGGTCACACCAGGAAGAAGTCTGAGGCGGCCCAGGCCGCTAAGGGTTCTTCAAGTGCCCGTCCGAAGACAGGCTCGGTGAAAACCGAAGTCTCTGACTCGGATGTGGTAATGATGGAAGCCAAAGGTTCCAAATCGGAGCGCAATACGCCGAGGCGTGGCCGAGCCCGCCCGCGTCGTCGTTCTCCGAGGAGGTACTTCGAGCATATGCAGTCCAGGCATGAGGTTTCTACTCAGAGCCTGGAACAGGTGTTGGCTGGGATCCCAGATCCCAAAACGTGAGCCATAGTACATTCAATGTACCAGAATTGGACTCCACCTGAGGTGAAGCCGGCGGAAACCGGGACCTTTTTGGCCCCGGGTCCGGTAGCTAAACCCGGGAGGACCGAGGTTGGTGCGGAGGCGGCTATGGAGACTGATTCGTCAGTTGGGGATGACTCTGTAATGGGGCCGTCCAGCAAAGGTGATAAACCGGTGTCACAGCCGGCTAAACCCGCGCCGGGGAAGTCTGCTAGTAACACTGAGGTGTCAAAACCTCAGGATGCTACCAGGACTGAGCCACAGCTGTCGAAACAGCAAAGGAAGCGACTCCGTCGTGCAGCCCCGGAGCGGGCTGAGGCGGAGTTGGCAAAGAAGGAAGGTCGGCTGGAATCGCGTGACTCGGGTAAAGGGAAACCTGAACCCGGGAAGCAAGAGAAGTCGAAGGGGGCTGGGTCAAAAGGCTCGGACAAACCTGCGGCGCAAGCTGGACCGAGTGCGGCTGACGCTACACCGAGCACCTCAACAGGTGCCACGGGTGGCGAAGATGTCAAGTGTTGGGAATGGAGATGGACAGGGCTAAACCCCTGGCCAAATCTTACCCGGACAATGATGACGGTGATTTCCAGCCTGGCGTAAAGCGGGCTGGGAAGAGAACGGTGGCTCGACAGCTACCCGCCTCTTTGCTGGGCAAGACTTATACTTGCCTTGAAGATCTCCGTCATGGAAACCAACATTACATCCCAGATGGTGTCGGTTTAGATGGAACGTCAGACGTTCTCCCAACACCTGGTACACCGACCGGGTAAAAGGAGTGTCTCGAGTCAGTCGACTGAAGTACGAGGATCAGGTCAAAGACCGGATCGCGTACGCATGGCACAAGTTCGGTAACGGCGATCATTGTGTCTTTTTGAGTTGCCATGGGAGGGACAAGAAATTGTCACCGACCTATGTGACTGCAGGTCGTTACGCTAGGCACCTCGTTGAGGTACACTTAGCTGAGCGACCGTGGCTACAGTGCCTTGGTAAGAAGGGTGGTTCTTGCCAGGCCGGGTGTGCAAGTTCGCGGCGATCGTGTCTAGTCTGACACATTGCCCGGGAACACCGGACTGCTGGTGCTGCAGCTCGGGAACGGGTCATGAATCTGTGGCAGAGATTCATTGACTTAGGTTCCGATGCTCAGAAAGGCAAGCCGGAGCCCGAAACTTGTGTGACAGACGGTCGATTGTTTAAGATCGGATGGAAGAAGAGTCCTGGCTGGTTCGGGAGTCTGATGCTATCCACTTCGAACCATCGACGGATGTCAAAAGAGTCGAGGAACAAATGGTCCCATAGCCGGGATCCATCTAGGGGTTCCTCGAAGGTTAGACAACGGGTCAAGAAGTTGTCATCGTCCTCGTCCAGCGAGGATTACACTTCTGGGCGATCCAGTCGGAAGCCGAAGAAAAAGTTGGCTCCTAGTAAGCACACCATCGCTGACATGGTGGAAGCTGCTTACCAGGCTGCGCCAAGTTTGACTGAGGGACTAAAACTCCTCTCAGCCAAGAGTGAAGGGAAAGTTGCAACGGCTTCTAAAGCCAGCAGACCCGCGGAAAAACCAGCTGGGACTCGTCCTAGCTCAAGTCTCCCGGGAGTTTCCCCGATCGACAAAGGTGCTACCCAAGCACCCGGGAAAGTTGTGGATGAGGAGGCCTTTCCGGCACTCCCACCACCAGCCAACCCGGTTAACGAGGTGAAGAAGAAACCGACGACACAACCACCCGTTGCGTCGAAGGTAGCTTCCTCTACCTGTGCGATATCGGTTGAATACGTCCAACGGGCGGATCAACTAGAGTCGCATATAGGTGGCACGTTGGAAGGCCGCGTCCGAAGGGGCGCTCAGTCTCTCCATGAGAGCCTCGTTCAGGAGCTAGTTAACCTAGCCCGGTTCGAGGTGAAGGAACCACGAAGGGCCTGGCTAAACAATACGCGTTGGACCTAGAGGACGCGCATATTGCGAAAACCACGGCCCAATCGAGGTTTGCCTTGGCGGAAGCCCAGACCCATCGCCAAGATGAACGTATGTCGCTCTATGACATCGGTGATGACCCGCAAGCCCTTGAGGAAGCGTGGTTGGCCCGACAGCGGAGCCGGGGAAGATTTTTTCAGTTCACCACAGAAGAATCAGATCTGACACGTCGGCAACTCGCCGGCATGTTGGGGTGGTCATCCGTGGAGGAAACTTCCCACCAGGACACTACATCCAGTACGGCCCAGCCTATGGATGTCAGTGTAGACACTCTGCTGTCAGGACAAGGTCAGACCCAACAGGATCAGACTGAAGTCCTACAGTCGAGGATGCCTCCCGCCGTGACACGGGCTGAGAAATCAGCGAAGCCCTCCCAGGCTAAGCTGATGGATCAACCCGAGGAACAGGGTGGGGCACTGGGGGTGAATGCCAACATCCTCCCGTTGGAGTCCGGAATCTTTTTAGATACTGGACCGACCTCTCTCGGCAGCTGATGTCTCAGTTTCAGCCTACGTCTGCACTGAGTCAACTGCGACCAGAGAGGACCGCCCCGGCAACGTCGGTTCCACCGACGGCTAGCACACCCAGTCAGTCGAAAATTCTCGACCTCAAGATATCCTCTGACGAGGATATCTAAGGTTGACAACGACCGGCTTGATTGGTGCCTAGTAGGCCGGGAAGACGCCGTCTAAACTCGGAACCGGCAGAGTTAACAACTCTCCTGGATCCGAAGTCCCGGGGAGGAAAATTTTTTTTTCGACCTAGCTACTTCCAGGAGTGTGGCCTTCTAAACAGAATTCTGCACTTTCTCAGCGAACCGCAAGGATCGCTGGGAGGGGTAGAGGAAAAGTTAGGAGCGACCTATGATAAGCGATCCTGGGTTGGGGCTGAGGAAAGTCAGTAAAATGACTTCCCCAAGACACAACCCTGGTTTCAGACGGCTGAAGGTTCTCTCGATGGTCAGGCCCGTAATGGGCCCCCATCACGAAAACCTCCGGCCTGTGGTGTGGATTCGGTCCACACTAGTTTCTGGTACCAGGTAAGGAAGACTATGCCTTTCAGGTATGGAACTGACTTACCAGGTCTGTGTCGGAACTGAGTTCGTCGACTAGATAATGAGATAGTAGATGTAATCCCTGTTCTGTTGGATTACGCCGACTACTTCTACCTTGGGTCGATGATCTTAAGTTCTGAATCCGGCTTAAAATTGGGGCCTTAATTGGTACTCGATTTAAGCCGAAGGAAACTATGCCAGTATAGCTGGAGCCAAATAAAAGAACACTGATACCACACACTCTTACCAGGTGGATGGAGAATTGTTTTTGCCTTTTTGGCCGATATTTCCGTATTCGGAAACTTTTCAACTTAGAAGGTGTCGAGCGAGGCTGACCCTTCTTCTACATATGGATCTCTTCCAAACTGAAGAACAGTGGGAAGCCCAGCACCCGCTGGTATCGGGCTGAATGTAGTAGGTCTGCTACGCTGGTGGGTCAGCTGGGCTCGATACTCCAAGATGAGAAAGAGAACGACACTTCACTCGCCGGGAGCCAACAATGGACTTCAACAAGATCCGGAACAGCTGGAGGCAGAGTGCTTGACAGGCAGGGCTGACCACCTGTAGGTCCGCGACTGTCGAGTCTTCCCTGCCCAACGCTCAAGAATACGCTCCCCGGCTCAAGATGGGTGAATATCACATTTATTCAAGGTGCTAGCGAGGCTAGTCCTTCATTCTTCAAATGTCGTTTCTTCTTTCCTAAATGTCTTATCTTCCATATTTTTAATATAACTTCTCCGTCTTACAATTCCACCTTTTTCACTTATACATTGGTATCAGTGAATTCTTGTGAACACCAGGAAGCTAGAGAGTAGACCAAGAACTGCTGGATTTACATTGTAATTTTTAACTGGGTTGTCCCCTAGCAGCATAATGGCTGCCTTGGTTCCCCCCTTAGTAAAAACTGGGAGGGGTAATGTAGTGGGGTGGGAATCCAGCAGTGTTCGTTTGTTTTACGGAAGGTGGCGCGACGTGCCGATCCTTACTGTGTAGTGATTCCGGACAACGCCGCACACGAGAGTGGCGCGGCAGAGACCGGGATTACGTAATGCTGGGTATATATACTCAGCGTTCACAGTAGGTCGACAGGCTGTCCTCGCGCGTCTCTTCTACGGAACAGACCCTTGGGCCCTCACTTTGATGGCGGGTTCTTGTAACCTTCCTGGTGGTTAGGCGAGTCTTTCAGATTAGCCTCTCCAGCGCTACCTGGCACCTATGTGCTAGGGTACTGTACTTGTGGGAAAGATCTTCCAGATCTTCCCGGGAAGTAGTGATTAATAAACATCCCTGTTTATTAAAAGACGTTGTTGTGTCATGTGTGACTAGGTCTGTGCAAACTAACCGAAAACCGAACTAACCTACGTAGAGTGCATAGGGTGGGATCCTGCCTGGAACTAGCGTTCCGGATTGGGGTCATCAAACCTGCTAGACAGGCGGCGACCACCACAAATATATATGTAAGAAATACAACAACAACCAAGTATTTGTATATAAATATACTACCGCCACCTTCTGGTATCGGACGTACTACACCGTACTAGTGGCGCCACCACATACAGGTGAGTACGCCTCACCAAACATCAGTCCCATTCACCTGTAATTTTTTTACGGTACACACACACTTTCAGAATGCGCTCTCTGTGGCTGGCATTTCTGGTGTTAGTGGTATGCGGTATTTGTCAATTCAAATACGATGGACGCACGTACAAAATCTGTCCTAAATAGGACAGTTTTCAAAAGTCCAGAGAACCATAATTTAAATTCATGGAGCCTCTAAATTGTCATATGGACAGGGAGAGTAGTAATAAACACGATTCTCCAACAAACAGTGAGATCACCAAGAAAACAGCTGATGCTGTTACACCAATACCTTCCTCCTGTTATACATCCTGATAAATCTAGGCTCCTTCTTGACTTAGGTCACACCGGGGCACATGTGAATCTTACTTAAGTCTTTATTTTCTGGTCAACCTCTCCACTAGACAGACTTTAAAAAATTAGTAACACAAGATTTTAAAAGACTGGACTAACTTTGTTACCAGACTAAATAAAGACTAAAATTATCGAACAATTACAAACAAAGTAATATGGCAAAGATATAGCAGTGATGTCAACTAAATTTGAACATATAACTTGCACAGTGTTCAAGACACAAAACTGGTAGCTCCCGGAAATAGTTCGTAAAAATGTACACCTCCTCAACTTTCTCAGTATTACCTTTTTTTCAAAAGTGCCTTAAACTTATCTCTATTTTCCACATGATGCATACTCAGTGGCAAAGCATCCCAAAGAACCTTACTGTTATATAGCGGGGACTTCCTAAACAACTCAGTGTTGGGCCTTTTCAGTTTTAGTTTTACATTGATGAAAGCAAATCATATATAAGAGAGCACTGCACGAAAACCACCATTTTATTCATATATACGCCATCGCGGAAGTGCATTTATTGGCTGTAAATCGACTTGTTTTCATATATATACGCCCAGGGTTTATATATGGACGTGTCTTGGCTGTATTTCATATCCGGCGTATATGAGAGGAAATATCCCCACCCCGCGCCACCTCCCGCCCGCTCTCAGTGAAGCCCTCTTCACTGGACCCTTATATACGTCTACAGATGAGGCGTATATACATGCGGAATAGGACGACCTTATATATGCAAAAGTCATACTTATATATGCCGGGCGCATTCATATGTTAAATGGCGGTTTTCGTGCAGTGGAGGCAAAGAAAACTGGCTGAGAGATGTTAATCAACAACCATCGATTTACAATGTTATGACTGGGTCTATTTGTACAAACATGTCCTTTAAATCTTAATGTAATTTTTCAGGTCAGTGCTGCTCAAGCCACCGATGCAGGAATGATGGGAAATGTGTGTCAACATCAAACACGGTTTCATGTATTTGTCCCTTAGGATTCAGTGGACCTCTATGTCAAACTAAATCAGGTAACACGGTCAAAGAGGCTATATCCGAATTTAAACATAACTTTGCAACTATGAATCTATGCCAACCAATCTACCTTGAAAAATATCAAGAGAGGCAGCCCTGGTAAAGTATACATATTATTATATACCTGTGTGCGAATGTCTATGAAATACTGCCCGCTGCTAGGTGTGCAGTAATAATAATGTCCGTGCCTGCTGTGAGTGTGACTTAAAAAGTCATCAAAATGTAATTTTTTCATTGATTTAAGGTATATAATAATAAGCAAACATCCACACTATGGGCGAAACGTTTCTTGTTCTCGGTCAGTCTTGGATTTCATACTGCCTTCCGCCTATGGCGTCAGTAAGTATGAAATCAAAGACTGACAGGAACAGGAACCATTTTGTCCACAGTAAGGATGTTTCCTAATATTACTATACACCTATGTGCGAATGTCTATGAAATTCTACCCGCTACTAGGGGTATAGTATAAATTCTGTTTGGGCCCGCCATGCAGCGGGCCGTAGTGATTCATAATGTGAAAATGTAGTGCCAGCTGTGTCAAACACTACGTCGCTCTAACGTAAAATATCGCGATAGATCAAGAGCAGGGACAGTGTCAAAAACAAACAAACAAAATGGCTGTTTTCTTCCATTCATAACTTCAGGTTCATGCTCCGACACCCCAGTAACAGCTTGAAGTGCACAATGGCCAACTATTGAGGCATATAACGTGTGGCGGTCACCTAATTACGGCACCTACTATATCTAAAACGTTAGAATTTCGTCGAATCTGTTTGGAGATCTTCCCGCACATAGAGACATAGTGAACCAAATGTAGGCATGAAGACTGAAGGGCCACGAGAGTGAGATTCTCGTATGTGGTGGAATTCGAACCTGCTCCTAGTATTGTAGTTTTCTGATCTATTTTTCTCGTGAGAAACCAATGAGATCTCAACTTTCGCTGGTAGCCCTTTCAAAACTCTGCTGATTCCCCCCACCTTAAGTATTTGGCCCTATTATTGCACCTGTCTTTGTGGAGCAGTCAGCAGAGCCTCCTGCTTGGGATGCGGACGTCGGGTGTTCGAACCCTGCTATCGGTAGCTCATTATTTCATATTTTTATCTTTTTCATACTCGGACTCGACGTTTTCTCATATTACTATATCCCTATGGTAGTATAGGGGACAGAGCCATTGTTAGTTCATGAAACAGTCACTAGTTGGCCAATAGTATGGCAGGCCCCTTTGGGGGGACAGAACCTGGGCCCTGTTTTTTAGTCATGATATCGCAAGTCTACATTTTCTATGACACAAGATTGCGGGTGTGCTATATAAACAGTGTAGGTGGAATCAAACGATCTTGGCGAGATGTGTCGGAAGTTAAGATAAGTATAGAACTGTCTTAGGTTCTATAAAAGGTCACTGTGGATTTCCTGTGCTTCCCATACGAATTTAACATGAGTAGGGGATACATATGACCTATAATCATACCAAATATGAAGAAGATTGGCCTCTTCGTTCCAAAGTTATCGGGGTTTGAATTTCGTCATAGTAATTGTCTGCTCTGGTGGCCAGTCACCCTCCTACCTCCGGATACACAGTCAATGTGAAGGTCGCTGCATAAATTAGCGGAGGTGTCGGAAAAAATACACTGGCCACCAGAGCAGACGCTTGCTATGACGAAATTCAAACGCCGATAACTTTGGAACGGTGAGACCGATCTTCTTCATATTTAGGACGATTATAGGTTATATCTATACCTTAATCGTTTTAAAATTTCATTGCTCAATTCCAAAGGGAAGTGAGGTTGCGCATTCGGTACAACATGTCCAGAGTGGTCTTAGACATACGACACTTATGGCGACACTTTCTGGTCTATTGGCCACCGAGTGTTGTGACTATAACACCCATTTTTACCTCCCTATGTGTCGTATCTACAGCCGGTGTCGCAGCCAGCCTAAGATCGTTGCTCTATAGCACACTGACAGCAAATATGTGTCGTAAGTTACAAATGTCATGACTAAAAAACAGGGCCCTGTGTTCTGGCTCTTTGTTCTTATGAAATTCATCTGTCTTTCAATATCTTACCAAGGCTCCCTTGGCTCTCTACAACCATCCCAGAGCAGGATGATATAATGATTAAACCCAGGGAATGAGGTTTTTCACATGGAACACTTATATTCATTTGTCAGTAAGGCTAGAGTTGTGACACTTCCCAATTATCACTCACTTCTTTCACACCTCCATTAGTGAAGAACACCTACTTTTTCACCTCCATTTGTGAACACCTACTCGGGGGGGGGGGGGGGGGGATGTCATGGCAGCCCCCATGGATCATAGGCTATATGCCATATATCCTATACATACAGCCCGCTCCTACCCATGTCATATTCATATCCAAACGACACCTAGGTGTCATGCAGGGTATGTGATCCCATGACTAGAAAAATCGAAATCAAGATGGCTGCCGCTCTGAGTGTACCAATTACGTATTCGCAAAACACAAATAAATGCAATTTACAGTGTATAATCGCTAGAGAAACAATTTGACCCGAAAAAACATATATTCCAGTCACAAATATGGAAAAAGAAATGACTGTTTGCACTTTATAAATATAAAGAATACAAACCGCTAAATCGAAAAATCCTCGAACTGCTGAGTATAGTCCTTGACGTCATGACACTACACATGGTAACCTGCATAGCAACCTGCATAGCAACACAATGCCTGTCAGCATCAACATCTGTAAGCAATGGACAAGGTCTGAGAAGCCAAAATATGAGCATAATTCAAAGGTGAAATATCACAATTTTAAGGTATATAATAATGCGGAAACAGGTATACTGTGTCTGTATGTGATCAATGTGTGGGATAAACATGTACGTGGTAAAATTTATGATAAAAGGAACCTCTGCCTGTGGCATCGTCAATTTTCCCGCCTATTTATCCTGTACAGCCACAATAACCCTGTTTCCGTATGTTATTCCCACTCCGGAGTACTCCTAACCCGGCGTTTACACTAGACGATTATAGGCGGGGATTTTTTAACCTGATGACTTTCAGCCATAAAAGTCTAGAAATTGTCTAACATAAACGCCAGACCATTGCGACTGCAGATCATCTAATTACATCCGATTACACAATAAAGCATCACCTCACGACTATTGGACATGCTCTAACGCCGGCGACTATTTCAAGCTGCCTTGAATAAGTTGTCTATGCGGATAGGGATTCTGTAAAAACTCATTCACCACATATTTAGTCGTCTATTGTAAATGCCGGGTCAGATTGACCTATCAAAGGGTTAAACTGCCAGATTGTACCAAACATAGGTTTTGTCCCTGATGGAAAATCTGGACAAGTAGTAGTTAGCCTTGGAGCCAGGGGGTCGTTTTATTTTCAACTCTCGTTGGTGAGGAGAGCTCGCACGAAGGAGACCTCCACGGGCGACCTATTGGACGAGAGGTCATCAATCGCGTTCGATTTACCCTGTCGTCCGGGTAGAGAAATCCTTGTCTTTGGAGAGAAGCCCAGGACAAAATAGGCCTGTAGGAGAGTTTGCAGGAGACTTGAACGAGGTCTCGTAACCAGTCTCTTCCTATTGGTCAGATTCACTTGTTTACTGGTCTCCTATTGGTTGCTAATGACTCTTTATTTAGTCAGCGCTGTGGTGACAAATAGTGGTATTTTGGGGAACTAATTTCATCATTTATGAATGTATGTAAATCTAGGTAAATGGGACAGTAATTCTCCATTTGAGACCTCCAGTTTTTTATTAAAATCATAATAAATATATTTCTGATATATCAGGAGGTCTCCCTGCCTGAGGACAAAAAATAAAATGTGAAACCCAAACCCTCGTACGACCTCTCCTTGGGCATTTCAAGTCTCCTCGGGTAGAAAATGAAACGACCCCCAGGTACTCTTCAATTTATCGAAGGTGTAAACCCACACTGTCCCATTAATGAGACCTGATGAATCCGCCAGGGAGCTGTTTCCAAAGTTGGGAGGGTGCTAAACGAGAGTACTCACTACCAAAGCGAGAGCTAACAATGTCACTTGAAGCGTCGCTGTTGAGGTGGAGGTGCTGCTCGCTATTGGGTATTGGTACCGGTTTTGCTGCTGCTTTGATTCAAAGTGCCGCTTGCTTTTGCGGCCACTCGCTTTGAAATGCGACGTGCTAACCCTAAACTTGTTAGCATTGATAATCGACTGTTTATCTACGCGTTGCAAGTAGGTCTGCATATGATACGGGCGCCAATCTGTCTTAGCTACAGTAGCCAGTGTCAGACGTTGATCGCCGGAGTACACATCAATCTCTTCCCCGTGTTTACCAGGCCTAATCTCTTCCGCGGGCGGAGGTTTAGGCTGGGTCACTACCTTTGGGGCAGGGCGCTGGGGTGGGGGCAGAGAAGGGTACTCCTCTTCCTGACCACCAACCGCGCCACTTTCCTCGCTAGGTTTGGGGACTTTCATCTTTTCCTTTGGTCGAGCACCAGCAGTGCTAGTCGACGCCGAAGCGTCAGACGAGACCGCTGTCCCGCAGAACCCTTAGAGGATTTCTCCTCTTTAGGTGCACTCGACCCTTTCCGGCCAGGCTTTTCCTTTGCTGGGCCCGTCTTTGAGGAATTCAGAACATCCCCTTAAGTTACAGAGCTTGGCGTCTGGCTTCGCGCTGACCGGCTCGACCTCGAGTCGTCGTCTGAGTCACTACTGGACTTAGACGAGCTCTTAGTCTTCTTCGCAGCAGGCTTACGGTTCGAGGAGTCTACACTCTGGTCCCGTTTCGCGCTGCTGCCACGCGCGGTGTCACGCAAGTGCTTCATCCGGTCCATATCTGCCGAGCTTATCCGCAGAGTCGTGCCGAAGCTACGATTCTGTTTCCAAGACACGGTGTATTTCCCGTCAATAGCCTTGCGCTTAGGTTAGACACCCTTAGCTCGGGCTTAGGAAACTAACCCTACAAACTTATTAAAAAGCCGCATGGTTCTTTCCCTACCCTGAACAGCTCCGATCCCGTGTTCGTCCAACATGTGACGAATCATCCATGATCGGCGCGACGAACCCGAGTCAGCTGAGCACCTGCCCACGTTGCAACGGTACCAGGGAAACTCAGCCAAGTGCATCTCTACGAGATGTCGCGCGTACAATCTTTTCTTGGCATAGGCAGGCGATGTTTTCACATCCCTGCCCTGGCAACACAAAAAGACACAGTGTCCGTTCAACTTTCAACTTTCAACGCAAAGTTCAACTTTTCCTTCTGGAGGATGTTGTACTTTTGGTTGGAGGCACTCTTGAGTCCTTCCACACGGGTGATATACCACGTGTTCGCGGAGCCCTCGTCCTGAAGCCACTCCTCCTCGTCAGACACGCCATCTTCCCCTACCGGTTCCGGTAGCCAATGGCGATCTTTGACGCAGAGGTCCTCTAGACACTTTGCTTTACGCCCAACCAGACAGCTAGGTAGCTTGCGGGCCACCTTGCGCTTCTGGGCGTGCTTAGCACCGGGAACGAAATCACCGGCTTCACTATCAGCGTCGGAAACACGGGCAAGACGCTTTGCATCGTCAAGATCCATGATCTCGCCCCAGTCTCCGGCCCGACCACAGTTGTCCATCACAGCTGAATCAGATGGTTCATCTGAATCTTGTGATGCACTCTCGTGCAGCTGTCCAGCTGACGCAGACGTGGGTTTCTCCGAGCCCGAAGACCCAGCCCCCTTCGCCCCCTTGCTACCACTAGGTTTAGGATCCGAAGACCCCTTGCCTTTAGCAACAAGCTTACCAGCACTGGACTTACCCACTCCTTTACCTTTTCCTCCCTTGCGGGAGGAGCTGGAGTGAGAACGCTCATCGCAGGCCGCCTTGTCCGCTGCAGCTTTCGCCGCAGCGGCTTCCCTGGCTGCGCGAGTTTTGCGTCTCCCCCTGCAAGTACAGGAGCTACTTTCAGGCTTTTCAGCCCGTTTATCCTCCACGGAGGTAGGTTTCGCCGACTTTTCAGCCGGTTTCTCCTTCTCTGTGGCACGCCCTTCAGCGGCCTCTGCTGCTTCCGAGGAAGTAGCCGGCTCCAGTGACTCCGTGGAGGTACCAGGGGTTTTGTCAACCTCCATAGCACTCTCCGAAGCGGCGGGCGTATCGCGGCTAGTAGCCGGGGCTGGAGGTGCAACCACCGGGGCTTCAACCCTCGAGGGGGAGACCACCGGTGCAACACTCTCCGGGCCCTGACTAGCAACCCATCGATCCACTTATCCTTTCATAGCCATAGCACGTATGTCCGGATCAGTGATGTTCTTCAATTCCCGGGCCCACCGGTCCCACAGACTGGTTGGACTACTCCCGGGAGCAGGAGGATCCGGCTTGTTGATCAGCTTCCCGCGGCCACGGCCAACGGGAGTCAACATAGCTCGCGGAGCATCTCCTTTCTTACCCGTTGCCTTTGCCGGTGTAAACATCGGTTTAGGCAAACGGGAAGCCTTGGGCTTAGCAGGAACAGTCGAAACTGGCTTCTGCCCGTACCCAGAGCTCTTCACATGGGAAAGGTCTTATTTCCCGCCTTTTACGGAAGCAACTCGCCCAGAGCTTTCAGCTGAAGCTGATGTCTTAGGTGAGCCGGGTCCTGCCTCTGCCACCAAAGTGGAAGGGTCGGACTCTCCGCGCTGTGTAGTCTGGGTGTCGTCTGGACCGGAATCCAGAGCACCCGAGTCACCACTGTGGCAATCCCTGAGGGAATCACCACTGCCCAGGCTGACTGACGCACTGTCTCCCGAGCTCGCAAGGCCCTCGGCCGGAGCCGAGTCCTGCGGGACCACCTTTTCCTCTGCGGGAAGGGCAGCCTCCTCTCCGCATTGTTCAGCCAGGCTGAACGCAGCGACACACTCTAGGGGCGTCACGGGGACGCCACTTGGCCAGAATGATCTGATCTCCGAGAGTGATCTGATCTCCGAGACCTTATATACGGCCAGTTGACCTCAGTTAAAAGAGGCCATGTCCTCGACCAATGAGAGGTGTTGAGACGTTCAACATCCGAGCGACTCCACACCCCCTCGACCGCGGAGTGATCAAAGACGCCGTTATGCGTCATTTGATTCGTTCCTTCACACTCTCCCAGCGGATACAGACACTGCGCCAAGCTGAGTCTATGCCCGTGGGGGTTTCCATTTCTATCTGACCACCCTTACGTGACTCAAGAAGGTATAAGTTGATGATCGAGAGATTAAAAACCATCAAAATTAGAACGTTATGGCGAATAACGCAGCCTCTGGAGGGCCCTCTACAGGGAATCCCTTCGAGCAACGTGGGGACTGCTGCCATAAGTCCGTCTTTTATCAGGTTTCAACCGTCATCGTGTTCAATCAACCAACCCTAGGACTCGCAGGTTTGGTCAGCGTTTCCTTCTCGTTGTGTTATTTCGACAACAATTCCGCATCACTACTCTTTGTAGTTGACCACAGCTTTGCCTCGTATTCGGGCGCTGCGGCGGGTGGTTGAATTGTTTTCCAATTCTCTTTTCATTTTTACTGATCTTCCATGTTTCGTGTACATAGAACGATCTCGCGGTCGAGGGGGCGTGGAGTCGCTCGGATGTTGAACGTCTCAACACCTCTCATTGGTCGTACAGTGCCATGCTCTCAATCGAGCAACATGCGACTTATAGCGCTTCCGTGTCCATTCGTCTTCGATGACTACTGTCTGACAGCACTTCAACTATAACAAACGGACCATCCCAGTTTGGGGCGAGTTTTACGTTCACCAAAGGTGTGTGATATCGTATCACTCACTCTCCAACCTGGAACTTTCTGGGCTTTAGTTGGACATCATGTCCCGACCTCTACCACTCCGTGGCTTTCTCTAGGCCTCGCCTTGCTCGGTAGTAAGCCTCCACAAAGCGTTCCCGAAGTTTTTCCACAAAACCTATAGGGCAGGGTATCTCAGCGGATACTCCAGGCACCCCATAGACAATGTCTGCGGGCATCATAATCTCTTCTCCAAAGACAAGCAGATTAGGTGAACACCCTGCACTAGAATGAATAGTGCCATTGTCAGCGTGCGCTATAAATGGTGCTAGCTCATCCCAGTTACTGCGGCTCTCATTGACCATAGTGTGCAAGCACTGTATCAACGTTCTGTTGAACCGCTCTACCATCCCATCTGATTGAGGACGGTACGGATTGGTGCATGTTTTCTTTATCGCCAGTATTCTACACATTTCCTGCCAGATTTGAGATTCAAATTCTCTCCCCTGGTCGGAATGTAAAATACTCTGAGTTCAGAAGCATAGCACCCAATTCTTCACAAGTGATTCCGCGCAGGTAGCAGCTTTGTGATCTTTCATGGGATAGATCTGCACATATTTTGTGTAGAAATCCATCACCACACCATCATGCACGTGTTGCCGTCATCAGACTCATTGATACCAGAGATGATATCGAGAGCAATGCAGGCAAACCGGACTCCAAATAGCTCTTGTTGTAAGGGCATCTTCCCTTTGCCCTCGCCGGGCTTAACCCTACAACAGATTGAACATTCTAGAATCCATCGCTCTATGTCGGCGTTCATTCCGGGCCAGTAGTAATGTCGCTTTATTTTAGCGGCAGTCCTCTTTTTCACGAAATGTGCCGAACTTCTATGCTCATGGCACAGAGTCAAAAGCCCAGGACGCAGTGCTATGGGTACAACCAACTGTAAGTGTCTCCTTACTGGACACACCGTGGTTCTCATCCTATATAACACGTTATCCCTCACAGTTAAATCCGCCCACTGACTACAGAGTATCTGAAACTCCTGGTTTTCAATCGAGAGTTCTTTTCCCCGTGGTCTATGGAGGCCATTCTTTACCAGTTCAATCAACATTTCCGGATCACTCTGTTGAGCTTCTCGGATCTGTTCCAGTGTCCACTGATAAAACGCGGGATCAGGATTACCCATCTTGTGCAACGCAGCCAAGATAGCATCATGTTCCCCACAGTCTACACAGTCGGGTCGTCCACACTTACGCAACGGTCTCCTGGAGAGACTATCCGCGTTGATGTGTGATTTACCAGGTCTGTGCTCTATCTGGCAGTTCTTGAGTCTGAATTCAGATAGAGCCGCCAGCCATCTTCCAATCATTCCTTAGGCATCTTTAAAGTTAAAGAGCCATTTCAACGAGGAATGATCCGTATGTAAGGTGAAATCTCCACCTCCGAGGAAGTGTCGATATTTCCTTACGTATACTACTACAGCGAGGAGTTCTCTCTTTGTAGTACAGTAGTTCCGCTGTGCCTTATTCAAGCTATTGCATGCAAAAGCGATGGGAACCTCTACTCCGTTCTGTATCTGCGACAGTGCCACTCCAATACTGTCATTGCTCGCGTCAGTATCAAGGATGAACCGACCCTGAGGCAATGGATAATGGAGGACCGGAGTCTCTTCAAACTTTCTTTTTAGTCCCGAAAAAGCTTCCTCAGCCGCGGAATTCCATAGAATATCCTTAGACTTTCCGGCTTTATCTTGGACTACATACACTGTAAAAACGGTGTTTGGTATCCACACGCCAGTGTTTAGATGCTAAACACTTATTTAAACACTTTCTTGTCCCACTTTTCTAAACGCTTTTTTTCGGTAAACATGTTTAACTTTAAACATGTTTAGGTAAAAAGTGTTTAATTGCAAAGCATTTAGTTTTATAGTGTTTAAGTTTGGGAAGTGTTTATATTCATAGTGTTCAGGATTTGGAAGTGTTTACATACATAGTGTTTAACATTAGGAAGCGTTTATATAACAAGTGTTTAGCTTTAGGAAGTGTTTTATCACAAAGCGTTTAAATTTAAGAAGTTTTTAACCATTAAGTGTTTATCATTAGGAAGTGTTTACACACAAAGTGTTCAACCTCTAAAACTCTCTAAAAGATTTTATCATCTTCACATAAAATAATACTTAAAGTTATACCATAGATATTGTAAAGAAAACTGTGACAAAAGTAATTTGTTTTATATACATGTAGATTTTATTGTCATATATCAAGATCGCCACAACCAATACAATACAACCAATACAAATGGCAATACAAAGGACAGTCATTGCTTGTGACACTTGTATGTTGATGGGTGGGCATGTTGGATGGAGGCTGAAAACAAATTAGCACACACCCCATGCTTTTTATGTTCTAAATCCCCCCATGAAAAAATGATATTAGCCCCTCTCAGAGTTAACAGAGCAAATCCCCAACCCCAAAAGACTATACTAAAAATTGCCGCCCCCCCTCCACAGAGGCACTTGAAAATTGCCAACCCCAAATTGTTTTTAAAGCCCCCTTAGGAAATATATGAAAAAAGAAAAGATAAGCACCATCCCCTGATTTAGAAAACAAAAGCCGCCCCCACTTAGAAAAAAATATATAAAATAGCCCCCCCCCCCCCCACTCCCACCAAGGGCACCGGAATAAATTTGGCCAATCCCCTGAAATCTTTTCTTCAACCCAGCACTCAACGGAAATATCAAAAGCAAAAAGAAAGTACCCCCTATGAATTTTATTTCCCAAAATGGAAAAATTAGAATTAGCCCCCCCCCTACAGGACTTACCAAAACAAGTCCCCCCTGTCCATTAAGATACAAAAGGGAGGGAGATGGGTAGGTGGGTAGATGGGTAGGCAGGGCGATGGGTAGGTAGGGATATGGGTAGGCAGGGAGATTGGTATGCAGGGAGATGGGTAGGCAGGGAGATGGGTAGGCAGGGAGATGGGTAGGCAGGTAGATGGGCAGGCAGGTAGATGGGCAGGCAGGTAGATGGGCAGGCAGGTAGATGGGAAAGCAGGTAGATGGGTGGGCAGGTAGATGGGTAGGAAGGGAGATGGGTAGGCAGGTAGATGGGTAGGCAGGGAGATGGGTAGGCAGGTAGATGGGTAGGCAGGTAGATGGACAGGCAGGTAGATGGGTAGGAAGGTAGATGGGTAGGCAGGGAGATGGGTAGGCAGGGAGATTGGTAGGCAGGGAGATGGGTAGGCAGGTAGATGGGTAGGCAGGTAGATGGATAGGCAGGTAGATGGACAGGCAGAGAGATGGGTAGGAAGGTAGATGGGTAGGCAGGGAGATGGGTAGGCAGGGAGATTGGTAGGCAGGGAGATGGGTAGGCAGGGAGATGGGTAGGCAGGGATATGGGTAGGAAGGTAGATGGGTAGGCAGGGAGATGGGTAGGCAGGGAGATTGGTAGGCAGGGAGATGGGTAGGCAGGGAGATGGGTAGGCAGGGATATGGGTAGTCAGGTAGATGGATAGGCAGGTAGATGGGTAGGCAGGTAGATGGACAGGCAGGTAGATGGGCAGGCAGGTAGATGGATAGGCAGGTAGATGGGTAGGCAGGTAGATGGGTAGGCAGGTAGATGGGTGGGCAGGTAGATGGGTAGGCAGGTAGATGGGTAGGCAGGTAGATGGGTAGGCAGGTAGATGGGAAGGCAAATATATGGGTAGGAAGGGAGATGGGTAGGCAGGGATATGGGTAGGCAGGTAGATGGATAGGCAGGTAGATGGGTAGGCAGGTAGATGGGTTGTAAGTGGACGGTAGGCAGGGAGATGGGTAGGCAGGGAGATGGGTAGGCAGGTAGACGGGTAGGCAGGTAGATGGGTAGGCAGGTAGATGGGTGGGCAGGTAGATGGGTAGGCAGGTAGATGGGTGGGCAGGTAGATGGGTGCACAAGTAGATGGGTAGGCAGGTTGATGGTAGGCAGATTGATGGGTAGGCACGGAGGTGGGTAGGCAGGGAGATGGGTAGGCAGGGAGATGGGTAGGCAGGTAGACGGGTAGGCAGGTAGATTGGTAGGCAGGTAGATGGGTGGGCAGGGATATGGGTAGGCAGGTAGATGGATAGGCAGGTAGATGGGTAGGCAGGTAGATGGGTGGGCAGGGAGATGGGTAGGCAGGTAGATGGGCAGGCAGGTAGATGGGCAGGCAGGTAGATGGGCAGGCAGGTAGATGGGAAGGCAGGTAGATGGGTAGGCAGGTAGATGGGTAGGCAGGTAGATGGGTGGGCAGGTAGATGGGTGAGCATGTAGGTAGGTATATAGGCAGGTAGATGGGTATTAAGGCAGGTACATGGGTAATACAGTAGAACCCCGCTTAACGGACACCCTGCAGAAGCGGACACCTCACGTTAGCGGACACTTTGGCTCGGAACGAAAATGTTTTGTTTATCTGGACAACATAATCATCTTCAGAAAGAGTTATGTTGAATGTCTAGAGAACCTCTGGTAGGTATTTGAGCGAATCAAATCCTATGGGTTGAAGCTCAAACCTCAGAAGTGTAAACTGTTCCAAAGGTCTGTGGAATACTTGGGAAGGATTATATCCGGAAAAGGAATCCGGGCTGACCCATCCAAGTTGGAGGCTGTGGCTAAATGGCCATGCCCCCAGAATATAAAAGGTCTTTCCTAGGATCTTTTTCGTATTACTGTGACTTTATCTAGGGTTTTTCTGAAATTGCACACTCATTGCAGCAGTATGTGGTACTAGATAAAGCAGGGAAGTCGAAAGAGATCCAATGGACTCCTGAAGCCGAAGTTGCTTTCCGAGTTGGATTGACCAACTGCCAGATAGAACACCCATCCAGAAAGTCACATGTTAGCGCAGATTGTGTCTCTCTGAGGCCAGTGCGGAAATGTGGACTACCAGATTGCCGAGATTGTGGTGAACATAGAGCAGTGATAGCTACTTTACGTGCCCAGAAAATGAAAACGCCCCGGAACAATCAGACTCTGGAACAGATTAAGGAACGTCAACAGGCTGACCCAGGTCTGTCCCAGTTATGTAAACTGGTTGCAAATGGGCTCCATAGACCTACAGGGCCTGAGATCTCACCTGAAAACCGAGAGTTTCGGAATCTGTGTGGTCATTGAAAGGAATTGGAATTCCGGGATGGAATATTGTATCGTTGGAGAACTATGTTGCTACCACTAAAGCTTACTTTGCAATTAGTGGTCCCACGAGAACTATGTTCCGGATCAATGAACCTATGTCATGAACATAGGATTGCAGCACATCTAGGACGGAAAAGGATGGATGCCAGAATAAGGCGTCATTACTGCTGGCCTGGAATTGGTGATGATATCCGAAGATGGATAACTGGATATTCTGTCTGTGGCCGAGTCAAACCCGGAATAGGTCTGGGAAAGATGCTGCTACAACAGAAACTCTTTGGAGTCATGTTTGCCAGAATCGCTCTCGATATCATATCTGGTATCGATAAGTCAGATAATGGGAACACCTGCATGATGGTGGTGATGGATTAATACACAAAATATGTGCAGATTTATCCCCTTAAGTATCACAAATCTGCCACATGTGTGGAAGCTTTAGTGAAAAACTGGATGCTGCCTTCTGGAACTCCGGGTGTGCTACATTCCGACCAGGGACGGGAATTTGAATCCCAAATCTGGAAAGAGATGTGTAGGATACTGGAGATTAAAAAGACATGTACAAATCCATACACATCCTCAATCAGATGGTATGGTAGAAAGATTCAACTGGATACAGTGTCTCTGGACTCGATGATAACCAGAAGAATTGGGATGAACTGGCTCCATTCATAGCACACGCTTATAATGGGACAGTACATTCCAGAACGGGGTGTTTACCTAACTTACTCGTCTTTGGCAAGGAGATAATGATGCCTGCTGACATTGTCTATGGCGTTCCTGGAATGTCCACAGATGATCCTTGTCCCATAGGTTTTGTTTAAATGCTCCGGGAACGTTTTGTTGAGGCATATTACCTTGCAAGACGCAACCTGGAGAAAGCTGCTGAGTGGCAGAAGACTGGCCATGATGTCAATCTTAAGCCACATATGTTCAGGGTAGCACGATACCACACTCCATTGGTAAATGTCAAACTCGCTCCTAACTGGGATGGACCTTTCAGAATCGTTCAGGTATTGTCAGAAATGACAGTATTGATAGAGGATGAATGGTCTAGAAAGCATGACAAATCCCATGTAGCTTGATTACGACCATGGGAGGGGAAGCGTGAATATTCCGGCTTTGAAGTTTCACACCCTGTTATAAAATGGGATGTGTCACTGACCATGGACCCAACCTGGAAAGAAGGGAGGTCCTGGGTTCAAAGAGGCAAGAAGCTGGGCAAAAAGCACCCTTCAACACGACGGAGGCCCACCCCTGCTGGGAAGTCCCGGTCAAAGGTTACTGGGATTCTGAGTGATGGGTGCCCATCAACAAGACAAAATCTGGGACGGCCACGGAAGGCTACTACTGCTTACACCAACCTGAAAGGGAAGGTGTGGGTGGATCTGAAGCCTGAAGCAGCAAAGTTGAAAATGGCTACTGACCGAGCCATGCATACTAAGTATGGTTAGACAAGTAGAAATAAGCCTGTATTGGGCTTGCACCCACGCCACAGCTCTCGATTTAAATCAAGGGCTGTGGTTAACTACAAAGTGTAGTGGTGCTGGGATTGTCAAAAACACAACGAGAAACACTGGTATGGAGTGTAGATTGTTAGGACTCAGTGGCATGTCAAGTTGAATCAAATGTTGATCAGAACTCACCTTGAGTAAGTTGTGTGCTGCAGCCCAGACGTTGCTCTGACCCGGCGTTTACATTGGACGACTAAATATGTGGCGACTGTAGATCGTCAGTCAAGAGTCGCCAGGTGGTGGCAATGTCCACCGCAAAAGTCGTCGACCTTAGAATGTACTAGAGCGTTTACACTGACGACTATAGGTTTTCACAGAATCAACTTTCAATAGATATGGACATTGATGATTGATAGTTGTACCTGTGTAAATGGCCATTCATCAGGGGCACACCTGGGGAGGCGGGGGGAGGGCATAGGGGGTGCCTCCCCCCCCCGAAATTTGTTCCTGTATTTTCATTTGTGTGTATACATCGGCGTACACAGTAAAAATGGTATTTACCCCCGCCATAATAATACTAAAAATCATCCCCACTTCTACTCAGAAGCACCTGAAACCCCACTAAATTCTTTTCTTCAAAAAACAACCCTTCCAATAAAAAATATGATTAAGACCACCATGGAAAATAGAACTAGCCCCCCAAAGATGTACTAAGATAGTAAGTAGTAAGTCCCCTGCCCCAATGAAAATATAAAAAAAATATTTTTTGTTGAAGCCCCCTCCCCCAGGAAATCCCATTATTTCCTCCCCAAAATAGTCCTCCATAGAAAAATAAAGATGAAATGAGCCCCCCCCCCTCCCCCACAGAGTTACCACTATAAGTCCCTGCCTCAATGACAGTACAAAAACAATAACCCTCTGCCCCAGCACGGAAGCACCTGAAATTTTTGCCCCCCTCCGAAATCTTTTCTTCAAATATGCCCCCCCCCCCCAAGAAAATTGTTTGTCAAAATTAGGTACTCTGCTCCCATGCATATACCCCCCCCCCCCCCTCCAAGACAAAAATGTAAGAATGTACTATTTTGATGTATCTGAAAAACTCAGCCCTGGCGAAGATGATACTGGTTCTAAATTTTTTTTTTAATATTCAAAAAAAGGTACCTAAAGAAGATTGCGCCCTCCCCCCCCTGTTTGTTAAAAAAAATCCCCCCTCCCAGAAAATGAATGAAAAAAGATTCAGCATCCCATGATTTAAAAAACAGAAATAAAAATAAAAAAGGCACCCCCCCTCCACAAGTTCCGTATATAAATCTCTGCCCATAGAATACAAAGAATCCCTCCCTGCCCCAACACAGAAATGCCTGAAATAATGTACCTATCCACCCCTCAACCCCCCTCACCTACCTATCCCCCTAAACCCTCAGGCCCCACACCAATCCCCCACACCAATCCCCCCCTCCCCCCCCTCCCCACCGATGTCATTGAAGCAAATCAGACGTTTTGTGTCCAAGGTGCAGGGGGTCGACACCTCTGTTTTCATAGAATCGCCGCCCTTGTAGACGACTATTTCAAGCCTGCTTTAAATAGTCGCCAAGGCCAGAGTCTGTCTAATAGTTGTGAGGTGGTGCCAAATAGCATAATGTGATGTAACCAGACGATCTGCAGTCGCCATGCGCTTGGCGTTTACATTAGACAACTTCTAGCCTTTTACTGCTGAAAGTTGTCAGGCTGCATTAAAATGAAGAATCGCCGCTATAATCGTCTAATGTAAACGCCGGGTCAGGGACCCTGTTGAGGGCCCTCTGTCAGGTACGATCTATTAGATGAAATCTGGTCACAGCCTCCCACACTTCTAACATGAAGCAGGACGGCTGAAGGAAATCCCCACAAGGTGAGAACTTGGGTAGGAACCCTAGAAAGGGCCATCCCGGGTTTCGGAACATCCGCTGGGAGATTGAATGGCATGAGTGAATCAGGTCAAGTGTAACTGCTGACCATTGGCTTCTTCACTCATGCTGTGTTGAGACGCACAGTTGAGTCTGTCTCAGCATGGTTGATTGGTTCGAGAGATTGAATCCGGGTCAACTAGGAGTATATAAGGCCCTGTTTTTTCAGTGGTCGGGTGGTAGCAGCATGGCTGGTCGTACCCCCAATGCAGAGGATGAGTGAGAGCTACCCTCAGGCCTGCTCGGATCCTTAGCCTCTGGCGAGCATGGGGCAGATCTGGACGATGACGCTTTGCTCATCGGTTAAGATGATGGTGATTTTGACCTTGAAGGGGATGAGCCTGAGAACTCCGCTCTTCTTGGGGAAACCCGAGAGGAGCAACCTGGACAGGGAAAAATCAAGAGTCCTGAGGCAGCCCTGGCTGCTAAGGGATCTTCCGGTGTGCGTCTGAAGAAGGGCTCAGTACCCACTGAGACCCCTAGTGACTCAGATATGGTAATGAAGTAAGTTAGGGGTTCTGAATCTGAGAATGAAATACTGAGGCATAGATAGACTCTGAGGAAGGCTCCTGACTCGGAAGGTTCCGGACCTGAGGTTTCTACCCAGAGTCTGGAACAAATGTTGGCGAGGATTCCGGATCCCCAGATGTGTGCCGTGGTGCAGTCAATGAACCAGCATTGGACACCTCCCAGCAGAAGGCTGGCGGGTACGGGGACCTTCGTGGCCCCGGGACCGTTAGCTAACCCAGGCGGGTTTGAGGCTGGGGCAGAGGCAGCTATGAAGACAGATTCATCAGTTGGGGGCGACTGTTTCAATAGAGAATTCCAGTAGGGATGAGGAACCGGTGTCAAAACCAGCTAAGTCTGAGCTGGGGAAGTCCGGGAACAAAGCCGTGGCCTCAGGGTCCAGGGGCGTTTCAGAACTGCAGCTGTCAAAACAGCAACTCTGTCAAGCTGCCTGGGAACAGGCAGAGGAAAAGTTGGAAGCGGCAGAAGCCGAGAAAGCTGGCAAGTCAGACTCGTGTGACTCAGGTAAGGTGAAAACCAAACCTGAGAAACAACGGAAGACGTTGAAGGGGGCTTGGTCGAAAGGCTCGGACAAACCCATGGCGCAGGCCAGTGCCAGTAAGCCGGAACCCACACCGAGTACCTCCAAGAGGAGTTGTCTTTGGCATATGGGTATCTCACTCTACAACATTGGGGATAACCCGCAACCTCTTGAGGAAGCGTGGTTAGCCCGACAGCTTAGCTTGGAAGGATCAGACCTGGCAAATTGACAACTCGCTGATGCGTTAGGGTGGTCATACCTGGTGGAGGAAACCTCTACTACTGCCACTACGTCCATTGAGGCTCACCCCATGGATGTTAGTGTGGACACCCTGTTGCCGGGACAAGGTCATTTCCCCATGGATCAGACTGAGCCCTTGCAGCCAAGAGTGCCAACTACAGATGCTGGCGGGACCTTCCAGGGTAACATTGGGCACTCAACCCTGGGAACTGGGTGGAGCTATGGGGATGACTGCCAACATCATCCCGTTTGAGTCCAGGATCATTCTTGATACCAGACCAACTGCTCTACAGCAGCTGGTGTCTCAGCTTCAGCCGGCAATGGTGCTGAGCCCACTGCAGCCCAAGCAGACCACCCAGGTTATGTCTGCTCCTTCGACTACCACTGAGGCCAGTCAGTCAAATGATGTCGACACCAAACCTCTCTCTGACAAGTATGTTTAGGGTAGACAGCAGATGACATGGCTGGAAGCCAGTGGGCCAGGGATGCGCCATCTGAAGAACCAGCAGAGTCATCAGCTCTCCAGGGACCAGGTGGGTTTGGGAAGTACCTGGATGGGGGAAAAACTTGTTTTCCACCTAGCCACTTCCATGATGGGCTACTGCATTCAATCTCGGTTGACTGTGGTAGACTGTTGCTTTGCTCCTCATGTATTAACTAACCCAGTTCTTACATGGGGAACACAGATAGGAGTCCGCCTGGATAAGCGATCCTGAGTTGGGGCTTCGGAAAGTTTGCAAAGACTTTCCAGAGGTACAACTTCAGGCGGCTGAAGGTTCTTCCGGTGGACAAGCTGTAATAGGCTCCCACCATGACAACCTTCGGGCTGTGGCATAGGCCTGAAAGGGGTCTTCCAACCTGCTAGTCAGGCAGCGACCACCACACAAGTACCAATTTGGGTATACAAGAATCTATTGGCATATATACATGTCCATGTTGTGGTAATATATACGTCATATATACGCCTGTTTCTGTTGTATTTACGCCACAATCCAATAATTCCGATCTCTGCCACTTGGGGACACCACTGTTGTTTTATATCATTTGCCATTAGTTATCAAAGTCTATGTTATATAAAAAACAATGTTATATTTTCAATTTTGATTATAAAATCTTTCAAAAGTGTCAATTCATTAACTACATAGATTAAACCCAGCATTCTTGTGGTTTTTTTACCTTTTTTGATAGATTTGACTTTTTCAAACACCATTGTTTTGTAATTATGATTCTGGCACTGTATATATACAGACTAGGTGGCATTAGATATAACTTCCTCGCCCCCACCCTCCTTGGCCTAACCCTTGCTTACCCACCGCCTACCCCCGCCTACCTCCGCCTACCCCCTGCCACGAAGAGAAGTCCTAGTCCCGGGCCCACCTATCTCGTGCCTAACCCTCGCCTTACCACCGCCTAAAGTGCTAAAATAACACACTAATAATTCGCAGAAGCAGTGGGGACTCTGGGAGGAGGACTTCTCTTTTTATTTTCTATCAGTACACAAATACGCCTGGCATATATATGTCATGCAGAGGTTATTTCCTCTCTTATACGCCAGGTGTGAAATTTAGACAAGAAGTGTTTGTATACAAAAAGAAACAGTATATGTATGGTGTGAAATATGGATGTTTATATATGAAAAATAGTCAATATTCAGCCTATACATGCATTTACGCGTTGGCGTATATGGGAATAAACTGGTTAGTTGTGTGCAGTTTAAGGTAAAGGAATATAGTCAATGACGATAGAGAATTTTTATCTCTGTTATTTCCCAATGTAATGGACATATTGACTGAATATCTTCTGCTGCAAATTTCTATAATTTTGTATGTAGGTTTGTTGAGAAACCTGTCTGAAGAATTACCGAGATGTTCTATTCATTTACCTATTCATCTAAGTCATGTTTTGAAATGCTGACACAATAGAAAAGCAGTTTAATAGAAGATCATATGTAATCATTTATATAATGATAACATCAAGATTTTGTGAATTTCTAAATTATCCTTTTGTTCACCCTGTGTTAATAGAAATATCATTATTTCTCTGTCAGATATTGATAAGTGTTCCAGTAATCCTACCTAAATAATGACCATTTCAAAAATGGACTCAACAGATGCACTTATAACTGTGCCAAAAACTGAATTCTGTCATTTTTATTTACAGATATTGATGAATGTGCAAGTACTCCATGTATGAATAGTGGCCTGTGTAGCAATGAACTGAACATGTACACTTGTAACTGTACTGACACTGGATATAATGGAACAGATTGCCAAACAGGTATGTTTCCAAACCTAACATTACATGTAAATGAGGGTTTCTCAGATCTTATACGTAAGTGTAACAATAACTTGACCAATGTCTCACATACTAGAATATGACAGGAGGTATTTGTCCTACATCTTTCAGTTAGCTGAAGAAAAATGATATTAATTTCTTAGTGATTGAAGAATAAAATCAGGGCAAATCCAGTAGTTATATCAAGAAAACCTAGATAGCCTTTGGCTTGTCATGATTTAGTTTAATGATCTATCATTACTTGAATGTGAAACGTGTCATTTCTGTTTATAGATGTTGATGAATGTGCAAGTAATCCATGTATGAATGGTGGCCAGTGTATCAATGAACTGAACATGTACACATGTAACTGTACTGAGACCGGTTATAAGGGAACAGATTGCCAAACAGGTATATTTTTCAACCTAACATTGCTTTTCAACCAGGGATCCTCATATCTTATACATCAGTGTCACAATAACTTGACCAATATCTCACATTCTAGAATAAGGAGGGGGGTATATGCCCTAAATCTTAAGATTAAGTAAGGAAAGGTGATAGTAGTGACTATGTACAATTCAAAGGGACAGGACCTCAAAATTCAAAGGTTTATCTGCCCTTAAAGGGTTTATCAGGGATCCTCAATTCTTATACATCAGTGTAACAATTAATCGACCAAGATGTCACATACTGGAATATCATTGGAGCTAAATTTGCATTACATCTTTGGGTTAAGTGAAGAAATATGATATTGATTTATTAGTGATTGAAGAACAAAATCAACTCAAATCCAGTAACTATATCAAGAAAACCTAGCTAGCCTTTGGCCTTTTACGAATCAGTTCAATGATACTATATAACCTAAATGTGAATTTTGTCATTTTTATTACAGATATTGATGAATGTACCAGTAATCCAT
Source organism: Alentia gelatinosa (assembly GCA_950022655.1). Classification (NCBI taxonomy): domain Eukaryota; kingdom Metazoa; phylum Annelida; class Polychaeta; order Phyllodocida; family Polynoidae; genus Alentia; species Alentia gelatinosa. The sequence continues at coordinate 122,677,757 of OX465581.1, forward strand.
GTATGAATAGTGGCCAGTGTAACAATGAACTGAACATGTACACATGTAACTGTACCGACACTGGATATAATGGAACAGATTGCCAAACAGGTATGTTTCCAAACCTAACATTACATGTTAATCAGGGTTTCTCAGATCTTATACATAAGTGTAACAATAACTTGACCAATGTCTCACATACTAGAATATGACAGGAGATATTTGTCCTACATCTTTGAGTTAGCTGAAGAAAAATGATATTAATTTCTTAGTGATTGAGGAATAAAATCAGGGGAAATTGAGTAGTTATATCAAGAAAACTTAGCTAGCCTTTGGCTTGTCATGATTTAGTTTAATGATCTATCATTACTTGAATGTGAAACGTGTCATTTCTGTTTATAGATGTTGATGAATGTGCAAGTAGTCCATGTATGAATGGTGGTCAGTGTATCAATGAACTGAACATGTACACATGTAACTGTACTGAGACCGGTTATAAGGGAACAGATTGCCAAACAGGTATATTTTTCAACCTAACATTGCTTGTCAACCAGGGATCCTCATATCTTATACATCAGTGTCACAATAACTTGACCAATATCTCACATTCTAGAATATGACGGGAGGTATTTGCCCTAAATCTTAAGATTAAGTAAGGAAAGGTGATAGTAGTGACTATGTACAATTCAAAGGGACAGGACCTCAAAATTCAAAGGTTTATCTGCCCTTAAAGGGTTTATCAGGGATTCTCAATTCTTATACATCAGTGTAACGATCATTAGACCAAGATGTCACATACTGGAATATGATGGGATCTAAATTTGCATTACATCTTTGGGTTTAGTGAAGAAATATGATATTGATTTATTAGTGATTGAAGAACAAAATCAATTCAAATCCAGTAATTATATCAAGAAAACCTAGCTAGCTTTTGGCCTTTCACGAATTAGTTTAATGATACTATATTACCTAAATGTGAATTTTGTCATTTTTATTACAGATATTGATGAATGTACCAGTAATCCATGTATGCATGGTGGCCAGTGTAACAATGAACTGAACATGTACACATGTAACTGTACTGACACTGGATATAATGGAACAGATTGCCAAACAGGTATGTTTCCAAACCTAACATTACATGATAATCAGGGTTTCTGAGATCTTATACATAAGTGTAACAATAACTTGTCCAATGTCTCACATACTAGATATGACAGGAGGTATTTGTCCTATATCTTGAGTTAGCTGAAGAAAAATGATATTAATTTCTAAGTGATTGAAGAATAAAATCAGGGCAAATCCAGTAGTTATATCAAGAAAACCTAGCTAGCCTTTGGCTTGTTATGATTTAGTTTAATGATCTATCATTACTTGAATGCTAAACGTGTCATTTCTGTTTATAGATGTTGATGAATGTGCAAGTAATCCATGTATGAATGGTGGCCAGTGTATCAATGAACTGAACATGTACACATGTAACTGTACTGAGACCGGTTATAAGGGAACAGATTGCCAAACAGGTATATTCTTCAGCCTAACATTGCTTTTCAACCAGGGATCCTCATATCTTATACATCAGTGTCACAATAACTTGACCAATATCTCACATTCTAGAATATGACGGGAGGTATTTGCCCTATATCTTAAGATTAAGTAAGGAAAGGTGATACTAGTGACTATGTACAATTTAAAGGGACAGGACCTCAAAATTCAAAGGTTTATCTTCCCTTAAAGGGTTTTTCAGGGATTCTCAATTCTCATACATCAGTGTTATAATTAATAGACCAAGATGTCACATACTGGAATATGATGAGAGCTAAATTTGCATTACATCTTTGGGTTAAGTGAAGAAATATGATATTGATTTATTAGTGATTGAAGAACAAAGGCAATTCAAATCCAGTAATTATATCAAGAAAACCTAGCTAACCTTTGGCCATTCACGAATTAGTTTAATGATACTATATTACCTAAATGTGAATGTTTTTTTATTTTTATTACAGATATTGATGAATGTGCTAGTAATCCATGTATGAATGGTGGCCAGTGTAACAATGAACTGAACATGTACACATGTAACTGTACTGACACTGGATATAATGGAACAGATTGCCAAACAGGTATGTTTCCAAACCTAACATTACATGATAATCAGGGTTTCTGAGATCTTATACATAAGTGTAACAATAACTTGTCCAATGTCTCACATACTAGATATGACAGGAGGTATTTGTCCTATATCTTGAGTTAGCTGAAGAAAAATGATATTAATTTCTAAGTGATTGAAGAATAAAATCGGGGCAAATCCAGTAGTTATATCAAGAAAACCTAGCTAGCCTTTGGCTTGTTATGATTTAGTTTAATGATCTATCATTACTTGAATGCTAAACGTGTCATTTCTGTTTATAGATGTTGATGAATGTGCAAGTAATCCATGTATGAATGGTGGCCAGTGTATCAATGAACTGAACATGTACACATGTAACTGTACTGAGACCGGTTATAAGGGAACAGATTGCCAAACAGGTATATTCTTCAACCTAACATTGCTTTTCAACCAGGGATCCTCATATCTTATACATCAGTGTCACAATAACTTGACCAATATCTCACATTCTAGAATATGACGGGAGGTATTTGCCCTATATCTTAAGATTAAGTAAGGAAAGGTGATACTAGTGACTATGTACAATTTAAAGGGACAGGACCTCAAAATTCAAAGGTTTATCTTCCCTTAAAGGGTTTATCAGGGATTCTCAATTCTCATACATCAGTGTTATAATTAATAGACCAAGATGTCACATACTGGAATATGATGAGAGCTAAATTTGCATTACATCTTTGGGTTAAGTGAAGAAATATGATATTGATTTATTAGTGATTGAAGAACAAAGGCAATTCAAATCCGGAATTATATCAAGAAAACCTAGCTAACCTTTGGCCATTCACGAATTAGTTTAATGATACTATATTACCTAAATGTGAATGTTTTTTTATTTTTATTACAGATATTGATGAATGTGCTAGTAATCCATGTATGAATGGTGGCCAGTGTAACAATGAACTGAACATGTACACATGTAACTGTACTGACACTGGATATAATGGAACAGATTGCCAAACAGGTATGTTTCCAAACCTAACATTACATGATAATCAGGGTTTCTGAGATCTTATACATAAGTGTAACAATAACTTGTCCAATGTCTCACATACTAGATATGACAGGAGGTATTTGTCCTATATCTTGAGTTAGCTGAAGAAAACTGATATTAATTTCTTAGTGATTGAAGAATAAAATCAGGGCAAATCCAGTAGTTATATCAAGAAAACCTAGCTAGCCTTTGGCTTGTTATGATTTAGTTTAATGATCTATCATTACTTGAATGCTAAACGTGTCATTTCTGTTTATAGATGTTGATGAATGTGCAAGTAATCCATGTATGAATGGTGGCCAGTGTATCAATGAACTGAACATGTACACATGTAACTGTACTGAGACCGGTTATAAGGGAACAGATTGCCAAACAGGTATATTTTTCAACCTAACATTGCTTTTCAACCAGGGATCCTCATATCTTATACATCAGTGTCACAATAACTTGACCAATATCTCACATTCTAGAATATGACGGGAGGTATTTGCCCTATATCTTAAGATTAAGTAAGGAAAGGTGATACTAGTGACTATGTACAATTTAAAGGGACAGGACCTCAAAATTCAAAGGTTTATCTTCCCTTAAAGGGTTTATCAGGGATTCTCAATTCTCATACATCAGTGTTATAATTAATAGACCAAGATGTCACATACTGGAATATGATGAGAGCTAAATTTGCATTACATCTTTGGGTTAAGTGAAGAAATATGATATTGATTTATTAGTGATTGAAGAACAAAGGCAATTCAAATCCAGTAATTATATCAAGAAAACCTAGCTAACCTTTGGCCATTCACGAATTAGTTTAATGATACTATATTACCTAAATGTAAATGTTTTTTTATTTTAATTACAGATATTGATGAATGTGCTAGTAATCCATGTATGAATGGTGGCCAGTGTAACAATGAACTGAACATGTACACATGTAACTGTACTGACACTGGATATAATGGAACAGATTGCCAAACAGGTATGTTTCCAAACCTAACATTACATGATAATCAGGGTTTCTCAGATCTTATACATAAGTGTAACAATAACTTGTCCAATGTCTCACATACTAGATATGACAGGAGGTATTTGTCCTACATCTTGAGTTAGCTGAAGAAAAATGATATTAATTTCTTAGTGATTGAAGAATAAAATCAGGGCAAATCCAGTAGTTATATCAAGAAAACCTAGCTAGCCTTTGGCTTGTTATGATTTAGTTTAATGATCTATCATTACTTGAATGTGAAACGTGTCATTTCTATTTATAGATGTTGATGAATGTGCAAGTAATCAATGTATGAATGGTGGCCAGTGTATCAATGAACTGAACATGTACACATGTAACTGTACTGAGACCGGTTATAAGGGAACAGATTGCCAAACAGGTATATTCTTCAACCTAACATTGCTTTTCAACCAGGGATCCTCATATCTTATACATCAGTGTCACAATAACTTGACCAATATCTCACATTCTAGAATATGACGGGAGGTATTTGCCCTATATCTTAAGATTAAGTAAGGAAAGGTGATACTAGTGACTATGTACAATTTAAAGGGACAGGACCTCAAAATTCAAAGGTTTATCTTCCCTTAAAGGGTTTATCAGGGATTCTCAATTCTCATACATCAGTGTTATAATTAATAGACCAAGATGTCACATACCTGAATATGATGAGAGCTAAATTTGCATTACATCTTTGGGTTAAGTGAAGAAATATGATATTGATTTATTAGTGATTGAAGAACAAAGGCAATTCAAATCCAGTAATTATATCAAGAAAACCTAGCTAACCTTTGGCCATTCACGAATTAGTTTAATGATACTATATTACCTAAATGTGAATGTTTTTTTATTTTAATTACAGATATTGATGAATGTGCTAGTAATCCATGTATGAATGGTGGCCAGTGTAACAATGAACTGAACATGTACACATGTAACTGTACCGACACTGGATATAATGGAACAGATTGCCAAACAGGTATGTTTCCAAACCTAACATTACATGATAATCAGGGTTTCTGAGATCTTATACATAAGTGTAACAATAACTTGTCCAATGTCTCACATACTAGATATGACAGGAGGTATTTGTCCTACATCTTGAGTTAGCTGAAGAAAAATGATATTAATTTCTTAGTGATTGAAGAATAAAATCAGGGCAAATCCAGTAGTTATATCAGGAAAACCTAGCTAGCCTTTGGCTTGTCATGATTTAGTTTAATGATCTATCATTACTTGAATGTGAAACGTGTCATTTCTGTTTATAGATGTTGATGAATGTGCAAGTAATCCATGTATGAATGGTGGCGAGTGTATCAATGAACTGAACATGTACACATGTAACTGTACTGAGACCGGTTATAAGGGAACAGATTGCCAAAAAGGTATATTTTTCAACCTAACATTGCTTGTCAACCAGGGATCCTCATATCTTATACATCAGTGTCACAATGACTTGACCAGTATCTCACATTCTAGAATATGACGGGAGGTATTTGCCCTAAATTTTAAGATTAAGTAAGGAAAGGTGATACTAGTGACTATGTACAACTCAAAGGGACAGGACCTCAAAATTCAAAGGTTTATCTGCCCTTAAAGGGTTTATCAGGGATTCTCAATTCTTATACATCAGTGTAATAATTAATAGCCCAAGATGTCACATACTGGAATATGATGAGAGCTAAATTTGCATTACATCTTTGGGTTTAGTGAAGAAATATGATATTGATTTATTAGTGATTGAAGAACAAAGTCAATTCAAATCCAGTAATTATATCAAAAAACCTAGCTAGCCTTTGGCCTTTCACGAATTAGTTTAATGATACTATATAACCTAAATGTGAATTTTGTCATTTTTATTACAGATATTGATGAATGTACCAGTAATCCATGTATGCATGGTGGCCAGTGTAACAATGAACTGAACATGTACACATGTAACTGTACTGACACTGGATATAATGGAACAGATTGCCAAACAGGTATGTTTCCAAACCTAACATTACATGATAATCAGGGTTTCTGAGATCTTATACATAAGTGTAACAATAACTTGTCCAATGTCTCACATACTAGATATGACAGGAGGTATTTGTCCTATATCTTGAGTTAGCTGAAGAAAACTGATATTAATTTCTTAGTGATTGAAGAATAAAATCAGGGCAAATCCAGTAGTTATATCAAGAAAACCTAGCTAGCCTTTGGCTTGTTATGATTTAGTTTAATGATCTATCATTACTTGAATGCTAAACGTGTCATTTCTGTTTATAGATGTTGATGAATGTGCAAGTAATCCATGTATGAATGGTGGCCAGTGTATCAATGAACTGAACATGTACACATGTAACTGTACTGAGACCGGTTATAAGGGAACAGATTGCCAAACAGGTATATTTTTCAACCTAACATTGCTTTTCAACCAGGGATCCTCATATCTTATACATCAGTGTCACAATAACTTGACCAATATCTCACATTCTAGAATATGACGGGAGGTATTTGCCCTATATCTTAAGATTAAGTAAGGAAAGGTGATACTAGTGACTATGTACAATTTAAAGGGACAGGACCTCAAAATTCAAAGGTTTATCTTCCCTTAAAGGGTTTATCAGGGATTCTCAATTCTCATACATCAGTGTTATAATTAATAGACCAAGATGTCACATACTGGAATATGATGAGAGCTAAATTTGCATTACATCTTTGGGTTAAGTGAAGAAATATGATATTGATTTATTAGTGATTGAAGAACAAAGGCAATTCAAATCCAGTAATTATATCAAGAAAACCTAGCTAACCTTTGGCCATTCACGAATTAGTTTAATGATACTATATTACCTAAATGTAAATGTTTTTTTATTTTAATTACAGATATTGATGAATGTGCTAGTAATCCATGTATGAATGGTGGCCAGTGTAACAATGAACTGAACATGTACACATGTAACTGTACTGACACTGGATATAATGGAACAGATTGCCAAACAGGTATGTTTCCAAACCTAACATTACATGATAATCAGGGTTTCTCAGATCTTATACATAAGTGTAAAAATAACTTGTCCAATGTCTCACATACTAGATATGACAGGAGGTATTTGTCCTACATCTTGAGTTAGCTGAAGAAAAATGATATTAATTTCTTAGTGATTGAAGAATAAAATCAGGGCAAATCCAGTAGTTATATCAAGAAAAACTAGCTAGCCTTTGGCTTGTTATGATTTAGTTTAATGATCTATCATTACTTGAATGCTAAACGTGTCATTTCTGTTTATAGATGTTGATGAATGTGCAAGTAATCCATGTATGAATGGTGGCCAGTGTATCAATGAACTGAACATGTACACATGTAACTGTACTGAGACCGGTTATAAGGGAACAGATTGCCAAACAGGTATATTTTTCAACCTAACATTGCTTGTCAACCAGGGATCCTCATATCTTATACATCAGTGTCACAATGACTTGACCAGTATCTCACATTCTAGAATATGATGGGAGGTATTTGCCTTAAATCTTAAGATTAAGTAAGGAAAGGTGATACTAGTGACTATGTACAATTCAAAACGACAGGACCTCAAAATTCAAAGGTTTATCTGCCCTTAAAGGGTTTATCAGGGATTCTCAATTCTTATACATCAGTGTAATAATTAGTAGACCAAGATGTCACATACTGGAATATGATGAGAGCTAAATTTGCATTACATCTTTGGGTTTAGTGAAGAAATATGATATTGATTTATTAGTGATTGAAGAACAAAGTCAATTCAAATCCAGTAATTATATCAAGAAAACCTAGCTAGCTTTTGGCCTTTCACGAATTAGTTTAATGATACTATATTACCTAAATGTGAATTTTGTCATTTTTATTACAGATATTGATGAATGTACCAGTAATCCATGTATGCATGGTGGCCAGTGCAGCAATGAAATGAACATGTACACATGTAACTGTACTGACACTGGATATAATGGAACAGATTGCCAAACAGGTATGTTTCCAAACCTAACATTACATGTTAATCAGGGTTTCTCAGATCTTATACATAAGTGTAACAATAACTTGTCCAATGTCTCACATACTAGATATGACAGGAGGTATTTGTCCTATATCTTGAGTTAGCTGAAGAAAAATGATATTAATTTCTTAGTGATTGAAGAATAAAATCAGGGCAAATCCAGTAGTTATATCAAGAAAACCTAGCTAGCCTTTGGCTTGTTATGATTTAGTTTAATGATCTATCATTACTTGAATGCTAAACGTGTCATTTCTGTTTATAGATGTTGATGAATGTGCAAGTAATCCATGTATGAATGGTGGCCAGTGTATCAATGAACTGAACATGTACACATGTAACTGTACTGAGACCGGTTATAAGGGAACAGATTGCCAAACAGGTATATTTTTCAACCTAACATTGCTTTTCAACCAGGGATCCTCATATCTTATACATCAGTGTCACAATAACTTGACCAATATCTCACATTCTAGAATATGACGGGAGGTATTTGCCCTATATCTTAAGATTAAGTAAGGAAAGGTGATACTAGTGACTATGTACAATTTAAAGGGACAGGACCTCAAAATTCAAAGGTTTATCTTCCCTTAAAGGGTTTATCAGGGATTCTCAATTCTCATACATCAGTGTTATAATTAATAGACCAAGATGTCACATACTGGAATATGATGAGAGCTAAATTTGCATTACATCTTTGGGTTAAGTGAAGAAATATGATATTGATTTATTAGTGATTGAAGAACAAAGGCAATTCAAATCCAGTAATTATATCAAGAAAACCTAGCTAACCTTTGGCCATTCACGAATTAGTTTAATGATACTATATTACCTAAATGTGAATGTTTTTTTATTTTTATTACAGATATTGATGAATGTGCTAGTAATCCATGTATGAATGGTGGCCAGTGTAACAATGAACTGAACATGTACACATGTAACTGTACTGACACTGGATATAATGGAACAGATTGCCAAACAGGTATGTTTCCAAACCTAACATTACATGATAATCAGGGTTTCTGAGATCTTATACATAAGTGTAACAATAACTTGTCCAATGTCTCACATACTAGATATGACAGGAGGTATTTGTCCTACATCTTGAGTTAGCTGAAGAAAAATGATATTAATTTCTTAGTGATTGAAGAATAAAATCAGGGCAAATCCAGTAGTTATATCAAGAAAAACTAGCTAGCCTTTGGCTTGTCATGATTTAGTTTAATGATCTATCATTACTTGAATGCTAAACGTGTCATTTCTGTTTATAGATGTTGATGAATGTGCAAGTAATCCATGTATGAATGGTGGCCAGTGTATCAATGAACTGAACATGTACACATGTAACTGTACTGAGACCGGTTATAAGGGAACAGATTGCCAAACAGGTATATTTTTCAACCTAACAATGCTTGTCAACCAGGGATCCTCATATCTTATACATCAGTGTCACAATGACTTGACCAGTATCTCACATTCTAGAATATGATGGGAGGTATTTGCCCTAAATCTTAAGATTAAGTAAGGAAAGGTGATACTAGTGACTATGTACAATTCAAAACGACAGGACCTCAAAATTCAAAGGTTTATCTGCCCTTAAAGGGTTTATCAGGGATTCTCAATTCTTATACATCAGTGTAATAATTAGTAGACCAAGATGTCACATACTGGAATATGATGAGAGCTAAATTTGCATTACATCTTTGGGTTTAGTGAAGAAATATGATATTGATTTATTAGTGATTGAAGAACAAAATCAATTCAAATCCAGTAATTATATCAAGAAAACCTAGCTAGCCTTTGGCCATTCACGAATTAGTTTAATGATACTATATTACCTAAATGTGAATTTTGTCATTTTTATTACAGATATTGATGAATGTACCAGTAATCCATGTATGCATGGTGGCCAGTGCAGCAATGAAATGAACATGTACACATGTAACTGTACTGACACTGGATATAATGGAACAGATTGCCAAACAGGTATGTTTCCAAACCTAACATTACATGTTAATCAGGGTTTCTCAGATCTTATACATAAGTATAACAATAACTTGACCAATGTCTCACATACTAGAATATGACAGGAGGTATTTGTCCTACATTTTTGAGTTAGCTGAAGAAAAATGATATTAATTTCTTAGTGATTGAAGAATAAAATCAGGGCAAATCCAGTAGCTATATCAAGAAAACCTAGCTAGCCTTTGGCTTGTCATGATTTAGTTTAATGATCTATCATTACTTGAATGCTAAACGTGTCATTTCTGTTTATAGATGTTGATGAATGTGCAAGTAATCCATGTATGAATGGTGGCCAGTGTATCAATGAACTGAACATGTACACATGTAACTGTACCGACACTGGATATAATGGAACAGATTGCCAAACAGGTATATTTTTCAACCTAACATTGCTTGTCAACCAGGGATCCTCATATCTTATACATCAGTGCCACAATGACTTGACCAGTATCTCACATTCTAGAATTTGACGGAAGGTATTTGCCCTATATCTTAAGATTAAGTAAGGAAAGGTGATACTAGTGACTATGTACAATTTAAAGGGACAGGACCTCAAAATTCAAAGGTTTATCTTCCCTTAAAGGGTTTATCAGGGATTCTCAATTCTCATGCATCAATGTAATAATTAATAGACCAAGATGTCACATACTGGAATATGATGAGAGCTAAATTTGCATTACATCTTTGGGTTAAGTGAAGAAATATGATATTGATTTATTAGTGATTGAAGAACAAAGGCAATTCAAATCCAGTAATTATATCAAGAAAACCTAGCTAACCTTTGGCCATTCACGAATTAGTTTAATGATACTATATTACCTAAATGTGAATGTTTTTTTATTTTTATTACAGATATTGATGAATGTGCTAGTAATCCATGTATGAATGGTGGCCAGTGTAACAATGAACTGAACATGTACACATGTAACTGTACTGACACTGGATATAATCGAACAGATTGCCAAACAGGTATGTTTCCAAACCTAACATTACATGATAATCAGGGTTTCTCAGATCTTATACATAAGTGTAACAATAACTTGTCCAATGTCTCACATACTAGATATGACAGGAGGTATTTGTCCTTCATCTTGAGTTAGCTGAAGAAAAATGATATTAATTTCTTAGTGATTGAAGAAAAAAATCAGGGCAAATCCAGTAGTTATATCAAGAAAAACTAGCTAGCCTTTGGCTTGTCATGATTTAGTTTAATGATCTATCATTACTTGAATGCTAAACGTGTCATTTCTGTTTATAGATGTTGATGAATGTGCAAGTAATCCATGTATGAATGGTGGCCAGTGTATCAATGAACTGAACATGTACACATGTAACTGTACTGAGACCGGTTATAAGGGAACAGATTGCCAAACAGGTATATTTTTCAACCTAACATTGCTGTTCAACCAGGTATCCTCATATCTTATACATCAGTGTCACAATAACTTGACCAATATCTCACATTCTAGAATATGACGGGAGGTATTTGCCCTATATCTTAAGATTAAGTAAGGAAAGGTGATACTAGTGACTATGTACAATTTAAAGGGACAGGACCTCAAAATTCAAAGGTTTATCTTCCCTTAAAGGGTTTATCAGGGATTCTCAATTCTCATACATCAGTGTTATAATTAATAGACCAAGATGTCACATACTGGAATATGATGAGAGCTAAATTTGCATTACATCTTTGGGTTAAGTGAAGAAATATGATATTGATTTATTAGTGATTGAAGAACAAAGGCAATTCAAATCCAGTAATTATATCAAGAAAACCTAGCTAACCTTTGGCCATTCACGAATTAGTTTAATGATACTATATTACCTAAATGTGAATGTTTTTTTATTTTTATTACAGATATTGATGAATGTGCTAGTAATCCATGTATGAATGGTGGCCAGTGTAACAATGAACTGAACATGTACACATGTAACTGTACTGACACTGGATATAATGGAACAGATTGCCAAACAGGTATGCTTCCAAACCTAACATTACATGATAATCAGGGTTTCTCAGATCTTATACATAAGTGTAACAATAACTTGACCAATGTCTCACATACTAGATATGACAGGAGGTATTTGTCCTACATCTTGAGTTAGCTGAAGAAAAATGATATTAATTTCTTAGTGATTGAAGAATAAAATCAGGGCAAATCCAGTAGTTATATCAAGAAAACCTAGCTAGCCTTTGGCTTGTCATGATTTAGTTTAATGATCTATCATTACTTGAATGCTAAACGTGTCATTTCTGTTTATAGATGTTGATGAATGTGCAAGTAATCCATGTATGAATGGTGGCCAGTGTATCAATGAACTAAACATGTACACTTGTAACTGTACTGACACTGGATATAATGGAACAGATTGCCAAACAGGTATATTTTTCAACCTATATGCTTGTCAACCAGGGATCCTCATATCTTATACATCAGTGCCACAATGACTTGACCATTATCTCACATTCTAGAATATGACGGGAGTTATTTGCCCTAAATTTTAAGATTAAGTAAGGAAAGGTGATACTAGTGACTATGTACAATTCAAAGGGACAGGACCTCAAAATTTAAAGGTTTTTCTGCCCTTAAAGGTTTTATCAGGGATTCTCAATTCTTATACATCAGTGTAATAATTAATAGACCAAGATCTCACATACTGGAATATGATGAGAGCTAAATTTGCATTACATCTTTGGGTTTAGTGAAGAAATATGATATTGATTTATTAGTGATTGAAGAACAAAGTCAATTCAAATCCAGTAATTATATCAAGAAAACCTAGCTAGCCTTTAGCCTTTCACGAATTAGTTTAATGATACTATATTACCTAATTTTGAATTTTGTCATTTTTATTACAGATATTGATGAATGTGCTAGTAATCCATGTATGAATCGTGGCCTGTGTAACAATGAACTGAACATGTACACATGTACTTGTACCGACACTGGATATAATGGAACAGATTGCCAAACAGGTATGTTTCCAAACCTAACATTACATGATAATCAGGGTTTCTCAGATCTTATACATAAGTGTAACAATAACTTGACCAATGTCTCACATACTAGAATATGACAGGAGGTATTTGTCCTACATCTTTGAGTTAGCCGAAGAAAAATGATATTAATTTCTTAGTGATTGAAGAATAAAATCAGGGCAAATCCAGTAGTTATATCAAGAAAACCTAGCTAGCCTTTGGCTTGTCATGATTTAGTTTAATGATCTATCATTACTTGAATGCTAAACGTGTCATTTCTGTTTATAGATGTTGATGAATGTGCAAGTAATCCATGTATGAATGGTGGCCAGTGTATCAATGAACTAAACATGTACACTTGTAACTGTACTGACACTGGATATAATGGAACAGATTGCCAAACAGGTATATTTTTCAACCTAACATTGCTTGTCAACCAGGACTCCTCATATCTTATACATCAGTGTCACAATGACTTGACCAGTATCTCACATTCTAGAATATGACGGGAGGTATTTGCCCTAAATTTTAAGATTAAGTATGGAAAGGTGATACTAGTGACTATGTACAATTCAAAGGGACAGGACCTCAAAATTCAAAGGTTTATCTGCCCTTAAAGGGTTTATCAGGGATTCTCAATTCTTAGACATCAGTGTAATAATTAATAGACCAAGATGTCACATACTGGAATATGATGAGAGCTAAATTTGCATTACATCTTTGGGTTTAGTGAAGAAATATGATATTGATTTATTAGTGATTGAAGAACAAAGTCAATTCAAATCCAGTAATTATATCAAGAAAACCTAGCTAGCCTTTGGCCTTTCACGAATTAGTTTAATGATACTATATTACCTAAATGTGAATTTTGTCATTTTTATTACAGATATTGATGAATGTACCAGTAATCCATGTATGCATGGTGGCCAGTGTAACAATGAACTGAACACGTACACATGTAACTGTACTGACACTGGATATAATGGAACAGATTGCCAAACAGGTATGTTTCCAAACCTAACATTACATGATAATCAGGGTTTCTCAGATCTTATACATAACTGTAACAATAACTTGTCCAATGTCTCATATACTAGATATGACAGGAGGTATTTGTCCTACATCTTGAGTTAGCCGAAGAAAAATGATATTAATTTCTTAGTGATTGAAGAATAAAATCATGGCAAATCCAGTAGTTATATCAAGAAAACCTAGCTAGCCCTTGGCTTGTCATCATTTAGTTTAATGATCTATCATTACTTGAATGTGAAACGTGTCATTTCTGTTTATAGATGTTGATGAATGTGCAAGTAATCCATGTATGAATGGTGGCCAGTGTATCAATGAACTGAACATGTACACTTGTAACTGTACCGACACTGGATATAATGGAACAGATTGCCAAACAGGTATATTTTTCAACCTAACATTGCTTGTCAACCAGGGATCCTCATATCTTATACATCAGTGTCACAATAACTTGACCAATATCTCACATTCTAGAATATGACGGGAGGTATTTGCCCTATATCTTAAGATTAAGTAAGGAAAGGTGATACTAGTGACTATGTACAATTTAAAGGGACAGGACCTCAAAATTCAAAGGTTTATCTGCCCTTAAAGGGTTTATCAGGGATTCTGAATTTTTATACATCAGTGTAATAATTAGTAGACCAAGATGTCACATACTGGAATATGATGAGAGCTAAATTTGCATTACATCTTTGGGCTTAGTGAAGAAATATGATATTGATTTATTAGTGATTGAAGAACAAAGGCAATTCAAATCCAGTAATTATATCAAGAAAACCTAGCTAACCTTTGGCCATTCACGAATTAGTTTAATGATACTATATTACCTAAATATGAATTTTTTTTTTTTTTCATTACAGATATTGATGAATGTGCTAGTAATCCATGTTTGAATGGTGGCCAGTGTAACAATGAACTGAACATGTACACTTGTAACTGTACTGACACTGGATATAATGGAACAGATTGCCAAACAGGTATGTTTCCAAACCTAACATTACATGATAATGAGGGTTATTGAGATCTTATACATAAGTGTAACAATAACTTGTCCAATGTCTCACATACTAGATATGACAGGAGGTATTTGTCCTACACCTTGAGTTAGCTGAAGAAAAATGATATTAATTTCTTAGTGATTGAAGAATAAAATCAGGGCAAATCCAGTAGTTATATCAAGAAAACCTAGCTAGCCTTTGGCTTGTCATGATTTAGTTTAATGATCTATCATTACTTGAATGCTAAACGTGTTTTTTCTGTTTATAGATGTTGATGAATGTGCAAGTAATCCATGTATGAATGGTGGCCAGTGTATCAATGAACTAAACATGTACACTTGTAACTGTACTGACACTGGATATAATGGAACAGATTGCCAAACAGGTATATTTTTCAACCTAACATTGCTTGTCAACCAGGGATCCTCATATCTTATACATCAGTGCCACAATGACTTGACCAGTATCTCACATTCTAGAATATGACGGGAGGTATTTGCCCTATATCTTAAGATTAAGTAAGGAAAGGTGATACTAGTGATTATGTACAATTCAAAACGACAGGACCTCAAAATTTAAAGGTTTATCTGCCCTTAAAGGGTTTATCAGGGATTCTGAATTCTTATACATCAGTGTAATAATTAGTAGACCAAGATGTCACATACTGGAATATGATGAGAGCTAAATTTGCATTACATCTTTGGGTTTAGTGAAGAAATATGATATTGATTTATTAGTGATTGAAGAACAAAATCAATTCAAATCCAGTAATTATATCAAGAAAACCTAGCTAGCTTTTGGCCTTTCACGAATTAGTTTAATGATACTATATTACCTAATTGTGAATTTTGTCATTTTTATTACAGATATTGATGAATGTACCAGTAATCCATGTATGCATGGTGGCCAGTGCAGCAATGAACTGAACATGTACACATGTAACTGTACTGACACTGGATATAATGGAACAGATTGCCAAACAGGTATGTTTCCAAACCTAACATTACATGTTAATCAGGGTTTCTCAGATCTTATACATAAGTATAACAATTACTTGACCAATGTCTCACATACTAGAATATGACAGGAGGTATTTGTCCTACATTTTTGAGTTAGCTGAAGAAAAATGATATTAATTTCTTAGTGATTGAAGAATAAAATCAGGACAAATCCAGTAGTTATATCAAGAAAACCTAGCTAGCCTTTGGCTTGTTATGATTTAGTTTAATGATCTATCATTACTTGAATGTGAAACGTGTCATTTCTGTTTATAGATGTTGATGAATGTGCAAGTAATCCATGTATGAATGGTGGCCAGTGTATCAATGAACTGAACATGTACACATGTAACTGTACCGACACTGGATATAATGGAACAGATTGCCAAACAGGTATATTTTTCAACCTAACATTGCTTGTCAACCAGGGATCCTCATATCTTATACATCAGTGCCACAATGACTTGACCAGTATCTCACATTCTAGAATATGACAGGAGGTATTTGCCCTAAATTTTAAGATTAAGTAAGGAAAGGTGATACTAGTGACTATGTACAATTCAAAACGACAGGACCTCAAAATTCAAAGGTTTTTCTGCCCTTAAAGGGTTTATCAGGGATTTTCAATTCTTATACATCAGTGTAATAATTAATAGACCAAGATGTCACATACTGGAATATGATGAGAGCTAAATTTGCATTACATCTTTGGGTTTAGTGAAGAAATATGATATTGATTTATTAGTGATTGAAGAACAAAATCAATTCAAATCCAGTAATTATATCAAGAAAACCTAGCTAGCCTTTAGCCTTTCACGAATTAGTTTAATGATACTATATTACCTAATTTTGAATTTTGTCATTTTTATTACAGATATTGATGAATGTGCTAGTAATCCATGTATGAATGGTGGCCAGTGTAACAATGAACTGAACATGTACACATGTAACTGTACTGACACTGGATATAATGGAACAGATTGCCAAACAGGTATGTTTCCAAACCTAACATTACATGATAATCAGGGTTTCTCAGATCTTATACATAAGTGTAACAATAACTTGTCCAATGTCTCACATACTAGAATATGACAGGAGGTATTTGTCCTACATCTTGAGTTAGCTGAAGAAAAATGATATTAATTTCTTAGTGATTGAAGAATAAAATCAGGGCAAATCCAGTAGTTATATCAAGAAAACCTAGCTAGCCTTTGGCTTGTTATGATTTAGTTTAATGATCTATCATTACTTGAATGTGAAAAGTGTCATTTCTGTTTATAGATGTTGATGAATGTGCAAGTAATCCATGTATGAATGGTGGCCAGTGTATCAATGATCTGAACACATACTTATTTAACTCTACCGACACCGGTTATAATGGAACAGATTGCCAAACAGGCATGCTTCCAAAAGATACCACCTCTTGTGCTTTAGCAAAACTTTGATCTTATGAATCAATTCAATATTAGATCTGTGATATCATTATGAGGTGAATGTAACAGTCAAACATTTTAATCTAGAAAGACTCAGCCCAGCTATATCCTGAATGTGAATTCACTCACTTTTTCTTCACAGATATTGATGAATGTGCTAGTAATCCATGTATGAATGGTGGCCTGTGCAACAATGAACTGAACATGTACACTTGTAACTGTACTGACACAGGATATAATGGAACAAATTGCCAAACAGGTATGCTTCAGAACCAAACATTGCTTGTTAGCCCTTTAAGGACGGCTGCCTATGGCAGAACTTCATACTTTGGGACGGCTACTAGTGACTATGTACAATTTAAAGGGACAGGAGCATTGTCCTCTGACCTCAAAATTCAAAGGTTTATCACATGATCTGATTTGCTGACCTTAATATCTTTATTTCTATTATTTAGAATAAATACAATGTTACACCTACATTCTGTGCTACTTCCAAGGCTGTTAATATTTCAGCTTCAAAAATAATTTTATAAATACCCCAGATGGTTGATGCCTTCATCCGTCCTTAAAGGGTTAATCAGGGATCCTCAAATCTTATAATTCAGTGTAACAATTGATAGACCAATATCCCAAATACTGCAATAAGATGGGATCTAAGTTTGCATTACATCTTTGGGTTAAGTGAAGAAATATATTGATTTATTAGTGATTGAAGAACAAAATCAATTCAAATCCAGTAATTATATCAAGAAAACCTAGCTGGCCTTTGGCCTTTCATGAATTAGTTCAAAGATACTGTATTACCTAAATGTGAATTTTGTCATTTTTATTACAGATATTGATGAATGTGCTAGTAATCCATGTATGCATGGTGGCCAGTGCAGCAATGAACTGAACATGTACACATGTAACTGTTCTGACACTGGATATAATGGAACCAATTGCCAAACAGGTATTTTCAAAAATATGCTAACACATGTACATCACCATTGCTTTTATTTAATCAATCAAGAAATTGACCAATAGTATTATTGATCTTTTAGGTATTGAGGTTTAAAATCAGTTCTAATGCAGTATGTATATTAGGAAAACCTAGCTAGCCTTTGACCTTTTATGAATTAGTTTCACTGCACGAGAACCACCTTTTTTACATATATATGTGCCTGGCGTATGTAGGTATGCTTTTGCGTATACAAGCTTGTCCTATTCCCCGTGTGTATACGCCTCATCTGTCGGTGCCCGATTCATTTATACGCCTGATTCATATATATGCCTTACTATCGATTAGTTCCGATCTCTGCTACTTGGGAACACCACTGGTAGCATATTTCATTTTCTATTAACCATCAAAGTTTGTATCATATGAAAAATGCAACCTTATATTACCAATTTATTTGATAAAACCTTTATAAAACCTGATTGAGTATAAATTTATTTAATTTCTTTAATTACTTTAAGTTTTTTACCGTTTTTCTAATATATTTTACTTACAAACACCACTCTTTTGTAGAGTTGTGGATGTAAGCCTTTATAAGCCTTTAGGAAGTCTTGATTAGAGACATTGGGTTGGGCTCATGCTCGGGGTCAGGGTGGAGGTTGGAGTTGGGAGAGGACTTCAGCGTAGCTGGCGGGAGATTTACTGTACCGCATACACTAAAAGTATCCTCTATAAATCAGCTAAACTCTGGAATGAGCTAGCCCCGACTGTCCATGCCATAGACACACCAGAAAACCTAAAGAAATTTCTAAAAACAACTGCACTATTGCCTTTGTGACCTTCATTTCACATAAAACTACGGAACAGGTACACCACCGATGTGGGCGGTTACTAACACATGAAAACTAATTACACCAAATAATGAGTGGAATCAACGCTTGTTAACACTAAGTATATATAACCACAGCCATTAGACTAAGTAAAACTAATGGAGAGCAAGCAGTCTATGCCCCCCCCCCCAATAAAAGCCCATCTGTCATTATTTTCATTTAACCCATTATCATCACTTATAAGTAAAGGCTGTAAGCTCCACTTAGGTACTCTTCTAATATGATATAGTGAAGGATATTTATCACTGGAAAAGCATGTACCTTGATCCATGAATGTGGAATCTTTATGGCTGGACCGAAGGAAGACAGGCCTAGAGCCTAAGAAGTCCAGGGTAAATAAATGAATAAAAACATTTTTAAAAAAAAAGATGGCCGGCGCTGGCAGTAGGCTCTGAAGAAGTGCGCAAGGCCTTTAGTGATGTTTGAGTGAGTGTCGGGAGTAGGGGAGGCCACCTGTACAAACAAGTAGGAGGCAGCAGGTCACGATTCTTTTTTTGTTTGCACAGAGAATATTTCCTCTTGTATATGCCAGGTGTAAAATACAGCCAAGACGCGTCCATACATAATAGGAAACAGTCTTGTATATGCCTCATATGCTGGTGTGTATTACAGGTGCATACAAATGAATACAAGGAACTATGCAGCCGATATGTGCGCTGCCACGATGGCGCATGTATGCATAAAGTGGTTAGTTTTGTGCAGTGTTTAAAGATTAAGTTTGGCTGGAATGTGAATTCCATCGTTTCATTTACAGATGTTGATGAATGTGCCAGTAATCCATGTATGAATGGTGGCCAGTGCATCAATGAACTGAACATGTACACTTGTAACTGTTCTGAGACTGGACATAATGGAACCAATTGCCAAACAGGTATTTTTCAAATGATACCAACTCTTGTACATCAGTGATACTTTGATCTTATAAATGACTTGAATAGTAAATTCTGTCATATTTCAGAAATCATTATGAAGTGATTGTAAATAAGAAGAGAGGCACGGCGAGAGTTAGGAAAATTTATTTAAGGGGTAACTTTTGAGTACCTGGTATAACAGTATTAAGTCAAAATATACAGGTCATACAATTCCAGATTTCAGCCTAAGCTTGAGACTGACAAACTTGAACAGTAATTACTATATATCAGTGTGGTTTGGTTGGGTCATTTGTCTTTCCAAGTTGACTGGCACGCTAAGCTCTATGATGTGCTGCTTCACTAGTCTGGGATGCAAATTACTCAAAATCGTGGATAGTGAGCACTGCCTCTTCCCTCGATGTGCCTTCCGCTGACTTAAACTCCTATATTCTTCCTAATGGTCCAGCCTTTAAACTAGAATGACTCAGAAATGTATTAGTGTCTTGAATTTGAAGTAAAAGAAATAGTACCATGAATTATCATATTGGGAAAGATTTGATAACCTTAGGACTTTTATGAACTACTCTCAGAAGAGTTCACCCCCTTTATCCTGAATGCGGATTCACTCACTTTCTTTTACAGATGTGGATGAATGTGCAAGTAATCCATGTATGAATAGTGGCCAGTGCATCAACGAACTGAACATGTATACTTGTAACTGTACTGATACTGGATATAATGAGACCAATTGCCAAACAGGTATGTTTCACCACCCTTGTGGTGTAAAATATCCTTGAGCAAGTCAGGTAAGGACTTTTAATGGTTGACTGGACTTTAAATCAACCAAATAAACAAAACAAGGTATCTTTCCAAACCTAACATTGCTTGTTCACCAGGGATCCTCAGATCTTATACATTAGTATAATGATGAATTGACCAATATCTCATATACTTGAATTGGACTGGAAGTATTTGGCCTACATCTTTGGGTTAAGTGAAGAAAAGTAATATTGATTTCTCAGTGACTGAAGAATAAAAAAAGTTCTTATCCAGATTTTATATTAGGAAAACTTAGCTAGCCTTTGGGCCTTAATGAATAACTGTTTAAGGATCCTGTATTACCTGGATTTAAATTCCGTCATTTCTATTTACAAATGTTGATGAATGTGCAAGTAATCCATGTATGCATGGTGGCCTGTGTAACAATGAACTGAACATGTACACTTGTAACTGTACTGGCACCGGATATAATGAAACCGATTGCCAAACAGGTATTTTCAAAAATATACCACTTACATGAACATCACCAATTCTTTGATTTTATGGATTAAGAATGGTGATATTGATCTTTTAGGTGTTGAGGTTTGAAATTGGTTCTAATGCAACATGTTAATTAGGAAAACCTAGCTAGCCTTTGACTTTTTATGAAATAGATTAAAGCTAAAGATTAAGTTTGATCTGAATGTGAATCTCATTGTTTCATTTACAGATGTTGATGAATGTGCAAGTAATCCATGTATGAATGGTGGCCAGTGTAACAATGAACTGAACATGTACACATGTAACTGTACTGACACTGGATATAATGGAACTGATTGCCAAACAGGTATGCTTCACAAGTCTGGTAAGGACCTATAATGACTAACAACGGACCCGGAGTATGGATATGGAAACTCTATTTCAATATCCGAGAAATGTAAGAAATATTGTCCTTATGCAATTGCCAGGGCAATTGGTCAATAACAATATCAAAGCCCTACTGCCGAGGAGGGTGAGGCAAGGAAGGAAAAGTTATTGTTTGTAGGGTGGGGGTCAGTACTTGACTGTCTGATGCCCCAGTCACACTGGCGTAAAAAATGGCGTTTTTCCATGTACGCACTTCTACGTTCTTCTACGCATTTTGAAATGTACAAATGCGCGGGTATGTGCGGGAAAATGCGGAGATGCATAGACGCAAGCCGAAATGCGTAAACGAACGTAGACAAAACGCGGAAAAAACGCGGAGTCAGAATGAGTTTTAAAATTTGTAAACTTATCTCTACGCATTTAAAATGCGTAAATGAACGTGGTAAAACGCCACAATGCGTACAGAAGCATAGACAAGCATTGAGAAACGTTGAGAAACGTACTAAAACAGCAAACAGATACGTTCCCAATCCGTAGCTGATGCGTGGTTCCCACCACCTCAGATAGTAGTAAAAACGCCAGAATTTACGCAAGTGTGACTGGATTGCGTACTAAAAGATAAATGCGTTTGATTTGCGTACTAAATACGCGGAACTCGCGACCTTTCAAATGCGTAGAAGAAACGCCATTTTTTACGCCAGTGTGACTGGGGCATCGAGTTGATGGCAAGTGAGAGTGAGCACTCGAGACAACGGTTGAGGAGGATGCAGTTAGAGGGTCATGTGAGCTCCCAGGGCGACCAGGGAGGGGGGACCCAATGTTTGGCGGAGGTTGGGCCTCTGGCGAGGGCGACCCAAGGGGCTGTTTTTAAAACTAAGAACGATATTGGCTGAACGAGTATTATTAGGACTAACCTCAAACGACAGTGACCACGATCGGAGTGCCAGTCCGTTTTTAAACGTGATCTGCATAACTCCAGGATATCGTTTGCGATTTACATTGTTTGCTTTTTTCGTTTCGTAGTGGAAAATGTTTTGTTATGAAGGATCAAACCCACCTAGAAACGGACCTAAAAAAAACGGTAGCATTACCCTAACCCCGGATGAAAGTAGAGAAGCAGTAGCTGGGAGTATAAAATTTTATTTAATTTTATGTAGTAAAATGCAGTAAAATATTTATGGCGACCTTACTGGACGACATATTAAAATGTAATGTGAATATGAAGGTAAGTAAAAGTAGATAAATGATAATTGACGGTATGATGTATGTCAATTATAAAAATATGAAAGTAAGATATACAATAGAGTTGTATAGACAATACATACGTAATTGTATAATATAATAAAAATGGCCTACGTGAGTAGGTGAAGAGAGAGAGGTTGTGGGTGGGTGGGACGAAAAAGGTACTGTAGTACGTGCGTACTGCAGGGCGGGTGAAGGAGAAGTGAGACCGGGGTCTGGACCGGGCTGTACCACGTGACTGCGTAGTATGACTGAAAGCCGCGAGGGGGCAGGAGGGGCGCCCGTGAGGCGCGGTAGAGGGGGACACCGGGGGGAGCAATGACTACCCCTGAGCAAAGCCCATGAGTAACCCATTACCCTAACCCCGGATGAAAGTAGAGAAGCAGTAGCTGGGAGTATAAAATTTTATTTAATTTTATGTAGTAAAATGCAGTAAAATATTTATGGCGACCTTACTGGACGACATATTAAAATGTAATGTGAATATGAAGGTAAGTAAAAGTAGATAAATGATAATTGACGGTATGATGTATGTCAATTATAAAAATATGAAAGTAAGATATACAATAGAGTTGTATAGACAATACATACGTAATTGTATAATATAATAAAAATGCCAAGAAGCCAGTAAAAGGTGAGGGGGGGTGGGAGAAAATTATGAAAGTTTGTTTAGGGACCGGATGAGAGCAAGGTTAACGGCCTTGGCATCAGTGTCCTTGATGTAATCTCGGTGAGAATTAGACCTCCAGCCGCCATAGCGCTGGATGGAAAGCTCTGGCATACCCGCCTGGTATGCCTGAGTGGCGGCAGCCTTCCGGAGGCTGTGGAGGGTGTAGTCGGTAGGCTGATTAGCGGTGAGTAGCAGCGCTTTCCACTCCTTGCTCAGAGTTCTGGTCGTTATTACTTGGCCGTCTGCCAGGAGTAAGAACGGGTCCTCGGGGCTGGCCGTGGGGGCGGCCGCGATCATCTTCCTGACCGCCCGCACCGGACACGAGGACGGGTCGGAGGACGCCTGCAGGGTGACTGTCTTTTCCTCCCCCACCATCTGCATGTTCTTGGCCGCCTTGATGCGTATCGCGACCTGTCTGGGCGTGACCACGACGTCTCGGCGTGACAGGTGTCGCGTCGGATCGAACTTGGTCGCAGATGGAGGGGCGACCTCGCTTTGTCGCAGCGCCGCGTAAAATATCACCAGGATAGCGGCCCGCAGGATGATGTGTAGAGGTGATTCGTCGAGGGCCTCGAGGGCAGCCCTGAGGACGTCCATCGGCACCGCCGGCTTGACGTTCGGTTGGTATGTCTTGTTGCGTCTCATGGCCTCGAGTGCACGTCTCACCCTGAAATCCTCCGTCGGCGCGACGTCGCCCCCCGTCAGCCGTAGGTGCGACCGCACGTGGGACAGCTGGTTCGCGACCGTCGCCGGCGAGGGGGCGTGGTCCGCGACGTATTCGAGGAACGCCGTGGTAAAGCTGACGGTAGGTTTCTGGGGGTCGGCGCCCATCCGGCGGCAGAATGCGAGGTAGGTCGCGACGGCGCTGCGCTGGTTCGCGACCGTTCCGGGGGCACGCGCCTCGCATTGCCGAGCAGATGCCCTCGTCTGGAGCGATCGTAGCGCCGGATCTGCAGGTGAGACGTAACACAGGGTTGAACGATACGTGAGTACATGGCATGACCTCGACTAGGGAATGGAATTGTATGTACCTAGAGGCCGTATCAAAGTCCCTCGAGGTTAGGTGTGCCCGGCTGAGCGCGTCGGCCACGGTATTGAGGGCACCCGGGACGTGTGTGTACACGAAGTCTACTTGTAGTCTGGCCTGCACCATCCAGGCTTGACGGGCACACTCGGCCAGGACGGGGTTCCGGGCGCGTCCCGACCGGAGTGCCTGGACGGTGCCCATATTATCGCAGTAGACTTCCACCCGGGTGCCGCGGTCACGGTCGGTTAAGAACGTGCACATCGCGTATACCGTGTTGAGGGCCTCGAGCTCCGCGATGCAGGTAACAGGGTCGTTCACTGGACAGACCCGGCCGGAGTACGAGTAGGTTCCGTCTGTGCCCCCGACGCCCGACAGGCACGCATCCACGATCAGGCACTTGGTCGGGGGGCCTCGCGGGATGAGGGCGTGGCCGTTCCAACCGTCGGCAAAGCGCAGGACCCACTCGAGGTCCTGCCGCATCTCGGAGTTTATGTTGATATAGTACCCCCCCATCCCCCGGAGGGCCTCGAGCAGTTTACTCACAAAGGGGCGTGCCGGCCGGATACACTTGGCTACATGTAACACGCGCCCCAGTATGGATTGCAGCTGGCGTTTGGTGAGCGATCGTTTCTGGGCGACCGCCCTCACGTGCTCCCGGACCTCGTGTAGCTTGTCCTCGGGGACGGAGAGCGACATGTCCACTGAGTTGATCACTATGCCGAGCCACGTGACCACCTGGCTGGGGGGCTGAGCCTTTTCTCGGGCCTCGGGGAGGCCCAGTTCCTCAAAGAGCCCTCGGGCTATGGCGAAGTCCGAGGCCGCCTTTTCCTCGTCGGGCGAGAGGATGATGAGGTCGTCCAGGTACATGGCGGCCTCGACCCCCTTCTGGCTGAGGATCTTAACTATTGCATCTGCTACACACTGCATGTGGTAGGAGGAGGCACGGGCACCAAAGGGCATCGCCGTATCACAGTAGTATGCCTCCCCCCACGCAAAACAGAGCAACGGCCAGTCGAGGGGGTCGCACCGGAAGTTCTTGTACGCCCGGGAGATATCGATGGTGGACATGAAACTCCCGGGCCCCGAGGCCACCAGGCGGCCGACGAACCCATCCACGGTCGGGAGGCCATGCTCCCGTTCCTCGCCGTAGACCGAGTTCTTCACGATATAACCGTTGACACTGTCCTCCTTGGGGTACGTCATATCGGTTATCACTCGGCGATCGGTGGTGCCTCTCTTCTCACGTGTCATTAGAGGCGACACGTGACACCAGGGTAGGAAAGGGGGGGCCTCGAACGGCCCCATGAGGTTGCTGTACCCCTTCTCCTTCCTGATGAATTTATCGACCTGCTCCGGGTACCCCGTTGCACTGGGGTGGTTGGGTACCCCGCAGGTATCGCTGACCGGGCCGGCGTAACCCAGTGGGAAGCCGAACCTGATGAAATCGGTCAACTCTTCCTTGCCGGGGATCCCGCCGAGGTATCGTATCCAGACCGGGATGTTGAGGTCCGTGGGGATCTCGATACGGGCCCCGAGGGCGTTGGGTAGGACCGTGCGCCTCACAACATCGTAGATGTGGGCGTGGTCCGGCGGCCCGTGGGCCGCGAACTGCGGCCAGTTATCCCTCCTATGTCCGGCGAACGCCTCGGGGTCGGTCCGGACTCCGGGGACCGGGATCCCGGTCTCGCAGAATTTTCTCACGGCAGCGAAGTCGATGGGAGCGGATTCGCGGCCGTCCTCCCGGGGCAATTGCCGAGCCAATTGCTCCTCCTCCCCGCCAACACTACCACAGGCGGCAGTGTATTCCTCGGTGGGCGGGGCCGCCCGCTCTGTGCTTCCCCCCACGTGCGCGGCACGCGGTGTTGTTGTCACGTGGGGGGTGACGTCATCACTCCTGCACTCTTTGATCGTGTACCCCTCGCCGAGTGCACTCGTACCGAGGCCGAGGGGTGCGTCTCGCGCCACGCTCACTCGCGGGGCGCGTCCGGCCCGTTTTTTGAAGCCGTTGCGTGTTGTTTCTGCACTCCTAGTTCGGTGGGGCGGACCGTGTGTCCGGCGTGCGGCGTCCTCCGTGGGGCGGGTGCGGATGTTGGTGCAGCGTTGTCATAACCCGCACCGTACACGAGTTTCCTGTTGCACGCGTGTATAGAGTGCGTGCACATCCGCCCCACCGAATCGCAGAACGAACAAACATGGACCCATTTGATCTGCCCGTCCTGATGTCCGTTCCGTAGGCGACAACCTCGCTCCGAGTTGTAGGCCCGGCAGGGGAGCTCTCGGGCCCCGTCCCTTCCTCCGTCTTGACCGTTAGGGGCACTGGTGGCGGCCGTCATGGCTATCCGTACGCGTTCGTCTTGAATGCGCACGTGGTCCGACCAGTACACGCGGCCGGCCTCGACCTGGTCGAAGATGTAGTTGGACCACCTCCTAACCGCGGGCCACGGCCGTGTCTGGGCGTCAACAGTAACCTGAGATAGGTGCCTGTACATATCCCGGCGGTCGCCCTCGGGGATCGCCCGCTCGTCCTCCATCATCAGTAAGAACGCGCTCACGTACTCCATGGGGGCCAGGCTTCCCCTAACCTCGAGCTTTTGTGACATGGTATACAGGCCCTCACGTTCCACATACATATACGGCTTAGATATCAGTTTATGTACGGTCAAATCAGATGAGAACCTACCGGCCGTGCGGTCATGACGAATGCCCTCGCGGTCGATCTCTCGCTGGAGCAGGTCCTCGCTCAGGTAGCGTTCCCTGAGTTGTCTGGGTGCGGGTAGCCTCGATGTCTGGTCCTGGGCCCAGTCTCTTGTCCGATCCTCGGCCGTGGAGCGTGCCTCTCGTACCGTCGGCTGTGTAGCCCTCGTCGGCGACCGTTGGCGTGCCATGGCCTGCATCGTCTGAAACATGCTATCCATCGTCCTACCCATTTTCTCCATGTTGGACTCGAGCTTCGATATCCTAGCCGTCTTTACCGTGCGCCCGCTGTCCGAGACCGACTCGATGTTCTCGTTGGCGGACTCGGCCGTTTCCTGGAGAGTGGCCTCCGACTCCGCCGTGGATTCCGTCGGCTTCGATGTGCTAGGCATCGGGGTACTCCTGGTCGTGGGACCCATTCTCCGTTCACTATACCGTATCGCGTGTATGGGGGTGCTAGCCTTTACTCGGGGAGTATGAGGCGAAGCACGTGGCCAAGAACGAAAAAGGTACTGTAGTACGTGCGTACTGCAGGGCGGGTGAAGGAGAAGTGAGACCGGGGTCTGGACCGGGCTGTACCACGTGACTGCGTAGTATGACTGAAAGCCGCGAGGGGGCAGGAGGGGCGCCCGTGAGGCGCGGTAGAGGGGGACACCGGGGGGAGCAATGACTACCCCTGAGCAAAGCCCATGAGTAACCAATTTGTGAAATTTTCAAAAATTAGAATGACGATATTTTCACTGATCGTCTTGTAAGACTGTCCTCTTTGAAGAGAGATCACTTTAGGTAACGAGAATGAAACAAAGACCACGATAAGATCAATTCTTTTATCGTTCTTAGTTTTAAAAACACCCCCCAGGGCCCTGTTTTATTTTTCGTCCAAGGAGGCTTGAAATGCTCGGGGAGAAGTCCTAGGAGAATTTGGGTTTGATCTAGGAAATCTCTTGAAATTTCGTTTTATTTTCAATCCTCGGGCCGGGAGAACTCCTGAAAAGTGTCCTGCAGCTCCTGTTGGGCGACACGTCTAGGGGTATCATGGGTGATTCAAAATAACAAATAAAAGCTATTTAATTCTTTTGAACTATCAGGAATATATTTACTATGATTCTAATAAAAACTGGAGGTCTCAGATGGAGAACAACTGGGCCATTTACTTAGATTTACATACATTTATAAATGATGAAATTAGTTCCCAAAAATACCACTATGTGCCACCACCTGCAGAATACACAGCCCCTCTTTCAAGTCTCCTCAAAAGTGTCCTACAAATTTATTTTGCGCTGGGGCTCTCTCGAAGGAGACTATACGGCCGAGGATTTCTCTCTCTCCCCAGGACAAGGTAAATCGAACGAGATTGAGGAGATCTCCTCAAAAATATCCTCAATGGAACTATCCCTTGTGGGGACTCTCCTCACCCAGGAGAGTTGAAAATAAAACAGGGCCCAGGTACTGGCACCCGAGGTGTAGTTCTTGCGGGACCCCTGGGGCAGGGAGGCAGCCTGACAGGTGTTGTTGATAAAGCGCAATCTGCCTGGCCGAGGGACTGAGGGAGGGGGGACCCCACAATCGTGGCAGAAGCGGAGGTAGAGGCAGGCTTGTTTCTCCCGGTTGGCGGCGGATGAGTCTGAGACTGTGGCCTGGATCGAAGCTGCCATCCTGGGCCCTGTTACATAAATTTTGAACGATACGACCATTGTAAGATAAGATATATCCAACGATGTACGACCTCGTGGACGATGGTCGTCCAATTTGGTTACATAAAGCCGATCGTAGGGAAACACATGAATCGTTCGTACAGATTATCATATCTTTGACATACATCGTAAGGGATAATAGATCTACTATGTGGCAGCTATGCACCCCCCCATCCATACATACTGCTTAGGACATATTGGGTTCCAGTCTTAACGATCAGCCTACTGGTATTGAACCCACAGCACAAATTTGGGCAATAGCTATTTCAGTCAATTTTAGTGATTTTTTGAGGATTTTTTTTTAAAAGCTGTGTATCTTAATGTTAATAAAGCCTTATTTAAATTTTAGATCTGAATAAATAAATTGAATACATGAATCTAGACCCACGACACCCTCTAGAGGTGTCATACGTTAGGACCATTTTGGACGATGTAAGACCATTTGCACGATGTCAGTCAATGTTTATGTAACGATATTTGCCATTCTCATTTGATCGTATCGTACAAAAGTCGTATGTGTACGACCAAACCCATTTATGCAACAATATCAGGCCTATGATCATTATACGATCTTTTAGATGATCGTTCAAAATATATGAAACAGGCCCCTGGCCTCCAGGGACCCTTTGAAGATCAGATGAAGAGGTTAACCCTCCCTTTCACTGCCACATGATGCCTGGAGGCATTTTTGGGCGAACCGCCACATGATGCCTGGAGGCATTCCCATGGCTACCACCGCCTGATGCCTCCAGGCATTCCCGTGCAAACACTTGTAACTGTACTGACACTGGATATAATGGAACAAACTGCCAAACAGGTATGTTTCAAAAATGTATCATGTCTTGTACATTAGCGATACTTTGATCTTATGAATCAATTTAATAATGAATATCTGGTGTGTTATTTTACAAAACCAACAAACCCCAGTGAATTAAATTGAAGTCAATAGATCTTTTATTGTAAACTAGAGTTGCTGTACAAGTTTGTAGTATTGATACAACGTTTCGGCTAGTGGCTGCCTTTATCAGGTGTGCAGGGATATCATAATACTACTCTAAAGAGTACTTTACTAATAGTAATTTTTATTACTTCTTCCTAAGTAGGAAAATTGAGTACCTTTTAGCTAACTGAATTAGTGACTCTTACAGAATGAGAAGTCTTGGTCAGGTCTTCACCTTTTCTGTCCGGTAATTACATGTGTGCATATAATTTTAAATGCTTAACTGGTTCATTTAACTGATTATATACTAACATTTTAACCGGGTGATGAATTCCAAATTGGATTCGGGCATCTGTGGGGCTACTCAAGTTTGTGAGCTTTTTGTGCTTTAAAAAAAAATCTTGTGATATTTCAGATATTCTTATGAAATGAACATGATAGTAAAACTTTAAATCTAGAATGACTCAGAAATATATTTATTCTCTTGATTTTCAGAAAAAATTCATGAATTACTTTCATGAATTACTTAACCTCCTCCTACATCCTAATGCCAATTCACTCATTGTTCATTTACAGATGTTGATGAATGTGCCAGTAATCCATGTATGCATGGTGGCCAGTGCAGCAACGAACTGAACATGTACACTTGTAACTGTACTGACACCGGATATAATGGAACAGATTGCCAAACAGGTATCTTTCCAAACCTAACATTGTTTGTCAATTGCTCATCCTCAGATCTTATACATCAGTATAATAATGACTCTACCATAGGGGAAACCTTGCAAGTGGTTGGCTTTTTATGATTTAGCTTAATGACCTTGTTTTACCCAAATGTAAATCGTGTCATTTCTGTTTATAGATGTTGATGAATGTGCAAGTAATCCATGTATGAATGGTGGCCAGTGCAACAATGAACTGAACATGTACACTTGTAACTGTACTGACACTGGATATAATGGAACTGATTGCCAAACAGGTATTTTCAAAAAGATACCACTTCTTGTACATCAGCGATAATTTGATCTCATGAATCAATTTAATAGTAAATTCTGTTATATTTCAGATAGCATTATGAAGAAAATGAAAATAAAAAGAGAGGCACAGTCGCGGTAATGAAGATCTATTAAAGGAGTATTATTTGAGTACCTTGTTCAAGAGTATAGAATCGAGGTATACAGGTTATACAGTTCCAAATTGCAGCCTTCTCTGGAGACTAACAAACTTGAATAGTAACTATTATATATTGGTGTAGGTCAGCTGGGTCAATTGCCTTTCCAAGTTGACTGGCATTATTACATCTATTATGATCGGCTTCACATGTCCAGGATGCATATTTCTCAGAGGCACCAATAGATAGCACTTCCCGACATTACCCGGTCTCCCCGCGTTGTGCCTCCTGCTGATTTTAACTCCTATACTCTTCCTAATGGTCCAATCTTTTAAATTGAAATGACTCAGATATGTTTTCTTGAATTTGACGTAGAAGAAATAGTTTCATACATTATCATATTAAAAAGTATTTGATAGCTTTCGTCCTTTAATGATTTCCTTTCAGAAGAGTTTACCCCCTTCTATATCCTGAATGTGAATTCACTCACTCTTTCTTTACAGATGTTGATGAATGTGCAAGTAATCCATGTATGAACAGTGGCCAGTGCATCAATAAACTGAACATGTACACTTGTAACTGTACTGAGACTGGATATAAAGGAACCAATTGCCAAACAGGTATTTTCAAAAATATGCCACCACCTGTACATCACCAAAACTTTGATTTAAGGAATCAATAAATTGACCAATAGTGATATTGATATTTTAGGTATTGAAATTTAAAATCAGTTCTAATGTGGTATGTATATTAGGAAAACCTAGCTAGCCTAGTTTAGTTTAAAGATTAAGTTTGACCTGAATGTGAATTCCATCGTTTTATTTACAGATGTTGATGAATGTGCTAGTAATCCATGTATGAATGGTGGCCAGTGCATCAATAAACTGAACATGTACACTTGTAACTGTACTGACACTGGATATAATGGAACCAATTGCCAAACAGGTATGTTTCCAAATTCTAATACTGCTTGTAAATTAGGCATACTGGGATCCCATGAATTGTGGAACAATTGTAGAATTATTATGTAATTTGAGGCAACACCTCAAATACAATTCTGTGAGGCAATCATCATGAATAATTAATTAAGGTATGAATGACTTTCGCAGATCTGTTCACATGAGGCAACTAACCCGGTCCTATAGATATCGCAACCGGCCGCTCCCAGTCAGAGCTACAAAGATTCCCCGCCAACCATCCCAAACTGCATGATGATGATATTAAGTATCTTGTTGAACATTTATATAAATCCATATAAGTAGTATGTTATAAAGAAACAATATTAAATATGATAAAAGCTTTTTATACTTGGAAACAGGATTTGTGTTAACTAGTGTGGCAATTCAGTAGCCCATATGTCACATAGCCAAAGATGACCAGTACTATATCTTTAAGTTGAATTATTCAAACTTATATTCATTTCCTTGATGCTAATGTATAGAATCCTTGTGGTCACTGGATATACAGAGTTTTCATGCCAATATGAAGAGCTACTAACCTACAGATGTATAAGAAGAGTATAAGTATCCCTCCCAACACATTGCACAGCACAAACATCATTATTTTACATATGGATGCACCCGGCGTATATGAGTAGGTATTTTGCGTATACAAGGTCATCCAATTCCCCTTGTGTATACACCCCACCTGTATAGGCGTATATAAGTATCAAGTGAAGAGGGCTTCACTGAGAGTGGGTGGGAAGTGGGGTGGGGGAGGGGGGCAGTGGGAGGGCTTCCTACTGAGGACACCTGTACTTCTACCAACACAAAAAGGCGGGAGGCGGTGGGGGGAGAGCATATTTCTTCTCATATACACCACATGTGAAATACAGCCAAGACGCATCCGTATATAAGGCATGGGCGTATATATACATATATATCAAAACAAGTCAATATTCAGCCAATACATGCACTTCCACGATGGCGTATATATCAATAAAATAGTGGTTTTTGTGCAGTGTTGGCAGACATATTTTGCAATGTTTCATGCTGTTTAACATTTTGTAAAGTTTTGGTCTATACATTCCTATCGTGGCCATGTAATATTTATTTCTATGAGAAAAAAGTAATTATCAAAATTTCCCCTTTCTATCAGTGAACAGATTGACTGCATTGGAACAGTAACCATTTTAGTTAGTGTTTTCCTCCCTGACTTTTTACAGTATGGGTAACACTCTATGAATGACATAGAATACCCCTATTTTTGGCACAGCTCCAATTCCTATTCTGTCCACATGGGGGCAGGGCAAACTACCAATGACATCTCAAGTTGTTCAGTGTCCTGAGCAGCCTCCTGGCATGTGCAATAAACTAGAATGGACACTTGACTGGGTGATTTGGTCATCGTTATTGGCTTTTGGTACAACAGCCAATGAGAGCTCAGAGCTCACAGATGCCAAGCTGGTCATTTCAACCCCTGTTATGTGTTAAAAAGAAGATCATTTCAATAAATCAGTTAAGTTCTTGACTTAAACTAATACCTAGTACATCTGTGTATGAGTTCTTACTCTTTTATTTTTAGGCCCTGCACCCACCAATGCCTATGGTCTACAATAGAACTTCTGATAGGCTATGATTTAAATGACAAAATTGTAGCCTTTTGGTATCCAATCATGGGCTATTATAGAGTTAAACATAGAAACATGGTTCAGTGCCACTATTTTGTCTGACCACCCAATGAAATTTGTTTCCAGTTGGAAATCAATCGTCAAGCCTATTAGGGCCAGAATTGGCATTGATGCAGGCAAGGCTTAAAGTTCTACACCTAGGTCTAGGCTACTATACTTTAAAATTTAGCTTAATTTCTGCTGTGTAATTGCCCCTTTGGTCTACATCAAAACATAAGAGTGAAATTGACTGAATTATATCTTTTATCATTTCATAATTTAACATTTCATAGGTTTATGTTCATATTACATTTTCTGATAACATATTTGATTGTTTTATCATTCTTTAGCGGAGCATAAATGTGGTAAGTCTTCCAATATTTTTATTATCCATGGTATACAAAGTTCCAATTCAGAATGTAAGGAGACTCAGTAATCTACTACCTATCATTTCATAACTGTCAGATACCATAACCATGGTTTACAGATTCATGGTATATGGCCTCAAAGCCATGATATACAGGCAAATAGTCCATATGTGCCATAGAGTAAAAAAAGAGTCCCAAGTGATATACCCTTTAATATGGCAATTCATGGGTTTAAGTTATCAACTCAAACCACTCAAGTTTGACATCATAATTCACTCGCTGATGCACATGTATTAGTACACATGTCAACCTCATTTGGTTTAAAGCAGCCTGTCACCAAAGCCATCGATTATTGTTTATATATTACATTATTGTATTTGTAAGAAACTATTCATAAAATTGTCTTACTGACTCTAGCTCACAGTTAATTGTGGCATTTCTTTTTATTATACCTGTTAACTATTCTTTTTAGGTTTGTACCCAACAGTTAGATTAGAATGGTAAGAGGAGGTATATGTAAGTTCAAAATGCGAATGATTAAAGATCACATTAGATGTCGGAAAGATTCACACCATCACTCAAACTTTTGTGTTTATTTTTCCCTTTTAAATTATTCATTAAAAAGATCAGCTTCTTTCATTCAAATTAGATTATATCAACAAATTTCTTGTATCATTAAGCTTCCATATTGATGTTATACATATATCTGATTCCTGCTGAAATTTCCGTTAAGGGCCAAACCCATTACACAATCAATGCACACTGACTAGTTTTAGAATGACCTCTACAATGCACCATTGAATTAAATGGAGCCAAGATGCATCTGGAGGTCTGAATTTTGTGTAAGCCTTGGTGGTTTCCAGGTTTCCAGGTTTGGAGGAAACCTATGAAAGTTATTGTCAGACCCTGTATCCCATTGAGTTTGAATCACATCATAGCTCATACAGCAAAGCTGTATTAATTATGTAATGATTCCAATGTTATATGATCAAGCTCATAAACTTGAATAGGTTTCTTAATTTATCTCCCCCTCACCAGTGACTAATGGGCTAACCTTCATGACATAATCCCCATTTATCATTTATTTTCTAAATACTCCATGGGCATTGGATTTGAGTTCCCAATGTCTATTAGGGGAAAATACCATGGGTGAGATAGAGTCTTAAACCTTATCACAGCTATGAGAAGGAATCATAATTCAAAATCATAAATTACTTTCTAGGACAGCCTTCTGTTGATGACCAATTTAGTTTTGATGGGACATACAACACATCTCTTTATGGACACCCATTGATAGTTGCACAAGTGAGGAAAATGGTATGTAACATTGGTTAAAATCCTATTTTAAGCTATTGTTACCCGTTTAGCACATACTTTATGTCCTTTGTCATAGCTATTTGTCTTTTACTCATCTAGAATTTTAGACTCTTTTCTGTGCTTTGCCTACTAGCAAGAATTGCATTTTTTACTATGTTTCTAATCTCACCATTTACAGACTGCTGTAGATTAGTTCAGGTTTTCAGGTTAATTTCCATTAACACTAGTAGCTTTAAATCTAAGAAATGGACACTTATTTTGGTATGTGTTGGAAATGCTTAAGTCAAAATCTTTTGTTATTTTCAATTTGAATAGAAAAAAAACAGGTCCCTCTATATGATTTTTCTCCTCATTTCTGTTCAGAAACTGAATTCTTCCATGTAGATCAAGACCTCCCTTTCCCATCTGTAGCATGCACAACTGATTCCCACAGGTTGCACAGAGGTGCCTACCTGAAAACTATCAAGCAAATCATATTGTAGGCTGTGTTCTTACTCTTGTAAACATGGCCGTTCTGAGAAGACGAAACAGACACATTATGGTTTTACAAGTTGCAATGCACAATTACAATGTACATTAGAGAACTATGAAGCTAACAGAACGGTGAAAAATAAAACAAGAACCCTGGTGCCATTTAAAAATCAAGGATATATAACAGAAATGATCTTCTGATTGGCCTAGCTCTGATGTTGTATAAATATTATCGTCCTAGACCCAGCATTATTGAAGGAGAGGATCATAACTAGGCGGACTAAAGTTGTTTCCTGATGAAGTCCATGACCAAACATATTTCAAATAGTGTAGGGGGCCATTCCATGCGAAGCCAGCAGCTGGGTGCGGCGGGTACCGCATGGCGGGTCTGTAGTGACCTACTACCAGCAACCTGTGAGGCCACAAGCCGCTTGCTATTTCTGGCACTATGTTGAACCAGTTTAAAAGGGTATCTGGCCACATGGCTGGTACCTAGAGTATGTACTGGTTCTGCATGGATAAGGAAGATCCCAGCAAAGCCAGCTGGTTAGCCTGGTACCAGACATACACAGGTCTACAAGTGGTGTCCCAGCAGGGTTCTGCACATGCCCAGTGAGACTCCACAGCTGTATATAAAGCCTGCTGAAGCTCAGCTGGACACACTGGGGTGGAGGGAGTACATGTGGTTGGTTGGTTTGATTTAACATCCAGTTAACCATTGCAGGTTCTCACCAGACTTTCTCAAGGTTCTTTTACACCACAAGGTTAGTGATCAAATCTATGTAATGAATTTAGGTAGAAATCTCACCCCCTACACATTTACCGAGGTGAGAGTTCTTTTACTTCCCACACCACATAGACTTGGTATGAGAAGGATTGGCTATAGCAGTAAATCTACCACTGCTGGGGTGAAGAAGAAAAGGGCTCTGTCTCTGTTCCCTGCCAGGGCAGACCTTTGGGTCCCCTATTGGCAGCATTCCGAGAGTCCCGGATATCTGGAAGGAGGGTGTGACCTTTGGGTCCTCCCTTTGGACAGAATCTGGGATCCTGGGTATCAGCAGGGAATGTGAGACTCTCCAAGAGCATGGCTGTACTGGGTGGCTGTGGTAAAACACAGCTGCAGGTTCACGGGTGGGACCAGCACTGGAATGGCATTCTGGATCAAAACTGTGGTGGTGCTCAGGATGAGCTTTGGCTGTCCCTGACACACAGCCACTACAATAACATGGTTTCAAAGATGTTTGATCATGGGTTTTGATCATGCTAATGGAATTAAAAATGATTTTAAGGTTTTATTGATGAAAAGGAAACTTCAAGACTATTAACATATGTATTTGTAGTGTTGTCTAAATATAGGTTTTTCCCTCCATAAAAGATCCATGATCCTCCAAATTGTCTTAATTGTTGAGAAATAAACGGCATTTGGAGTCGACTCAAGCATGGGAGTATAGTATTATGCCCTCAAGCAGTTTATTTCATATTATCTAGTCAAATGACATGAGCGCACTCCCAGTTGTCTCCTCAACATGTTAAAAAGAAAAGTTTTTAGGCCTTTATTACCCACTGATTACTGAGTCTCCATAGAAAATGTATTGGGCAACTGGAAACAGCTACCCGGAGATTCTGACATGTCAAAATCTCCTGCAGAAGATTCCGGAAAAATAGTTCTGTCCAAAATGAAGTTAAATATCATGTGCTTCGAAATTAGTTTTTTGAATGTTCATTCAATACTAATTATTTTGAATCAATCATATAATATTATTTACCATCAGAAATCATTGTAATAACACACGTTGCATGCTAAAATCACAGGTTAATGGCAAACTATATTATTGGTGTAAGACTATACCAAATTACTGCCACACTTGATTTAAGAATGATGTCTAGGACTAAATGTCTTGCGGAAACATTATTATTGCAATAGATTTGTTATTAATATTGTAGGTGGGTAATGAATACAATAACGACTGGTTTTGTATATGAGTGACCGTATATTTCCTCGTAGTTGACGACATAATATCTTCACTAATCGCTCAGATATTACTATGTGTCAACTACTTGGAGATTACGGCCACTCGTACACAAAACCAGTCATTACTGTGTATTTATTGACTCCAAAGTCTCCTGGAACATGCCACCAAAACATACAAACGTCATGGTCAAACCCAAAGCCACAAAAACGTTGGCAGAGACAATCTACAAATTCTAGTTAAATCTATGAAGGAGGAGAATTTTCATCTCGTACAGAACCAGAAGCAATTGTCAAAAGAATGCACGCTTGCAGCCACATGCATAAAGGGAGCTTCAAATACACAAATAATACCTGCAGAAGTTGTCGCAATGAATTCCATGGGAGACAATTCACCAGCTGCTAATGTGGTAGCACAGTGTTCCAAGATGGCTGCACATCCAGAAATACACTTGGGACTGGAAGAAGCTCCATGGCTGCTCCCAGAGACACTCAAAAGCTTTTGGGATTCTATGCGTCAACTTATCATGATGAACCCCTGGTTATCCAGATGCACTGCAATCTGCAGGACTCGAGTCACATGCTGCAACCAGGTTATGGTAACTGCACCCAACCCTACCAATATGTTTTTTGGGAGACCCACAAGGAGCACACATCCCTTGGGGTCCTCAATAGTACCTCTGGAGTCTCATTAAGATGATTGACAATTCTGAGACTGACAACAGCATCAGACCCAATCTTCTCCAGCGCCTCACAGAAATCGTTTTTTTATATATTTTTTTTAATTTTTTTTTGTATTCAGGATAGGTAGGTATTACAGGCAGTCTGCTAGTAGCAGGTTGTGTATGCCTCTCTGAGGACACTTACATACAAAGGTTCTGAGTAACTATACCGGTCAATAGGTATATACAGAATATACAAGTGTATATATAATAGTGATGATGATAGTAATAATAATAGTAATGATAATAGCAACAATGAAGATTCCCTCGACTACCATTTACAGGCGGTCTACTGCTAGAGCAAGGAAGTTTTCACAAGACTGGAGGAGGGAAGTTTTCCAGATGGGTGGTGGTCAGAACATCACATACAACTTCTCATAGTGGCAATTTCGAGATCTTAGAACACGACGCTACCAAGGTCGCATTCTGAAAAACAAGAACAAAAGTCAAGCAAATCACCATCTCCCCTGCACTGTATATAATTCTGCAAAGGGGTGCCAGTTGACCTCCCCCCCACAGTGCAGAATGGGGGGAAAAGTTGCTCATGTATGCAAATATTGCCATGCTGCCTTGGGATCACATCACCCTCACATGGTCCTGGACTGCCATATTAAGATTCGTCACTAAGCGGGTCAGTGGCAGCCAGAGAAATGCCTGCGGCCTCTCAGGCCACGCCCTTTAGGCCTGCAGCATGCTGTGCACCTGCCACGGCAGGAAATCAGTGAACAGGATATGTGTGAATTGTGTGTGTGCGGGGCTAACTACCCATTAACCCCTGGGGCAGACAACCCAGAGGGAGTCACTAAATGTTCTCTCCCCTGATGACACAAGAAAAAAGATGTTCTAAGGAAAGACATGTAATTATGGACTTGTCTTATCCCATGGAAAACTCTGTGAACCACAGAATCCCTGAAGGGACTTATCTGGAACAACAGGCAAAATACATGTTCCCTACAGCACATCTCCTAACAGAGATTGAGATGGCTGGTTAGGGGACTTGGCTCTGGTCGGCCGACCACAGTCACACTTACTGACAACTTCGCTTAGATCCTGCGGACATGCCGTTCATGTGTTTTACTGTCAATGGCTGTTACTATCTTGACTGTCGTCCAGCCTTCGGTTGCCATTTTAAGTTGGTAGCCAATGCTGTATACATGCTGCGAAACATGGGAGCCATGTATCTGGCTTATCTGGATGATCACGTGATCAATGTGTTCACCATGCTTGGCACTTTATGGCTTATCTGTTTGCTGCTCTGAGAACTGCACGCCTCACCCACACTGCATGAAAAACCCCAGATACAAGGGAGGGAGAGTAGAACTTTCTGAATTTTGGCCCAGCTTCTGCCCTCACCTATGATAAAGTGATATTGCATTGTATAGGTAAATGTAGTACTTAGTTTATATCAGGTACCTTCAGCATCTTGCATAATTTTTTCAAGCACTGTCAACGTTGGATTGATCACCTGTAGCCACTAGGATATACTATTGTACACGGATGCATAGCTCCTTTATAACTTACTGATGGATTGTACTGTATCGCAAATCAATTCGGTTCAATAAATAGAGCAAAGCTCGTGATATAAAAAAAAAAAAAACCCAGATATTTCATATATATGCCCGTGAGAGCATATGCGGCATTTTCAAATGTGTTGCTCCATGTATACGGAAGCATAATGGCTGTATTTGTCACCAAGTGCATATGAGAAGAAATATTCTGTGAATGATATGTATACACCAGTCATATACATATTATATACATTTGGCATATATATGTATACTTGAAACCCCCAAAAAAGGTTCACCACCCGACCACCCTCCCTCCCCCCCTTTTAATTCATGACCACTCATCTGTGCTGTAGTGATGGTACATCTGACTGCCCGGCCACCTGACTTGATGACTAACTGCAAATTAAATAAGAACAATAGTGGTGTCCCCTAGATGTATAGATCAGAATTATTGTACAATAGTGTAAATAAAACAGAACCAGTCATATGGGTCTATTTTTCAAAACCTGCATTTTCTCTACCTAAGGTCACCAAATGACACCAAAATATAAAGTTCATAATAGATACTAAATTCATATATTTCTATGTACTATAGATATCTACCTATCACAGGTAATTTATTCCAATAACTTCTGAGTAGATTTGCTAATTTTATACAGATTTAAGGTAACACAAACTACATGTGTTATGTCCGACACCCCTGAAAAGGGAGAGGTTTTTGGAGTTTCTACAACACAAACTAGCCAAACCAATACCAAAATTTTTAAAAGGAAAGCTTATGCTTACACCTTTATGACCTCCAAAAGCCAAACATGTGTACCTGACAGAAATTTCTAGACAACATTTAGTATTTTGTCCAAGTTACCAAATCCCAACTGTTGTGTGCTTTTTAATACAACTACTTAGATATATATGACTTCACTCATTACTTGATTGTTATAGAAACTTCCAATTGTGATATTTCACTACCTTAGACATTGTTCTTGAGAAAATAATGAGCTTTTACATGAATAATATTTATTTCAGTTGTATTAGTCAGGCTTATTTTAGGGGTGTCGGACGTAACACATTCAGAATGTCACATATAATATCAGATATAGAATATTTTCTCATATCTAGACTTCAAAACCTATTGATATCACTATTTTATGTTATACACATTATTTCCACATTAAAACAATGAGTCAAATCCAAAATAAATGTATGCTTATAATAGAAATAATATCAAAAGCTTTTTTTCTTCATATGATTTGGTAATGCAACCAAACACATATATATGTTGTTTGTATGGACACAAAATGTTAACAGGTAAACACCTGCATATTCTCTCGATTTCTTTGTGTTATGTGGACAAGTTTTAACAATTATTGGTCTCTACGTAACAATTTTTTAAAATTAGGAAACAGGGGTGTCAGACGTAACATTAAATCCCTTCATTACAGTATCACCAAAAGAGGCCTACAGCCATAATGTCATTGTTATCTGCTTTAAAATTTCATCTGGATATATCCTAAGCATTATAAGACTTCCATGAATGCTGGTTTTTTTTCAAGAATGCTGGTAATTCCTAAAAAGGGGTATCGGATGTAACGCTTCATGATAATGGTGTAGTAGAATTCCACTAAAAAGATTTAGTATTCCCTCTACACATATCTAGTTAATGTAATAGATATATAAACATCTTAGGCAAATAGTATGACCTCTCTAAAGAAATATTCTTGCCCTCTACCCTATATTGGGGTATCGAACGTAACATAGGGTGTCGGACATAACAAATGCACTTTTGTGTCCTCAGGTGTTATCAAAAGGATTTTCAAACAAAATGCTTTCGTGCCTTAAAGCCCACATATAGTGGTAACATATAAATGAGGTTTTCTTTTTAAAGAAATAGCTACAGGAATTATAATCATGCTTTATGTGACTGTTATGTCCATGACCCCTCTTCAGTTTGGATAACCAAATCAAGTTTAAACTTTAGTCAATGTTAAGAAACATGTTACCACACCATTTAAGGGCCAAAAAGATGTACTTGATCTTTTAATTATTATTGTTTCAGATATTTCAACAAAGGGGTCATGGACGTAACATATTTCATTTGGAAAATATCCCAATCATAAGATTCTTTCTATTTCTATTTTCCCTTTTTTTATAACATTTCCCCAAACCTTGATGCTATAGGATATTTTGTTAAATCAGTTTTTCTATTCCATTTCTTTATAAATATGTGGGAAGACTTTGTTCATCATCAATATTGAGTAAAAATGTAAAAACTAGGGGGAAAAGTAGTTTTTCTCAATTTTCATCAACAAAACCCGTGCGTACATAGGAAAAACCTATATTGGAATGATAGATCTCATTAAGACACATCTATTGATAAGAAAATTATAGCTGTAAGATGGATATTAAGAGCAGTATCCCTGAAAAATGAATTTTTACCAAAAATGCAGGTTTTGAAAAATAGACCCATATATATGTCACTGAAATACGACAATCTTATTTATGCCCAACCTGACCTGGTTTGAATGCTATGGACATGTGGCCAATGCAGTGCATCTTTTCTTCCCTGACCTCATCTACACATAGGAACAGGGAGTCTTAGGTGAATGCCTAGTCTCCATGTTAAGTCCCAACGGCTCCCCAAGTCCTGAAGGCCTGCCTGCAGTATTTGGTAAATAACCTCAATTATTTGGGGTCTATTAGGAATGTCCAGAGCTAAGGTCTGGATATGTGATCACCTGGGGAACATCTCTGCACTCACTTGACCTCAGGTGGCAAGTGTTCTCAGTAGTGCCCCGCTTAATACCACTCACGTGACTCAACTCATATCTTCAGCTCTCATCACTTTCTACTGTCTCCTGAGAGCGTCAAACCTTTTCTTCACAGCTCCTCCGCATACCATCATGAGATCAGGGACCTGTTTCATAATGCAACTCTACTGGGGGAGGAGAGTCCTCACGAGGGATAGCTCCATTGAAGATATTTTTGAGGAGATCTCCTCAATCTCTGGTAGATTGATGGGACTTAGCTGTAAAAACACTCCTACACCCATCGCTTGCGACCACGGAATAGAGAGAGTCGGGGAGGTCGCCTCCAGGTAGCCTTTCGATGCGAACTCCCCAATCTTTTCTTTACAATTTCTTTCGTAATCCTCTTCCTCTTTGCAGATTCTTCGTAGTCGTAGAAACTGGGAGTATGGTAGGCTTCTCTTCGTTGCTGGCAGGTGGGAAGAGTTATAGTCTAGATAGGTATTTGCATCAGTTGGTTTGGTAAACAGGTCGGTGTAGATCTCTCGGGTTGCGCTGTTAATCTTTACTTTTGTGACTAGGAATGGTATTTCCGTGATGGAGTGTTCCATGGTGAACTTGATGGTTGCATGGTCTGAGTTGAGTTTCCCGATCCATTTTTGGAGTTTGTTCCCAGATGATGAAGATATTGTTGATGTATCTAAGCCACATGCTAGGGCCTGGGCCATTGTTCTTATTGTTGATTTTCTTTTCTAGTTCTTCCATGAAGAGGTTGGCGTAGGATGGGGCTAGCCGTGTGCCCATTGCTGTACCACTTATTTGTATGTAGTGTTTTCCATTGAATTGTATATTGTTGTTCTTCAAGACGAGTTCTAATAGTTCCACTATAGAGTCGTGGCTTGGGTTGAGTCTCTTGTCTCTTGTTCTGTCTAGTTTTTCTCGGATGGCCTCTATTCCCTCGTTGTTTGGGATGTTGGTGTATAACGATCCCACATCTAGGGTTGCCAGTATGGTTCCTGGTTTTGCTTTTCCCAAGGATTCTATCTTGCAGATGAAGTCGTTGGTGTCCTTGACGTATGATTCTATCTAGGTACCAGAGGTTTGATGAAGTTGTCTACGAATGTGTAGATTTTTTCTGTAGCGCAGTTGTTTGCTGAGACCACCGGCCTGCCTGGTGGTGGTCTTTGGGGCTTGCGTATCTTGGGTACACATAGGGTGCTCGAGGTTTGTCGGTTTTCAGGGCTCCTGCCATTCGATGACTGATCTCCCCTTCATTTGTCATTCGTTCTATGGTTTTCTCCACCTTTCGGTGAATTTCCATAGTGGTGTCCCCATCCATTGGAATGTAGACCGTATTATCGTTTAGTTGTCGGTTAGCTTCTTGTATGTAGTCACTTGTGTTTTGTATAACAGTTGCTCCCCCTTTGTCTGCAGGTTTTATGGGGATTTCGTTGTCTCTAGCCAGTTTCTTCAATGCTAGTTTTTGT
This sequence comes from Alentia gelatinosa, assembly GCA_950022655.1. Lineage (NCBI taxonomy): Eukaryota > Metazoa > Annelida > Polychaeta > Phyllodocida > Polynoidae > Alentia > Alentia gelatinosa. The sequence goes on from OX465581.1 coordinate 122,722,255, forward strand.
TCCTTGGTGATGTTGTGTTTCATTCTTCTATTTCGCTGTTGTCTACTCAAGTCAATTTCGTTGAGGGATTTTGTTGAGGGTTTCGTTTTTCCTACCATGACAATATGTCAACGGAATGAAAAAATACACCACTCAGATCTTCTCAATCTCGTTTGATTTACCCTGTCCTCGGGAGAGAGAGAAATCCTCGGCCATAGTCTCCTTTGAGAGAGCCCCAGTGCAAAATAAACCTGTACGACACTTTTGGGGAGACTTGAAAGAGAGGCTGCACCACTGCAGTTGGTGATACAAAGTTGTATTTTTGGGAACTAATTCCATCATTTATGAATGTATGTAAATCTAAGTAAATAGTACAGTAGTTCTTCATCTGAGACCTCCAGTTTTTATTTAAATCATAATAGATATATTTCCAATAGTTCAAATGAATTAAATAGCTTTTATTTGTTATTTTGAATCACCCATGATACCCCTAGAGGTGTCGCCTGCCAATAGAGCTCCATGACACTTTTCACGAGCTCTCCCAGCTACAGGATTAAAAATAAAACAGAATTTGAGGAGATGTGGGTTTGAATGGGGCGTAAGGTCCGAGTATGACTGCACAACTGACCAGGTAAGTTAAATTTCAAGCGAAATTTGCGCTGTAAAACGTATTTCCGTTTCCAGATCGATTTTTCATTGGTTCTGCTGTGTGGTTGTCTTTGGTTACATGTCCACAACATTGATTTAGGCCTGTGGTTGGGTGTACAGGATATGACCTGATCTGACCTCTGTTGACCTCTGAAATGTGTCATGGCGGTTCTGTTTACATCTATTTGATGTGTGCTGCCTAAATCTTTATGAATTGTGTGCAGTTTCGCCATCATCTGGCTCCTCAGGTACAGTGGGGGACTCTAAACCTCTTTTTTTTTTCATGTGTGGGTTTATTTTGTGCTTTTCTTGTGCTTTTTTTTTTTTTATATTTGATTGTTCGATACCTGTGATTAACTGGTGTGTTCTGTGTGGGTGTGGTTAGATGACTTCCACTCCACACTGTCACAGCCCCTTTCTTTGGTGGGGGTCTGTTTTTGTGCATGATTGATTGAAAGATTTGATTTTACCTGATCATTTGTCGTGAGCCTGGAATGTGGAACTTGGGGTAAAATTTCATTTCCAATTTTTTTGGGTTGTGTGTGCAACCTAAAAAGATTTTTTTAAGTTGCACACACAACCCAAAAAAATTGGAAATAGAATTTGAGGAGATCTCCTAGATCATCGCTCACAACTCTCCTTCCCCACGATAAATTGAAATACCGAACCCAAACTCACCTAGGACCTCTCCCCGGGCATTTCAAGCCTCCTTGGACAAAAAATAAAACAGGGCCCTGATGTCTGAGTTGACAAAGGCGAGTTGTTCATACGTGTCCACTCCCTCTTCTCCATATCCAGCGACTCGCCCCCTCATGCCATCAAGGTACGCCCTCACACCATCGTGAAATATTGTCCGGTAGCAACATGGCAGTCTTATATAGCAGAAGCTCCTGCGGCTCTGCTAGACCCCATGTTTATAATTAGGCCCGGAGTTCCCTTTACCAGGGCTCAGTTTACAAATTTTCTTTGTCTGCCACGTGCTTGCCTGGGTGTCTCACAATCGTCAACCTTCAATGCCCACTCTTTCCTTGGGGGTGTGTGCTCAGTCAGCCATGTCTTTAGGGATACCTGTCGATGAAGTATTCAGGACTGGAACGTGGTCCTCAAATCGTTCCATGTCTCCTTACTTGGCAAACAAAACATTTCATAGGTATGCATTGCCTTGTTCTGGTAGTACATGTTGTTTAGTTAACTAAGAAAACTAATTACCTAGTCTTCTTAGGAAACAATACTAACAGTTACCAACAATGTACCTTAAGTCTTTACGGTATGCCAGGACATCTGGAGAGTGAGGGAGATCTTACTAAATTCAGTTTATACTCTCGACATCCAGCGGGGAACTGAGGAACTAATAATTAACCTTTCCGTAATTACCTACGGCGCATAGTGGCTAATAGAAGGGACTTGAGAATTGTTAAATAAACTTTAAGTAAGATGTCGACACCTAGCGGTAGTCCTGATATAAATGGACGTAGATTCACCTTATAGGTAAGACAGAGAATGCCTAATTAATGAGGGTAGCTCAGTTATTAATTAACATATAATTATTATATTAGTTCATAATTAACCTTAAACTGTCTAGATGTTCAGATACGGGGATTACGCCATTCTCTTAATGATAGGAACTGGAGCATAACTTCATAGATTTATTTCATAATTAATTAAACTTAAATAATTACGTAGGCTGTGTGTCGGCAGGCTACCAGAATCTATTTATTTCCAAACCAACAGCGAGATACCTTTAGGAGATCTTTAATTAAGTAGTTTCTTAATTAATACTTAAAGTTCATTGACTAATAATTATAGTTAGATAAAAAATTGTGTAATATACAATCATGGATGTGATCAAAGAGTGAAGTAAAGTTCAAATCTTTAATAAGTCCACACGAAAGATATACAAGTGATAGTTTACAACATGGCTAGTGAATTCATTGATATTTCATCATTCACGTGAGTTGGCTGAGTGCCAAGATTCAATTTACGATCAAAGTCTGATGAGTGTCAGACACCAAAGTCAGATAGCAAAGACTTTTCAATAAAGTGTCTGATAATTCATTGATGATATTAAAAGTCTGGCAAGCTGCCAATGTTCAGAGTTCCATCATCAGTGTTCTTAACAGCGTAGTTAGAGCAAAATAGTCAGTCACATAATTCACAGTCAAATAATAGTGAAGTAATGGTTGATTTGAACCATACAACTTAACTCACCCATTGTTGGATAGTCAGAGTGCAATCACATGATTCCTTGGAGATCACAGTTCTAGTATTTTGACTATGTCGAAATATAGATAAAGTTCATTCACTTAATTGAAGTGAGTAAACGGAGAAGGAACCTATGTGAGTCCTTAAAGATTCCAATAGTCCAAAAGCAGAGTATGTGTTCTTGGAGAGTACCAATCCAAGACACTTTCTGCACTCCCAGAGTGTAAGGAAAGTTTCCTTAGCTGATCCTACTCAAATGAAATTCACTGCTGAATTTGCGCACCTTGCTGGTTCCGGTGCCTAGCAAGACACGTCTTGACAACAGGAGATGGTAGAGGAGACTGACGATACAGTCAGCTCCAGAGCAAAGCGTTATTGAGCTTTTGCTAGAGGATCATGGGAGAATTAAAACTGGATCTCGTTTAAGCTCATGGAGGTTTGAGAGCACATGGTTATGTTAAACAGGCTTCAGGAACTTGGGGAATACCCCAAGGGGGACTCCTTGGGAGACTCTGGATTCAACTCCCTAACGCGTCATAGCCATGTCAGAGAGTCTATTCCTAGAAGCTAGGCATGTTCCCCAAGTCTAGTGAGTAGTGTAGGGAACATCACCTTTCACACGGCAACTATTATACCAAACCTACTTCAGCCTACATATGTTAGGTAAGCCATATGTATTGGCAGCAATAATCAATACCTAATAACATATGTTGACACTTTAATACTTAACAATTAATTATACACATTTTCAACATTTATTTAATAAAATAAAGTAACTTTTTTTAAATACCTTTTCATATTTAGTAACCTTAATCTTGTGCTATTTTTGGTTACAGCACATCCTATTATAGACTGTTATGAAAAGTTCATAGATTTCCTTTGGCTATTTCTACTAATTTTCTAATTTTCTCTTTAAAATGTATATTTCATACTCCAATGTATAATTCATTGTAACACTTATCATTCAGATTGTATAAATTCCTAGAATTTTATACAACACTTTAACACCATAATTACTCAAACTGTATTCAATTTAACATTTATCTATTCAATATATAAATTATTCCAATTTATACCATTCACTGTATAATACTTGAACCTCCCTCGGTATTAGAATTTTAAATCTCCACACTCACGAAAGTCATTGTGGAGAATTTACGAACTTTAATGGCATTGGGAGTTGACTCAAGCATGGGAGTATACCATCGATGCTTATATGTTTATGATGATATCAGCCTTTACTAGTGCCTACTCCATTGTGTATACTTTGATAAACCCAAATGTTCTTCCTGTGTTACTTTTAGTGTAAGGATGCAGGAGCAAAAGAAGTCTGCAATATCTTAATTTCGTAAGTTTCTTAACAACTGTCATACAGATGAAATCTCTTTTGGTTAATTTCTCTTGACAGGTCATCATCATTATTATGATATTAAGTGCAATAACATTAGCTCTTTCTATTTATTATCATATTGTAAAGTCCACTGAGAAGTTTCCATTTGCTTAATCGTTTACCTGACAAAGTGGACACAAAATCACTACAGCAGCAGCTGGTCTTAGGAGCTACTCCAGTCTAGCTTATCTTATGGTTCTGCATGTTTTCTAAAGTGAAAATCCATTGCTATATTAATCCAAAATGGCTAGGAATTAGGCAACAATTAATATCTAGCAAAGTGATCAAACCAGCATGTTGAAGCATTGATCAAGTCTTACAGTGAAGCAAAGTGCTTTGCTCCTAAAAATTGATGTAATAATTGATTATACATCTTTTGAAAAATTGAAGTTGATTCCAACTGCCATTATGTATTTGTGTCACTTCCACTTGGTAGATTACTAGACCATGCTGTGTTGTTTATGTGTGAAACACCAGCTAACCCTAATATGTGCTCCTAGTGCATGAACCAGTAACCTTTTAACCAGAGTAAACAGATGCTCTTTCTATGAACGATATGTAAATATGAGGTATATAGGATTACCAATGTATTGTTACATATATTTTCCAGGAATGGAAGCATTGTCTTTTCGTATACACTACTGTTCGATACAGAAGAAATCCTCTTTGCTCAAATTGATACTGTGGAAGCAAACATACAACTGTTGATAAAAACAAGAGGTATACTTTTGCCTGATGGAACAGATCTTAGATCAAGTTAGTATGGCTCTCTTACCTCTGATTATGTGAAATATATAAAACAATAGAACAGTGTTGCAAATTTAAATCTGCACCAAAATAATGCAAGAAAAGAAATATCATGTCAAAATGAGATTTGTAAAGTGATCTCACTGTTTGCTTGCTTCAAATCCATTAAGTAAATAAAAGATGGTAAGTTGTATCAGGACATTTGTACAGTAGAATTGTAATATTTTGTTTGTTAAATGTTATTGTAGCAGTGTCAACCTTCATCAAGAATGGCATCCCTACAGGCTCAGTTCCTATGTTTTCTTATTATTACATATCTAAATATTTAAAAAAAACATCATTTTATACACTTATCTAATGTAGCTATTGACCTGATACATTCCCTTTGGCATAGTGTGCCCGAATATCCACTACAGGCGCCCGAACATTATTTATGCTGTACCCCTAGTAGCGGGTAGTATTTCATAGACGTTTGGCCACACAAGTATGTAATGATACCCAAGTGTTGGTTGACCAAGATGAGACATTTCACATAAGTGTAGTATGCAGCTGCTTCCTGATGATCTCACTACAAGTGTGTTAATCGGTGATGTTACCGTGTGTATGATTGTCAGACCTGTTTGTCTAGAGCCACCAAGTGACTTCAACCTCCAAAACAGTATAACTGTCCATACTACATGCAACATCCTTGAATAATATGATGACAAACAACATCATGGACATCCTTTTTCATACAGGGTAGCATAAAACTTGTTATGGGTAAAAGCAAATCACCTGTACAAAATGTACAATTGTCATCCGACGGACCTTGGACCTGTTTCACTAGTTTCATGACAAAAGTGTTAGACAGAAAGAAAAGCGGCACCAACAGTGCAAGCAAGAATGGACAAAATGATGTCTAATGTCTAATTCTTATGGAACCATACACACCATATTTGGGATCTGTCTAGTCCTAAGCGCAGCTACTTGTGTTATCACCTAGTCAACCCCAATCTGTCTGTATGGTGTCATAGACATGTCACGAAACTAGTCTGTATGCATATGCTTATACATCTCCTATAGAAATGTTGATACATACCAATGAATATCAAGCAGTTGTCTTCCTGGACAACAAATGGAAGATAAATAGACAATATTTACAAAATAAACAACTTTTTATGCTACACCAGCTATGGTATTTAAGGTTCTCATATCATAAAAGGTTTGTTCTCCTACGACATACTTTTTTATGCTATGTTTTGGTACCAATGAGACTTGTATGATTCTTTTTATCATAGAATTATTATTCCATTGACCCCAGGCTGATCCTTCTCCAAGCAGATTATCAATATGAGTGAACCCATGGAACTTGCATGATCGAGTCCAACCATATTACTTCATGAAAAAAGAGATAACAGTGACGCATCAAAACAAACATACCATACCCAAACGTTATTTGAAAATTCAATCTATAACATAATCAATAGCAATAAAGATTTATTCAAAATATCATCAAGAAAAGAAATGATATATTACTACATGCTCTTATTTGATGCTTTGACAGGCATTGATGCACTTAGTTGTCAAAACCCATAATTTGAGTGTTTTATCACAAGATACGATATATAATCTTAAATATTTCTTTTACTTAATATAAATACTATTTCTGGTGCTAGACTTACATTCTGTGAAAATTTCATTAACATTGCTCCATTATGCCCAGCCTCTGATGAGTTCGGTTTAGGTTTTGTATTACGAAAGGATTTTAAAATTTTTTACCAGTGTTAAGAATGTCTGTTATTCTATGTATGATCAGACTCTTGATGTGTGATGAATTCCCCTCAGCCATTGATACTTAACTATTTACCCTTCTTTTACAAACAGTTATTCCTGGGAGCTTTGTATCAATAAGACCAACACGGACTCTCACCGGTTACCAGACAAACACAACAGTAGCACCTACAGAAGAACCTCCACTTCTGCTAAATGTCAGTTTGGTTACTGTCACTGTCATTATAGTTGTGGTCATAATCACAGTATTAGTGATTGGCCTGAGTCAGAAACGGCACATGTTCCGATCAAAATTCTCGGCTCCAGGTGCTCAAAGTTCACTACTACTGAGACGACGTGGCCTATTTTACCTACAGCCCCTGCACCACCCTATATACGGCCCTGAATATCACCCTACAGCCGTCCAGCAATGGTAAGGATTTCATCTTAGAAGATGGAATGGCAGAAACCCTGCTGTTATAAACATAAAACATCTTTTTGCCAACCAATACCCTTTACACTTTTACATGTCCAAGGATGGATTCTGTTTTCATGTGGTCTTGCACTGTCCTGTAATACTGTTTGCATGAACTGTTCATTGTGGCATTAACATTGAACATGATTTCATGAGAAAGATACTTAATATTTATTTGCTATTTTTTTAATGAATTGAAGTAACCACACTTGTGCCTATATTTCCTTTAAAAGAGGCAATACGTCTCAAATTTGATGCATTTTCACAAATAATATATCCTCAAATGTGGTTTTGCAGTATGTGGAAGTGACCACAAGTAACTTCCAAGTTGTTTTTCACCTTTCCAATATTGCTCATACTGCTTGCTAGATGTATTTCCCAATCTTATTGGCTTAGCCTGGCCTGGCCCTCCTATATGCTGTCTTTTTTATTGGTCCAGCTTTTAAACAAAACCTTATGCACATAAATTGGTACCTATAGTTTCACAACTTCAAAGAAATTGTTCAAGTTTAATTGGAATATATTGCTGCATGTATGATACTGGTTGAATTTACAATTTCTATTTCTTTTTAGGAAGGTTCGTGGAAGATTTTTATAAGGATAATAAACCAATACAACAACTTTGTCATTGCAACATCTTACCATGGCCGTGGAATGAGCATAAGGAGACTATCCAAGTTTCATCCTGAATTAACGTTGTCAAGCTTGAATGATTTCTAACGGAATGACAACTTAAGAGGGAATCTTTTTCAAAACTACCTGCACCATCTACCGATAGAAGGACAACTTATTGCATATCTGCTGGTACATCTAGTCTCAGCACAGAGTCTCTTCAGGCAGGGTAGATTGTCACTGAAATGATGACCCTCCTCTTGTGAACAGTCATGCTTGGACTCCAGTAGGCCTGAAGTGAGGGGTGTGAAATACAGTAAAAACCCCCTTAAGGGGACACTCCGTTCCGGGCAAAGTGTCCCCTTAAGCGAGGTGCCCCTTTAAGCGGGGTTTTCAGTCTGCCAATGGTTATATTATAGAGAATACCTACATAAATAAAGGAACCACTGGTTGTAAGGTTAAAAGGGTTAGCAGTGGGGAAGTTGCCTTTCATCCAGGAATTTCAAATCTTAAGCTTTTAATATCTCAACTAATACTAAGAGTAAGAACAAAATTTGGAAGAAACTGTAAATGATACAAATGTAATACCAATGACATGGTTAGTTTCTATTTGCAAGATTTAACTGAGAATGCCCCCTCATTGTAAGACATTTCCCGTTTTTCGTGCATGAAGGCATGAAAACTGTGAAAGCAGGGGGCCGAGGTCCCCCCTACTCCCCCTACCCCCCCTCTCCTGAACTGCCCCCTTCTAGCCTGTAAGCGGGCCTCTTACTCACTACATTCAGCGGGCGTGAAAATCATTGGTACTAATACCTACCCACTGAGAGCTGCCCAGAGCCGCTAGAGATGTAGGGATTACTGTTCAAACAATACACTCCAGGGAGCTGTTTCATAACCATAGACTTAACCCACATTTTGAAACAGCTCCCTGCTGCCCGACGTCTATTGTTTTGGTTGTAACAACTGTCTGTCCCGGCACCATAAAGACGGAGTTTCAGATAATCTGGAATGTTTTTGATAAGATGTCCCCCCAAACTGTCCCCTTAAGCAGGGTTTTGAAGCATTTCTGTACCGAAAACTCTCCCCTTAAGCAGGGTATCCCCTTAAGCAGGGTGTCCTCTTAAGGGGGTGTCCCGGAAGCGGTGTTCTACTGTACATGTGATCCCTTTATGGGGGGGACATTCTCATTTCATCTATATTTTGTCCCATATTTCTCAATTCTGTGCCTTGGAATGCCTTTTTTCCCACAAAATGACTTTCAGGGAATAATATCTCATGAGAATATCATTTTGTGAAAGTCATTTTGTAGACAAAGTCGTTTTGCAGATAAAGTCATTTTCTGAAAGTCATTTCCTGAAAATATCATTTTGTAAAAGTCATTTTGTAGAAAGAAGTGTTTGACAAAATGAAAGTATGTTGCACAGAATGAGTGATATGGGACGATTATATAGATGAAATGATAATGTCCAGAACGGCCCTCCAATCCTTTTGTTAGCCTCCTTTTGGCTAGTTTTAGTGCTGAGTCAGCAATTAATGAGATTCATCAGTTTTTTATCCCAGTTTAACTACGACTCAAGGCTTTGAATTTTATTGTTTTTTTATATTTTGTTTCTATTGTTTGTTGGTGTATGTTTCTACATGGTGCAAACATCAAAATCAATATGATATAGATGTTAGTGTAAATATCACTTTGATGTGCTATTTACACTTTACAAGTGCAAATATCCAAAATTCATGAAAAGGTTTATATACCCCATGTCTTTACACTATATGTCTATACAATGATATTTTGTGTTTTGCAAACCTTTCTTGGTTTCTGAAAATATTTGGCAGTTGCCATAATTAACATTTTGATATGTCCTCCACTGATTATTACAGCTTGCACTAATAACACTCTGATATGCTATTATTGTCCAGCGCATACTCCATAAAACCATAACTCAAACCCTAATCCTGATCCTAACCCTAACTTAACCTGACATACATACCCCACCTATCTACCTACACCATATCTACCTAGCTATCAATACCCACTCACCTAATGAATTACCCCCAATCCCTTTCTTCTGACCCCGAATACCCAAACCATCCCCCCAATCCCTCCTGCCAATTTAATGACTGACCCACCTGCCCTTCTATTCATCGAACTACGCCAATACCTCCAGCTATCTATTCATCCCCCAACATACATCCTTCCACTCACACATGTTTTCAGCCATACATTTGCCCTAATCTTAACCTTAACCTTACCCTAAACCTTTTCAATACCCTAATTCTACTTCCCTCCCTACCTTTCTTCTTGCCTATGTACCTATGTACCTATCTGCCTGGTGTAATGTAGTCACAGTACTACTTATGCATATGCATATATAATATTACGTCATATATTTGTGTATTAAATCTATGTTAATTTGAATTGTCACTCTATTGAAGGTGAGGAAACTTGCGTGGATTATAACGCTGATTGTATTTTATATGAAGGATATTGAGGTGCTTGCATGCTTTAAATGGTTGTTTGAATATTGATAGAATTCTATTACAATGGGTGATGGAAGTTCATAGAATTTCTGGGGTGCACTGCTTGGGTTTTTCATAGGAATTGCAACATATTATTACATCATATATTCATGAACTAATCTTTGTTAATTTGAATTGTCACTGTATTAAGGGTGAAGAATATTGTGTGGATTATTTTGATGATTGTATTTCATATGAAGGATATTGAGGTGCTTGGAAGCTTTAAATGGTTGTTTGAATATTGATAGAATTCTAATACAATGGGTGATGGAAGTTCATAGAATTTTTGGGGTGCACTGCTTGGGTTTTTCATAGGAATTGCAACATATTATTACATCATATATTCATGAACTAATCTTTGTTAATTTGAATTGTCACTGTATTGAGGGTGAAGAATATTGTGTGGATTATTTTGATGATTGTATTTCATATGAAGGATATTGAGGTGCTTGGAAGCTTTAAATGGTTGTTTGAATATTGATAGAATTCTATTACAATGGGTGATGGAAGTTCATAGAATTTTTGGGTGCACTGCTTGGGTTCTCATAGGAATTGAAACCTATTATCACATCATATATATATTCATGAATTAATCTTTGTTAATTTGAATTGTCACTGTATTGAGGGTGAAGAATCTTGTGTGGATTATATTGATGATTGTATTTTATTTGAAGGATATTGAGGTGCTTGGAATCTTGAAATGGTTGTTTGAATATTGATAGAATTTGATAACAATAGGTTATGAAAGTTCATAGTATTTAAGGAACAGCAACAGCACAATTTAACTGGTCACTACTCTTTCTATCAAAGAGATCCAAGAGGATCTCATGATTACAGCATAAGCTCAAAGCAAATTGTCTCCAGACAGTGATATCAAAAATATCAAAAAGATAGTTAAAGGACCTATCAAGTCGTATGATGTGACAAATTATGATGACTATCCAGGTAGAAGTCTTGCCTATGAAATCATTTCCAATGAAAGGGCAGCTTTGGGGGTCCACTGTATGAAAGTAAGCCTTAAGAAAAATCCTAGGAATCTGTGATCACTGTGGTAGTTGTGTGGCTCACTGTATGGAAGGAACATAGTTTCCTTTTTTCACTGCATTTATTTGAATTTGAACATTAAAAGGTGTGCTCAATAGGTTTGTTATTTATGTAAAAGAAATGATAATAATCATTGATTCAGTTGTTTCTTCATTATAGTTGATTCAAGTCCTTGGCCACTCTATACACCATATATTCTTTGCATTGTTTCTTGTGTTCCTGTTATATCATCTTAATAAAGGGTAATAAAAGGTGTGATATTGTCGCATTATAGTATCACTAAAATTACCTTATGATAACTGGTACTTCTTACAACTGGTACCTGTTTATTCAAATAGATGACAGGAAGGGATTTAGAATAATGACAGACTATTGGTTAATGTTAAACTCCCCCTGAACTGGGATGGTCCTTTAACCCTTTCCCTGCAGCACCCAGTTTCCCTGCTCAGCATTACACAGCCTACTTGCATAAGGAGTAGACCTTAAGAAGAGAGAGAAGAACTCAAACACAGAGGTACTTAAGAATTAAGAATTAAGAATTAAAAACTTAACTGACTCACCTTGTTTTATACCCTTAGCAGGGGGTTGACATAACAGGCTTGGCATCTGTGAGCTCTACGCTCTCATTGGCTGTTGTACCAACAGCCAATAGGGGAAGACCAAATCCGTTCCGGTTGAGCGCCCGTTCCGGTCTGTCGTACATGTCAGGAGGCCGCTCATGACACTGAACAACTCAAAGTGTCATTGGTAGAGCTACATGCCCTCATGTGGGCAGACTGGGAACTAGAGCTGAGCGATAATATGGGTATTATATGCCATTCAAAGCATGGCAGCCGTACTGTAAACATCAGGGAGGAGGTTACTAACCAAAATGGTGACTGTCCCAATTCAGTCAATTTGTTCCTCAATAATTAGGGGTAATTTAGATGATTACTTTATTCTCATAGAAACCAATATTACATGGCCACGATAGGGATGTATAGACCAGAACTTTACATACGCCCTCTCCTTAGAAGTGAATTACCACAGTGTAATTAACTAGGAGACGTAACATAAAGTATCGGTCTTGCATCCCAGACTAAGACTTCACACACTTTTTCACCAAACACACTGCACGCTTAATCTGACTTCGTAGTGGTAAGCCTTAGTTTTTCTCGTACACGAGACCTCGTGTCCTATGCGAAGTGGGGCAAGATCTCAATCCTTGCCAGCCTAGTTATCGCCCCGAGTAAGGTACTGCAAAAGTGGCAGTCACCTTACACGGCTGTGTCCAAACCTGACATGTCCAACCAAAAATAACCCTGGAAAAATCAAAAAAACAAAAAAATATAAAGATGCCATCTTGCCACTGCAAGTGCATATAAAAATGATAATATAAAGTATAAAAATATGTCCAGCCACGGAAATATAACTGTCTTTTGGCGACCCCCTAGCAGGCACGTTGCACTGCTTAATTGACAGAAAAGTCCATCTGTAATGTTCGATGGGGCAGGGGCCGCCGAGGTGCTGTAAGGTGGAGTTTTGCTCGGAATGTCCTTGTTACTCCTGGTAGGGCTAGTCACGGCAAGTAAGTCTTGCAAATGCCTATTAAGTATTAAGTATTGACATTGTATCAAGTATTAGTGTTGGAACATTGGTATTTGTATATCAAGTGTTATCATTGCGCACTGTATATCAAGTGTTGTTGTTGCGTATTAGTATTGGTATTGAGTATTGGTGTTGAACATCATACATCAGTATTGAGTGTTAGTGTTAAACATGATATGGCAAGGTGTTAACCATGACTGTCTACCAAGCCATACTATAGGCTGAATGTACTATAAGGTAGATAGCTGTGATAGAAGCAATGTTTCCTATACTACTAGCTAGTCTTTGGGGAACACCGCACTTCTGGGAATAGACCCTCTGACATCCCCATGACGACTGAGGGTTGCCTCTAGAGTTCCCTGGGGAAGACCCATCTCAGGGTATTCCCTAATTCCCGCAGCATTAACATAACCACACATGTCTCTGACCTACGTGAACTTAAACGAGATTCATTCTAAATTTCCCATGATCCTTTAGTAAATGCTCATTTTCGATCTGCTCCTGAGCTGACCATATCGTCAGTCTCCATCACCATCGCTTGCAGTCCGGACGCGTTCTGCTTGGCTCCGGATACCGGCAGAAGTGCGCGGATGCAGCACTGAAATTATATTATGTAGGAACAGCTAAGGCAATTTGCGGCTTTTGGATTGTGAAAGTGACTTGGATCGGGACTCTCCAAGGACACAACCTCTGAATTGGACTTATTTAGGAATCTTCCAAATCATCTATGTTCTGACTTGAACATTATCACTTAATTAAGTGATCGGACTTCGTTAGTATTTCCTCCAACTTCCCACGAAATTGGATTTGTGTTAATTGAGTTATAGGAATCTTGTGAGTTCACTACGGACATACATTATCTGGTGAGTTATGCTGCAGTTATATTGTATTGCTTATGTTGATTATTAGTATCGACTGATCATCTCTAATCACCCTGTATGATGTATCACATGCTTCTAATCAGACAACGAACATTGTATTAAGAAGAACTAAGATCATTAACTTGAACATTTATCACAGAGTTACGTGGTTTATTCAGACACGCTTTGAAGTCTAAATTTTATTCCAACCACAGCCCCATCTAGGGGCTAACGGAACGAAAAAAGTTATACCAAAATGATCACCCAAGAACCCTGAAGTAAGTGAAGATTAGAACGACGAAACAATAGAGAGAACGATTCGACTATTTTTTCTTTAAATTAGGAAAAATAACGGAACTGCATACTCCGCTGCCAGAATAAAATTCTAGCAGAAAGACCACAGAAGAACACCTACCGCACCTTGCCTGATGAGACTGGTTAGTAGTCGAAACCACGAGAATAAATATCCTCGCTACATGCAGAGATATCCTCTATATGGTATGAAATACCATATAGAGCCAAACAACAGGATGGCGACAGATTGTAATGGGGCAGGCAGCACGAAAAAATCTGCCACTGGGACTGGAATCTCTCCCGGTATCTCTTGACAACAGTGATCTTTTTCCAGATGTGAAACATCTGGCTCCCCATAGAACCAACCAGCGACGGTCGAGTCGAAGCACTCGCATGCCGCACGGTTCTATTCACCGACGTGAGACCTGAAAATCAACATAAACAGCTCTCAACCAATCAAAACACCGCATTCGGGATATGCAGATGCGACAGCGGCGTCGTCCGCTGATCCATTTCCCGCTTCTCTCTATTCCGTGGTCGCAAAGCGTTGGGTGAAGAAGGGTACCACAACTTGTTACGCCTCGTCTACCTGCTACGCTTTGAAGTCTAGTTCCACTCTGACTTTGGTGTCTGATATATCATCTGACTTCTTAATGATGCAATACGAATGAACTTGTCATATCATACTGAGCTTATAAGATTACACTGATACCTTATGCCTTGTCTATACACTTTGTGAAACTTTGACGTTATTAAAGAGTTATCAAACTTACTTCAATCCTTGTCCTCATCCATGATAGTCATGACACGAATCTTATAGTATCTAGAATATGTTTATTATCTTTATTGATTAAAATCTATATTAATTAAAGATCTCATTAAAGTATCCTCGCTGGCCGCAAGGGGTTGCAGAGTCTGGTAGCCTTGCGTACACACAGCCCTAGAGTTGCTCCTACCTTACCCACAACGTTACATAACAAAATAGTATATTAATTATCATAATTATATCATAACTTAATGAATCAATAATAATCATGAATACGTACAACTCCTACTGGTTAATGTGAACTAGGGAGATAGGCATAATATCCATCTCTGTCAGGATTACGTACTTAGTTAATTAATTATAAAATACAAATGAACGCAATTAGTCAATGATTTGTTGGTTACTTAACACCTAACCAGGGAGGCTTTCGGAAAGGTTTCTCCACAATAGCTACACTAGCAGACTTCACTGATGATATTGCTCGAGCATCAAATATTGGAAAAGTTACTGGAACGATATTTATAGATCTTAAGAAGGCCTTTGACACCATGGACCACTCAATCCTCCTCGATAAACTAAAAAACTATGGAATAAGGGACAAAAATTTAGCTTTTTTCGAAAATTACCTGAAAGACAGGACACAATATATACCAAAATTAACAGTAAAATATCGGAGGGGCTTGGAGTGGTCTGCGGTGTCCCACAAGGCTCCAATCTTGGCCCATCACTCTTCTTACTCTACATTAACGATGTTATCTCATGTATGAAAGATATTAATATCAAATTATATGCAGACAAAACTATATTATATGTAAATGGTTACACTAACCAAGAGTTAAAAGAAAAACTTCAAGATGCAGTAGACATGTTCAGTTTATGGGCTAGTCAGAACAAGTTAACGGTGAATGTGCTTAAAACCAATTATATGTCGTTTGGTTCGGTAATAGTATTTAGGACTAACTCTGGACCCTGGTTTAAATTACTCACTATATATTAAAGATACTATTTGGAAAGTTAATCATAAACTATACAAGTTGTCGAAAATGAGACAATATATAGATCGGGATATGGCACTGTTAGTCTACAAAACATGTGTAATGCCTTATTTCGATTATGGAGGAATTTTTATCAAAAACAGTCATGCATACCAAACTGAAAAATTACAGAAATTACAGAACCAAGGGCTCCGAATTAGTCTTAAAGCAGAACTGAGAACTAGAATAACTCTGTTACATAGAAAAGCGCACCTACCATATCTAAAAGAAAGATGGAATCAACAACTAACAAATTTCATGTATACAAGGTCAAAAAAAGAACAATACATTGACCACAGAGCCCTGCCGACTAGACAATTCTCTTCAGTTACTTTAAAAATATTCCAACCCAATTGTGAAATGTACAGACGATGTATTGAATATGCAGGAAGCAGTCTATTGTATGCATTGCCTAATAACATGAGACAAATAGAAGAATACAAAGAGTTTAAGTCCATCACCAAAAAGATTCTGATAGAAAGTATACCAGGGTAGAAGAAGAAATATTGTATCAAAAAGCAGCATCGGAGTGTGAAGAAATATATGTCCATGTAGGTAACAAGTGTTTAGGTTAACGATGTGAAGATTAATAACAATAACCTATAAGAGGAATAGTCAAACAATCATGTAACCAAAGAGATACAACGGCGCCTGCTAAAAACCAGCAACAGCTTATTGCCACGGCTGACAGGATGCTGACTTTGTTGACGTAAAGAAATGAGATGAAAATGAATGGAAAAAAAAAAGCAAAAAAAAATTCCTGAAGTGTAAGAGGCGAATCCACGTCCGTTTCAATGACGTTCACCGCTAGGTGTCGCCACTGTCGTTAGTTTAATTAAATTAATTATGTACTTCACTTCTTGGCCACTACGTGCCGTAATTATCATATAGGAATATTTCTGTAGTTCCTGACGTCGCCGCTAGGTGGCGCAAGATGTTATATAAAGGTTTAATAAAGTTGAAGAAGTCTCTCACCAGACGTCCCTACGTTCTCATGTAAGGTTTGAGACGTATACGTATAGACTTCATCTCCTTCCTCCCCATCTTACGTATTTAAGTAATTAACAACATTAATTAACCACAACTACCAGAACAGTGTTGAGTATTGGTGTTAAGTATTATATATCAAGGTATTGATCATAGTTGTCTGCTAAGCCACATTATAGGCTGAACATCCTAAGAGGTAGATAGCCATGATAGAAGCGATGTTCTTTATACAACTAGCTAGTCTCTGGGGAACATAGCGCTTCTGGGAAAAGACCCTCTGGCGTCACTATGACGACTGGGGGTCGCCTCTAGAGTTCCCTGGGGAAATCCCCTCTCAGGGTATTCCCGAATTCCAACAGTGTTAACATAACCACGCGTGTCTCGGACCTGCGTGAACTTAAACGAGATTCATTCCAAATTTCCCATGATCCTTTGGTAAATGTTCATTTTTGATCTGCTCCTGAGATGACCGTATCGTCAGTCTCCACTACCATCTCCTGCTGTCAAGACGTGTTCTGAACGGCTCCAGATACCAGCAGAAGTGCGTGAATTCAGCAGTATAATTCTATCATATAGGAACAGCTAAGGCAAATTGCCTTACGGCTTTTGGACAGTAAAAAGTGACTTGGATTGGGACTCTCCAAGAACACGCCCTCTGAATTGGACTTGATAGGAATCTTCTGAACTACTAACGTTCATTATTGAATATCTTCACTTCATTAAGTGATAGGACTTCACTTATATTTCACACAACTTCTATCGAAACTGGATCTGTGTTTATTAGTGATTATTGGAATCTTGTGAGTTCACTCCGGACATTCTAACATTTGGTGAGTTATGCTGCATAATACCTTGCATTGTTTTAATGATTGTTGATACCGTATAACTATCTCTGATCACTTTGTGTGAGAGATCACAGACTTTTTTTTTTTTTTGGATAAATTTCTTTATTGAGCTAGATCATGGTACAATAGTCGTTGTATAACATGACGTGAGTAGTAAAAGTGTACTCAATAAAAAGGCTAGGGCCTCAGCTTTTTTGTAAAGCTGGTATCAATGGCCCGCCTTGGTTAACCATTGTCATCCAGTTTAGAACAGTTTTTCCTCATGAGTTTAGACAATCCTTACATCATGGGTAACAGAACTTATGTACTAACAACAATTGAACTTCACAATCCGGTAATAAGTAATTTGTATACCAGAATTGGGATTATGAAGATTTGATATGAGGTATTTCTAGGTCAAGCAACTAAAATCTTAAATTTCCCAAACCTTGGCTTTGAGACTGGTTTTGGTAAGGGACTTAAAGCCCACAAAGGTCTCAGTGTTTCTGAATAGGGGAGTCAGGTTATTCCAAAGAGAACTACCACAAATTTCAGTGATCTCAAAAAAGCGGTGCAATTAGGCTTGTCAGCAAATAGTACAGGGGCATCATACAACCTGACATGTTTAACATTATTATCTGTAAACTCTCTAACTCTAGATCTTTTGTACATATAGTTTAAAACATGAGATATTCGTCTATCCCTAAGAAGTGGCATCTCACTAAGTCGGTGTAGGTCCCTAATAGGCGTATAAACATTAGCTTTCAGACAAATATGTAAGGCATTATTCTGTAGTGTCTGGAGAGAGTCCGTAAGATAGGCATAGGCCCCATCTAATAAAACATCTCCATAGTCAAAATAGGGCAGTATAGCCGTTTTATAAATCTCAATAGCAGCTCATTTTGATAGAAAATTCCTCATTTTTGCTAGTTGGTATATATGGAAAGAAACCCTCTTTTTGATCGCTGCAAAATGATGCCTATAATTTAATTCTGAGTCCAAAACCATACCCAAATATTTATACGATACTACTGCCTGTATTTCCTGAGCGTTGATAAAGAGCTTTGACCCAGCCAAAAGATTCTTATTTTTCTTTCTCGCCGAAAATAATACTTGTTTAGTTTTGCTAATGTTTATACTTAATTTGTTTTGTAAACACCACGTCTCGAGTATATCCAAGTCAGTTTGTATCTCTTCAAACAAAATATCCAGATTATCATCACTCTTAAAGATAACAGTATCGTCAGCAAACATCAAAACATCAGAGTGGAGGAGCGCTTTCGGTAAGTCATTTACATAAAGAAGTAAGAGGAGGGGGCCAAGAATTGACCCCTGCGGTACACCGTGCAAGATGTCTCGCACACCAGACATAGTATCATTTGCCTTAACTCTTTGGCGCCTGGCCTCCAAATAATTCGCAAACCAGCTCAAGCTGTTACCCTGTATACCACATCGTGATAGTTTGCTTAGTAAAATGCCATGATCAACCGTGTTGAATGCCTTTCTCAGGTCTATAAAAATTGCTAAAGTAGAGCGGCCAATGTTTTTATTAGTTAAGATAAGGTCTGTAAGCTTAGACACCACATCTATGGTTGACCTAGCCTTTCTAAATCCAAACTGGTTTTCAACAAGCATGTTATGTTGGTCAACAAAATACATGAGTTGTTTATAGACAGTTTTCTCCATTAGCTTATGAGGGATTGGCAGCAACGAAATTGGTCTATAGTTATTTGCTTTATACGAGTCTCCTCCCTTAGGAATTGGGAATATAGTAGCTATTTTCCAGCTTTTTGGGATTACAGATGTATGAAAAATACAATTAAAAAGATTGACGTATACATTGGGAATGAATATGTGGAAGACAAGGCTGAAATTCGAACCGGATCCGAACGTAAACACTACCACAATGACGCCGATCGCAGTCTCTGTCCGCTATGGCTTTGTTCCTGATGCCTCAATCTGATTGGTCGAGCGCCGCCGGGTGCGAGCGTTCCCATTGGTTGCTAATGACGCTTTTCACCGCGTGCCTCACAACCCGACTGCTGTCGGCGTGTTCGGCGATGTTCGGCGCGTGCCGCGGTCATTAAGGCTTTGGAGGGCCGGTCATTAACGGGGGGCGGTGGGCGAGAATTTAATCTTTTTGTACGTGAAGATCTATTTTCTTCGCGTTCGCCTGCCGCTGAGGCTTTGGGATTGTGGTTTCGAATCTATACTGAATTCTCATCAGGTGTTGTAAGGTATGTACGGGTTGTTGTTCCGTCATTTTTTACCTGGTTTGGGTATTTTGACGGGCGGAACGTCACAGCATTGTCCAGTGACTTTCTGGATTTTGTGGAAGAGGTAGATCGGCTACTTGTTTGGTAGGGTAGGTGATACTTTAGTTGGGAACTGATATTTGGAAAAAGATTTTTTCGCTTTCGCCAACCGTTCGGTGGCGTCCGACGAGAAAAAAATTTTTGACGTGGCATTTAAGTATCCCTAACCATACCGGTTGTCCATAGTATTCAGTCCCCAGGGGGACTGGCTCTTGAGCCTGTGAATCCAATTGAATTCGATTTTGTTCCGTAGGGAACTGGCTCTTTTGCTGCCTGGATGACTGAAGATGAAGTCTAGGATATAGACTTTTACGTCTTCGCATCCTTTATGGTCACACTGGTTAAAGTGTGTGGGGACATCATTTTGGGTGCTTCCCTTGGTGATGTTCCTGAGGTGTTCGTATAGCCTTTCCTTGACCTTTCTCTTGGTCTGGCCTACGTATTGCATGTTGCATTTACTGCATTCTAGACAGTAGATCACATTTGAACTGTTGCAGGTGACCTTCGTTTTTGTGATGTGCACCTTTTTGGTGGAGTTAGAGGTGATCTTGCCTCCATTGTCCAACATTTTAGAGTATCTGCAATTCTTTTTCTTGCATTCATTTTTCGTGGCTCCGGTCTGTGTGGGTTTGACTTTCTTACACAAGTCAGAGTTCACGTTCAGTTTTGCCCGTACCAGATGGTCCTTCAGGTTTTTTGGGCGTCTGAAACCCTTCACGAGCTTGCGCTTGTGGATTTGTTTTGTGGTTATGGATCTACCCAGGACGTCCCAGTTGTTTTCGACCACTTCTCCCAACACATTGCCAGTTGGTCTGTATGTTGAGATCAGGAACATTTTCTCGTTTGAGTCATCGTTCTCAGCTTTGTTTTTGGCACTGATCAGTGTTTTTCTTTCCTGATTGTCTACTTTTTGTTTGCATTCGGACAGGATCCGTTTCGGGTATCCTTTCCTTCCAAACTGTTCTAGTTTTTCACGCGCATGTTTTTCGTAGTCTCCTGATCTGCTGCATATTCTCTTAATGCGTAGCAGTTGTGAGTAGGGGAGACTGTGTTTGGTTGCAGGTGGGTGTGCCAAATCGTATCTCAGATACGTGTTTGCATCCGTCGGTTTGGTGTATAGGTCTGTATACACTTTCCCGTCGTCTACTTTGGCCTTGGTGTCTAGAAAGGCAATTTCTCGTCTAGACCATTCAATCGTGAACTTTATGGAGTGGTGGCTGGTGTTCAGGTGTTTTACCCACTTCTCCAGCTCCTCCTCTCCATGTTCCCAGATGAAGAAGATATCATCTATATATCTCCACCATGTGCTGGGTTTCCGGTTGTGTTCCGATAGGAGCCTCTCTTCTCGTCGGACGCCACCGAACGGTTGGCGAAAGCGAAAAAATCTTTTTCCAAGTATACATTGGGAATGACTTTTACCGAGTCCAAGAATACACGTGCTGATATGCCTGGTAACATTGATTGTTTGTTGGGACTGATTTTCTTACACAAGTCAATAAGTTCCTCACATGAAGTTAGGATATCATCCATTAAGAAAGGAGACTCATCTACATACGGTCGCTAGGGTAGCCTCATGTCTTCAGCTAATATAGATCCAACAGTAGAAAAATATTGATTTAGGAAGTCAGGCACCTCAGCATCTTTAACACAATCACCCTTGTCATTTTTTAATTTAATAATTTCAGGTCCTGACACTGAATCAGTGCCTGGGATAATACGTTTAACCTTGTGCCAAAATTTCTTACTATCGGTTTTACAGTTATCTAGTTCCTCCAAAACAAACTTTTGTCTGGCGGACCTTACCAGTTTTGTGGTAGCGTTACGTGCAGCCTTTGCCTAATTCCAATCAATCTGTCTACCAGTTCTCTTGGCTTTCTTCAACAAACAATCCTTATCCCTAATACTTTCAAGTATCTCAACCGAGATCCATGGCTGCTTGGAGTCTCCAACTGTAAATGAACGAATGGCACAATCAGAATCCAGATACTCTGTAATAGCCCTGCGTAGGAGCTCCCATTTACTATCACTACCTTGTGCTTCATCAAAAGTTGACCAGTCATACTCTCGTAAGTGATCAGAGAATTTAGCGAAATCATATCTTTTATAAGAGCGGCCCTGGATTCTAACTTTCTTAGCCTTGGTTCTGACATGTTTTTTTATGACAAATACTATTTGGTGATCACTCAGGGCATTCGCTAGAACACCACTTAAAGATACATTATTAAAAGAGGTAAAAATTAAATCCAGAATTGTTCCACGTTCGGAATACCTGGTACCATTTTTTATGTGCTGTCCAAGACCATATTGCTCTAAATCCGACAAGAAACGCTTAGGCACAGGATTGGTTGGGACAGAGACATCAATGTTAAAATCACCCAGCATCACAATGTCCTCAATATTTTCATCTCTTAAGCTAGATAGTGTTTCTTTTATAACATCAATAAAACCCATATAATCACTTTTACGAGGTCTGTACACATTTAGAATTACCAGTTTCTTTACAAAGGGTCTTTCAATCAATACAACTTGTAGTTCAATATCTTTAGTACTACAGTTCAACTCTATGAACCTGTTTGCGTCATAAAGAATGCCATCACAGACAAATATGCAGAGTCCTCCTCCAGCCTTTGGTTCTATATTGTTTATATTATTTTTCCAGGATCTATCAACCCTCATCTTCCTATAGCTATCAAGCAAGTAGGAGTTCTGTACATCCAAGTTGGAGTGCCAGGTCTCAGAGACAGTAATTACATACCATTTGTTGGTCTGCGCTTCTACAGCCAAGGACTCATAACACGATTTAATGCTCCTAGTATTTGCATGAACTATTTTAAATCCCTTAAGCCTAGAAATTAAACCTCCATAAAAAGAGGCTGTCATGGTCTCAGGAAAAGGTAGATCCCACTAACCAATAAAAGTGAAGAAGTCTTAAGCCTAGTACATGATGTCTTGTACGTAAAGATAGTATTAGAGACTGCATGAGGGCAATCAACAACATGAACAAACGTGCAGTAAACATCTGCAAAAGATAATGAAAAAGACAAACTGAAAGAAAGAACAAAAATTACGGTCATCTCGACCATTTTTGTTGCTAAGAAACAAGATAGTAGTCCTACCGGCTCTTGGTCTGTCATGGCCAGCATATACCGCTTGGATAAACAAGCCATGTATTTACAGAATAGTAATTTAGTTTGGACCTGGAGTAGTACAGTGAGTTAACAACCATAAGTAACGGTAGTTAAGTATGAACTTTGCTGTGCTGTAACCAAAGCTAAGCACAAAAGAATGTATAATTATGAAAATGAAAGTATATTAAAATGTCGTTTTATTAAGTATTAAAAATAGAATCTAATACGTATAAGTATAGAAAAGTAACGTATCATGTATAAGTACCAAGAGGAAGAAAACTATACTGACAAGTGTTTTGTAGGGTATCAAGTGTTATTGTTAGGTATTAGTATTTAAGAGTGTTAGTGTTGAGTGTTAATATTAGAAGTATTACCATTACACACTCGGTGTTGAGTGTTAGTATTGAGAGTGTTATCATTATGCACTCACTGTTGAGTGCTGCTTTTGGGTGTTAGTATTGGCATTGAGTATTGGTGTTAAACAACATACATCGGTATTTAGTGTTAGTATTTGACACTACATGTTAAGGTGTTAATCATGGTTATCTACTAAGCCACGTTATAGGCTGGTTATGCTTCAGGGTAGATAGCCATGACAGAAGCGATGTTCCTTATACTACTAGCTAGCCTCTGGGGAACACCGCGCTTCTGGGAATAGACCCTCTGACGTCACTGTGGCGACTGAGGGTCGCCTCTGGAGTTCCCTGGGGAAATCCCCTCTCAGGATATTCCCGAATTCCCCGCGGCATTAACATAGCCACACGTGTCTCGGACCCGCGTGAACTCAAAACGAGATCTATTCCAAATTTCCCATGATCCTTTAGAAAATGCTCATTTTCGATCTGCTCCCGAGCTGACCGTATCATCAGTCTCTACCACCACCTCCTGCGAATCGGACGCGTTCTGCTTGGCTCCGGATACCGGCAGAAGTGCGCGGATTCTGCAGTAATATTATATCTGATAGGATCAGCTAAGGTGTTTTGCCTAGCGGACTCAGATAGTAGAAAGTGACTTGGATTGGGACTCTCCAAGGACACAACTTCTGTAAAGGACTTACATAGGAATCTTTCGATCTATTAACATTCACATTCGAACATCTCCACTTATATACTTCACTTCTACTTCCCTCCAACTCTCCATTCGGAAGGATCAAAGTTTATTAGTGAATTTAGGAATCTCGTGAGTTCACTTCGGACATTCACTTAGACTGGTGAGTTAATGCTGCAAACACCTAGCATTACTTTGAGTTACTGTTAGTACGGTTCATTCTCTTTTGTCAAACTCTGAGTATGAGTGTCTTCAATCTGTGACAAGACTTTGGACATTGCTTAAGAAGAACTCGAACTTTGAATTATTGTAATCACTCCTGATTACATGGTTCATTTCTGACACCTCGTTAAGTCTAACTGTGTTGGGACTTAGGTGTCCGACTCTAACATTGTCTATCAACATCACGTTGCTCATGAACTGACTTGCTTATAATGAACCAATGATATGCGATTCTTATCTATGCCTTTGTAGTACTTCTACTGTGAAACGTTTGCTTTGATTAAAAGAATATCAAACATACATTCATCTCGTCCTCATCCATGATAGTAAAGACACGAAACTAATAGTAGCTAAAGTTTACTTAATATTGACATTAGATCTTTTACACCTTAATTAAAGGTCTCATTAGGTGACCTCGTTGTGCGCAAGGGGTACAGAGTCTGGTAGCCTTGCGCACACGCATAGCCTTTAGAGTTGCTCTTACCTTCCCCACAATGTTACATAATTAATTAATGATATGGTTGTAATAATTATCTAATAACTTAACTCAATATGAAGAATTAAGAATACGTATGATTACTTGGGAATAACATGACTTACGGAGATCGGCGTAGTTTCCATCTCTGTCACGGAACTACATATAATAAGATGATTTATGAATTAGGGATGAATGTAACTAATTAATCAATGAGTTGCGGGCATGTGTTGATCTATCCCTTCGAGTCATAGGAGGCGAATCTACGCCCATTTTACCTACGTTCACCGCTAGGTGTCGACACCTTACAACTTAACTAAGAAAATCCGTACTTCATTTCATGGCCACAACATGCTGTAATTAGCACGTTAGACGTTTCAGTAGTTTCCCAACTTGGCCACTAGATGGCACAAGGGTTTTAAATAAAGTCAACTAAGCTAGGAAAGCCTCACGCTAGACGTCACTACGCACTCACGTAGGACTTCTAAACGTATACGTACAGACTTGCTACTAGTCCTCCTCCTCTTATGTATTTAAGTAATTATAATAGTAATTAACCCGACAGCTACCAGAACACTGGTGGAGAACCCATTTATAAGGTAATTACACGTGTCTTCATGGTTTGAGTGTCTTTGATTGTTGTATGGTTTCACATGGCATTATGGTTCTGATTAGTATAACTCACAAGTGACTCACTATCTACCGATTCCACTATGATTCCTGGCAATGACTGGTTGTTTTCCAGTGCCTCATAAGACTAAAAGTGTTCGAGTACCTTCCTCGGATCGTACCTTAAGGAGTGCTCCGACTGTGATTAATACTCAAGATCAGTCTTCTCTGGGTGCTGGTGCAGCTGGTGGCCACAGTTCTCCAGCTACCCGTGAGGGGAGTTCTCCCTCAGAACGTTTAGTCTGTCCTACAGATTCTACATTATCCACGAGTCCTAATTCCTATTCAGACACTTCACAATCATCTAAAGTGTCTATGGACAGTTCTGACTTTTCTTCTGTTACTGGTGCCGTATCCAATGCGCGCGCACCTTCGGGTGTGGCACCAGAGACAAACGCTTCCAACGACCGCTTGGACGGCCCGACACCTACCAAGACGTCTCAGTGGCTACAGAACTGATATCCGGTCTGTAGGGACTTTCAAACCCGGTCAAACCCCTACAGGTTGGCCTACGGCTTTGGTGCCCGACATACATGCACTTACCGGTGTAGCACCTAACCCTGCTGTAAGTCAATTTTCAACACCCCAGTCAAGTTTCGGTACTGTTTAGAGACAAGAGTCGTCTTTTCAGGCAAGACAACTGTTTGGGGATTCTTCAGATTATGATGATCCTACACGTGACAGTAATAGGGCATTGTTGAATAGTATTAAGGATTTTATTGGGGACACTGCGTCTGCTTCTGGCTCTGTTTCCGATACAGAAAATCTTCGGGACGTTTTAGAGACAGACTTGCCTAGTGGGACAGTCCCCCGGACTGGCCTGCTGGCTTGTGGTGGTAACATTCAACCTGATGATTCTGCCTTAAATCAACAATTACCCATCATGAATGCTCAGCAAGGTCACGGTAATCAAGGCGCCCAGGGCCCTGCTGTTCAGGATGACCAGGCACCAAGACCTCATATACCTCATATTAAAGTACCTCAGTTCTCAGGTCTCAGCAGTGAGCGTGTTGACACCTTCTTACATGACATGCACAGTGTTAGCAATATCTGTAATTGGCCAGATGCACAGAAGGTGGCTATGACAGTACATGGCCTGAGGGGAGCTGCTGCTGACTGGGTATGTGCTCTCCCAGACAACAGAAAAGACACATACGATCATCTAAAAGCTGCATTATTGGAATTGTTTGGTAACAGTTGTCCTTTGTGGCAGAGACAAGGAGTTCTTTGCCCTGAAACAAGTCCCAGGACAGTCAGTGCTTGATTTTGCTGGCGAGTTGCGGGAAGAGCAGGCACGTACAGGTGTTGATGATGGTGCACTACTTGCAGTATTTATAGCAGGTATTGACGCCGTACTCGCACATAATCTGGCTGAGATCAATCCAGGTAACTTCCAAGAAGCTGTGAATGCTGCTGCCAGGCTGAGTTCTATCTCTTCTGTGGCTTCGTCTGCAGCACCGTCGTCGGTGGCACGAAGCCTCCACTCACAAACAGGTCTCGTTCAGTCTCACCTGTCTCTCCCGCCCCGGATCCCCTAGTCGCTAAGCTGTGTGACAAGGTGGATGTGGTGCTGTCTATGCTGTCTACAAGACCCCTGATGTCAAGACCCTGTGAGGCGTCTCCGATGAGCCGCCCCTACCACCAGGACCGTCCCTCCCGCGACTCCTACCGTTCTGGTGACGACCGTGATCGTCGTGCTGATCAGCGATACCGGTCACCATCTGCTGATCGATGGTCAGGTGGCTATCGGTCAGAACAACGTCCGTGGACACTGCCCCCTTCATCTGGTGGACGTTCCTACTCGGCCCCAGCAAATGGAAGCCGTCCCTTCGACTCTCCTTCCAGACGCACAGGTGGGCAGTCCCGCAGTCCCTCGCCAGGTAACCGCCGGTACCAGTCTCCGGATGGGTACCGAGAGGCAGACAAGAGTAAGTACTGCTTGTTGCACAAGCAGTGTGGTCACGTGACAGAGGACTGTAGATGGATACGTCAACGTGTTGATGAGTTTAATCATGTTAGAATTGACGAGTCACGTAACAAATACTACCCTGCACGCAGATTGTCCTTTGACAATGGTAATAGTCGTCAGGGAAACGCTTAAAAGGGTCCACTTGCTCAGCAGAGCCGAAATTATTTCCCGTGAGTGGGCCCAGTAAAGATTCGAAAGTAAGGTCTGATCCGATATATGTGCCTTTTGAGTTTAAAAATGTCAAGATAGATGCTCTGGTTGATACTGGTGCTAGTGATTGTTTTATCTCTCTGGAAAAGCTTAAAGACATACCTGATATTTGTATCGTACATCGTGATACTTCATGTGACTCACCAGTAATTTTGCCAGACTGCTCTAATATCAATATCCTATTTAAGGTTCGACTGGCCTTTAATATTCAAAAAGTATTTTTGGCCTTTGATTTCTATGTTTTGGATAAACTATCACCTGGTATTATTATGGGTAGAACATTGCTGGCTTCTATGAAAAGCAGTATTTCTGTTAGTCAGGGTACTGTTAAACTGTTTGGAGGTAACCCCATCTCTCCTACACAGACTATTCATATGCAGCCTATGGCAGAGACGTTGTGTGCTGTAAATTCCTGGTTCCCAGTGGAATCCTGCGATGACAGCCCGGTGTACTGCCAACCTGCAGAAATCTCGCCCGTGTGTGTAGAAGCTGCCATGAACACCGTAGGTAAAGTATGGTGGATTAAACTGATGAACCCATGCAATGAACCCATTTCTATTGACAAACATACTGTTTTGGCTTTAGTTGATGATGAAACGACCGTATGCACTCAACCAAGGATGCCCGACGAATTTGAGTTTTATGTTTCTGATGACCCATGTTCTCTGTTTAATTTGGATAAATTAAATGACAGGGATCAAGCGAAATTTGATTCAGCCAAGGCTGATATTGATTCTATTGACTTCTCAAAATTGTGTTTAGATCCTGAACAACTTGGAAGGTTTAAAAATATGTTAATTCGCAACAGAGCTAGTTTGGCCTTTGATATCTCTGAGCTGGGTGACTGTCCCATAACCCCTATGTCCATCAGAACTGATGATTCACGGGGTATAGCCCGTAGTAGACCGTACAGGTATGCCCCACAACAAATGGAGATTATTAATGCACAGGTTCGAGAATTACTACGTTTAGGTGTGATTGAGCCAAGTGAAGCCCCATGGCGCAGCCCACTAGTGGTTGTTAAAAAGAAGGATGGAAAGAATCGTTTGTGCACTGATTATCGGTGGCTGAATTCCATCACTTACAAGGACAAATTTCCAATGCCCACAGCCAGGTCTCTGTTTCTGTATATGGCTTACAAACGCCCTACCATTTGGACTGCTTTGGATCTACTATCTGGCTACCATCAGTGTGAAATCGATGAAAATTCTCGTGATAAGACTACTTTTGAAGCTCCTGATGGTGTTTTCAGATACAAACGTGTTGCTTTTGGCTTAGTGAATGCTCCATGGCATTTCTCTTAAATCATGTCTATAGCCTTGCGTGGCTTGATACCGAGAGTATGTCTAGCTTACCTCGATGACGTAATTGTAAACCCATGGGCGTTGCTCAGGGGTAATCATTGCCTCCCCGGTGTCCCCCTCTACCGCGCCTCACGGGCGCCCCTCCTGCCCCCTCGCGGCTTTCACACATACCACGAGGTCACGTGGTACAGCCCGGTCCGTACCCAGGCCTCACTTCTTCTCCACCCGCTCTACAGTACGCATGTACTACAGCACCTTTTTCGTCTCCTTGGCCCGTGCTCGCCGCCCAATACTCCCCGAGTATAGGCCCGTATGCCATACACACGATAAGAGGGCGATAGAACGATAGAGAGAAGTGGAAATGCCGAATACCAGGAACACGCCCGTGCCTAGCACGTCTCAGGCACCGCAGGCGGCCGCAGGGTCCGAGGCCACGCTGAGGGGATCGACACAGGCGTCGAACGAACACGTGGACTCCGTTTCTGACAACGGCTCGACGGTCAAGACGTCGAGAATAACGGCCCTGGAGGGGAATGTCGCTCAGATACTCGAGGCGATAAAGGGACTTCAACGGGCAAAATCACCATCGAGGGCATCTCAACCGGCGACCGTCAGAGAGGCCACCGTCGCGGAGGACCGGACCAGGGACTGGGCCCACGATCAGGCATCCCGTCTCCTGGCCCCCCGTCAGCTTCGCGACCGGTATCTCCCAGACAAACTCCTCCAGAAAGAACTCGACCGTGAGGGACTCGGACGCGACCGCACGGCCGGTAGGTTTAGTTCAGATCTTCATACCGTTAGGTTACTGTCTAAACCATACATGTATGTGGAACGCGAGGGCCTCTTCACCGTGAATCAGAGGCTCGAGGTCACGGGCACGCTCGGCCCCATGGAGTATGTAAGCGCGTTCCTGGTCATGATGGAGGACCACCGGGCTGTCCCCGAGGAGGACAGGAGGGACATGTACCGCCACCTGTCCCAGGTATCGATCGATGCTCAGACCCAGCCGTGGGCCGGAGTCAGGCGTTGGTCGCAGTACCTGTTTGACCAGGTCGAGGCCGGGAGGATTTACTGGTCCGACCATGTGCGCATACAGGACGAGCGTGTCCGGCTCGCGATGACGGCGACCACGACGGTGCACGACGGTCAAGACACGGGCAAGGCCGGAGGACGGGAGCTGCCGTGCCGGGCATTCAACTCGGAGAAGGGGTGCCGCCAGCGGAACGGTCACCAAGATGGCGATATCAAATGGGTGCACGTGTGCTCGTTTTGTGATTCGGTCGGCAGGATGTGCACGCACTCCATACACGCGTGCAACAGGAAGCTGTTGTACGGTGGCGGGTATGAGAGTGCTGCACCAGCACCTGCACTTGCCCCACGCCGGATGCCGCAGGCCGGACACACGCTCCGCACCACGGACCTCTCAGGAGTGCAGAAACAACAACCAATGGCTTCAAAAAACGGACCGGACGCGCCCCGCGACTGAGTGTGGCGCGTGTAACACCCCTCGCACCCGGTACGTGTGCACTCAGCGAGGGGGCCCCGGTCAGGGAGTGCACGACCCGTGACGTAACACCCCACGTGACAACAACACCGCGTGCCGAGCACGTGGGGGACTCACGCCAGCAGAAATCCCCGCCCCCTGAGGAATACACTCCCGTGTATAGGGGCGACGGCGGTGATGTGGAGCAATTGGCTCGGCAATTGCCCCGGGAGGACGGCAACGATAACCTATGAATCGACTTCGATGCCGAGACAGGAATTCCCACTCCCGGAGTCCGGACCGACCCCAGCACGTTCGCCGGACATAGGCGGGCCCACTGGCCCCACTTCTCCGCCACCGGGCCACCGGGACAAGCCGACATCTACGACCGGGTACGGTGTACTGGGATGCCCAACGCCCTCGGGGCCCGTATCGAGATCCCCACTGATCTCAACATCCCAGTCTGGATCCGATGCCTCTCGGGTATCCCCGGAAAGGAGGAACTCATTGATTTCGTTAGGTCCGGGTTCCCTCTGGGGTACGCCGGCCCGGTTACCGACACACGGGGAGTGCCAAACCACCCCAGTGCCACGGGATACCCGGACCAGATAGCGAGGTTAATTGACAAGGAGAAGGGGCATTCCAACCTCATGGGTCCATTCGAGGACCCCCCCTTTCAGCCGTGGTGCCACGTGTCGCCGTTAATGACATGCGAGAAGAGGGGTACGTCTGATCGGCGCGTTATCACGGATATGACGTACCCCTAGGAATCCAGCGTTAACGGCTACATCGTGAAAAACTCTGTCTACGGTGAAGAGAGAGAACATGGCCTCCCGACCGTCGATGGCTTCGTTGGCCGCCTGGTGGCCTCGGGGCCGGGGAGCTATATGTCCACCATCGACATCGCACGGGCATATAAGAACTTCCAGTGCGACCTCCTCGACTGGCCTCTGCTCTGCTTCGCGTGGGGGGAGGGGTACTACTGTGATACGGCCATGCCGTTCGGTGCCCGTGCCTCCTCCTACCACATGCAGTGCGTAGCAGATGCCATCGTCAAGATCCTCGGCCAGAAGGGGGTCGATGCCGCGATGTACTTGGACGACCTTATAATCCTCTCCCCCACGGCCGACAAGGCGGCCGCCGACTTCGAGGCTGCGCGGGCGCTTTTCAAAGAACTGGGCCTCCCCGAGGCCAGGGAAAAGGCACAGCCCCCGAGCCAGGTTGTGACGTAGCTAGGGATAGTCATAAACTCCGTGGATATGTCCCTCAGTATCCCCCGGGACAAACTACAAGACGTGCTGGAGCACGTGAGGGCCGTCTCAGCCAAACGATCGCTGACGAAACGTCAGCTGCAGTCGGTCCTCGGTCGGGTCCTCCACGTCGCCAAGTGCATACGGCCGGCCCGACCGTTCATCAGCAAACTGCTCGAGGCCCTCCGGGGCATGGCCGGATACTACATCAACGTCAACTCGGAGATGCGGCAGGACCTCCAGTGGTTCCTGCGGTTCGCCGAGGGATGAAACGGCCATGCCCTGATACCTCGAGGGCCTCCCACCAAATGCATCATAGTGGACGCGTGCCTCAGCGGAGTAGGGGGCACGGATTGGAGGTACTACTACTGCGGGAGGGTCTGCCCCGTGGAGGACCCCGTAAACTGTATCGCCGAGCTCGAGGCTCTCAACACGGTGTACGCCATGTGTACCTTCCTCACGGATCGCGACCGAAGGACACGCGTGGAAGTGTACTGCAATAACATGGGGACCGTCCAGGCACTCAGGTCGGGGCGTGCTAGGAATCCCTTACTGGCCGAGTGTGCCCGTCAGGCCTGGACGGTCCAAGCCAGACTCCAGGTGGAGTTTGTGTACACACACGTCCCGGGGGGTGCTGAACACCATAGCAGATGCCCTCAGCCGAGCCCACCTGACCTCGAGAGACTTCATCACGGCCGTTAATTATATCAACTTTCATTCTCTCGTTGAAGTGATTCCATGCACACACACCTCTTTCTACCCTGTTCTCCGTCTCGCCTGCAGATCCGGCGCTACGATCACTCCAGACGAGGGCATCTGCGCGGCAATGCGAGGCGCGTGCCCCCGGAGTGCCGTCGCGACCTACCTAGCCTTCTGCCGGAGGATGGGGGCGGACCCACAGAGACCCACAGTGAGCTTCACCACGGCGTACCTAGAGTACGTCGCGGGCCACGCCCCCTCCCCTGCGACGGTCGCGAACCAGCTGTCGCACGTCCGGTCACACCTCCAGCTGACGGGCAGCGATGTCGCGGCGACTGAGGATTTCCGGGTGAGGCGCGCACTGGATGCCATGAGACGGAACAAGGAATACCATCCCAACGTCAAGCCTCCGGTCCCGGTCCTCACGGCCCTGACAGACTCCAAATGCACATCGGGCTGAGGGCCGCGGTTCTGATCATCTACTTTGCCGCGCTGCGGCAAAGCGAAGTGGCTCCACCATCTACGGCAAAGTACAACCCGGTGCGACACCTGTCACACCGAGACGTGGTCGTCACGCCCACTCAAGCATCGATAAGGGTCAAAGCCGCGAAAAACATGCAGAGGGCGGGGGAGGAGAAGACAGTGGTGATACGAGCCTCCCCCGAACCGTCTTCCTGCCCGGTGTGGGCCATCCGGACCATGCTGGAGGCTGCTCCTACGGCCGACCCTACGGCTCCATTCCTCAGCCTGGTGAACGGAGAGATCCTCACGACCAGAATCCTGTCGAGGGAATGGAAGTCACTCCTCCAGGCGGCAAACCAGCCCCCTACATACACACTCCACAGCCTCCGGAAGGCTGCCGCGACGCAGGCATTCCAGGCCGGTATGCCGGAACTCGCCATCCAGCGGTACGGGGGCTGGAAGTCTAATGCCCACCGGACCTACATCAAAGACACTGATGCCTCCGCTGTGAATCAAGCTTTGATTAGGTCCCTCAACAACAATTCTTAATATTTTCTCCCACCCCCCCTCTCCTTATATTGGCTCTTGGCTATTTCATTTTCATATACAATTACCTACGTATTTTTCATACTACATATTTTATACTTATATTAATTGACCTTTATTATACATGTCAATTACCATTATGTAATATTACTTACCATTCATATCCATATTACATATTAATATGATCGTCCAGTAAGGTCGACATAATTTTATTAATTCTCTTATCATAAAATTCAATAAAATTTTATATTCCCAGCTACTGCTTCTCTACTTTCATCCGGGGATAGGGTAATGGTAAACCCATGGGCGTTGCTCAGGGGTAATCATTGCCTCCCCGGTGTCCCCCTCTACCGCGCCTCACGGGCGCCCCTCCTGCCCCCTCGCGGCTTTCACACATACCACGAGGTCACGTGGTACAGCCCAGTCTGTACCCCGGCCTCACTTCTTCTCCACCCGCTCTACAGTACGCACGTACTACAGCACCTTTTTCGTCCCACCCACCCTCAACCCTTCTTTCTTTCTTCCTACTCACGTAGGGCTATTTCATTTTCATATACAATTACCTACGTATTTTTCATAATACTGTATTGTATATCATATTTTATACTTATATTAATTGACCTTTATTATACATGTCAATTACCATTATGTAATATTACTTACCATTCATATTCATATTACATATTAATATGATCGTCCAGTAAGGTCGACATAATTTTATTAATTCTCTTATCATAAAATTCAATAAAATTTTATACTCCCAGCTACTGCTTCTCTACTTTCATCCGGGGATAGGGTAATGATTTATGACAAGGATTTCGAAGATCATTTAGCTAATGTTGAGCTTGTTTTGAAGGCACTAACTGCTGCTGGTCTCAAAGTTAAACCGTCGAAATGTGAATGGTGTCGTGATGAAATTAATTATCTTTTTTTTTTTTTTAACACGAGCTTAGCTCTATTTATTGAACCGAATCAGCATACAATGTGTTCTTATCACTAAATGACATGTGAGCTCTCCATCGTAGTAAACTTGAATATCCCCAAGCTACAAGTGATCATTCCAACGTAGAACAATGCCGGCATCTGAAAAGAATACATACCAATGGGTAGTTCCCAACCATGTTATCTCAGTTTCTGGTACGCTCTGTACCAATAACTCAGTTGAAATTAGAGAGTCATTTGAGAGTTCCGTGTAACTATCCTCCTCTAATCCATTCTTTACAATCTTAGATTATTTCAAATACCGCTGGTGGAGAGTCTCTACTATACGCAATAAATCATAAAACAGGCTTGTTCCTTCTCCTCCATTCCTCCAGATACCTACAAGTATTCTCTGCCATTTCCAGTATGGTTATCAACCCCTTTGCATTCATTCAGAGGCAACAAATAGGGAAAGCTCTATTTTTCATTTTCATCTCTTCTTCACGATACACATAACAAAACATGACATAACACATGTGGCACTGAAATACATAGAGAGCATGTACAGAACATTTCTTACGAATCATCAATTCCAGCTCATAAAGTAAATCTCTAATCATTGAGATCCCTCAGGTCACATAATATCAAACCAGCTATGAAGAACATTTATAGAGAGGTCACGAAAGCCGCCTTTGAACCTGACCCTGATGAGGGAAATTGTTCCTCCCACAGACGGATGAGCACCGAGTTTAAGAAATCAATATGTCCACGTGACATCAAGTTCTGGAGAATTATAAGTACATGCCCTAAACATAATTACCAGGGATGTAATACCCGGTAACATTGACAAATTATATACACACCAATAACATTCACAAACAGTAGGCACGCATTAAGGTAGTAAATAAAGAAGCACATGTTTCTACTTTTCCCCCCCTGCCCCCCCCTTAACTGAGCAAGTCTATATCTTCTACCCCTCACTTCAGTTTAAGGGAAATGACAGGTCCCTACCGGGTTCCCTGCTGGCAAAACATCATCTTATCTACATCATAGCTTCCAGGAACAACTCCCACTTCCCAAACCTATCTTTCCCATATAGGAGTCCACAAATATACTTTTCTATACACAAACAATTCCTTAGTTCCCTGCTCCATTCATATACAGATAGTTTGTTACTATAAAACAGCCTCTGCCGGTAAATAAAAAACTTTGCATGGAGACACAAGTAGTGCAACACCTCGGCATTTTTACCTGAGTTCTTTGTTCCCATAACCAGGTCTAATGGTTCAAGACTCAAGTCATAGTTAATACATACTTTTAGCCAGTTCTGTAGTTCTTTCCAGAAAATTAGCACCTGAGGACACTCGACAAAAAAGTGTAGAATGGAGTCTTCCTCATCACAATAAGAGCACTTCGGTGACTCAAGGATCCTCTTCTTAAAAAGAAACTGATTGGTCGGGATTACATTATGAATTATTCTAAAAAAGGGAGACTGCAGTTTCGTTTCCCTAGTGGCTCGACATGCATTTCTATACAATTTCTCCCAGTCCTTGTCAGAAAACTTTCTTTGTTTAGCAATTTCTTTCCAAAGTGTCATACCTGGGGATACCACCTTTTCCCTCCCTATAAGGAAGCCATACAATTTCTTATTATTACAAGTCATAACATTGAAAGACCCTCCATCATGATCCCGTATCATGAGACACATAGACCCAGTTCTGAACTCTTCAAAAGACATACTATCTAGCCAAGGTATACTACCTCTCAACTTTTCCCATATTGAGCAACTACATTTAACATATGTATTTTCTATATCCTCTCTGGACATAAATTTTCTGTTCTGGATCAAGTCATGAACCTGAACAATCCCTGCTTTCTTCCAACTACGGATCAACAATATCTCCACCTCCCAGTCCAAAGTGATAAATTGTTCAGTAGGGGGTCATTTTGTTTTTCCCTTTCGCTATGCGGAGCTACATTGTATATGTCAGCCCACTGTTTAATAATCTGCCTGTAAAACTTAGGGAGCCCTGGGGGATTTCTTGGCTCCTCCTTCTCCAGAAAGAAATCCCAAATAGTGTTTTTGATGCCATAAAAAAAACGGAAGAATTTTGTCCAAGGAAAATGATCTTCCTCACATAGGCGAACCACCCATTTAAAACGAGAAACCTCATACATGGTCCTTAAGTCCAACAATTTCAGCCCGCCCAATTCTATTGGTTGCCTCAGCACCCTGAAAGAGACCTTACTAGCTTTGCTTTTCCAAATGAAAGCAGTAGCAATCCTTCTAAATTCCACGAAGACTCTCTCAGGGGTAAATAACACTGATGAGCAGTATAGAAGTTGTGGGATTAATAAGCTATTTACCACAGTCACCCTTCCTTTGAGGGAAAGGTTTTTGTGTGACCATAATTCTGTTAATACTCTACATTTATCCAACTTGTCTCTAAAGTTAAGCTTAAATTCCCTATCGGTGGAAGACCCATTCCAAAACCAGACTCCCAATATCTCCACTTGTGTTACAGTTGGAAGTGGGAGCGGACCCTGGCCATCCCCCAGATGCCTACCCACTAGGAGTACCTTTGATTTCTCCTCGTTAATCCTCAGACCTGCCAAGTTCCCGAAAATCTTTATCTGATCCACTACCCTTTGTATAGACGCAACATCCCTCACTATACAGCCCAAGTCGTCAGCAAATAGTGATAATTTGATTTCCCTCCGGGAAAGATGTATCCCTCTAACCCCCCGAATTTTCCCGCAGAGCAATCACTAACAATTCAATGGTGAGTATAAAAAGATAAGGTGAAAGGCAGCACCCTTGTCTGGTACCTCTCTCTGGCCTGAACCATTCCGTGTGGAACCCATTATTTGAAACACAAACCTCTGGATCCGTATACAGGATTTTTACCCAATCACAAAAGCCCTCTCCAAACCCAAAAAGTCTCAAAGCGTTATTGATGGCATCCCAGCGTACTGAATCGAATGCCTTCTCAAAGTCTATGCTTAAAATAAAACCTGCTAGGCCCTTACTGTTGAGGTATGAGATACTGTCCCTTAACAGTCTGATGTTAGTCCTGATGAACCTTCCCTTCATGAACCCCGTTTGATCCCTAAAAATGACTGAGTCTAAACATCCCTGAACTCTTAATGCTAGCAGTTTTGTGAGGATTTTATAATCGGTGTTCAGCATAGTAATCGGTCGCCAATTTTTTATATCTTCCCTGTTCACCTTTTTCTTAGGAATCAATGTTATGACTCCCCTCTTTTGTTCGGTACTCAGGGAGCAGCGTTCCTTTGCAAAACTCAAAGACTGGAAAACCAACTCTCCAATCTCATCCCAAAAATATCTATAAAATTCGGCTGTTAGCCCATCCGTTCCCGGACACTTATTATTGTTTAGTTTCTTTAGCGTACTCCGAAGTTCCTCCATTCTCAGTGGCTCATCCATAAAATCCCTATCCCTCTCAGATATTTTATGGATGGCCTCCCTATCCATAATGTCAGAAACATGATCCAAAAGATTTCCCCCCTCTCCGGTATCTGAGTATAATGTCTTGTAGAAAGAGAAGATTTCGTGTGAGATGCGGTTTGGGTCAGAGGTAATCTCGCCCGTGGCAGTCTTAATCTGAGAAATTAGTTTACTATTGTATCTGTGCTTCATTAGATTCAAGAAATATTTTGTAGGTTTTTCCCCGTGTAAAGCCCAGTTGGATTTGGTTTTGAACAGCAAGTGTATGGCCTTCCTTTTCTCTGCCCGTTCAAGGTCTGACTTTATACTAGAATACTCTTCCCGTTCATTCTCGTCCAGTGGAGCATCACTGTTTTCCAATTCCGTTATTCTTTTTGTGTTGGCCTCCCGCTCCTCAAAATCCCTCTTCCTTTTATCCCTCGCATAAGTAATTGTATAATCCCTAATCTTATATTTAATAAAGTCCCATTTAAAGTCTGCACTGAGATTATCGTGAGTAGACTCCCACTCTTGGATAAGTTGGGACAGTTTAGAAGTAAACTCCCTGTCCCCCAACATGAAATTATTAAATTTCCAATACCCTGGGCCTCTGAAGTGGGAGGGTCGTTCCATCTGAAAGACGATCAAGGAGTGGTCCGTATGGAGGGCGGACACTATCTCGGGGCGTTTGACTTTGTTCTTGAAGTCTTCGGAAACAAACCAATAGTCCAGCCTGGAGCACTGTTGACCCCTGCGAAAGGTGAACCGCTTTTTATCGGGGTGAGCCTCCCTCCAAACGTCACTCAGCTCCACCGTCTCAAGGAACCCCCGAAGCTCCTGTCTGTATCTGCTACTCCTCTGTGTCTTTTTACCTCCAAGATCCAAGCTTGGATCAAGGGCAACATTGAAATCCCCTCCCAGTAATATAGGTAAATCAGCAAAACGAGAAAGCAGTTCCTTCAGACCAACCAAAAACTCTAATTGTTGTTGTTGTTTGTCACTAGTGGGAGCATAAATATTCGCAACCACCATGTCATCCCCATCAACTTGTAACAGGGCCACCAGCAGTCTCCCCTCTTCATCCGAAAATTGTTCTCTTAATACTATGTCAGGGTCTGGAGGGAGGGC
The DNA here is from genome assembly GCA_950022655.1 of Alentia gelatinosa. Taxonomy (NCBI): domain Eukaryota; kingdom Metazoa; phylum Annelida; class Polychaeta; order Phyllodocida; family Polynoidae; genus Alentia; species Alentia gelatinosa. The sequence goes on from OX465581.1 coordinate 122,761,246, forward strand.
TATGGCAACTCCCCTGGACTGCGAAGTCCCGTTGGAGAAGACCAGTCTTCCCCCCCATTCCATCTCCCACAGTTTGTTGGAAGCCCCCTCACTGTGTGTTTCTTGCAGGAGGCAAATATCCGACTTCTCTCTGATTTGCGAGAAGACGGCCTTTCTTTTGATCTTATCTCCTAGTCCATTCACGTTTAGGCATCCCACACGGAGGTCCCTGCCTCTCTTCTCTCTCTCACCGTCTCTAACCCCACCCATGGCTGCAGGCCAGGCCTTCCACTTTCTTCCCCCCTACCCTTAGCCCTTCCCCATCTCTGATGCCCCCCATTTTAAAACCATCGATCGTCCCACCATCTGCTGGCAGAGCCCCAGACTCCAAAGAAACATATTCCCTTTATTGTAAGGTTTTCCTGTTTAACGAGGTAACTAAACGTCTGGCTTGCAAACAAACATTCACTTCAGGTGGCCAGCCTACTGGGAATGCCAGAGCTGAACGTGGTCAGAAAGCTTTAGAAGAAATAATGGCATGCTATATGGAAGGTTCTTATGATAGATGGCCTGAAGTCGTTCCGTATGACTTATGGACAGTTCGGTCAACTATCTCTAGCAGAACTGGGTTTGCCCCATATTCGCTGCTGTTTGGTAGGGATCCGTTGTCAATGAATTTACCTACCATGACTGGATTCCCGGATTCTCTTAATGATCATGAATTTTTCATGAGAATCAAAGACAATATCGGATTATTTACCCACATGGCTAATGATGTCTTAGAGGATTACGAAGCTAAGATTAGGGCTAGATGCGACCAGAAATGTCGCCCCGCTGAGTTTATTGTAGGTAATCTGGTGTATTTGTTGATTTCGTTGCCGCAACCTGGTGCTATTGCTAAGCTAGCCCCGCGTTATAGGGGTCCATATTGTGTTGAGAACGTTCGTGGAAGGAATCTAGTTCAATTACGTTCAGTTGATACTGGGAAAGTGATACCACATTATGTGAACATCAACAAGGTAAAAAGAGTGTACAGTCCTTGGTCGCCTGCCCTAGCTAATGATCGCCTGAATCGTCTGTATGATGATGCGACTAATGAGGAGATTTGTTCTACTGACAGTAATTGTGATTTGGTTGGAGAAGCTCTGGCTTCGTCTGGTCCGCCGGACACGACTTTAGAGGCTAGTGCTTCGCCCTCGTATCCCTTAGCCCAGGCATGCTCTGGGACCGAGCGGTCTATCGTAGATGCTAACGTATCTACCCCTGGTAAGGGTCGATCCGTCGCGCCTGAGCCAGGTTTCCCCTCTTATGCCCTTCCCCCGCCCGTTGGTCTAGATTCCGCACTGTCTTCGGGTGTAACTCCCAGGGGCCCCAGGGCTCCGTCGGGCTTGATGGTGAACCACAAGCTGGTGAACTTGTCTGAGACTCCGGTCTCAACGGTTGATCATCGACGGTCAACTGTGAAGAAACACTCCCGTCGCGGTTCACGCCCATTCAGGGGTGCTGAGCAGAAAACGGGTATGACTGACCGGCATGGCTCGTATGAATTGCCGACTAATGGGGAGTGTACTAAAAATATGGACAGTGGTGGGGGTACAAGCATTCTACCCGCCTCTGGCCCAGCCCCATCCGTGGTGGTACAGGGGGTTACGGAGGCTGCCCCTGGTGTTAAGCCTGGCACTGTCGCTCTGCCAGCCAAAAGGTTTACCTGGGCACGGTCACCCGGTAGCCGTGGTTGTTATAGTCTGAGGAAATTTAGCCCTCCTAATTATGCGGAACCCCCCTAACGCTCATTGTCTGGATGATTAGATTCCGCACTGTTGTCTACATGAGTGCGAGGGATAAGCGTTCCCTTTTTCGTGATGTAGGTGGGACATGCTTGACTTTATTTTCGACCCTGACTACCTAGAGTGAAAAAGCAGATTCCGCACTGCGCTCTATGAGTCTTTTAGGGGTTTGTGAACGAAAATCCCCGTGGATTACTGGCTGTAGTCTGGGTAGGCTTCCCTATGCCTGCTTTAAAAGGGTCTTTTTCAAGTCTTACTACTACTATAAACTCTGCTAAGTTCATCCGTGAGCTTCGCTACAATGTATGCGTTTTGTATCTGGTCGTGTTGTGTGTGTTTCGCTGGGTTTTAGATGTTTTTGACGTTTTGTGACGTTTCATATTGCTCCTACGAGTTGTTCTGTATTTTTCTAGTGTTGTCCATGATTTTCCATATAATTATGGTTACTGCTTTTCGATACGATCATTTCTAAGAGAGTTAGGAATTATATAAGTTTTCCCATAGACTCAGCATTGTCAACGCTATTTCTATGGAGAAGTGTGCCGCCCACTTAGTTCGACTCATATTTCGGTTTAACGTTGGTTTCTATGGCAGCTAGGTGAAATAATGGCTCTAGGGCTCTGAAATTTTTTCTGGGGGCTCCTAAATTTTGGATTTTGAAACGCCTTTTCAGAAGCTATACCCCACTTTCTTGGACTGAAACCCACTTGAAATGACTGGGTCACCACTTTCCTTGACAACTATGATGATTACAAGACTGGGTGACTGCCTGATGTTTATGGGCTTCGCCTGAGGATTTTTGGTCATCTGTAGTAATCTTGAAATAATTTTCATTATAGTTTATTATAGCTAACAGTATAGACTATTTTTTGAGTATGGTGTATTTGGAGCAGTATTTGGTACTGCACGGTTTGTGCCTTAGAGTGAACTCGGTTTAACTTTTGTCAATTTTGACCTCAGGATTCCGAAAATTGCACTCTCAGATCGCTCTGACGATCGCAAGTGCCTCAAAATCGCGTTTTAAGAATGAAATTTTGGATTTTTCTGGTTTTTCGGTTCTATTTGGGTTCCCGATCGTTTGGGTGTTCCTACAAGTGTAGAGGTAATCTCTGTGGGGGTATATTGACGCTGTAGGAGCCCTGATTGGTGGGAAAATACCTTCCCTTATTGACATGGGTTGATTAACCTAATCTCTATCCGTATGGGATCTATTCTATGAAAGTAATGAGTGGATTCGTGTTGTTGTCTAAATTACTAATTTATTTACTTTGTTGGAAACCTCTAATGCGCTATGATGATATATATATATGTGACACTACGTTACTACTAGTTCCGCTGGGATGGCGTGTGGATGGATGTCGTCAGCCTCGCTGCGGAATGGTGACCTGGAATGAAAGGACGTAAATTTAATTTGTAGCCACTAAAGTTCTCAGTGTTAAGGGTGTATTACTGGTTAGATACGGTGTTTTCTGAGTTTCCTACGCTGCTTCTAAAGTTCTCTCTCTATTAACAGTTTAAATTCAGTCTGATTGATTTTTTTTTTTTTTTACTATGAGCCGAAAGATGGGGCGACCGCTATCAGTGTTTATGGTCGTTTAGTGTCTCCCTCCCCGACGCGTTAATGCGTGTCCCGTGCTGTGTTGATCCGCAATTGTGGGTTAACGAGCACAGCTGGTTGCGGTATGGTCGTTATCGCCTCCCCCCCCCCCGACGGATTAACGAGTCTCACCCTGGTCGTTCCCGAGATAGGGCGTCATCCCCGCAGATGGTGCGCTTCTGTTTGGACATGGGCGTGATGTCTAACGAGGCTGTTTGTGTGGTGGCTACCGCGCGGGGCTGGTTCGACTGTCTATGTCTGTATACGGGACGTGATATGTGTGGTGCATTTGTGATGTCTTTCGGGGTACGCTTACAGTGTTTGTTGGGTCATGACCAGCTGTGTCTCTGATAGGGGATGGTGCCTAGATGCTGACGTGTGTTTTCGTCTACAGGCCGGTGGGACGCGCCCTTTATATGGACATGCGCGCTACCGGTACCTGTTTTGTCGGGACCAGGGCGAACTTCTGCCCAGCAACGCAACGCCATTTTGGATGTAATGGTGTTGCGATATCTGCCTGGTTACGATGATTAGCATACGCGAATTCTTGGATTGGTAGTTACTGGTACCGTCCCCCTCCACCTCCTTGTTTGGAGAGGGGCATCGCGTGGATTTCCCTCACCCGCCTGCCCGCCCATGCGCTGTTCATGGCACCGGTGCACATGATTGGAATGTGTCCGGTATTAGAATACTGCCCTCTCCCTCCCACCTTCCTCCCGGTCGCCTTGTGCGGTGTGGGATGTATTTCGGGTGGCTTCGGCTGCTCTGTTCCCTCACTGGATGATATTCTGAATTAAGCTAATTTTACCCCGGTGTTTGACCGTATTCGTATAGTCAGCCGGTTTGGACAACAGGTTTGGAAAATTTTCCCCCTCCCCAGTGGGGTGTGTATATGGGTTGGCTACCACCTAGTCCCCCCTCGTAGGCTTTCTGATTATGGTAATGTGGCTCTGAGTTAGATATAACTGCTCACACGCACCTCTGAGGTAGCTTTTCACTGGAGATGTTTCTGAGACGCTAGCTCGCTTACTTTCAGAGATACAGCGGATTTCGTTTTCCTATGGGATTCTTAGTGTTAAGACTGCTCTGACTGACTTTACTGTTTGGAGTGGGCTTTACATGGACTCATAATGGAGCGTAACCCCCTACTCATGGACGAGTGTTCTCCCACGACTACTATGGAACTTTTGATCCATCTTATGGGTAGCCTGACTCGGATACCTGCTGTGCCTATGTTACTTAGGTGCCCTGCTTGTTGGTATTTTGTGTGCTCATTGGAAAACTGTTGCTGGTGGCTTTGCTTCAACGGGAACTGCCCTATTGTGATTGGTGGTAAACCAATGCCGCCTGCTCGTCCTGACTCATCTACTAGTGCTTATTCTGACTCAGTGGTGTCATCCTCATCTTTCTGAACTAGACCTGTGATAGTGACTGCTTGTGACTCAGTGGACTAACTGTTCCTCTGTTAACTATGGGGTCGTGTTTCGGTTGTTATAGACGGCCTACCTTTGCTATGACGCCTATAGTGATGCCACCCACTGTCAATTTTGCTAGGGAGCCACGGAGCATTTCTAAGCGTAAGCCTGCTACATTCCTCCCTGTGACATTGGTGAGGGTCCTACATCAGACTTAGATAGAGTATTGATTACTCACCGGAACCGGTTGTAACTAATCCTCGTCGCTCAATTCTGTGAAGGTGGCCCTTATTTGACAGACGAGTCTGCGTCGCCTGAGACGGTTGGCAGCATCGGGATCGTTGTCGCTGCTGGTTACGGGTGTGGTAGTCTCGTCATGGCTGGAGTAGTAGGGCCGTTGCCTGAGCCCTCGTCCCCGGAGTGCACAGATTCCCCGGCTGCCTGCCCGGTGTGTGGCCGCCCGCCCTGACGCCCACGCTGCTGGGATCGTTGGTTCCCGTGGTGGTGCGCGTACTCGCACGGCTGGTGTCGGCTCCCTCCTCGCCTGATGCCCGGCCTCAGGAGCGTCTCTCGCCGCCGTGAGGCCCGGTAGATGGAGGATAGGCCTCCCTGCCTGGACTTCATTGCCCGCAAGTCCGTTGTCCAGGGCTGTTTCCAGGGCCCTCTGTAACCCGTGGGCGTTGACACTCGCCGCCTCTGGTGTGTACACTAGAGCAGTGCTCCAGTCCCTGGTTATAGGTCCGTTGAGGAAGTGGACGTATACCCTCCCTGGAATATATCTGGCATTCGTGATGACGATGGCTCCATCGCAGTTATGCATGTAAAAGTGCGCCATAACTATGCTGACTTATAGTCTCCCTGCCCGTCAATGGCTATTGTATGAGTGGGGTGCGTTGACTTGTTTCGAGTTGGGTTTGGTAATGTGTCTTGGAGGCCGGTCAGGAGCGTTGTGACCCTTCCACCGGTTGTCCGCGCTAAGACACTGCTGGTTAGTCGGTAGGGGTTGATTCCTAATTTTGTGTATGTCATTAGGCCCGGAGCTATGTTTATTGCCCCTGTGTAGAACCGACTAGGGTGACGTTCTCACGCCCCTCTCGGTGTGGAGCGTCGTGGACAGTGTACTTTTTACGACCTCGGTTGATTAGGACCGCATGGTGTACTGTGGGGAATAATGTCTGGTTCAAAAGTTTCCAGGCTTCATTGAAATCATTTTGGGTACACCTCATATTTTTCAATTTTCTGTTTGTCAAAATTTCTGTGATATATTTCTCTTTATAGTAGCTTTCCAATGGTATTTTCACTGAATATAGATGCTAACCTCATTATGCATGTTGAAAACCAACATATTCTTTATGAAGTACTGTATATCGTCTGCATTATATTGTTCATAGTGATCGTGGATGCCCTTATCGCACATATCGCTGTTTAGGTACGGTGTGTGTGCGATTCTCTTAAGAAGTGTGCGGTTACCGCAGTTTCTCCAGTGTCATTTTATTAATTACCTTTCCTCTCCCTGGTGCCATTATCTAGGCTCTAGGAGCGTTTTTAAGCGTTTTAGAGGCATATTTCAGTTTTCTATCTGAATTCAGTCTAGTCTGGTTTAGTTTTGGTCTAGAAGGCGCCAGCTGGCGCGGCCCACGTGACCCGAGTGACCTCGTGACCCCTGGTGTATACCCTCCGATCAGCTGATACCCTGCTGGTGGTTTGGGGGGCCCTGACTGGGTGCTCGCGCGTGGGTCCACGCACTCCGCGTAGACTTGCCTTATTCTTAGTTCATATATTTTGTTTTTCTTTGAATTTCATGGATCTGTTGCTTTATCAAGCCGTAATATACGTCATTTAGGGTTTAATACCTGTTCTTTGTCTACTAGGGTTCTGAATCTCTTCAACCTGGTTTTATGTCTTAGATATAGTTTGTGTATAGTATACGGTTGTTTCCTTCTGTATACGTTTATTTCATTTTTTCTATTTCTCTTATTGCTTTCTAGCAAGTCCTGTCGCTGGTCTTGCCACATTTCATGTATAGTTGGTTTCCTTTGATTGATTGTTTTCTTGAATAAGTGAGAAGTTGTTTCAATTATTGCTTTACTCTAACACAATGATTTTGACACGCTGTCTTATCAGCATGCTGCGATTATTACTGCGCGGCTGCATTGGTTTTCGGTGGAATTTCTGTAGTGTTGATATTCACTGCTACTTATTCTAACACAATGACCTCGAGGTTCAATACCTTTGAATTGTTGCCTTAAGTTTGGATATAGTTTTCCCTGATCCTCACTTGGATGTGGGAATTATTCGTTGCAGTGAGGTCCGGTAAATTAGGATTTCAGATGGCTGCATGCTAGTTCTTATGGTTCTTTTCGGTAACGAATTAGTGGGTATTCTGACAAAGGGCTTGTTGCTCCTTGTGTTACATTTGGCTAGTTTAGACACACGTTTGTGCTGTCTGATTATTTTTGGGATTTCTGGTTTTTGGTTTTCTACTTAAAATTTTGACGGTTCTTTTGGATGCCATAGTGCATGAAGCCACAGTTGTGGCGTGTTCTTGGGACTATTTTGTGGAAAGCATCGGTGATAGACTTCTGTCTGAGTAATTGAATTCATTATGGCTTTTATACGTGTTCCTCTTTTGTTCTGTGTATACTCCTCTATGCTTATTTCGGGTTTTTCTGCAGTCATGGCTACTCCCGAGACTCTTCATGTTGTTAGTAGAGAGAAGTATGGCGTTGTCTTTAAACCTGGACGTCTTATCTCTACGGCAGACACAAGTCATGTGGTTCAGGCCTTTAGGGTTCATATTGTAGTGGGATGGGAATCCAGCAGTGTTCGTTTGTTTCACGGAAGGTGGCGCGATATGCCGATCCTTACTGTGTAGTGATTCCGGGCAACGCCGCACACGAGAGTGGCGCGGCGGAGACCGGGATTACGTAACGCTTAGTATATATACTCAGCGTTCACAGTAGGTCGACAGGCTGTCCTCGCGCGTCTCTTCTACGGAACGGACCCTTGGGCCCTCACTTTGCAGGCGGGTTCTCGTAACCTTCCTGGTGGTTAGGCGAATCTTCCGGATTAGCCTATCCAGCGTTACCTAGCACCCATGTGCTAGGGTACTGTACTTGTGGGGAAGATCTTCCAGATCTTTCCGGGAAGTAAGTGATTAATAAACATCCCTGTTTATTAAATGACGTTGTTGTGTTGTGTGTGATTAGGTCTGTGCAAACTAACCGAAAACCGAACCAACCTACGTGAGTGCGTAGGGTGGGATCCTGCCTGGAACTAGCATTCCGGATTGGGGTCATCCAACCTGCTAGACAGGCGGCGACCACCACACTGGTGCCGTGACCAGGATCCTAGGTTGCTTGCACAACCGGGATTCTCGGTAAATTCACGGATCTGGAATAAAAACCAGATCTCAGGCTGAACAGGAGAGTGAAGATGGGGAGGTAACTTCTCAACAAACTCTTCCGGCCCGGAATGACGACAAGTCTCCAAAACCAGAGGGAGGGGGTGAAACCCAGAAGTCCGGTAAGGAGAAATCTCGGAAGAGAACCGCCGCTCAGAATCTGAGTTCGACGGTCCTGAAGAGTTTCAGTCCGGCGGCCGACAGCCGACATGGCCCCGCAAGGGATCTGGAGGGACTCAGTAAAATTGGGTCTCAGACAGATAGTCCCGGAGAATCTAGTACTCCCCGGAATAGGTCGGAAGATACCTTAAGAGTACCTTCCGATGAAGTTCCTGTAGGTTTCCTTGGACCAGAACTCTTAGCCGAGTTTGATAGGGAAAGGGAAGCCAGAGACATGTGTCGGGAACTAGAAGCTCGAAACCGTGAGATCGCTAAGAAGGTAGCCAAAAGGCACCATAACTTGGAAGAACTTTCGGTTCGCGAGATTGAGACTCTAGAGAAAATCGAGCGATTGGACCAACATGTACAATACATGAAGGACCAAGTTCGACTAGCGGAGACAGAATCATCCCAACGGATGCCTATGTCACAAGCTGGCTGGAGTAATGTGAGAGATCATCTATATTCCCCACCAGGAAGAGTAGAAGATCCAGAGAAGACCCCTAACAGATTCATATCTGGAACAAAGGGTGTGAAGACTCCTTTGGTTAGCTTCCGGCTACCCTCTGAGTCAAGAATGGGTTCTCCGAGTTCCGAACGTACTAGTAAAGCTATAGCTGAACTAGGGTTCAACTCGTTCAACCAAATCCGGGAACAAGATCGGATCTTTAACTTGTCAATGGCGAGAGCTGACAAGGTTCCGATGATGCGCCCAGAGAACGCAGCCAGAAAGAACGCTGTCATTCCAAAACCTTACGGGAGAGGAATGGTGTGGGAACACTGGTTCGCGGGATTTTGTGAGGATATACAATGTAATGGCTGGAATAAAGTCGATGCATTGCCATACCTCAAAAGAGCGTTACGAGATGGACCCGGAGAAGCTGCACTTCGCGCTTTTCGCCGTTCCGGTGGTACGGAATGGGATAAGCTAGTGGAGGTAGCCTCATACTACTGTGGTCAGTTGGTAACGCTGAACCCCCGATCCACTTTTCTAAAGAGGATCCAGGGTAAAGAGGAGACAACTCGCGCCTATGGGCTAGCTTTGCAACAAATGTTGTTAGAGGTTTACCCAGGGACGGGACTAGATTCTCCTGCGCTACATGAAGATCTACAAACTCAGTTTGTGAAAGGACTTCGAGATGATGACGTGAGAGCGGAAGACATCTCTAAATGGGAGCCCAGTATGAACTTCATGCAGGTGTTGCGAATAGTAGATGCCTATGAACAACGGTGTTTACTATTCGGAAAATATGCTAATCCAGGAAAAACTTCCCGGGTTTACATAGTGGGTTCTACTTGGTCACAAGTAGAAGAAGATACCTACGAGTGTCAGGAAGCAGAAATAGAGGATATACTCTCTAATGTCCGCTCAATGGTACTCGGAAGAGGAGGTTTCAATAGATGGGGACGTGGGAGAGGTCGAACCCCTAGCTTTGGAAGGAACAGCGATGTACCTTCTGTGGCAGAGGCAAAACCAATAACCACTGATCCTGAAGGAAATTCCTCGGAGGTTATAAAGTTGTTGACCAAAATCAACGAAAGACTGAATCAGGTGGAGAAAAACCAGCTGGATGTCCGACGTTGTTGGCGGTGCAACAAAATGGAACATATCTCTCCAGATTGTCCTGAAGCCCGGAACGTTACTACAGTGGAAACACCTCGTAGTCTGCCTGCGTTGATGGTTGCCTCTCAGAGAGAACCGGAAAACAAAGAAGGGCTGTAGCGAGTGGCAACACTGCGGTCCGGGAAGGAAAGTGCCAGGAAACACAAACCTGTAAGATCTATAAGAAGGAAAATATTTCCAACTTACCAGAAAAGGGAAAGATACAAATACGGTCGCAACGATCTGTAGTAAGTATCTTTCACCCGGGCACCCCTGTCTGCAATGGCTTTGTCAACGTGGATGGGATCTTGGAACCTTGGATGGGATCTCACGGTTTATACGACAACCGTCCCCCGACGTTGGTATGTGCCAGCTAGAATTCAAGGAAGAAAGATAGATCTATTATTAGATACTGGCGCTAGTCGCTCTGTGTTGAACAATGGACTCTATCGGTCTCTTGGATTTGCACAGGAATGTCATGTTCCTGGAGCTTCGGCAAAAGCTGCTAATGGCACTCACATGAGATGCTATGGTAGTGTGATTATTCCAGTCTCAATAGGTAACACTGAATTTGTATGGGGTCCCATACTCAGTGATATTGAAGAGAGTGGAATATTAGGCGTAGATTTTCTCACCCTCTATGGAGGTTCTGTGGATCTACCAGATGGCACTCTCCGACTCAAATTTAAGAGTTAATGGAAGTGGAATGTAGTTGTCGACGGATTTCTTCTTTGATTTCTGTTCGACAAGATGTGGGCATCCCACCTCAGCAGATGGTTAATGTCCTGATAGCTGGGGAAGGCGATTTACCACGTGGAGATGCACTCTTCGAGCCAGACCCGGAACTGTTTTCTAAAAAAAGGAATACAGGCCTGGGATACCTTGATCGGAAGTGCCAGAGAAGGATCAATTCCTATAAGTAATCATACCTCCGGGTTGATTAAACTGAAGAAGGGTGATACATTGGGCTGGGTAACCCTAGCTGATGTGGATGGCCTAGTGGACTCCAGTCCACAGGGAATCACACCTATTCCAGTTTCCGAAATAACCGGGGAAGATGAACAATCTGAACTGGGAAGGTCGGACTTAATAGGAAATGATTATGAAGAAGTACGGGTTAGTGCTATCGATACAGGAACGGGATACCTTCCAGTTCCGAGTCCATTGCACGAAACTCTGGAAACCTTAGTTCAGATGACAGACGCACTAAACAGTGGGGAACGACATGAACTAAGAATTCTTCTGAAGAAAATGGAGTCAATCTTTGCTCGACCTGGAGATCCCTTGGGAAGAACGGATCGAGTAGAACACATGATTGACACTGAAGGTCATCAACCTTTCCGCCTTCCTTATGGACGGCTACCTCCGGTAAAACGGGAAGCTTTAGAAGAGGAAGTAGGGAAAATGATGGACCAGAAAGTAATCATCCCCAGTGCAAGTCCTTGGGCTAGCCCGGTGGTAATGGTTACTAAAAAGGATGGTACTTGCCGATTCTGTATTGATTACAGAAAATTGAATGGTATCACCCGGAAGAATGCTTATTCAATACCCCGGATCGATGAGAGTCTCGACTCTCTGGGAGGGAACCAGTGGTTTTGTACTCTGGATCTCCAGTCTGGATATTGGCAAGTAAAGATGAACAGTGGCGATCAGTCGAAAACGGCGTTCACCACTCATCAAGGGCTTTACGAGTTTACAGTAATGCCATTTGGCCTCTGTAACCCTCCTGCGACTTTCGAATCCATGATGGATCAGATGTTGTGGGGTCTACAGTGGAAAAAGTGTTTATCTGGATGACATAATCATCTTCGGAAAGAATTATGTCGAATGTCTAGAAAACCTAAGGGAGGTATTTGAGCGGATTCAATCTTATGGGTTGAGGCTCAAACCCCAAAAATGCAACCTGTTTCGCAAATCTGTGGAATACTTGGGACGGATAGTTTCCGGAAATGGAATCCGGGCAGATCCTTCCAAGTTGGAGGTAGTGGCTAATTGGCCACGCCCCCAGAATATAAAAGACATAAGGTCTTTCATAGGATTTTGTTCGTATTACCGCGACTTTATCCCGGGTTTTTCTGAAATTGCACACCCTATGCAACAGTATGTAGTACTAGATAAGCCAGGGAAGCAAAAAGAGATCCAATGGACTCCGGAAGCTGAACACGCTTTTCTGGGACTAAAAAGAAAGTTTATGGAGACCCCCGTGTTGAAATACCCTCTACCCTAGGGTCGGTTCATTCTTGACACTGACGCTAGTAACGAGAGTATTGGAGCGGCGTTGTCTCAGATATAGGATGGTGTGGAAGTTCCAATAGCTTTTGCCAGCAACAGATTAAGTAAAAGCCAGTGGAACTACTGTACTACTAAGAGGGAACTCTTAGCAGTTGTGGTGTATGTAAGAAAATATCGACACTTCTTAGCAGATGGAGATTTCATCTTATGTACCGACCATTCTTCTCTCAAATGGCTCTTTAACTTTAAAGACGCCGAGGGAATGATTCGAAGATGGCTGGAAGCTCTCTCCGAATTCGGGTTGACAAACTGCCAGATCGAGCACCGGGCTGGAAAGTCACACATTAATGCGGATTGTCTCTCAAGGAGACCAGTGCGGAAATGTGGACGACCAGATTGCTGGGATTGTGGCGAGCATAGAGCAGTGATAGCTACTCTACGTTCCCAGAAAGTGAAGCCGCCACTAAACTATCAGTGGACACTAGAACAGATTAAGGAAAGTCAACAGGCTGACCCAGATCTGTTCCGGTTAACTAAACTGATAGCTAATGGACTCCATAGACCTACAGGGCCCGAGATCTCGCCTGAAAACCGAGAATTTCGGAATCTATGTGGTCAATGGAAAGAGCTAGAAGTCTGAGATGGAGTATTATATCGATGGAGAACCACGTTGCAACCACTTAAACGTGCTCTACAACTAGTGGTCCCTCAAGAATTACGATCCGGACTAATGACTCTATGTCACGAACATAGGAGTGCAGCTCATCTAGGACGGAAAAGGACGGTAGCCAGAATAAGGTGTCGTTACTACCGGCCTGGAATGGGTGCAGATATTCGAAGATGGTATCTGGATGTTCCATATGTAGCAAAGTCAAACCCGGGGTAGGACTCGGAAAGATGCCACTACAACAGGAACTGTTTGGTGTCAGGTTTGCCAGAATCGCTCTAGATATCATATCTGGTATCGACGAGTCAGAGGAAGGAAATACCTGTATGATGGTGGTGATTGATTATTACACAAAATATGTGCAGATCTATCCCATGAAGAATCACAAAGCTGCCACGTGTGCGGAAGCTTTAGTGAAAAACTCGATGTTGCCTTTTGGAACTCCGAGCGTACTACATTCTGACCAGGGAAGGGAATTTGAATCCCAGATCTGGAAAGAAATGTGTACGATACTCGAGATTAAAAAGACACATACGAATCCATATCGTCCACAATCAGATGGTATGGTGAAGAGATTCAACTGGACATTGATCCAGTGTCTTCGGACCCTGGTAGATGAAAATCGGAAGAATTGGGATGAATTGGCACCATTTATAGCTCATGCATACAATGGGACCATTCATTCAAGCACGGGGTGTTCACCTAATTTACTTGCTTTGGCGAGGAAATAGTGATGCCCGCTGACATAGTCTATGGGGTTCCTGGAATGTCTACGGATGATCCTTGTCCCATAGGATTTGTCGAAAAGCTCAGAGAACGTTTTATAGAGGGATATTACCTAGCGAGACGGAATCTGACAAAAGCTGCAGAGTGGCCATGACGTCAATCTTAAACCACGTAAGTTCCGAGTAGGAGACCGGGTTGTACGATACCACACTCCGTTGGTAAATGTAAAACTCGCTCCTAACTGGGACGGACCATTTAGAATTGTTCAACTATTGTCAGAAATGACAGTAGTGATAGATGATGAATGGTCAAGAAGGCGTTATAAATCCCATGTAGCTCGTTTACGACTATGGGAGGGAAAGCGCGAATGTTCCGACTTTGAAGTTTCACACCCTGCTACAAAGCGGGATGTGTCACTGAACACGGGTCCTACTGGGGAACCAGAGAGGTCCCAGGTTCAAAGAGCCGGGAAGCCGGGTGTCAAAGCCCCGTCAACACGGCGGAGGCAGACCCCGATGGGAAAGTCTCGGTCAAAGGTTACCGGGGTTCCGAGTGGGTGCTCGCCTACACAGCGAAAACCGGGACGTCCGCGGAAGGTGATTCCTACTTACGCTAACCTAAAAAGGGAAGTGTGGGTAGAAGAAAAACCTGACATGGAAAAGTCTAAATTTGCTACAAATCGAGCTGTGTATAATAAACATGGTTCGAGATGTAGAATGGAGTCTAAAATAGACTCAAAACCCCGCCGCAGCTCTCGACTAAAATCGAAGGCTGTGGTTAGCTACAAAGAGTAGTGGTGCCGGGGTTGTCGAAAACACAACGAGAAGCAATGGTACGAAATGTAGATCGTTGGTAGTCAGTGGCGTGTCAATTATACATGAATGTTGATCAAACAGTTACCTTAAAATCAGTCGTTGTGTGCCGCAGCCCAGACGTTGCTCTAAGGGACCCCGTCGAGGACCCTCTAGAGGCTGCAGAATTGCCGAATGCTCTGTAGGGTCTGATCCATTTATATGAAAATTGTACAAGTCTCCCATACTATCAACGAGATACACGACGGCGATAAGAAAATCCACGCGGTGGAGAACTCGGGGTGGAGCTCAAAAAGGGGTTTCCCCGGGTTTCGGAACCTGTGCTGGGTGATTGAAGGCGTGAACGAATCAAGTCGAGCGTAACGCTGACCTTTGGTTTCTTCACGCATGCGGTGTTGAGACGCTCAAGATGAGCCAGTCTCGACACGGTTGATTGGTTCGCGACTGCGAATCTAGGTCACTTAGGAGTATATAAGACCCTGTTTTTTCAGTAGTCTTCACTCTGTGATCGGAGTGGTGCCTAGCACCACAGGAGTCGGGCGGTAGCAGCATGGCTGACCGTGCCCCGTCTACGGAGGGTGAGCGCGAGCTCCCCTCACCCCTGCCCGGATCCTCAGCTTTGGCTGAGCGGGGGGCAGATCTGGACGATGATGCTTTGCTCATTGGGTCAGATGATTGTGATTTTGACCTGGAAGGGGACGAGTCTGAGGACTCTGTTCTTCTTGGGGTAACCCGAGATGAATGACCCGGAAAGGGAAAAAGTCACACCGGGAAGAAGTCCGAGGCGGCCCCGGCCGCTAAGGGTTCTTCTGGTGCCCGTCCGAAGACGAGCTCATTGAAAACTGAGGCCTCTGACTCAGATGTGGTTATGGCCGAAGGTTCCGAATCGGAGCGCGATACGCCAAGGCCAGGCTGAGCCCGCCCGCGTCGTCGCTCTCCGAGGAAGTCCTCCGACGAGATGGGTTTCAGGCATGAGGTTTCAACTCAGAGCCTGGAACAGATGTTGGCTGGGATCCCAGATCCCAAAACGCGTGCCATAGTACAGTCAATGTACCAAAATTGGACTCCACCCGGAGTGGAGCTGGCGGAAGCCGGGACCTTTTTGGCTCCGGGTCCGGTAGCAAAACCCGGAAGGTCCCAGGCTGGTACAGAGACAGCTATGGAGACTGTTTCGTCAGTTGGGGGCGACTCTGTAACGGGGTCGTCCAGCAAAGGTGAAAAACCGGTGTCACAACCGGCTAAACCCGCGCCGGGGAAGTCTGTCAGCAACACTGAGGTGTCAAAACCTCAGGATGCTAATAAGACTGAGCCACAGCTGTCGAAGCAGAACCGGAAGCGACTCCGTCGTGCAGCCCGGAAACGGGCCGAAGCGGAGTTCGAAAAGACTGAAGGTCAGCCGGAATCGCGTGACTTGGGGAAAGGGAAACCTCAACCCGGGAAGCACGATGAGTCAAAGGGGGCTGAGTCGAAAGGCTCGGACAAACCCGCGGCGCAGGCTGGACTTAGTGCGGCTGACGCTACACCGAGTACCTCAACAGGTGCCAAGGGTGGCGAAGATGTCAAGTGTTGGGGAACGGAGATGGACAGTGCTAAACCCCTGGCCAAATCTAACCCCGACAATGATGATGGTGATTTCCAACCTGGCGTAAAGCGGGCTGGGAAGAGAACGGTAGCTAGACAGATACCCGCCTCTTTGCTGGGCAAGACTTATACTTGCCTAGAAGATCTCCGTCATGGGAACCGGCATTACATCCCAGATGGTGTCGGTTTAGATGGAACCTCTGACGACGAGGAATGGTTGGTTGACGAGGGTTCTCTCAACGCCTGGTACATCGACCGGGTGAAAGGAGTGTCCCGAGTTAGCCGGCTGAAGTACGAGGATCAGGTCAAAGACCGGATCGCGCACGCATGGCACAAGTTTGGTAACGGCAATCATTGTGTCTTTCTGAGTTGCCATGGAAGGGACAAGAAATTGTCACCGACCTACGCGACTGAAGGTCGTTATGCTAGGCACCTCGTAGAGGTACACTTAGCTGAGCGACCATGGCTACAGTGCCTTGGCAAGAAGGGTGGTTCTTGCCAGGCCGGGTGTGCCAGTTCGAGGCGATCGTGTCTAGTCCGACACATTGTGGGTCATGAATCTGTGGCAGAGATTCATTGACTTAGGTTCCGATGCTCAGAAAGGCAAACCGGAACCCGAGACTTGTGTGACAGACGGTCGATTGTTTAAGATCGGATGGAAGAAAAATCCTGGCTGGTTCGGGAGTCTAATGCTATCCGATTCAAAACATCGACAGATGTCAAAAGAGTCGAGGAAGAAACAGTCCCTTAGCCGGGAACCGTCTCGAAAGTCCTCGAAGGCTAAACGACGGGTCAAGAAGTTGTCATCGTCCTCGTCCAGCAAGACTGAACCAGTCGGAAGCCTAAGAAGAAGTTGGCTCCTAGTAAGCACACCATCGCTGACGTGGTGGAAGCTGCTTACCAGGTTGCCCCAAGGTTGTCTGAGGGATTGAACCCCGAGCGAAGGGAACGTTCCAAAGGCTTCTAAAGCCCGCGGACCCGCGGAAAAACCAGCTGGGACTCGTCCTAGCTCAAGTCTCCCGGGAGTTTCCCCTCTGAATAGAGGTGCTACCCAAGCACCCGGGAAAGTTGAGGATGAAGAGGCCTTTCCGGCACTCCCTCCACCAGCCAACCCGGTTGTTGAGGTAAAGAAGAAACCAACGACACAACCACCCGTTGCGTCGAAAGTGACTTCTTCTCCCTGTGCGATGTCGGTTGAATACGTCCAAAGGGCGGATCAGCTAGAGTCGCATATAGGTGGCACCTTGGAGGGCCGCGTCCGAAGGGGCGCTCAGTCTCTCCATGAAGGCCTCGTTAAGGAGCTAGTAAACCTAGCCCGGTTTGGGGTGAGGGAAGCCACAAAGGGCCTGGCTAAACAGTACGCGTTGGACTTAGAGGACGCGCGTATTGCTAAAACCACGGCCCAATCGAGGTTTGCCCGGGCGGAAGCCCAGACCCATCGCCAAGATGAACGTTGTCTTCGGCACTTGGGTATGTCGCTCTATGACATCGGTGACGACCCGCAAGCCCTTGAGGAAGCGTGGTTGGCCCGACAAAGGAGCCGGGGAAGATTTCTTCAGTTCACCACGGAAGAATCAAACCCGACACGTCAGCAACTCGCCGGCATGTTGGGATGGTCACCCGTGGAAGAAACTTCCCACCAGGACACTACATCCAGAAAGGCCCAGCCTATGGATGTCAGTGTAGACACTCAGCTGTCAGGACCCGGTCAGACCCAACAGGATCAGACTGAAGTCCTACAGTCGAGGATGCCTCCTGCCGTGACACGGGCTGAGAAATCAGCAAAGCCCTCCAAGGCTAAGCCGATAGACCAGCCCGAGGAACAAAGTGGGGCACTGGGGATGAATACCAACATCATCCCGTTGGAGTCTGGAATCTTTTTAGATACCAGACCAACCTCTCTGCAGCAGTTGATGTCTCAGTTGCAGCCTAAGTCTGCGCTGAGTCCACTGCGACCAGAGAGGACCGCCCCGGCAACGTCGGTTCCACCGACGGTTAGCACACCAAGCCAGTCGGAACTTCTCGACCTCAGGATATCCTCTGACGAGGATATCTAGAGGTTGACAAACAACCGACTCGGCTGGTGCCTAACAGGCCGGGATGACGCCGTCTAAACTCGGAACCGGCAGAGCCAACAACTCTCCTGGATCCGAAGTTAGACGGTTATGGGAAGTCCCGGGGAGGAAAATTTTTTCTTCCGACCTAGCTACTTCCAGAATGTGGCCCCCTAGCCAGAATTCTGCACTTTCTCAGCGACCGCAAGGATCGCTGGGAGGGGTAGAGGGAAAGTTAGGAGCGACCAATGATAAGCGAATCTGGGTTGGGGCTGGGGAAAGCCAGTAAAATGAGTTCCCTAAGGCACAACCCTGGTTTCAGACGGCTGAAGGTTCTCTCGATGGTCAGGCCCGTGATAGGCCCCCATCACGAAAACCTCCGGCCTGTGGTGTGGATACTGTCCACACTAGTCCCTGGTACCGGGTAAGGAAGACTATGCCTTTCGGGTATAGGTCTGACTTACCAGGTCTATGTCGGAACTGAGTTCATCGACTCGATAATGAGATAGTAGACGTAATGCCTGTTCTGTTGGATTACGCCGACTATTTCTACCTTGGGTCGGTGATCGTAAGTTCTGAATCCGGCTTAGAATTGGGGCCTTAATTGGTACTCGATTTCGAGCCGAGAAAAAGATATGCCAGTATAGCTGGAGCCAAATAAAAGAACACTGATACCACACACTCTTACCAGGTGGATGGAGAATTGTTTTGCCTTTTTGGCCGTTATTTCCGTATTCGGAAACTTTTCAACACAGAAGGTGTCTAGCTAGGCTGACCCTTCTCTACATATGGATGTCTTCCAAACTGAAGAACAGTGGGAAGCCCAGCACCCGCCGGCATCGGGCTGAATGTAGTAGGTCTGCTACGCCGGTGGGCCAGCTGGGCTCGATACTCCAAGATGAGAAAGAAAACGACACTTCACTCGCCGGGAGCCAACAAAGGACTTCAACAAGATCCGGAACAGCTGGAGGCAGAGTGCTCGACAGGCCGGGCTGACCACCAGTAGGTCCGCGACTGTCGAGTCTTCCCTGCCCAACGCTCAAGAATACGCTCCTCGGCTTAAGATGGGTGAATATCACATTTATTCAAGGTGCTAGCGAGGCTAGTCCTTCATTCTTCAAATGTCGTTTCTTCTTTCCTAAATGTCTTCTCTTCCATATTTTTAATAATTTCTCCATCTTACAATTCCACCTTTTTCACTTATACATTGGTATCAGTGGATTCTTGTGAACACCAGGAAGCTAGAGAGTAGACCAAGAACTGCTGGATTTATGTTGTAATTTTTAATTGGGTAGTCCCTTAGCAGCAAAATGGCTGCCTTGGTTCCCCCCCTTAGTAAAAACTGGGAGGGGTAATGTAGTGGGATGGGAATCCAGCAGTGTTCGTTTGTTTCACGGAAGGTGGCCGATCCTTACTGTGTAGTGATTCCGGGCAACGCCGCACACGAGAGTGGCGCGGCAGAGACCAGGATTACGTAACGCTTAGTATATATACTCAGCGTTCACAGTAGGTCGACAGGCTGTCCTCGCGCGTCTCTTCTTCAGAACGGACCCTTGGGCCCTCACTTTGCAGGCGGGTTCTCGTAACCTTCCTGGTGGTTAGGCGAATCTTCCGGATTAGCCTATCCAGCGTTACCTAGCACCCATGTGCTAGGGTACTGTACTTGTGGGGAAGATCTTCCAGATCTTTCTGGGAAGTAAGTGATTAATAAACATCCCTGTTTATTAAATGACGTTGTGTTGTGTGTGATTAGGTCTGTGCAAACTAACCGAAAACCGAACCAACCTACGTGAGTGCGTAGGGTGGGATCCTGCCTGGAACTAGCATTCCGGATTGGGGTCATCCAACCTGCTAGACAGGCGGCAACCACCACAATATCCCTAAGGACACTAAGGTTAATCCCTTGATGGCCACTATTCACCTTTGTAATGACAGAGCTCATTGGTATGACGATCCTCGACGGAGTAAGCCACTCCATCTGGCCTGTCAGCGAGTTGAAGCTGTGGATGTGTGGCTAGATAGTATTCTTGAGTCGTACACCAGGCGTTTCTTTCAGGAACGGGCGCGTCTCATGGATATGGTTAAACCCTTGAGGAATGTCTCTGTGGACTATTCCGGGTTGCATGGTCGGGTTGCTTGTGGAGGTATTCCTGTTCTCAATCTGATTGGTGAGCTTTCGTATCATTTGTTTGGTACAGCTCGCGCGGATGACGTAGACATGAACACCAAATGGTTGATTGTCCTTGCTGACATGATGACTGAACTTAGTGATATTCAGCGTGAATTGACGACTCGGTTGGAACAGCAGTTTCGTGCTATTGATGATACTTTTGAGGGCATCAGAGGTTTTCTTGACCAAATGCTCCATCAGTTCAGTAACGCCTCTGCTATTTTTAGGGGTGAAATTGAGGGCGTCCGAGTGTTTCAGTCTCTACTGGCAGTGACCATGCGTGCTAAAATGGGTAGGGCTCTGCACTATGTGGAACTTCTTCGTGTCCTTGACTCATATGCCACTGAATTGCATCTCACCTGTCGAGGTCACCTGTCCCCTAAGATCTTCACCTCTAGTGTGTTGGGTCGTGCTGTTCAGGTGGCTAATCGGTATTTGAAACGATCGTATCCACGCTTTACGGTTGCATTTGAAGCTACGAAGTTCTATTATGAGAATGCTCGGCCCACATGCTTCCGTGATGGTGACGATTTTATTGTCAACATCCGTTTTCCGGTGGTGTCTGAGGAACACTTGTTCCGAGTGTATAGGGTAGTCTCGTTCCCAGTCCCAGTGCACGTTAGCGACGCTGATGGTCCTGATGCTGTTCAGATTCGTGACCTTCCTAGTGAAGTGGCGGTTTCGATTAGTCAGCCTTACTATATCCCTATGGTGGACGTTAATTGGCCTGCATGTTATGGAGATACGGTGACACTTTGCCCGGATGTGCCGTACATGAAGAGACTCACTGAATCTTCCTGCGTCGCAGCTTTGCTGCGTGATGATGCATCGGCCATCGCAGGGTTCTGTGATAGGGATTACCTGTTCCACCCTAAGTTTCCAGAATTGGCTGTCTATCTAGAGGATGGTTTCGTCCTTCTTACAAGTGCAGAAACTAGTGGGCAGCTGATTTGTGGCAGTCGCCCTCCACTTGCCAACATCATCAATTACTATGCGGTCGTACGTATTCCGTGCGATTGTGCATTCCAGACAGCTAGGGCTTGGATACCCTATTCTTTGAAAGCGTGTAGGCAAAGGGAACAGTCGAGTGTCATTCGGTACCCCTCGAATGATTTGCTCAAACTGAGCCTCGACGTGCATGTCTGGTCCAGAACTTTATTGGACGATAGCCAGCTAGAAGTGGTAATGGATCCAATTCCAGCGGACCTCCGTGAGCTTTTGGACGAAACGTTCGAGGTCGGCCCACTCGGTTCGACACGGGTAATCTCCGCAAGTGTCTGGAGGACAGTTCTGCTAAATTAGCATTTGAGGAACTGGCTGTTAAGGCGGAAAGATCTTTTGGCATCCCATGTTTTTGGCATGACCGCTGCACAGGTGGTTACACATGCTGCAGCTGTGGCTATCGACTATGTCCCAACTTGCCCTCCTCCGGTTGTCTGTGAGTCGGCTGCTGCTAAGGATTCGGCCGTTTCTGTTGTCATCTTGATATTGATTGCGTTGGTTGTCTTCTTTGCGGTAAAGTGGCGTCGTTCCTGTAAGACTGTCACGACTGACGGGCTGTATATTCAGATAGCAGCCCCAGATATCATGGCGACGGTCTTTCTTGGGGAAACCCTCCTCCCGTATGATCAGATCTATACGGAGGGTGAGGCACTGATACATGATTGTGTGGTTCATTAGTTGTTCTTCTGTTCTCGACTTACTATCCAGTGGGGTAGTAACCTCTACGCATCTGACCTGTCTCCAGGTAGGCCTGCTACGGCTCTGCCTTTGCCCTCGTCATTGACGGTTTCCCGTAAGTTGGCTCGCCAACTCCTGGGGACTGGCAAGCGCGCCACTATGTCTCGTTTGCTGTGCTATTCGGCTGGGATAGCATCTCCAGTGCCCACGTCCTTCCCACGTCTAGTGGACGCTGGTTGGACACGTATCGGTGCGGACGTCGCGGCGGAGCGAGCAATGTCGGTATGGAGCGTGCTGCTGTTCGTTTGCATGAACGAGCTTCGGCACCGGTCTCATCGGCACCTGTTGTGGGTGGAGCTTCCGCTCCCCCCGCTCCAAGGAGAACTGGTGATTTACCGCCGGTCCCCCTTCCACAAGTTTACGAACGACTATCCTAGAGATTGTCATCTATGGGTACTTTCTGCTATGGTCCTCACTTTAAGAAGTGTTTCTCTTTTCGTGTGATTGACTTTTCTCATGTATCTACATGGGCAGGCTATTATTAATCGTACAGTTTTACTGCATGTAATTATGCTGTCCTACTGTGCATAATGCGGGGTGTTCGTACTGCACATTGTCATTTTTTCCTATAAAAGAAGTACTTGAAACTCTTGTCCTTGCAGCTTGACTGACAAGGCTATAAACAAAAGTAGTGTGTGCCGTATTACGATGCATGATAGATGTATTTTGCCCTATGTGTTTTATTTTTCTGTAGGTTTCTAACCCGAGTATTGATTTTATAATAATAATAAATTTATGGGAAACAAAGCAAAGAACTAAGGAATGATTGTTGAAGACAAGCTAGTCGATCTTTTTGTGATCAAAGACCGTGTCTTCAGGCCAAACCCGGAAGAGTGTGCTGTAACCAAAGCTAAGCACAAAAGAATGTATAATTATGAAAATGAAAGTATATTAAAATGTCGTTTTATTAAGTATTAAAAATAGAATCTAATACGTATAAGTATAGAAAAGTAACGTATCATGTATAAGTACCAAGAGGAAGAAAACTATACTGACAAGTGTCTTGTAGGGTATCAAGTGTTATTGTTAGGTATTAGTATTTAAGAGTGTTAGTGTTGAGTGTTAATATTAGAAGTATTACCATTACGCACTCGGTGTTGAGTGTTAGTATTGAGAGTGTTATCATTATGCACTCACTGTTGAGTGCTGCTTTTGGGTGTTAGTATTGGCATTGAGTATTGGTGTTAAACAACATACATCGGTATTAAGTGCTAGTATTTGACACTAAATGTTAAGGTGTTAATCATGGTTATCTACTAAGCCACGTTATAGGCTGGTTATGCTTCAGGGTAGATAGCCATGACAGAAGCGATGTTCCTTATACTACTAGTTAGCCTCTGGGGAACACCGCGCTTCTGGGAATAGACCCTCTGATGTCACTGTGACGACTGAGGGTCGCCTCTGGAGTTCCCTGGGGAAGTCCCCTCTCAGGGTATTCCCGAATTCCCCGCGGCATTAACATAGCCACGCGTGTCTCGGACCCGCGTGAACTCAAAACGAGATCTATTCCAAATTTCCCATGATCCTTTAAAAAATGCTCATTTTCAATCTGCTCCCGAGCTGACCGTATCGTCAGTCTCTACCACCACCTCCTGCGAATCGGACGCGTTCTGCTTGGCTCCGGATACCGGCAGAAGTGCGCGGATTCTGCAGTAATATTATATCTGATAGGATCAGCTAAGGCGTTTTGCCTAGTGGACTCAGATAGTAGAAAGTGACTTGGATTGGGACTCTCCAAGGACACAACTTCTGTAAAGGACTTACATAGGAATCTTTCGATCTATTAACGTTCACATTCGAACGTCTTCACTTATATACTTCACTTCTACTTCCCTCCAACTCTCCATTCGGAAGGATCAAAGTTTATTAGTGAATTTAGGAATCTCGTGAGT
This sequence comes from Alentia gelatinosa, assembly GCA_950022655.1. NCBI lineage: Eukaryota > Metazoa > Annelida > Polychaeta > Phyllodocida > Polynoidae > Alentia > Alentia gelatinosa. The sequence goes on from OX465581.1 coordinate 122,785,063, forward strand.
TCACTTCGGACATTCACTTAGACTGGTGAGTTAATGCTGCAAACACCTTGCATTACTTTGAGTTACTGTTAGTACGGTTCATTCTCTTTTGTCAAACTCTGAGTATGAGTGTCTTCACTCTGTGACAAGACTTTGGACATTGCTTAAGAAGAACTCGAACTTTGAATTATTGTAATCACTCCTGATTACATGGTTCATTTCTGACACCATTTAAGTCTAACTGTGTTGGGACTTAGGTGTCCGACTCTTACATTGTCTATCAACATCACGTTGCTCATGAACTGACTTGCTTATAATGAACCAATGATATGCGATTCTTATCTATGCCTTTGTAGTACTTCTACTGTGAAACGTTTGCCTTGATTAAAAGAATATCAAACATACATTCATCTCGTCCTCATCCATGATAGTAAAGACACGAAACTAATAGTAGCTAGAGTTTACTTAATATCGACATTAGATCTTTTACACCTTAATTAAAGGTCTCATTAGGTGACCTCGTTGTGCGCAAGGGGTACAGAGTCTGGTAGCCTTGCACACACGCATAGCCTTTAGAGTTGCTCTTACCTTCCCCACAATGTTACATAATTAATTAATGATATGGTTGTAATAATTATCTAATAACTTAACTCAATATGAAGAATTAAGAATACGTATGATTACTTGGGAATAACGTGACTTACGGAGATCGGCGTAGTTTCCATCTCTGTCACGGAACTACATATAATAAGATGATTTATGAATTAGGGATGAACGTAACTAATTAATCAATGAGTTGCTGGCATGTGTTGATCTATCCCTTCGAGTCATAGGAGGCGAATCTACGCCCATTTTACCTACGTTCACCGCTAGGTGTCGACACCTTACAACTTAACTAAGAAAATCCGTACTTCATTTCATGGCCACAACGTGCCGTAATTAGCACGTTAGACATTTCAGTAGTTTCCCAACTTGGCCACTAGATGGCACAAGGGTTTTGAATAAAGTCAACTAAGCTAGGAAAGCCTCACGCTAGACGTCACTACGCACTCACGTAGGACTTCTAAACGTATACGTACAGACTTGCTACTAGTCCTCCTCCTCTTATGTATTAAAGTAATTATAATAGTAATTAACCCGACAGCTACCAGAAAATTGCCAGGGATCCGAGTCAGAGAAAGTCTATGATAGTGATTGATAATAAGATTTTAGGCGAGAAAATAATCCCTCTGCAGAAATAGCTCATCATAAGTAACAAAGAGCTAGTTCGTAGCAGGGCATGAGTTTAGAAATTACCATGTAGTTTTGGCAGAAGGAATATTCTTGTCAAAGGCAGCTAAGAAATCACGAGCCCATAGCTCGTTTAGTTTGTCAGATAAGTGGACACCATCACTCAGAAGGTCCAGGGGGTGTTTGAGTTTCCCATGTCTAACCTTGTGAACATGATTTGCCAACCATGGAAACTTGGTACTTTGAGATGCATTGATTGAGGTAAGACACTTGTTAAAATCAGTCACTGCAGTACCAAGCGTTGTTGCTCTTGTAGTTGAGTCTTGGTCTCGTCAGATGTCGGTGGTTGAAATTTTGTAACACATCGCTGAAGATCTGCCCCAGTTAGAGGACATATCACAAACCTAGATCTTGGGTGGTTGGCTTTCAGCCAGTCATAGCCTGCCTGAGCATAGGCTACAAGGTGATTGAGAAGATCTTGTGCGCTGTCCCAATTCATACTTATTTGAAATACTTTAGGTCGACGTGAGACAATAGTTTTAGACGTAACATTACAGATCCCCCCATCAATGTAGACAACCGATTTCGGGCAATGCTTGAGATGGTTATTGGCCAATGCGATCAAATCTTGGAGCTTTGCTCCAGGAAAACAAAAAACATCAAAGCGCTGACTTGTGACATTAATCACTGAAAGAGCCTCTCTCAAGTTTTTAACTCTGGAATCTCCAAAAACAACATTATTGGGTAACGGCTTCCAAGTGCAAATTAGTGCTTTCTCAAGTTCTACTATATCTGCTTCGAGTTTAGTAGGAAAAAAGGTATCACTAGGTCGAGCTTTTGCCATGATGCTATCTGGGCAATACAATGATACATACAGTAACCTTGATTTGGAAGAATTTGCCTATCTAAGTGCCATCTGGGCAATGCAACGATACAAACAGTAACTTTGATTTAGAAAAATTTAAATCCGAACAATTCATAGTAAGATTACGGACCGGGAAAAGATAATCAGATCCATCAAATCAATACCAATCATATACAGGTTGGATACTCTAAGAGTCTGCGTGTGAGGTTTACAAACAGTGTTACTGGGGTTTCGCCAGCGCACTCCTCACTTGGACTAGAATCTGCCCAAGCTTATTTCCTTTGATTGACTCTTTTGTCATCTTACTAATCTCCCCCAGGTGGAAGCCACACCCCCAAAACTCGTTCTTTGTCGCCTCCAGCAGGAGCATGTCCTTGGTTCCGAGAAGTAGGTTTTTTATAACATCATTTTGGCTGAATTTAGCCAAAACGATACTTGTCATGGTTTTTTCCCTTGTTTTTAACCAGTCCGGCGATGGCTTCAGGTCTCTCGTCAAGGTGTACGCGTCTTCGGGGGCCCCCACTGTCAGGATTCGATCAGCTATAACCGTCTCACCCATCAACTTTGCAAACTGGAACTGGTAGCAGTGTTCCACAGAGGAGAAAATTCTACCTCCGTAGGAGAACTGCACTTCATGAAGATTTGAGAAGGGCGCATACCTACCCTGAAAGGCTAATCCCAGGGGGGTCTCGACAGTTTTGATTTTTGATATTGAAAGTCCGTGAGGAAGATCATCGATCTGATCAGCGTTAAATGTCCTGTTGTCAATACGAATGGTAGTTCCGCGTACTACACAATTCACATTTTTCTTACGTGCAACAGCCTGTATAGCCTTAAGATTTTGGTTGACTCTGCATTCCTCTTTCGTCAGGTCGTCCGAGACCGAGACTCTACGCCATCTCTCATTTCCCTTAAGACAGTTAATGTTCTGATAAATCAGCGATTTGGCGTTGACCTTTGCTAGGTGAACAATTATGGAGCGTGCTCTGTACGCTGGTAGTCGCCCTCGCCTAAACTTGGATTATATCCGGGTCTAAACCGATATCACTGACAAACTGGCTAAAAATATCTCTCAGATTTTCACCACCACTTTCTTGCAACCCCTCAATCAGGAGAATTTTGCGTTTACGCTGGGTTTCAAGTATGGAGACTTTCTCCCCCCTGCTCCGTAACAATCCTAGTGGTTTGATCAGCTGTTTGGACAATTAAATCAATATCTTCACCTTGGCGGACAACGGTTTCTTCGATGTTACTCACCGCCTCTTTCGTTTCAGTGACTGTGGCTTCGACGGTGTTAACGCTGTCCTTCAGCGTAGCGATGAGTTGCGCAGTGTCATTAAGCAAGGCTCCGTGTCTGTCCACATTCTGGTTCAATTTCGTTAAAACCCCGGCTACATTGAACAGACCAGTTTCATGTTTATCAAGTTGGGCCTAGAGCTCATTGACTTTGTGAATAATATCAAGATTGTTCGATTCTAACGGTAGTTTACCTCCTTGTTGTGTTGTGGACAAGATGGCAGCTGTCGAGTCGATCAAGATCTCGCGCCTCGTGGTGGGCGATGATACAGGACTTGCATCATGGTCCTCGGGTTGTGGCGTTGGCGACTTCGTCAACTTGTTTTGCTGCTGCTGATCTCTTCGATTCTGCTTGCCCTTACCGGCCATTGTGATCTATGTTACTATTTCTCAGTAACTCCAAGGTTATAGGCTTATACGATGCGAATAGTTCAAACTTTTTGAGAAAAGTTACCGGCCCCGACACAACCGTCGCCTGGTCTAGTCAGCCATCTTGTACCAGACTGTTAACATGAACAACAAACATTCCAGAAGAAGATCATGAACTTTGACTTGACATCTATTCCACATATTACGTGGTTCATATCAGACACTCTGCAAAGTCTATTACTATTCTGACTTTGGTGTCCGACTTTAGATCTGACTTCTTATCACTGTAATATTACTAGGTTTGACGCCTCACATTTATTACATGAAATACTCTGATACCTTTGCCATGCTATGATATACTTGTGAAATGCTTGAATGATTTATTAAAGAATATCAAACTTACTTCAATCCTTGTTCTCATCCATGAAACACAAGACACAAATCTAATAGTATCTAAGAATCATCTATGATTGATACAAGTAATTAATAACTTAGTTAAAGCTCTCATTAAGGTATCCTTGCTGTTCGCAAGGGGTTAATAGATTCTGGTAGCCTTGCTTACACACTGCCTAGAGTTGCCTCTACCTCCCCAACATTACGTAACTAATAGAATAGAATTAAGTATTAATTATAATTATCTTATGTCATCTTAATTAATCAATATTAATAGTGAATACGTAAGACATCATAAGGTTATTGTGGACTATGGAGATAGGCGTAATATCTATCTCTTCCACGTATATACTTTTAGTAAATTGGATATGATTCACAAATGAACGCAATTAATTAATGATTAAGTTGCGGACATTTGTTGGTTAGTTCTCTTGGAACGTGTAAGGCAGAATCACGTCCGTTTCTGCGACATTCACCGCTAGTTGTCGACACTACTGTTGTAAAGTTCATTAAGTTACTACTGTACTTCGCTTCTTGGCGACTATGTGCCGTAATTATCATCTAAGACTATTTCAGTAATTCTCTGCATTGCCGCTAGGTGGCGTTCGGTATTATATCAAGTTTAATCAAGTTTAGGAATTCCTCACCAGACGTCCCTACGTCCTCATGTAAGGTTTTAAGACGTATACGTGTAGACTTACTATCTGTCCTCTCCCATCTTAAGTATCTTATGTTATTAATGAATATAATTAACCACAACAACCAGAACACATCAGTCACAAAGTGATCACAAGAAATACCAGGAACCTCTTCGGAAAGGACTTTGTTGATGACTTTGATAAAGGAAAAAACAGCTGCAGAGTCCGCTCATCAGAAACGATGGCCAAAGACTTGTGTGAAAGGACACCTCCTTCTTCCCTGAAGTGGAGAACCACAGGATAAACGGTTACTGGCTCCTTTGCGAAGTAGACAGACTGCGGTTCGTCAGCAAAGTTCTCAGCAAAGTCCATCTGTACCGTACACTCCCCCGGAGTGAGGTTGTCGCGAAGTCGACGGAGGGCCTGGTACTGGGTGTACACTCTCCTGACGTGGCTCTCCATCAGGGAAAAGTCAGACTTCAGTTCTCGTCTGAAGGTATCGCGTGGCTCCGTCTGTTTAACGATGCGAAGCTTCTTCATTGTCTTGTCTTCATCGCCATACACAAATCCAATCGCTTCCACATGTCCACGGAAATGACAGCTGGCAACTGGTCCAGCTTGGCATCCACAGCCACCCACGGAACCTGGAGAAAGCTGTCTGGTAGAAGAGGAAGGCCGAGTCCATGGAGAGGTTTCATCCTGAAAGCAAAGTTCTGATGCTTAACGCACAGACAAATACTAGTGTTGTGGCAGTGCCACGGAAGGATGTAGCGGTGCTTCCGAAGAACACTGCTGAAGAAACTCAGGGAAGCTCGGAGATGAGGGAATTCTTCTCGGAACTTCACATGAAGAACATGGAGGAACTCTGTCAGCTGGACTTTCTGAAACTTAACCTTCCTCAAAGTGACAGTGTCTTTCTTCCCCGGAAGAGTAATAGAGTGTTCGGGCCTCTTGAGGAAGTCACTATAGCCAAAGATGTTGTGTGGAAGGCAGCTATACCTGACTTGTCCTTCCACGGTGAGGAGATAGTTCTTCGGTCCAGGCCCACATCCCATGAGAGTCGAGATGCCCCACGTACCAAGCGTAACTCCACCGGCGACACAATTTTGGCCAGGACTCTACGACGCTGCGTTCTGGGCAGACACTTGATGGCAGCGGTGATGACATTGTATATCCTGGCTTTGTGCACCTCACCTGAGAGTGTAAGAGGTGGCGTTGGTTGGGAAGTCGGTGTGGTGGGGGTGCGCACTGGTGGTGTTGTGCGCACAGGGTCCCAGTCAGGCAGCATGTCGGAGGCAACATCCTGCCCTGTCACTCCCTCTGGCACAGGAACAGCACTGTGTCATTGGCTGACACGCTTCTCCAGGCCATGAAGCTTGGTCCTCAGCATCACATTCTCCCTCTCCATGCTCAGCCTAGCATCCTTCGCCTTCCGCAGCTTGTAGTAGTGCAGGCTTACTTGGGGTTCCAGGGCCACTGGCCTCTATAGGCCTGCGGGGGGTGGAGGGGATCTGAAAAGAGGTTACAATCCAATTGACATCTAAACAAATCGTAGATAATTATTTATCTCATTTCCAGAAATATTGTATAAAGTTATTGTTTTTCCATTCCAGAAATAATCTCTAATTGAAAATAATATTACTTTCACTTGGTTAAATGATACATGATTAATTGATAGTTTAATCTATATAATTCATGGGCAGATAATCTATATAATTTATATATATACATGAATTAGAAACCGAATGTGTGGAGACGTGTCTGATCTGCTTGAGCTACTGTTGGTATGTGACTAGACTCCCACGATCTCCGTATTCAGAATGGGGAAAAAATGTTAATGTCCTTTGTCAACCTGATCCTCATTGGGTGTGTGTGATCACATGTACCCTGATCTGCAATGTTATTGGTCCATTTTGAGACAAAGAGAGGCGGGAAAGGTGATTGACCAATCAGGGCTAATTGACCGGAAAGGTGATTTAAAAAAAAAAAAAATTCGAAAATTAATTGGCCTCAACACACCCCCATGGGGAAGGGGAGACCAAGAATTGGAAGAAAGAATTTTTTCACTCATGAATTAGAAACCTCTTGAATTAGAAGAATAACTTGTCTTGTGTATATATAATTCACACCATGCAAAAGCTTAACAAATACATGTCATGCAAATCGTGCATAGAATGCTGAAATGTCTGAATTAAAAACTCACGGCTATGCAGAGACAACTTTTTTACTGGGGCGCCATTTTCGCAGAGCACCGTCGGACCACAGCCCCGGAAAAGATAATCTACATCGAGATAATCTACATCGAGATACATCTTAAAAGTAACATGCTCCCAACACCTGCAATCTTGAACAATATGCACACTTGAAAAAGTTTACACTGTTATCTGTTCACTTGGAGTGAAGAGATCAATAATAATATTATAATTGCACATACATGTACATGTATGTGTAGACACAGCTTAACAATATGATGCACTATCCCAACACCAATTCATTTCTACCTATCATGTAGCAGCTGCAGTACAGTGTAATAAATCTACAATTCTAAATGTGTGTACATAGTAAAAAGTGACTACAAACTACATTAACATAGAATACTTATGCCAACTCCTCAATTTGGGTTGTCCGACTGCCAGAACCTGGTGTTGAGTTGCCGACTGTGGTCCGAGGGGGAGGGGACTTGAGAGGAGGAGGGGCAGGGGCTTTGCGATAGAAGGTAAAGGGTTTGGTGGTGCAGGATGAGGCCGAGGGGAGGGGTGTGTCGGTGGAAGGGGTGGTGGGTTCAGGGGTGGGGGTAGCATGGGCCGTGTCTTCCGGGGTGGTGGGTTCAGGGGTGGTGGTAGCAGGGGCAGTGGCAGGGGGGGTGCAGGTTTTTTTTTGCTTTTTCTTGTGGGTGTGGGTGTGGAAGAGGTGGAAGAGAGTGGGGAGCAACATCTTCTTTTGGATGTGGGTGTGGGTGTGGAAGAGGTTGAAGGGAGTGGGGAGCAACATCTTCTGGATGTGGGTGTGGGTGTGGAAGAGGTTGAAGGGAGTGGGGAGGAATGTCTTCTTTTGGTTGTGGGTGGGGGTACAATAGAGGCAGAGCAGGTGGGGGTAGGGGGGATGGGGATCAAATTTTGGGGGGGCGTCTTCTTTTGGCTGTGGGTGTGGTGGAGGTGGAGGGGGTGGATTGGGGAGGAGTCTGTGAGAGGTGTGGAGGGAGGGTTGGCGGAGGAGGAAGAGGGGATTTGAGGAGCCTGCTGTAACCGTCTCCGAATCCCACTCGTAAGAGTTTTGTAGAGGCCAACATTCCTTACATTATCTTCCGAGTGGGACTCAGGGGGATTGACAGCAGGCTCCTCCATGGGATTGACTGGGTCCTCAGGGGATGTGGCTGTCGCAGCAGCTGCAGCGGCAGCAGCCTGCTCCCGCCTGCGAGAGCTGTACCTCTCTTTCCGCTTGTTGGCCTGAAGCCACTGCAGCTCCTGCACAGCCACATCTTGGGAGGCTTTCAGTCAAGCCCGGCATTCCCTCTTCCTTGTCCGCTCTTTCTGTAGTCAAGCCGGGTCTAGATGCTTACGTTGCCTCCACTGTTGCACAGACTCCTTATTGGGTTTGAAGGGCCTCACCCTGCTGGGGTTGGGCGGGGGGGGCCTGGAGTATGTTTGGATGGCGGGGATGTAGAGTGCTGAATCTGAAAAAAAAGAAATGGAAATACTAAGTCTGAGCATGAAAAAATGAGAAATAATGTCAAATAGAACAAGCCTAAAGAAAGTGAGAAATTTTTTTTTTCAAAATTTAAAAACTGTGCTATATTATTGTTCAGTATAATAATGCGCACCTCCACACATATTTTAGTCTTCGTAATGCCATAGTAACAGTGCTATATTCAGCATATTGTACAAACGGAACGTCTGAAACTTTACAAATGAACCCAAAACGTGAGAAAATTCACTAAATTCACAAACATAAGTACAAGACAAATATTTTACATTGTTTTACCTACAAAATGATACTAAGCATGAGAGAATAGGTTAAAATGCAAGGTTGTAGCAGGCGATATGAATTTTGCTGGAACGTCCGAAATGTTTCGCCGGAATGGGCGTAAGTCTAACCCATATCGGAGTTAAATACACTCTAAACCTTTTAATTCATATAATCTAATTATTTCCCGCATAGAACATGTTAAGAAGTACATGTGGGTTGCACAGTTTGAGAAATGCAGAGACAAATATTTGTGAAAGGCTCAATTGAAAAATCAAATTTGAAAAAAGGAACGGCCGAAACCTTGTCAAACCCGTGTGGCCAGAACCCTATCTCCGCAAATGACCAAATAGCTATCTAAATGTGAAAAGCAACATGTTTTTTACACTATTAAACCTCTGCATGTTTCACTCAGTGCACAGGGAAGGAAGAAAAGCACATTTGATAAAACCATTGACATTCTTTCGCCCGTTCCATTACTTGGGTAAGGTTCAAAGCTATTGACCCAACGACAATGAAAAACTCCCGTTTGTCGCCCAACCACCACGTGCAAGGAACAGGCACAAGTTGAAAAATGCAGAAATACCAAAAAACTAAATACATACTTCACCACTTTCTAGGGTACATACACCAAGTTTCGGACGAATTTCAGAACATAAAACACACAGATTAAGCAAAAATAGTCAATATTTCAAAGAGAAAAAAATGTCTGCCTTACCTCATGTGGCACTGGATGATGCAAGAAGCTGGTGTAATGGTCTTACGCGCCAATTCGAAAGTTATGGCGGAAGGAATGGTTTCCCCAAAAAAGTTTCGGCCGTTCCGGATTTTCTGAAAATGTACAAATTCCTTCCTCACAATACCCCAAGAAATTGAATCTTTATGATTTTTAGGCAAGATATGCACAGTAATATTGACAAAAACATTCGGTGTCATGGGCGAAAGGTGGTTCAGTATAAAAACAGGTAAGTGGTTTTCCATCTATGCTCACTCAATTAATACTGGATGGATAAGCCTATAACTTTGCCTATAATTGCACAACACCTTAGGGAGTATATAGAAAGTGTTAATTGTGTAATAGGTGTGAAATTAGATACCATTTTATAAGTACGAAAATGACGTTTTGGACGTTCCACACTGAAAAGTGACAAACCCATTTTTTGTCAGACCTGTGAAAAATCCAGGAAAAAATACCCAGATACCCCCAAAAATTGTGTATGGCATAGAAAACAGATACAGCTCACAGGAAAAGATGCTTTCCATATGCTGAAAATGTAATATCTAATATTATGACACTTATGGTATTGTGGTTTTTTGGTGGTTTTTTACCATTTTTACCCATTTTCAGATTTTCATGATTTATTGCATAATGAAGGAGTTGTCACACAAACTTAAACTTTATATCAATTTAAAGCTGGGAATGTCCTTGATAAGATGCAGAGTTCTATGACTGACTATTCTCAGCTAAACTACACTGTTAGGAACTCTGTTGAATGAACATTGAACTTTGGTATCTTGCCAGCTTTATCATTGCTGTAATGATTTATCGGACACTTTGAAGAAAAGTCATTAATATCCTGACTTTGGTGTCTGAGAGTTATCAAACTTTATTTGTAATTGCATTTTGGCACTTAGCCAAGTATGCGGATGGCTTGAAATACCAATGAACTGAAAGCCATGCGGTGAATTATAATTGTTGTATATCTTTGTGTGAATTATTAAAAGAACTTGAACTTTACTTCAATCTTTGATCTCTTCCATGAATACGTAAGACACAATCTATTAACAAATTATAATTATAAAATTAATGAACCTCAGTTATTAATGAAGAAACAACTTAATTAAAGATCTCATAAGAGTACCTCGCTGTCGGAAAGGAAATAATAGATTCTGGTAGCCTGCCGATACACAGCCTAGAGTTGCCTCTACCTCCCCTCATTAATTACTTAATTATCTGAGTTTAATTATTACTATACACCTATCGGCGAACGTCTATGAGTTACTTCCCGCTGCTAGGCATATAGTATAAATTCTGTTCGGGCCCGCCGAGTAGTAGGACGTATGGATTCCCATAGGCTTAAGCATTGCAAAACGTACGTCCCGCTGCTACAAACACTACGGCCCGCCAACGTAAAATATCGCGATAGCGCGAGAGCAGTGTCCGTGTCGAAAACCAACAAACAAAATGGTTGTTCTCTCCCATTCATAACTTCAGAGACATTCTTAGCCTTACCCGTAAAAAATGGAAGTATGTACTGTCCAAATATCGAGGCACCTGACGTATGGCGTTCACATCAAGCCATTTAAATAGCTGAAATCTGCGAGACTGATCCATATCATCAAGTCCGACCGCTTCCCGTTAGGCCGCTCCCGTTGTCGACGTCATAATTACGTTGGCTACCAGAGTTCCAGGTCGTCCTGTGTCATACATTTCATAGTCCGCTCCACGTCGGCAGTTGCCGGGTTTTCACCCTCCCACCTCCCGGTGTGATGCGAAAATCGGTTACCTTGCGAAATTCCGCTTTTATCGCCCACTCTACTCGCGCATGCGTGTGGAGAACTTCCTGCGCTCACATTTCACGGACTATTCTGGAGCCTCGGAAAACATAGTAGAATTCTTGGGGGCGGAACGTTCAAACCCAAACGAGGCTCTAGCTGGCAAAGGGTTTTGCCATTTTCGGAGACCCTAGCTTTCTGTTATTATCGCTCGATCGCTAAAACGTAAATCCATCTTTGCGCTAGTCCGCGAAAGATCTGGGAGGAGAGTGGTACTAACTAGGATGCGAGTGCCCGATGATTTCCGCACTCTCCAATCATCAAATTCACCACTGCGCATGCTCATGGGCGATAAAAGCGGAATTTCGCAAGGTAACCGATTTTCGCATCACACCGGTGCTCAGGGAAGTGAAGATAGAGCGTCATCTGTTGCTACATACAACAAGTCGCCTCCCGTTCCGCTGCTCCGCGTTGTCGACGTCATAATTACGTTGGCTACCAGAGTTCCAGTATGACGTGCGCCACATATTTCACAGTCCGCTCCAGGTCGACCGTTGCCGAGTTTTCACCCTCCCATCTCCCAGTGTGCAGTGAATGTCGAAGTCGCCGTATTTAAACGCCGATATTTTCGGTTTAAAGCAACCGATCTTCATCATATTTAGTACGATCATACGTTATATATATGCAGTACTCGTGTCAAAATTTCACCCCTTAACTCGTACGGCAAGTGAAGTTACAGCGTAATTTGTTCCTACACATTTCAGAGACTGCTCCACGCCGAGTTTTTGCGCTAGCGGGACGTAGCGAATTCTCGGCCATTTGATGAAAAAATACGGCCCTCCCGCCTGCAGCGTCGGGCCGTATTTTTTCATCAAATGACCTCGAATGGCCACCCGTACGGGCTCAGTAACCACGTTTTCTCATATTACCAAAATGATTACCTAAAGTCATGAGAACGTAATCACTCATAAAGAGACTGGCATAATCTCCATCTCTAAACGTCTAGACGTATAAGGTTGATTATGAAATATCAAAAGAAAACGTAAGTTAATTAATAACTGAATTACGTTCGATAATTAGCCACTCTTCCTTAAACATGTAAGGCGAATCCACGTTTGTTTGTGTCTTGTTTCCCGCTAGAGGTCGACACTAGAATTCTGGCTAATTAAACCTCTCATCGAGTTTCTCTCATTGGCCACTACGTGCCGTAATTGGCTAAAAGGTAATAAACGGTAATTCCTTGGTTTATCTTTAGATGGCGAGAGTGTTAAGCTAGGTTTAGTAAGATCTCCCTCTCTCACCAGATGTCCTAACATACCCATGTAGACATTGGGATACAACAGCTATAACAGCTCCTATAGGTAATCGAGACTAAGTAATTAGTTAACCACATTAACAAACAAGTACTACCAGAACACTAATATGGAGGGACTGGGGTGAAATAGGCTAGAGTCATATGCCTACCCTTCCACCAAACCCATACCTCCTTACAGGGTCTGTGTTTGTATGTCTCATCAGATATAGCAATATAAATAGCATGAACCAATTGTGTTACTTGTGATATGTATGGTAATGAAAATCCTGACACTTGTTCTATTAAATCATGGGTAATATGATGGGCGGGATAACTCCCGCAACGGAAGTTATCCGGGTAAATCGCCAAGACCCCACTGCGCAAACTCGAAGTATCTTTTTCACCGGCACTCATCGAGACCAGATCGAAAAAAAAATTCTCTACAACTTCGACGGTTTTTGTCAAACCTTTCTGCAAGATGGTGAAGAAATTAATTGCCTGTTCTGCATGCGGCTTATCTCACCCACCTAGAGGTGGCCAATTCTGTAAGTATATTTCATTGGGAGAGAAGATCTGCAAAACCAAAGGTCTGGAGGCCACCCAGGAGCAATGTCGGGCGGCCATCGATAAGACAATGGTAGAGTTCGAGTCGAAAATTTACCTGGCAGATGAGACGAGTGGCGATGAATCGGACGACTTGGAAAATGGTCAAGCTGCAGGTCCTAAGATGGCTCAGGACTCTCATCAAAGTCTGTTGCAAGGTTTAGTCCAAGCCAGCGCAAGGCAGCAACAGCAACTCGATAAGCTGGTGAAGAAAATCGGGGCCATGTCAGTCTCTTCTCCTCCTCCAGGGCGTGATGCGGCGAGTTCGACAGTGCCGGCACAAGAACCGGCGGCTTCTCATCGACGGGCTGACGACTTGAAATCGGAGGGGATCCCTAGATGGTTCCAGACCATTCTCCAGACTGCGACTCCAGCGGCAGGCACTTCTCTCGGCAGTCTCCCGGTAGACACAGCTACAGATGCTTCGGCTACCCTACGTGGACCAACTCCAGCCCACTGCTGTGGTACGAAACATACTGTTTGTGAAGTTTGACTTGGAACCATTTTTCTTAATTGACTCTGTGAAGGACCGTTCCGTAGAAGACGTGGTAAGCGCGAACTTATGTCTGCTCGAGTCTCTTGTGTCGAAGGATGAGACCGATGCCATGAACTATGTTAAACATGTATGCTTTCTGGTTGATAAGTCCAAAATTCACTCTTCAGCAGCCCTGGTGAAATATGACTTAGCTGTGAGGGACAGGGCGGAGTGCCTCTCCTCTATTTGTTATGGTGTGCATGAGTACGTGCAGCGCTACTTGGGCCCTGACACACTGCAGCCCTCGACCGCACAGAAGGGATCTGATTGTAAGCCAATTTTGTCTAGGCCTAACAGGCCCTGGGGTTATTGCTGGTTGTTTCATGAGGGCAGGGTGTGTCCTAAAGGTCCTGCTTGTCCTAATAAGCATGTTTGCACTTGCAGAGGATCGCACAAGATCCCCGATTGTCCGAAAACGTCTAAATAGGTAACTGCGGAGGCTCCTCATGTGCATGGCAGAAGTCAGACTTTGTCAACAGCGGTCCCGCAGCGAATGATATTTTCTGACGTCTGTGTTTGTGATACTTCAGACTGTTTGGACACTGACAATGTCTCTCAGGATTTAATTGATTTCTTTGTGCCTGAATTGTCGTCTGGCTGTGACAGTCTAAGTTTATCTGAATGTGTTAACACCAAGCTGAGTCTCCCTTCGCTGCGGAGTTCAAAGATGGCGGCGAGGACTTCCGGTCGCCGTGTGTTGGTGCTTTTGAGGATGACATTTTGGACTCTACTGATTATTCTGGACGTGTTGCGAGTTTTTTCTCGCCTGTGTGGTATGTAGACAACAATATTGCGCCAGCTCATACTTTTTGTGTAGGTGAAACTTGCAAAAATCACGATTTATCGGGGGTCAACTGCCAGTTGAACCCTTGCAATGTGTATCGCGAGGCCTATTGCCACTGTACGGGTGTTGATGTCAAAGCTGACTACATTTTTCACGCCGTCTCACGGTGAGTAAAAATTGTTGACGATAGTTTTTCAAACACTTACTCGTGTGCAAATTACTCTTCGATATTGTCAGGTGAGGCCAGATCTCAGATGGATCAGATTGTTGATATGGAACTTAATGCTGGTAAGCTGAGTATTGCGGAGTCTCCTCCTCAGTGTGTTCACTCCTTGGGGGCGGTCATTAAACCCACATGGAAAATACGACCTATTACAGATTGCAGTAGACCAGAGGGTCATTCCATTAACAGTTATATGGAAAATACTTTTAAAAAAATTTTCCTATGTGAGCATTACGATGTTACTTCTGACTTGTGTGTCAACAATTACATGTCTGTTGTTGACATTAAATCTGCCTACAGATCGATTAATATCCGTCCTGAGGACAGGAAGGTTCAGGGCCTTCTATGGGATATGAACGGACGGGGCACCTTCCTCACTGACAACTGCCTGTGTTTTGGTGCAAAATGTGCACCATACGTGTTTACTCAATTCACAGAAATTATCATCAGATGTATGGCCCGTAGGGGCTTTTCCGGAGTTTTTGGGTATATTGACGACTTTATCGTCGTTGGTTCGTCACTCGAGGAATGTGCCCTTGCGACCAAGGTGGCCCTCTTGGAGTATGTAAGGTTTGAGGTTGCCTGGGAAAAAATGATTCCTCCCTCGACATCTGTGATTTATCTTGGTATTGATATAGACTCCGTAGCCATGGAGTTGAGGCTTCCACAGAAAAAACTTTTGAAAATCAAAAAATGTGTTTCAGATTTTTCAGAAAGAAAGTCTTGCTCGAAAAGAGATTTACAAAGGCTTGCGGGTTCATTATCACATGCAAGCACTGTCGTTAGAGGTGGTAGGACCTTCACTAGAAGGATCATTAATCTCTGTAACTCTCTGAGTGGTTGGGACTCTACTTGCAAAATACCAGTATGGTTATTTGATGACCTTAATTGGTGGTCCAAGTTTCTCCGTATTTTCAATGGGACCGCCAGGATGGTAATTGACTCTGATAACCTGGGTCCAGTCTGTACTGACTCATCCCTTACGGGTTTTGGGACTACCTGGGGAGATGATTGGGTTGCTGGGACCTGGGTCCCTGATGCTACCACCAGGGGACTCTTCCCCGAGGCTCATTTTTCCATGGGCCCCTCTGATTACGACTCATCCATGGACATCAATGTTCTAGAACTGTGGCCGGTCCTTTGTGCTGCAATGCGTTGGGGTTGGTCCTGGAGGAACTACAAGGTGCGCTTAAAAAGCGATAACACTCAAGTGGTGTGCATGATCAACACGGGCAGGTCCCGTAGTGTACGTGCCATGTTCTGGCTACGTGAACTGTTTTGGTTGAGTTTTGTTTTTAATTTTCACTTGACTTGTGCACACATTGCTTCTGATAAAAATGTAATTCCAGATTATCTCTCACGTTTGTCGTCTTCAAAAGTGCCTCCCCTAGGTAGTTTCTTACTGTTTGCACATTTGTGTTGTTTCAGCGCTACAGGAACTTCGCGACAAGGTGCGTTACTATCAGGACACATGGATGGCCCCTAACACTGTGAGAACTTGTAAGTCGCAATGGCGCCATTATCTTCATTTTTGTGAAATCTATGGCCTTACCCCCTTGCCTACGCCGGTTGATATTGTTTGTATTTATTTAGCTTATATGGCTGAGACCCTGTCTTATTCGTCCATACAAAACTATTTGTCAGCCTTGTGGACCTTGCACAAAATTAATGGGTTTGACCATGTGGCGCCATCAGATTTTCGCATAATTTCAACTTTGAAGGGCATCAGACGTCATTAAAGCGATTCACGCTCGCAAGCCCCTACTATGACTGTTAATCATTTATCTGTGATTTTTTCTTCATTAGATTTCTTAGTAAGTGAGGATAATATTTTTTGGTTGTGCCTCATCTTAGGTTTCAGAGGGCTTTTGCGTAAGTCTCATTTGTTCGACAAAGACTCCTGTATCTTAATCAAAGATGTATCATTTTTTGACTGGGGCGCCTTAGTGTGCATCCGTCGTTCTAAGACGATTCAGGTTAAGGAAAGAGCATTACAGATTCCGTTCGCAAGGACATCTAATCTGAAGTTTTGTGTTGCTCACCATGTGGGGGTTCGTTTTTTATTTGGACCTACGAGTCCTGACTCCCCCCTTCTGTGTTATTTCTCAGGTTCTTCCTTCAAAAACTGTACCTATTATTGGTTTTCCAAGAAATTGTCTACTGTTTGTCAGCGATTATCGCTTCCTAATTACACCTCCCACTCCTTACGCCGTGGTGGTGCAACTGCCCTATTAGGAGCAGGGTTACCTATTTTTGATATCAAGCTATGGGGTGATTGGTCTAGTAATTGTGTTTATCAATACTTATCAAAGACTCTTCAAGAGAGAGTTGTTACTGATTATGAAGTATCTCAGACCCTATTTTTTTAGTCGTTTGGCGGTTTGGCGGTGGTTTGTATCACTTGTGTGTAAATCCAGTATATTTGTATACTTCGGATGTATAATAAATTATATATTTACCGCCACTCCTGCCTTGCTTGGGTCATGATTTGGGCGGGATAACTCCCGCAACGGAAGTTATCCGGGTAAATCGCCAAGACCCCACTGCGCAAACTCGAAGTATCTTTTTCACCGGCACTCATCGAGACCGGATCGAAAAAAAATTTCTTGTTTCCTTTTTTCCTCTCGGTGGTTTGTATCACTTGTGTGTAAATCCAGTATATTTGCATACTTCGGATGTATGATAAATTATATATTTACCGCCACTCCTGCCTTGCTTGGGTCATGATTTACTGCAATGCTGTGCTTGGTAATGATTTCAACAGAATCATCTTCATTATAATGCCATATGTGAGCATCTACCCACTCAATATTTATGGTAAATATGTTCTTTAAGATCTCATGCATGCCAAGCTGTAATGATCAAAGGGAAGTCACGATGTCTGGGCATATGTTGAAACCAGTTCCATGACGGAGTATGACCCCACCCTAAGTAAAAGATTATTTACAGTACACAGTGCACACTAAGATATAGTCAGGATAGATGAAAACTGACCATTGAGATTCGCATGCTGATTTCGATTGGATAAATAATTACAAAACCAAGAGCAGGTTGTATACCTAAGACCAGCATTATAAACTAAACTAGTTTCTGTGTATTCCTGACTGCACACTGTCTGAGCATATTGTTCCATTGGGTGGGCATGGATTTTGTTGATGTGGTCTGCTGAATGGGGTCATCAGGTACAGCTATGTTATAAAGGCAGGTATACATGCCAAGCAACACTATGCAACTTGGCAACACCTCAGCACTATTGGACATACTCTGACGCTGGCAACTGATTTTTTATTTTTTTATTATGCACACAATTCACCCCGAGGGATGGTCTTACATTATGGTAGTATATTGATCAGCTCACAGGGCCGGACTGCTGAACAATGTCTACACATATGTGTAAGGCAACCTATACCTTACCACTGAGTATCTGTGAAGTAGTTATGAGTATGAGATGAGATGGCATAGTAGAACAACAATGATGTATAGTGACGAAGAACAATTCCTATAACCATGAAGGTCATTACATGGCAAAGCACTCCGAAATATGTTTTGTTTCTTAATTCCCTATGTTAATTTACACATACTCTCTTGCTCTTAAGGCTTTCTTGAACTCTGTTTTACTCTCTAGTCTTTATTTGTCCTCAGGTAGGTCGTTCCATAGCGATTGGTCTTGTACTGTCATTCTGCTCCCCTACTTTAGATTGTTTGGTGCCCTCTACTCCTTCTATGTTTTCGCTCTGCCATGTGTTTTTATCACTGATTTCTCTCAAGTATTCCCTTTTCATATACCCTGCTAGTAACGCTCCTCTTCTATGTTCAAGTTTAGATACACCAGCTATGCGATGTAGGTCGGCGACAGCATGCACCATGGCCCCATATAATAGATGGGGCCATGGTGCATGCTGTCGATGACCTACGATGACCTACATACATAGCTGGCTTTCTTTAGTTGTCTAGACAGGTGGCAATTAGTCGTTGATCAACTCCACTGTTCTGCTGCCTAGATGTGAAGATGTGATGCAAGGCTGGGTACATAAAAGTTTTATTAGTAAAATATTTTTATATTTGGAGTAGTATATATTTAGAAGTCATTCCTCACAATTGAGAATAATTTGTCTGATTATATAACAGATGGAAACTTGTTGATGTATGCCATGATCTTGTTATCATAACTAGTAATAAGTCTTTCTACATGGCAGAGCAAAATACTCAAGATAGCTGCAGAAAGATACATAATTGATATAAAGCTAATCATCTATCAATAAATGTAAAGAAAACCAGATTAGTCTATCATGGCTGTAAGAGGAAAATCCAAATAAAGAATAGAGGCAAAATTTACTTAGATGGTCAGGAGATCACTGTTGCAGAGGAAATCAATTATCTTGGAGCGATGATTGATAGCAATTTAAATTTTTAGAAACACGTTAACAAATCAATTAAATCTATAAGCGATAAATGGCATATATTTGGAAATTCAGGAGATTCCTAAGCCAAAACACAGCTATTACAGTCAAATTCTTGCAAAATCCTATCGCCTTTCATTGCTCCTTCCTGTTCACGAGCAGCACTGAGAAAATGAGTACAAGTGTAAATTGCTGCATTTATTGGTAGAGACAGCTATCAGAAATCCTCATTACCCCTATCCCTGGATAAAAGGAGAGTCAAGCCAGAGTGGGCTAATAAAATTTATTTGAGTTTTATGAGTTCTTATTGATATGAATAAGGAATACAGTTATTACAATGAATTATCAATAAGTAGAAATATGAATAATTGACATAGTGGTTGTTTGTGGTCAATTATGAAATACAGTAGATATAATAAGTGAAATAATGGTTACTTATTATATGAGGTACTATAATAATACAATAAGATAGCCAAGAAGCCATAGTAAAAAGGGAGAGGTGGGAGGGAGAAAAAGGAGATTAGGGGTCGGAGAGGGAGTTTATAAGAGTCTTATTGACGTCTCTTGTGTTTGAAGCCTTGATATACCTCCTGTGGGCATCTGAGCTCCAACCACATTTTCACTGTATATCAAGTTCAGGCACTCCGGCTTGAAATGCCTGGTTGGAGGCAGCCTTACGCAGGCTATGGAGGGTGAATGCCCTCTTAGGATGCCCGGCAATCTAAAGACAATTTTCCCAGTCTTTAGTGAGGGCCCATGATGTGATCACATTGCGTTCCGGCGTCATAAGGAATGGTTCTTGTCGGGAGGCCATAGGGACCGCCCGTAGCATCCGTCTGATCGTCGTCACTGGGCAGGACCTCAAGTCTGCCGCTGGCTGCAGCGACATTATCTTTTCCTCGCCAACCCGTTGTAGATTCTTGCCCGCCTTGATCCTTACCATCACGTGGGTATCCCCGACGGTCACATCTCCACTTGACAAGTGGCGTGCCGGGTCATACTTGCAGGCCGACGGCGACGCTACCTCGCTCTGCCTCAGGGCCGCGTAGTAGATGATAAGCAGCGCCACTCTGTTAGTTATCCCCACGGGTGTGTCCTGGAGGCTGGCTAGGACAGTCTGCAGGACCTCCATTGGCACCAGAGGTTTCACGTTTGGGACGTACTGCCTGTTTCGGTGCATGGTGTTGAGGGCGCGCCTGACCCTGAAATCCTCCGTAGGGGCCACATCGCCGCCCATGAGCCATAGGTGTGTCCAGACGTGTGACAGATGGTTGGACACAGTCACCGGAGAGGGGGCGTGGTTGGCTACTTACTTGAGGTATGCCGTTGTAAAACGGACCGTGGGGGCCTGGGGGTCGGCTCCCATCCTGTTGCAGAATGCTAGGTAGGTCCTACCTTCCTCAGGTACACGCCTCTGAATGCCAGACAGATGCCCTTGTCTGGAGTAAGCATAGCGCCGGATCTGCATGTCAAACAGAGTACAGGCACAAATGAGGCATGTGTGCAGAGTATGATGGGATACAGTCAATGTTTCTTAATAAAGAACGCCTTATCATAATCCCAGGGGGAAAGGTGGGCATGGCTGAGTGAGTCGGCAACGGTATTCTGCACGTGAGAGAACACGAGGTCAACCTGTAGGCATGCCTGGGTCATCCAGGCCTGGCGAGCGCATTCTGCAAGTACAGAGTTCCAGGCACAGCCGGAGGTGAGCGACTGCACCGTACCTAGATTATCACAGAATACCTCGACCCTCGTGCCACGGTCGCGGTCACTCAGGAAAGTCTGGAGGGCATATATGGTGTTCAGTGCCTACAGTTCCGATATGCAGGTCACTGGGTCATCGATTGGGCACACCTGTCTGGCATATGAGTAGCAGCCATCGGTGCCCCCCACTCCTGAGAGACAGGCATCCATGGTAATACACTTGGTGGGGGGCCTGCGCGGGATGAGGGCATGGCCGTTCCAGCCATGGGCAAACTGCATGAACCAATCGAGGTCCTGCTACATCTCTGAGTTAATGTTGATATAAAACCTGTTCATTGCCCGTAGGGCCTCAAGCAACTTACTGACGAATGCCCAGGCCAGGCGAATACACTTAGAAACATGGAGCACTTTACCTAATACAGATTGTGTTTTAGATTTTAGTTCTTGCCTCTCCAGTAATGAGAGGAAAGAACTAAAACAAAGTCTAAATGTAAAAGTTGATGTTATTTGCAATCAAATCTCAGGGATCAAAGAAAAACTTGCCGAAGTTGAAAACAATCAAGTAAAGGGGATATCAGAGATAAAACAACAACAGGATGAGCTTCAAAAACAAATACAAGAAAAGAATGCCAAATTTGAAAGTAAATTTACCGAAATTGAAAGCAAGATTGCACAGATTCCAAAAAACGCTTCAAGAGAGGGGGGTAACTCCGACCCAAACAGATTCCACTCACGTAGGTTAAACCTCTACATTGAGGGACTGCGCTCAGCTGTAAATGAGGATATTTATGAAAGTGTTCTGTTTGTGTTGGGTAAGATTGATCCAGATGTTGAAATAAGGGACATAAATTTTGCGACACGGATCCGAAGAAAAGGCAATTATTAGTATGCTTCTCGTCGGTTCGTATGCGTAACCACATTCTACGAAGTAAAAGAAATCTGAAGGGTCAGGCTTCATTAACCCCGATGAAGACGCCGAAACACGAAAAGCGAAAACAAAAGCATGCCTGATAACCTCATTCTGTAGGAAAGAACTCCTCAGAATAGCATTGAAAGGAGAAGAATTCAGTATCGAAAATAAATGGTACAACGCCAGGAAACCAGAGCAAATCCCTACGAAATACTTACCTGAAACATGGCAACCAAATTACAAAAACCACAAAAGAAATACTGACCCTATACATGTGCCATCGTTCTCCCAAAACAAAACCACGAACAACACGGACACTCAGAGTGCCCCCCCTATACCTAACATGACTACACTCCGGACTGACGAAAGCCCAACAAACTGTGAAAAAGAAATGGTTATTAGCGCAAACCAGGTCACAATAATTACTGACGTACACGCACCTCTAGCTGGTAATAACAACAATGAAACTACAAGTTCAATGCCTAAAGAAGACGCTGTACCTGCCCCCCTAGTAAATGAAAAACCCGACATTGATTGGTCAAATGACTACCCTTCACTAAGTGAAACAAGCACAAATGTCGACATTGCTCAAGGGGCGGTAGGACCAACAGCAAATTCCCCAAGTAAACAAAAACATTGTCAAAGACTAAAACGTGCGGGTATTGTCTTCAAGGGCCCTCAGACTATCCTAAGCAACTTTTACCCAGTAGAGGTAAACCTGAATGGCGAACGATATAAATCAAGCAAGCACGCACTGCAGTGTGAGAGGGTAAAGTTATGCGGTCATAGAGAACTCTTATCACCCATAAAAAAGGCTCCTTCAGGCTTTAATGCCAAAAAGATTGCGGGCCAAACAGGCAATACACCCTTATGGATAAAAAAAAGAGATGACATAATGAAGATTATTCTGAATGCAAAATTTAGACAAAACAAGTCTCTAAAAGCAGAACTACTCTCAATACACCCCCATAAATTGATCGAGGGCACCCGCGATAGCTACTGGGGTGGCGGCGCTGACTTTGGATATGCGCTGTATGACCTTAGTAGCTACCACGGTAACAATACCCTGGGCGTACTTCTAATGGACTTGCGCACTGAGCTGAGGAGAGAGTTGCCTCAATAGGTAATAGTAGTAGTAACATACCGCCTGATCAGTTCCATATTCCATGTGAAGCAAACACTCTTAAAATGTCGCATATCCAGTACCTGATCACAGGGGACTCACGACTACGTTACATGCATCACCACTTATCCCAATGAAGAAATACTGATTTCAAGATCGAATATCACTCTGGCGCGAAAATACAAAAAGTAGTCAGAGAAACAGTAATGGCACTTCGGATCAAGCGAGAGTGCGGCCAACGATATGACGCGGTTTACTAAACATGCGGCATAAATAATCTGACTTCAAAGGACAGAATCACAGGTGAGATTTCACTAAAAACTTTGGATAACAGTGCAGCCGCAGCAAACATAATTGATCTCCTAGAGGATGCTACATTAGCGATCCACGCCATTTCTCCAGGTACAAAAGTTGTAATCTCTACAATCTCAATGAGGGAATCACCTCGCTTAATGACCTGGAAGGAGTGCATACCGTATACGCAGCGCGAGAAATACACCGCAACTGTCCCCATCGAAGAACAGTGCACCGATACGACAGACTACGCGACGGAGTGCATGCAAACTACCGTACCCAACGTGGAATCGCCTGACTTTTGTCCTTTGCGATTGCAAAGAACAAACATGATGGATGTCATCTTTGAAGACACCTGTTTGGGCCCAACAAGTCATCTGTACAATGCTAACATCTCACTGACTCGGTCAAATGACCTAAAACCAGCTCAAGTTATCTGTGAGGTCAAATGACCCCTAAATCAAGGAAAAGAAACTCATGGTCAAATGACCGAAAAACGGTCAAATGACCTAGTAAATCTGTGGAATATACCCAGCCTAGTGATACATGGGTCAAATGACCAAAATCTCAAAGCCATTTTGAGAGATAAATGACTGTAACAAGAATCCACTGACTCCACCTCGCTATTGCTTGGAGATTACTACGCATCTTGTCCTTGGAGATTACTGCCCCTTGTATCTGAAACCAGTTAAAATTAATATTGTGTATATATAAACGAGCTGTATTTCAATCGAAAATCGTCTAGTGAAGACACTTGCAGTGGGGTTGGTTTAGATACACAATATTACCATGATTTCGATCTGAGTGGCCGTATTCTCCACATAGTTGATGCGCAGTAATATGTGAAACCATAGTTACGGTGACAATGCTTGGTAGATTTACTCTTTGTTTCAGAGAAATTCGTTCTGAACAAGCCGGAACGGCGGGTTCAGAATGAATTTCAGAATGAACAATGAGTAAATCTACCCCCTATTGGCACTATCACTATGGTTTCATATTATTATATACCTTAATTTGGTCTTAATTCGCTAAAACTGACCGTAATTTGATGTTGAAGTGATTTGGCACAACTCTCAAACACGATGTGTATGTTAGCAGACATGCCGGATGTTGATAACCGGAAGTGATCACCGCGCAGGCGCGAATACATTATAGCGCCGCATAAATTAACGCACGGCCACCCTGCTATGCTCGATCGTCCCGTCGGACAGCTGTACTCGAGCGGTGCAGTGTATCACAGGGCTTCCGCTATTTGTAGACATCTGCGAGTTGCCCACTCGGCAAGTGTCTGTGTTTATATCGATCGTGCATAGGTATATAATAATACTCCGAGTGATAGTGAGGAATATTGTGTACAAGGAGAATACAGCCACACAGATCAAAATCATGGTAATGTTGTATTTATTGCTCACCTTTCTACTAATTATTAGGAAAAAATCTTGTAAATAATTAGAATTTGATGCAAGCACCATGCATTGTTTATATAAATAGTTCCTATAATGCCCGTCAGGTGGCCGAAAAAGCCTTATTCTCTAGCTATGCGAATCAAAAATTGAATTTCATATCTATAATTAGACTAATATATGCAAAGGATAGCCTGGAAAAAGAGGATTACAAAGATACTTGCATTTTTAAAATTGGGCAAGTAGTTCAAGAATTATGGAGGAAAATCTAGTCAAATTAGGATTGAAATTGAGGAACTCAAGTATATAGAAAACAGTAGAAGGCATGGCACCACATAATGATTAGCAAAGATGAACAGATTTATCACAATGACATAGGCAATTATGGCATAGGCACGGAATTGTTTAATTCATTCAGTTTTGTGTGAAAAGCTTTTTTTAAATTCAAATTGGTGCTTGATCAAGTTCATTTGGTCATAGAAATTTCGTGCTAGTACTAAAATGAAGCCCCATATGTCCTTTGATTGGCTGAAATAGTGTTTTGGCACTGAAAGGGGCAGAAGAAGCAAATGGCTGAAATAAACACTGTGTCTGACAGAGTAGGTGCCATGGACAAGGCTGTAGGCCCAGGCCAATTCCTTTGAAAACAAGTGAAAAATCTAAATGAATTATTTCTCCATTATTCTTATATCTATATTCACAGGAAAGCCCTGAATCTCAGCTTTCAGTAGGTGTATTTTGATAGTAGATGTAATAAACCGCTGCTTGTTGGGAACCATTTGAAGAACAGTAAATGAGATATTTGTTGTTTGTCGCACTGAGTGGTGGCCGTGCGCGCGTTGCTTTATTCTCTTAGGAGAATACAGCTTTCCGTATTCTACTCAGTAGCAATCTGTAGGCTCCATAAGCTTAGTATGGAGGCTCTGTATTGGTTGGGTAATAAAAGGGAATGTATATATTTTCAGAATTGTATCATTCTGCTGGACAGAGAGAAGTTTGAAGAGTGCAAGGTAGGGGGGATTTGAGGTTTTGTCCCCCATTCAGCCCTGAGATACCACATCCCGAAAGACGAGAGTGGGAAGCCCAGCACCCACTGGATTAGGGCTGGAGAAAGTAGGTCCGATACCAGTGGGCCCACTGGGCTTGATACCGTTCAGATGATTCACCCGCCAGATGACACCAGGGCAGGGTGTTTGTCAGCCCAGGTTGGCAAGTCTTCGCCGCCCAACATCTCATCTGATCAACCATCTGAAGACTGGCAAGGATGATATATCATTTTTACATGAAGGCATTAGCGAGGCTAGTCCTTCCTTTTTCTAAAACTTTCCTCAATTCATCTTTTCTAATTTCACATTTTTTATTACTCCACATTTTTGCTCCACACTTTTACACAATGGTATACTAGTCACACGCTTCGACCTCACACAGGTAAGCCAACTCAACCTGCTCACTATGTCTTCCAGGAAACCAAGCTGGAATGAGCTGCACTGGGATCATTGAATGTGCAGGAATATCTTCGGGGATTGCTCCGCATGTCCAATGACCCTAACCCCCTTGACCTGCTGCATGCCTCTCATGACCCATCTGTCCACCCTTGATGCCTTCCTAGGACTGTGTAACTGTTGGATCCTGTATATACTGGACATGTACATGTATTATTTATCTATTTATTTTTTTTGTATATTTATATTCATTTACATTGTATACTTTATATTCATTTGCTTATTTATGTGTTATTATTTAAACCTTTAAACCTAATAACAATTGTTTCCTCCATTTATGTAGGTATTCTCTATTGTATAACCATTGCAGACTGAAAACCCTACTTAAGGGGACACTCCCCTTAAGCAGGATTTTACTGTATATATATATCCCCACAAAATTGTCTGATATATATGCTTAGGGGTGAGATAGTAGGATACTAAGTGCTTCCTTGCAAATCTTGCCTATGATTATTAGATATCAAATCTAGGTATGATTATTAGATGTTCTCGTCATTACTTTATCAGAGTCAGTTCTGGTCTATATTCTTTTTATGTCAAGTGTCTAAAGTTGCTTTTAGTGGTAGACTGCGTTAGGGGAACCTAAAACTAGTGTCAATGACCAAGGATTTGTTGACATCGCCCTGAGCATTGCTGATATCACTAGACCTTAGCAAAAAAAAATCTTATTGTGGTCTCACTAGACATTAGACTTCATTTTGTCCATTCTTGCTTGCACTTTTGGTGCCGCCTTTTATTTCTGTCTAATACTTTTGTCACGAAACTAGTGAAACAGGTTCATGGTATGTAGATTTGTCTAATTCTTATTTTTTGGGTCTGTCTTTTCCTACGGGCAGCTACTTGTGTTGTCATGAAACTAGACAATCCCAATGTCTGTATGGTGTCACAGACATGTCACGAAACTAGTGAAACAGCCTCCAGAATATTTAAACAACCCTGTTTAAACAACGCAACTTTATTGAGACCCTTGTCCATATTGCCATGGTTAGTCCTAATCAAAATCATTCAGTTATTACAATTCTTAATTTTTTAAAACTACTCCCTGATGTAATTAGAGAATACTGGCTTAGGCTATGTGAAGGTCGTTTTGTACGTGGTCCTAGCTCCAGTTGTACGTCCTGAGCTCGTAGAGCGAAGGACGTACAACTGGAGCTAGGACCACGTACAAAATGACGTCAATCATAGCCTAGACTGTATTTTATTTATTATATACCCTCAAATCGGTATAATTAGTTATATATTTAACTAATCGCCATCATCAAAGTTTCCGGGCACAGCATCGTGTACTCGATTCGTGGTTTTCACAACAACGTCGCTCTTGTGCTGATCACAAGCCTGGAGTTTGTGACATCATCAACATGCCGATCTCCATACACATTCTTTTTCTTATTCTATTAAGGCTAATGGCAAAGTATATGCTGGGCGAGTGAGCTGTATTTAGCTTGTTGCTGACTGTTCTACTATAGGAAAGATTGAGATCTGTCCACAACCAGCGCATTGTTATCACACTGCCTCATTTGAGTCACTAACTTAATATTTGCGGAAAACAAACCGGAGCGATGCAGTGTCTCCCGTTGTCGCTAGGGCAATGACGTCATTGATTGTTTACATTTTGCAAGCTAACTGTCGGACCTAGGACCAAGGGGTTCGGACCAAGTACTATACAATGTCCAACGAAGCCTAGACTGCATACTTTTTATTATATACCCTCAAATTGATAGAATTAGTTAGATATTTACCAAAACGCCATTGTCTAAGTCGCCGGGAACAGCATCCTTACATATTGTGATGTCAACGGTTTGTTTTCATTTTGCGATCTAACCTGTTTCAATGGTGTCTGGCGCTATGGCAAGCCTATCTTATCTAAATGTTTAACCTCGTATTTCGATGTTTTATATTTATTTATGTACTTATGTACCACATCCACAGGTTTTAATCATGTATATTTATGGTCGATACTTAAACGATGCCTTACATATTTTTTCGCTGGTTCATATGTGAAATATACGGTTGGGAACAAGCTACATACTTCCTGTTTCGCGCACCCGGTGCCCGTACACTGAATTTCGTGCACATAGATATAGTATCCAAACATTACTTACATACAGTATAGGCACTAGTTTCGTGCACAGGTATATAATAAATCACGATCTGTTCTGGTCTAAATGCCTTATATGTCATAGATTGCTCTAAATAGCAGACCTGGTTAAAGCAAACTGGCTTGAAAACTAGTGTCAATCACAATTGTTGACGTCATTCCAGAGCACTGCAGATGTCACAAGACATTACCAGTGAAGAGACATGGCTTTGAACACCCATTCTGCTCTAAACCACATTCTATTTGTGATACCACTCATTGGCTTCATCAATTCAACATGCCCAAAAACCTACCAGGATTCTGGAGTTCCAGGCTT
This sequence comes from Alentia gelatinosa, assembly GCA_950022655.1. Taxonomy (NCBI): domain Eukaryota; kingdom Metazoa; phylum Annelida; class Polychaeta; order Phyllodocida; family Polynoidae; genus Alentia; species Alentia gelatinosa. The sequence goes on from OX465581.1 coordinate 122,813,481, forward strand.
CTTCCTCCCCTTTGGACAAGGTCTTGACTCCTTTGTAGTTGTAAATGATTCTGCATCTCCAACTCCGTACAACCCTCCAGATTCTGTGGCGTTTGATTTTGGTAACCCAGATGGTAAAGTATTACAGGTAGGTTTTATAACAATATCAATGATATTAGTAACAAAAAAGGACCCATGTGTTTGGCAGTAATGAATATCATATCGAACCCTTAATACTAATTTGTGTTAACAGTGATGGGCTATGCAATGGGTCCCTGTATGACTGCACAACAGGGAATAGCAACTCCTCGACGAGAGCAATCAACGGCACTGAAAGTGGATAGGGTATAGTCACATTTCATAAGTGGCATTGCTGTTGAGGTACCCCTGCCATTTGCTATGCCTACATAGTGAACAGAATATTTAAGAAATCAATATTCGATGAATAATTTGATAGTTCCAAATTATTCCTCATGTTTTTCCCACATTTCAGTTTTATTTGATGTCTCTGTGTGTATTTCTTACAAAATTACAGTATCCAACTCTGCAGCTCTTACTTATAAGACATAGAAGTGATGGCCCAGTGTCAACACTGCACGAAAACCACTAATTTATTCATAAATACGCCATCGCGGAAGTGCATGATGTGGCTGAATATTGACTTGTTTTCATATATATATATAGGCCCAGGCCTTATATACAGACTCGTCTTGGCTGTATTTCACACCCGGCGCATATGAGAGGAAATATCCTCTCCCCCCTCTGCCTCCCGCCCCTTGTCACATGACAGTTTGTTTGTTTGTTTGGGTAGTTTAACATCCAATTTGTTCAATTAGAATCACACAATGAGTCAACCAATCAAAAGCGTTGATCCCGGTTATGCAGATGAGGTCACGGCAACGACCGGCTTCCCGTTTCTCTCTATTCCATGGTCGCTTTGCAGTGGGCATCAGGGACCTGTTTCACTAGTTTTGTGACATATCTAGATGGCGTCTAGATGGTGTGCCTGGTTTCATAAGAACTAGACATTAGACTTTGTTTTGTCCATTCTTGCTTGCACTGTTGGTGCCGCTTTTCATATCTGTCTAACACTTTTGTCACGAAACTAATGAAACAGGTCCATGATGTGTCTAGATTTGTCTAATTCTTATGTTTGGGGTCTGTCTTTTCCTAAGGGCAGCTACTTGTGGTGTCATGAAACTAGACAAACCCAATGTCTGTATTGTGTCACAGACATGTCACAAGACTAGTGAAACAGGTCCCTGGTTCTCAAGCTACACCTCGTCTACCTACATTCAGATAGTGTAATGCTTCTCACAAAGGAGTGGGTCACTAGTGAATTATGAAAATCAATAGATGGTTGAAGAAGACAAACAGAGCATGTTTTTCTTTCCTTAAATATGCTACAGCTGATAAAATATGTTTTAAAATTTTGTTATGATCAATACCACTAAACTGCAGGGTTGAGTATTGTAATGCTGTAAGAAATGCATAGACATCAAATAAAAACTGAAATGTGGGGAAAAACACGAGCAATAATTTGGAATTGTCAATTGAATTTTGATTAAATTATTTATTAAATATTGATATCTTAAATATTTGGTTTACTATGCTTGCATATCAATGGGAAGGAACACCACAATGGCGATGCCACTTATGAAAAGAGACTATATTCTCCACTGTAAGTGCCATTGATTGTTCTCACTGTTGTGATTCCCATTCCCATTTACTCGCCATACTAGTTAAATGGGTCCCGGGTAGGTGATTAGAACCACAGATTTGAGACATGGCAGCGCATCAACCTAATTGCACTGCATATCCTCACAAAACATACCTTTAGCAAAAGGTTTGGTGACGACTGTGTTCCTTCTGGCAGAATTGTCGGGCCTGCTATCCAGGCCCCTCTCGGCACGTGCCATAGACATACCCGGTCCTCTTCACCGAGTTGAACTTTAGCTCAGTGATGGCCTTACTGGTACCTTCCTGGCTCCGGTAACTGACATTAGATTCCGAGGGTAAGCAGAAACTTACCAATGGGGTCTTTGGGTGATTAGAGACCCCAGGAGTATCACTGAACAAACCTGGGAAGTTCCTCCTTTCGGGCATTCTCGAGAGGTAGTGTACTGAGGCCAGACGGTTTAGGTTTGACGGCAGGGGTATTTTTCTCCCCAAGCGTTGGGTAGCCCGGAGTCATCGACTGCATGATATATACAGGTATGGCCCAGGGGCCCGCTGGCGGAGAACCAGGGCCCCGTTGAATAAAAAAATTAATGATAAAAAAAGTCTTACAAGTCTCAACAGGTGGCAACTGTAGTATAATATAAACTCTTCTGGAGGTGGCAGGCATTGGACAAGAGGATAAAATGAACAATCGTGAGTGGTGTTGAATAAAAAATCATTCATTTTGAAAATATTGTTTATTTATCGTTCAAGTCTCCTCGCGGACGACCACGTTTTCAGCGTCGTAGCCGATGTCAAACTCTTTTTTCATGCACTAAATCCATTCCAAATTAAAAGATATTTTCAACAGAGATTTCTATTCATATTTGATACATGTGTAGGGGTCAGGGCAGTCGAGCAGCGTTGTTTCACTTTAGAACTAGGTGGCGCGAGAGCTGATCCTTGCTGTGCGGTATGGCCGGCGGACCCGCAGTATGTAAATGCTGCGGGTTCACCCGCATTACGTAACTCGGCCGCTATATAAGGTCGAGTCCACAGCAGGTTGATAGGATTTCTCACGGTGCCTCTTTACGGAGTGAAGTCTGAAGCCTCACGAGTTGGTTAGGTTGTGTTGAAACACCTTTCAACGTTGAAGAGACCAGTATCTCTTCCCGCGCTAGTTGGTGCCCCGTAGCATCAACGAATTGTGTATTACTTCCAGTAATAAACGAACGGTAAACTGAAACTGTCCGGAGTCTGGTTTTCTATTCGCGGTTAAGTGGTAGTTGGTAGATCTCGGATCTCCCTCCCTTCTCCAGTGGGTAAAGCCGAACCCACCTGTATTGGCACGGAAAGTACAGGGTAGCGACTAGTCTCGGAACCTCTGGTCGGCTGACGATCGCGGAGAGTGGTAACACACTTTCAGCGACTAGAGGGTAACCGCTACACATGTATACTAAATTTCAACAAATATTAACGATTTAATCATTTTTTTATGAAATGTTTGAAAATTACTGAAAATGTGTTGTGGTCCCCATGGATATAGGTCAATTATACGATCATTCTACGATAATTGAATGATATTAGTCACGGATGACAGTGCTCACATGGACGAGCTACACTGAAAATAAATTGTCGTTTATTTCTCGTCCATCCTTCAATATGTCTTATCGTCCAGCCTCACGGTTGACAATTTGGCCTGCCTGTGGCCCATGAATGCTACAGGGTCCATGCCAAATCTGGGTACCGCACTTCCAGATTCACAAACTTCTCTCAGAGTGTCAGTTTGTCCACGCACCGTGCCACCTTCGGGTTACAGTACATAAGAGTGTACTGTCTGCATGGCTACCTCCGAGCTGACCTCCGAGTCAGGACAATATTACTCTACTCGGCCGCCCGTTAGTCCGTGTAGACCTGCCTGCATGTGGGAGGTGACATCGGGCCAAGAGTACAGGCGTCAAGTTAGCCTGCCTCCCTCCGCCAACAATGTCCCCAGGCTGGGCGCCTGGCTTAATTTTTAACGGTTCCTGGTCTGACTTGCCGCCATACTTTATTCTGTATGCTAAATCAATGTGGGGGGTATATGGTGTGAATATGACATATTTCTTTTCTACAATATACAATGAAGTAGACCCTGACTCGGGCCAAATCTTTGTTTACATGTAACCGCACATGCGTGACACACTGGTAGTTGGCAAGTTACACACATAATCTAAGAACCAGCGAACCGCCATTATCGCGCTGCATGCTGGGATACACCGATGGGAATTCCAACCTAAAAGGGCAGCCTTTCACAATCCCAGTTTGAGAGCCTGAGCGCCCTGGCCCTGGCAACAACAGGACGTACTACAGTCTATCAGTTAATCTCCACTTGGATTTGAGTAGAGGATTCAGATGCGGTAACACTAACACTCTATGAGGCCACTCCCCCACATGAGCAGTCTATCAACGATGTTATTCTTTTTGTTTTGATCCATGTGTCCACCACGTGGGTCAGTGGTCACGTGGGGTATGACATCATGGGGTATGACAAATGTGTAACAAATGTCAACACAGCTTCCCCACAGAACCTCAAAAGTAGCAAACATGGATCCATTTAATGGTGCCATCCTAGTGGCCGTTCCTGTGGTGACACCCCTTCTCTGAATTGTACTGTCGGCACAGCAGCTCACGGCCTCGGCTCTGATTGGCCATTCTGCACTGTCGTACTCGTCATGGCGAGATGTGCTCACTCCTCCTGAATCTGCCCGTGGTCAGCCCAGGAGAGCCGCCAGCCTCAATTTGGTCAAACATGTGCTTAGACCACTGCCCCATCCCGGGTCATGGTATCGAATGAGTATCAATGGAGAGCTGGGCCCCATTGAATAAAAAAATTGTTGTCGGTGAGGCTGGACGATAAGACATAGTGAAGGATGGACGTGAAATAAACGATAATTTATTTTCAGTGTAGCATAAAACTGCTCGTCCATATGAGCGCTGTCGTCCGTGATGATATCGTTCAATTATCGTAGAATGATCGTATAATTGACCTATATCCATGGGAACCACAACACATGTATAATTCTGTAGGCAAAAAGGTAAGGGGTTGGTCTCTCAACCTGAAAGTTGAGAGTTTCCAAGACAAACTTTTTTTCCAGTAATTTAAAAAAATTTCACAAAAAAAATTATTCAATTGTTAATAAATGTTGAAATTTGGTGTACATGTGTAGTGGGGCGGGAATCCAGCAGTGTTAGTAGGTTCTACGGAAGGTTGCGCGACGTGCCGATCCTTACTGTGTAGTGATTCCAGGCAACGCTGCACACAAGAGTGGCGCGGCGGGGACCGGGATTACGTAATGCTGGGTATATATACACAGCGTTCACAGTAGGTCGACAGGCTGTCCTCGCGCGTCTCTTCTACAGAACAGACCCTTGGGCCCTCACTTTGGGGGCGGGTTCTCGTAACCTTCCTGGTGGTTATGCGAGTCTTTTAGATTAGCCTCTCCAGCGTTACCTGGCACATCTGTGCTGGGGTACTGCACTTGTGGGAAAGATCTTCCAGATCTTTCCGGTAAGTAGTTGTTAATAAACATTCTTGTTTATTAAAGGCGTGTGTTGTGTTGTGTGTGACTAGGTCTGTGCAAACTAACTGAAAACCGAACCAACCTACGTGGAGTGCGTAGGGTGGGATCCTGCCTGTAACTAGCGTTCCGGATTGGGGTCATCCAACCTGCTAGACGGGCAGCGACCACCACATTGGGGCCGTGACCAGGATCCTAGGTTGCTTGCACAACCCAGGATTCTCGGTATATGCACGGGCTGGTTAAAAAACCAGGTCCCAGGCTGTAGAGGAGAGTGAGGATGGGGAATTAACTTCTCAACCAGCTCTTCCGGCCCGGAATGGCAAAACGCCACCAAACCCGGAGGGAGGGGGTAATACCCAGATGTCCGGCATGGGGAAATCTCGGAAGAGAACCGCCGCTCAGAATCTGAGCTGAACGGTCCTGAAGGAATTCAGTCTGGCGGCCGACAGCCGACATGGCCCCGCAAGGGATCTGGAGGGACTCAGTAAAATTGGGTATCAGACAAATAGTCCTGGAGAGTCAAGCACTCCCCGGGATGGAACGGAGGATACCTTCCAGGTAAACTCCGATGAGAATCCTGAAGGCATTCTTGGGCCGGAACTCTTAGCCGAGTTAGATCGGAAAAGAGAGGCTCGAGACATGTGTCAGGAATTAGAGGCTCGCAATCGAGAGATCGCTGAGGAGGTAGCTAAACTCACCATACCACACCAGGACTTTCGGTTCGCAAGACTGAGGCTCTGGCAAGGATCGAGCAACTGGACCAACATGTACATTTCATGAAGGATCAGGCTCGACGAGTGAAGACGGAATCATCCGGAAGGATGCCTACGTCACAAGCTGGCTGGAGCAATGTCAGGGATCATCTTAATTCCCCTCCCGGGAGGACAGAAGATCCTGAAAGGACCCCAATCAGATTCACATCTGGAACAAGGGGTGCAAGGACTCCGTTGGTAAGCTTCCGACTTCGGGTTATCAGAGCCCAGAACATACTAGCAAAGCTATAGCCGAGCTAGGGTTCAGCTCTTTTAACCAGGTCAGGGAGCAAGACCGGATCTTCAACTTGTCAATGGCAAGAGCCGACAAGGTTCCGAACATGCGTCTAGAAAACACATCCAGAAGGAGTGCTGTCATTCCGAAACCTTACGGAAAAGGAATGGAGTGGGAACACTGGTTCGCAGGATTTTGTGAGGATATACAGTGTAACGGCTAGAACAAAGTCGATGAATTGCCATACCTCAAAAGAGCGCTACGAGATGGACCCGGGGAAGCTGCACTTCGCGCTTTTCGCCGTTCCGGTGGTACGGAATGGGATGAGTTAGTGGAGGTAGCCTCTTACTACTGTGGTCAGCTGGTAACGCTGAATCCCAGAGGATCCAGGGTCGGGAGGAGACAACTCGTGCCTATGGGCTGGCTCTACAACAAATGTTGATGGAAGTCTACCCGGGAACGGGGTCAGATTCTCCTGCGCTGCATAAAGATCTACAAACTCAGTTTGTAAAAGGGCTTCGAGATGATGACGTGCGAACGGAAGTCATCTCAAAGTGGGAGCCTAGTATGAACTTCATGCAGGTACTGCGGATAGTAGACGGCTATGAACAATGGTGTGTACTATTCGGCAAATACGCTAATCCAGGAAAAACTTCCCAGGTTAATGTGGTAGGCTCTGCTTGGCAACAGGTAGAGGAAGAAGACACCTACGAGTGCCAGGAGGCCGAAATAGAGGATATACTCTCAAATGTTCGCTCAATGGTACTCGGAAGGGGAGTTTTCCAGAAACGGGGATGCAGACGTGGTCGAACCCCTAGCTTTGGAAGGAACAGTGATGTACCTTCTGCCGCAGAGGCAAAACCCAAACATGCGGAACCAGAGGAGAACTCTTCCGAGGTAATGAAGTTGTTGGCTAAAATCAACGAAAGACTGGGCCAGATGGAGAAAAACCAGCTGGACGTCCGACGTTGTTGGCGGTGCAACAAAATGGGACATATCTCACCAGATAGTCCAGAGACCCGGAATGTGACTACAGTGGAAACACCTCGTAGTCTACCTGCGTTACCGTTTGCTTCCAGAAGTGACTCGGAAAACGGAGGGGGACTGTAGCGAGTGGCAACACTGCTGTCCAGGAAGGTGTGTGCCAAGGGACACAAACCAGTGAGATCAATAGGAAGGACTCTGTTCCGACCTTACCAGAAAAGGGGAGGATACGAAATATGGTCACAACGATCTGTAGTATCTCTCAGCCGGGCACCCCTGTCTGCAATGGCTATGTCAACGCGGATGGGACCTCGGAACCTTGTGTTCTGGTAGTTGTGGTTTAATTAATGTTGTTAATTACATAAATACGTAATATGGGGAGGACTAGAGATAAGTCTATACGTATACGTCTCAAAAGCCTTACATGAGAACATAGGGACGTCTGGTGAGAGACTTCCTCAACTTTATTAAACTTTTATATAATGTCTTGCGCCACCTAGCGGCGAAGTCAGGAACTACAGAAATATTCCTATATGATAATTACAGCACATAGTGGCCAAAAAGTGAAGTACAGAATTAACTTAATTAAACTAACGACAGTGGCGACACCTAGCGGTGAACAGATCGAAAATGAGCATTTACTAAAGGATCATGGGAAATTTAGAATGAATCTTGTTTAAGTTCACGTAGGTTCGAGGCACGCATGGTTATGTTAATGCTGCGGGAATTCGGGAATACCCTGAGAAGGGACTTCCCCAGGGAACTCCAGAGGCGACCCTCAGTCGTCATGGTGACGTCAGAGGGTCTATTCCCAGAAGCGCAGTGTATCCCAAAGACTAGCTAGTAGTATAGGGAACATCGCTTCTATCATGGCTTTCTACCTTACAGAACACTCAGCCTATATTGTGGCTTGGTAGACAGTCATGATTAACACTTTGCCATATCATGTTTAACACCAACACTCAATACTGATGTATGATGTTCAACACCAATACTCAATACCAATACTAATACGCAATAATAACACTTAATATACAGTGCGCAATGATAACACTTGATACTCAAATACCAATGTTTCAACACTAATACTTGATACAATGTCAATACTTAATACTAACACTTTATTATAACACTAGATAACTTATACACATACTTGATATCAATGTGTCTTCGTATACATCAAACCATACATATACTTCAATATCCATACGTGTACAACAATATTCATACGTATACAACATTTTACATTCTATTTTCAATATTTGATAAATCAATATTTTAATACATTTTAATAATCTTTCATCTTCAAGATAACCATATATTGTGCATAACTTTAGTTATAGCACACTAGGATGGGATCCTGCGGTTTATACGACAGCCGTCTCCTTTATGTGGGCGACACTGGTATGTGCCGGCTAGAATTCAGGGAAGAAAGATAGATCTATTACTAGATACTGGCGCAAGTCGCTCTGTGTTGAACAATGGACTCTATCAGTCTCTCAGGTTTGCCCAGGAATGTCAGGTTCCTGGAGCCTCAGCAAAGGCTGCTAATGGCACTCAGATGAGATGCTATGGCAGTGTGATTATTCCGGTCTCGGTAGGTAACATTGAATTCGTATGGGGTCCCATACTCAGTGATATTGAGGAGAGCGGGATATTAGGTTTAGATTTCCTCACCCTCTATGGAGGCTCTGTGGATCTACAAGATGGCACACTCCGACTCAAATACCCTGAGTTAATGGAGGTGGAATGTAGTTGTCGAGGGATTTCTTCAGTGATTTCTGTCCGACAAGATGTGGGTATCCCACCTCAGCAGATGGTTAACGTCCTGATAGCTGGAGAAGGAGATTCACCATGTGGCAAGGCACTATTTGAGCCAAATCCGGAATTGTTTTCCTTAAAAGGAATACAAGCCTGGGATACTTTGATCGGTAGTGCAAGAGATGGATCAATTCCTATAAGTAATCATACCTCTGGGTTGAATAAATTGAAGAAAGGTGACACATTTGGCTGGGCAACCCTAGCTCATGTAGATGGCCTAGTAGACTCCGGTCCACAGGGAATCACACCTGTTCCAATTTCCGATATAAACAGGGAAGATATAACATCTGAACCGGGAGCACTGGACTTTGAGGGAATTGATTATGAAGAAGTTTGAGTAAGTGCTATTGATTCCAGAACGGGATACATTCCAGTTCCGAGTCAGCTGCATGAAACTCTGGAAGCCTTAGTTCAGTCTGAAGACACACTAAACAGTGGGGAACGACAGGAACTGAGAGTACTTCTGGAGTCAATCTTTGCTGGACCAGGGGATCCCTTGGGAAGAACTGATTGGGTAGAACACACGATTGACACAGAAAGACACCAACCTTTCCGTCTTCCTTATCGACGGCTGCCACCGGTAAAATGGGAAGCTTTAGAAGAGGAAGTAGAAAAGATGGTGAGCCAGAAGGTAATTGTTCCCAGCGCGAGCCCCTGGGCCAGCCCTGTAGTAATGGTTACCAAGAAGGATGGTACCTGCCGGTTCTCTATTGACTACAGGAAACTTAACGGTATCACCCGGAAAAATGCCTATCCAATACCTCGGATCGATGAGAGTCTCAACTCCCTAGGTGGGAACCAGTGGTTTTGTACTCTGGATCTCCAGTCCGAATATTGGAAGGTAAAGATGAACAGTGGCGATCAACCTAAAACGGTGTTCACCACTCATCAAGGGCTTTACGAATTTACCGTAATACCATTTGGCCTCTGTAAAGCTCCTGCAACATTCGAATCCATGATTGACCAGATGTTGTGTGGCCTACAGTGGAAAAAGTGTTTGGTTTATCTGGATGACATAATCATCTTCGGAAAGAATTATGTCGAATCTAGAGAACCTGAGGGAGGTATTCGAGCAGATTAAATCCTATGGGTTAAAGCTCAAACCTCAGAAATGTAAACTGTTTCGCAGGTCTGTGGAATACTTGGGACGGATAGTTTCCGGAGAAGGAATCCGGGCAGACCCCTCCAAGTTGGAGGTTGTGGCTAACTGGCCACGCCCCCAGAATATAAAAGACATAAGGTCTTTCCTAGGATTTTGTTCATATTACCGCGACTTTATCCCGGGTTTTTCTGAAATTGCACACCCCATGCAGCAGTATGTATTACTAGATAAGCCAGGGACGCCGATAGAGATCCAATGGACTCCGGAAGCCGAACATGCTTTTCTGGGACTAAAAAGGAAATTTACGTAGACTCCCATGTTGAAGTACCCTCTGCCCCGGGGTCGGTTCATTCTTGATACTGACGCTAGTAATGAGAGTATCGAAGTGGCTTTGTCTCAGATTCAGGATTGTGTGGAAGTTCCAATAGCTTTTGCCAGCAATAGCTTAAGCAAGAGCCAGCGGGACTACTGTACCACTAAGAGGGAACTCTTAGTGGTTGTGGTGTATGTAAGAAAATATTGACACTTCCTTGCAGGTGGAGATTTCATCTTATGTACCAACCATTCTTCTCTCAAATGGCTCTTTAACTTTAAAGATGCTGAGGGAATGATTGGAAGATGGCTGGCTGCGCTTTCCAAATTCAGATTGATGAACTGCGAGATTGAGCACCGGGCTGGAAGGTCACACATTAATGCGGATTGTCTCTCAAGGAGGCCAGTGCGGAAATGTGGACATTCTGATTGCCGGGATTGTGGTGAGCATAGAGCGGTGATAGCTGCCCTATGCTCCCAGAAAGTGAAGACGCCCCAGAACTATCAGTGGACACCGGATCATGAAGCTGGTAGCAAATGGGCTCCATAGACCTACAGGGCCCGAGATTTTTGCCTGAAAACGAGAATTTAGGAATCTGTGTGGTTCAGGATGGAGTGTTATATCGATGGAGAACCATGTTGCAACCGCTTAAGCGTGCTCTGCAATTAGTGGTCCCTCGAGAGCTACGTTCCGGACTAATGACCCTATTTCATGAACATAGGAGTGCAGCTCATCTAGGACGGAAAAGGATGGTTGCCAGAATAAGGCGTCGTTACTACTGGCCTGGAATGGGTGCAGATATCCGAAGATGGATATCTGGTTTTTCCGTCTGTGGCAAAAGCAAACCCAGGGTAGGTCTCGGAAAGATGCCGCTACAGCAGGAATTGTTTGGAGTCAGGTTTGCCAGAATTGCTCTAGATATCATATCCAGTATCGAAGAGTCAGAGGAAGGGAACACCTGTATGATGGTGGTGATGGATTACTACACAAAATGTGTGCAGATCTATCCCATGAAGAATCACAAAGCTGCCACATGTGTGGAAGCTTTGGTGAGGAACTGGATGCTGCCTTTCGGAACTCCGAGTGTGCTACATTCCGACCAGGGACGGGAATTTGAATCTCAGATCTGGAAAGAAATGTGTAGGATACTGGAGATTAAAAAGACGCATACGAATCCATATCGTCCCCAATCAGATGGTATGGTGGAAAGGTTCAACCGGACATTGATCCAGTGTCTTCGAACTCTGGTCGATGAAAACCAGAAGAACTGGGATGAATTGGCGCCGTTTATAGCACATGCTTATAATGGGATCATTCATTCAAGTACGGGGTGTTCACCTAACTTACTTGTCTTTGGCGAGGAGATAGTAATGCCCACCGACATAGTCTATGGTGTTCCGGGAATGTCCAAAAGCTGCAGAGTGGCAGAACACTGGCCATGATGTCAATCTCAGGCCACGTATGTTCCGAGTAGGAGACCGGGTTGTACGGTACCACACTCCATTGGTAAATGTTAAACTCACTCCTAACTGGGTTGGACCATTTCGAATTGTTCAGGTATTGTCAGAAATGACAGTAGTGATAGAGGACAAATGGTCACGAAGGCATTACAAATCCCATGTAGCTTGTCTACGACTATGGGAGGGTAAGCGCGAAGGTTCCGGCATTGAAGTTTCACACCCTGCTACTACGCAGGATGTGTCACTGACCGCGGACCCGACTGGGAAACCAGAGAGGTCATGGGTTCAAAGAGCCGGGAAGCCGGGTGTCAAACCCCCATCCACACGGCAGAGGCAGACCCCAACTGGGAAGTCCCGGTCAAAGGTTACCGGGGTTCCGAGTGGGTGCCCGTCAACACGACGGAAACCGGGACGGCCGCTGAAGGTGATTCCTACTTACGCTAACCTCAAAGGGAAGGTGTGGGTAGAGGAAAAGCCTGACACGGCTAAGTCAGCCTGTGCTACGGATCGAGCTATGTATAACAAGCATGGTTCGACATGTAGAAAGAAGCCTAAATCAGGCTTAACACCCCACCGCAGCTCTCGATTAAAATCGAAGGCTGTGGTTAACTACAAAGAGTAGTGGTGCCGGGGTTGTCGAAAAAGACAAAGAGAAGTAATGGTACAGAGTGTAGACCATTAGCGGTCGGTGGCGTGTCAATTATACGCGAATGTTGATAGAAAAATTACCTTAGAAGTAGTATTAGAGGTAAGGTATCCAGCGTAGGCTATTTCATAGTGTGCTGAGACACCTCACTCAGCAGTTTGGAGTAACCATTAGCCAATCAGAATGCAGCATTTAGCGGAAGTGATGTCATTTGCAAATTTTAATGTATGCACAGCCAATGAGCGTTAAGTAGGTCAACTTTGAATTTGTGTCAGCCAATCACAGTGAAGTAGGTCATGCCCATTTCAGAAGTAGGTCAGACCATTTTCTATAGTAGTAATTTACTATGGGAGTCTATGGTAAGTAGGTCATCTCTGTTTGTAAATGGGTCATCTCTTTACCCTGCACCCTTTCCCTTATGATTTCATGCATGCTACCCTGACACAAAACCCATGACAAAAGACAAATACATATATTTTCACATGTATATTTTATTATTCAACAAAACCTCAGAGCATCTACTTGATCTTCCAGTTCTACAACATGTTTCTTGAGTTTTGATATTTCAACACACAAATGGTCAATAGTCTCTTCTATTTGAGAAACATTCACAGTATAGTCTTCAGACGGGTATAGTGTTGAACGCTCCAATCTGTAAAGAGGATGCGACTTTGGTAGGTAATCCGTTTCATCATGAGTCTTGGATTTTGTGTCCGAAATGTTTCCACGAGAAAGTGGTTATGTGTTGAATTTGTTTGTTATTGAACTCCCAACAGTGTCTATAGGATTGTCTCACAAACTTCTGGAAAGCTGATAGAAGGGGCGGTAAACCAAAGGAATCAAAATAGTACACATGCCCCAAGGGTGATACATAAAAGGCTACCCAATGTTCGCCAGGTTTATGTGCAGGATCAGTATTGCTAACAAAGCAGGTGTTGGGTGTTGGTTTCTTCGGTATACGATTGGAAGGAAAGGTTCCTAGGAACTGCTTTTTTGTGTGGGGATGGTTTCTCAAAGACCGTGTGATTTCACTGGTTTTTAAGCCATTCGATAGTCTGTGACCGGCAACCTGTCTGAGTTGATTTGAACCAGATTGTCGTATTGGGGCGTATAATACACCAGTGATTGTGTGAGCAGGTGGAGTCGAGAAGTGGAATTTAAGCGTCATCTGACCCTGTTTCAACAGATTTATCCTAGTGTCAGATGGAGCCCTGTCAGGTGTCAAGTCAAACGTTAGTAGAGTGTATCCCGCTTTTAATTCTGCCAGTGACAGATCACAGGTTTCCCCCTCACTCAACAAACCTGTTTCCATGAAGAGCTTGTGATAAGCCTGTGTAGCATTGCCAGTGTTGAAGTCAGCCCTCAGCTCGAATCGTTGATTGTTGAACGTAACAACCAATTGATCCAATTATAGTAATGGAAATTAAACGGGTTTTCGTTTGGTGTTCCGTTGAAGGCTGAGTTCTTGATGAACCCAACCACAATTCTGTTAGGTAGCTGACTGGTGTTTGCGTGGATGTACGTAAAGTTGTTACTTCCAGGTTGAATGAGGAAGGTGCTCAGTTTACTCTGCGAGATGGGGTAGTTGAATGGGCCGAAACCACTCTGCTGTACCATTTTATTGTATGTGACAGCCACCTCATCATGAACAACAACCTGGTGAACACGTAGTTCTGCCGTGGTGAGTTTGATTTTTACCCCTGCATCAGGAGCCATCACCATGTAGAGGTTGGGTTGGTTTAGCTTCAGAATGATTCTTATGTCCACATTTTCAGGTAGTAGTTTACATTGGTTTACCATATCAAAGTGAAGTCGCCCAATAGCTGATTGAGGTCCGCTCACACATTCAGTTCTGCGAGAGAGCCATCCAGCATTACCAGCTCTGTCCTCCATGTGACCATGAGTGTCTTTAATGTAATGACTGCACCCTCTTAACCGTGTCTCCTTCTCCAGTTTGTTGTGGCCTAGTGTATCTAGGATGTATGCTTTGAGATGGTAGGGTTCATCGCTTCCAGTGATTTTCTCACCACCAATGAGTAACTGTACATTGTTGAAGAGTGTATGCAAGATGTTGTTGGCCGGTGCAGCATCAGTTGCAGCCACAATTCTTCTACGACATTGTATTCTACATACAGATAAGTCTCTCCCAGATCAGTGTACAGGTGTGTAGGTTCCACATGAAATTCTATTGTGGAGGTGTTGTTGTCTATTGGAGTCACCGGGGGTTTAACCAATGTCATCGACTTCAAAAGATCTTTTTGTGTGTGGGGGAGTGCATGCAAATCCAACTCTCCCACAGCACAGGTGTTGGCTTTATGATGAAGGAGACTCATGATGTATTAAAAGAGAGTCCTTTTGTTAGAGCCACGACCCTTCTGATGTCTTTTCTTAGTTGGTCTCTTCCCTTTGGAGGTTCCACAACATATGACACCTGATGTCCGAGACCGACTGTTATATGTCCTGGACAGCGCATTTGTTGCACTTTTCAATAAGTGAGCACCAGTTTCTCGACCCCGATTCATTACACTGGATCTAATGTCTCCACCTTCTAACACATCTGAGGCAATGTTCACCCCAGTCTTGATTAGGTTCTTACCTACAGTTTTCCCCACAGTTTTAAGTAGAGGGACAGCCGTTCTGAATAATCCACCTAGTAAACTTCCTATACCATGTCCACGCTGGTGTCTACCTCCACTGAAAGCAGGTAATAGCCCACCTTGACCCAATTGAGACTTCACATAGTAGTCCCTATACTGTCCAGGTGCACCTGTATATGGGGGTGAATAGTGTAGACTCATGTTGTCTAGTAGAGTAGACCAGTATGAGAGCGTGGTTTGTATACAAGTACCACCACTACTTCTCCACGTTCAAATGGTATAACTTCCCCCACACAGTTTCTTAAATATACTGTTATGTCTTGAAAATTTTTACTCCTGAGAGGATGAAAGTATAAATGGTTAAATGTCACTGTGTTTTCACATTGCGTATGGTCAACAGGAACAGTTCTGAGGAGTGGTGCGTGTTTATCACCAACAATACAATCCTCAATGACATGAGAGTAGACATAGATGTTGTGACTGTTGGCGTGAACATCTGTGACTTCATACCCTAACCGCCTACTGGGTGGGAAGATGGTGGTTGTAACTCTTGTCCCTCTGGTCAGCTTCATATCTCTCTCAATCACATAGTAGGTAAAGTGGTGTAGCTGCAGTAATGTATGGTTCATCACACACACATGTGTTCTGACTGAACGACCTGTAAAGCACTTTATGATATTTCATAAAGTGACTTTTCATCCCGTTTATAAGAGAAAAGTCCTTTGGTGATGAAACTTTCATTTGGCAAACGGGAAGCCATACTTTTCTGTGACAACAAACACAGAAAGCATGGGAATCAATTTCATTCCATCGCTTCATCAGAAGTTTGTTGCCACAACACTCAGTGCACATTGGGAGTTTCAAATACCCCCCCGCGTGTAGCCTGTTTGAGTCGGGTTAGGCACCCGACTCTAAGGGCTCGCGGCCACACCACTTCACCTGCCTTATATGATAGAGTCAGTTCCGAACTAACTGGATCCAGTCGGATGAGGTAGCCTCCATCTCCACCAACTAAGACATCTCGCTTGCCGATGAAGTCCTGTTGCAATTTGTTATCATCCCCACCAGACTCCAACAATTCCATCAACATCTGCTGTGGACTGTAGACTTCTCCTGCCATCATCTTCTCTGTATTCATAGTGTAGAGGGGTGAGCTGTTTAGGTGGTGAGCTGGTGGTGAGCTGGTGGTGTCGTGAGCTACTGGAGTAGTGAGGTGAGAGAGGGGATGCATTGGTCTATATTCATGCCTTGGTAAAAAAACTATAAAAAAAACACCAGCTGTGAACCCCAATTTCTTTGTTCAAGCGAGGCTTACTGCTACACACATGTTATCACCAAATTTATGACTGTCCCCTATCAGAGACACCAGTTACAGCCACGTGCCTCTGTCAGACACATCCGTTTGGGAGCTGGAGTGAAGTGTGCCTCTCTGCAGGAACACACATACCTACACATACACCCATACACATAAAACCACCCCCACACATATATACTATTATATATATGACCAAAAATCATGGTGGTGATCATTTGGACTATTTTCGTTCTGCAGCCTATGAAGTGTTGCAAATACCATATATATATGATTTTCTGATGTTTTTACATCGGTCTCATCTTGGGCATCAAGGGGTACCCTAGTTTTACCTATGTCTGAGGCATAATAAGGAGGCTATGGCCGAAAAACCACCCAAATATACCCCTTTTTTGGCAAAAATATGTTGATATCATTATGCCAAGCGTATGCAATAGAAAACTAATGCAGCTATGTAATAATCTTTCATATCAGATGGTTTACAAGAATGTAAGGAGGGTATAGGGCCATTTTAGAGTAAATAGCTTGAATTATAAGTCTCCTGTGGGCCTGTTTTCATTGGGGAAGTTTTTCCATAGAAACGACTGATCCTTTTGTAGAGGCATGCTGCACATAGATAAATATAATATCCTGAGTCACTAGTTATGGCATGGGGATACTTCACCTATACCAATGTCATATATGAAAAAAAATTCAATTGATGGCCATTATTACACCCTATGGGGCACCAGATGTAGCCAGGGGAAGTTTTTTTGTAGAAACGACTGATCCCCTGTTCACATGCATAGCTCCAATATGTATTATATTTAACTATGGTCTATATGTTGTTAATATACCATGATATCATAGGAAGACAGCAGGGTAGTACTAATATTCTACTCCAGTTCAGCTTTGAGCAATGTGGACTTATATTCAAAAGTAGAAACGACTGATCCTTGTAGAAACGACTGATCCCTGACTTAAATACCTCTCCAGTCTTATATATTCAACCTAACACCCAGATTTCAGGTCAGAAGCATGCAGTAGTCATGCCCCAACCTATTGAATGGAGAGAATGCACCACAGTATGTGCCAGGAATAAATATGAAATAAAATCAATAATAATCTCTCACTCACAAACACCAACAAGAACAATATGTCTTATTATTACCATGCAATATTCACTTAAGTAGATATAAAACAGTGTATTTATAGTCATGTATCAATAGTCAACTCCCATGTAGCGCTGAAACACTATAGAAATCAGGACTGAATGTATAGCTACTTTTTGTGTAGAAACGACTGATCCCTGTAGAAACGACTGATCCCTGTAGAAACGACTGATCCCTGACTTAGTAACCTCCCCAGCCTTAATATTCATACTATCACCCAGATTTGAATTGAGCAGCTTCAGTAGACGTGCCTCAATCTTTTGGATTTGTAGAAAGCACCATAGAATATGCTAGGAATAAATAAATGAACAAAAAAATGAATTATATAGTACATATTTCATATATTGCTCAGAATCACTGAGAAGAACAATATATATATATATCAATATACTTCAATGATATACATCCCAGTAGCCTTGGAATAGCCTTTCCAGTATACACATAGAAACGACTGATCCCTTTTCCAGACTTAATAGCATGAAGATTTCAACTTCTGATCCCAACTTCTATATACCATACTGTAGGTATGGACATTATCTGACCTTTTAGGTAGAACAAAATAACTTAAGTCATATTTGCACAGAGATATGCTATGTGAAAACATGTAATGCTAACTCTGCAGACAATTTCCATCCCAACAACATGTTGTCACAAAAACAAAATACAAAAAAATCTGATATACTAACACATTATGTCATTCCCAATCTAGCCTAGGGTCTTAACTTTATTTATAATGCATAAATTCCAGGGGAAATGCTGTGTAATACATCAGTATTCTATTCTATGCATCTATGGAAAGGGATCAGTCGTTTCTACACAATAAATCAACATCCCAACTCGGGACCATAGTATCCTCGTCTGCGCCTGGTCGTGGGCAACACCCTGTTTTCCGAATCGTCTTCCTAAGTGGAATAATAAGAAAGTTACGGCCTAAAACGTCCAGTAATTGGTGTTTGTACATCTACCTGCTGCCACCTCCAGTCACGCTGCTTTTAACCCCCGCCCCCGACTTTTAGGCGTGGTCTCTGTGTGTACACGCACCACGCCACACCATAGCGGCGGTGCAGGAGATGCGGCAGTGCAGAGGGGGCAGTGACCGCGGTGCAGAGGGGCCGTGAAGCGTGGGGTGGCGGAACACAGCTTAACATCAGTTCACTCTTCCAGCACAACTCATGATTCTGGTAGTAAGAACATCAGCTTGGAGAGTGAAGCTTTTGGGGAGTTGAAACCACAGAACGCATCGTATCGGTATCGTATCGGTATCGTATCGGTATCGTATCGGTATCGTATCGGTATCGTATCGGTATCGTATCGGTATCGGTATCGTATCGGTATCGGTATCGGCCGCGGTATCGGCCGCGGTATCGGCCGCGGTATCGGCCGCGGTATCGGCCGCGGTATCGGCCGCGGTATCGGCCGCGGTATCGGCCGCGGTATCGGCCGCGGTATCGGCCGCGGTTTTGGTTTTGGTTTTGGCCTCGGCGAGGTGCACCATGTGGTGCACCACGCTGCGGCCACGGCCCCGGCCCCGGCGGCTAAAGGGGTGCGCCCGCTCCCTCCTGCGCTTCCCCTCCCGCTCCCAGAGACCAAGCCGGGGCCGCGTCGACTTTAACGGTAGTGGTAGCGGCGTGTTTTGCTGCCTGTACGTTCTGCCGCACCCTCACCCACTACTTAGCAGCTGGAGGACAGCAGGTGGGAGGGGGTAGATATACACACAGCATGTCTGGACGTTTTAGGCCGTAACTTCCTTATTATTTATCGTAGGAAGACGATTCGAAAAACAGGGTGTAGCCCAGGATTAGGCACAGACGATGCACGGCGGCGGGCGGCGGGCGGCGGTGGCGGGCGGCGGCGGGCGGCGGAAGCGAGGCCGGGAGGGGGGGTGGTGTCCCGGTCCCGCACGCGCCGGAAAACGCGACCCACGTGACCCGACGCATTCTGGTACGACCCGAACGCGTGGGGACCGTGGGAAAAACACGCTCTGAAGGTGGTGTAGGGTTGTTACAAGGGGGTTCTTTGTGATTACACCACTCCAGTGTAACCAATGCTGTCCTATGAGTGTTTACACACTGTATTCACTCACTATAGAGGTGTACAATACTTCTGTTGAAGAGTAGCATGTTTTTTTCTGTTGAAGAGTAGCATCACTGGGAAAGTTGACATACACAATATGGTTATGAAGAAGGTTATAATATTTTTCATCATCATGTGACTAGCTTCCAGGAATGAGGAAGTAGGTTTTCAGAGAGAGGGGGGTGTGTGTCACTGACTGGTGTAGGAATTCCACATGTGTGTATCCTCACCCTCTCTGCCTGACACCACAGAGGTCAACAGGTTGAACCCACGCATCCTGAAGGGGGCAGATTTTCACTGACTGGCACCGGCACCACCATCCCACCCTCCTCTGGAGGCTGGGGGGGAGGGGTTTTTTTTAGCGGCAGGAGTGAGGGAGGGTCTGTGTGGTCCTGTTTACCCCCATCCCACCCTGTACCTCTTAAGGCTGGCGGGAGGGGGTTTATGTGGACATATGGGTGGTTGTTTTTCCTCTCAACTTTCTTTGTTCAAAAGAAAGTTGGGGAAAAAGTGAATAGGGGACAAAAAATTGAAAAAAGAGGGTATTGCTTTTAGATTTCAAGGTCGGGATTCACTGACACAGTGAATCCCTGGTGTTCTACTCTCAACACTGGAGGATGACGGTGAATTGGTGAATTGGTTTTTATCTGAAGGAGATTGGTGCTGGTAGTTGGGTTTTGTGTAGACGGTCTGTTGCATAAGCCGTCACCAGGGAATAACTGTATTTGTCTCCAGTGGGAGCGATTTCCTGCTCTGTTTTGATAGCAGTGCGCTTGATAATTACACGCACCATATAGGCACAACCTTTGGATGTGTGCCCAATTTCACCGTCGAATACCTTCTCCAAAGCAATACGGTCTTCACCGCATGCACCAAAGATGATATTATCCGGGTATGAAATTGTGGCCCGGATTATGGAGAGGACAATCGCCTCATTTAGGAATACAGATGTGTTACTTTGAATTTGGTGAATAAATTAACACCGCACATAAGGTACCTGATGCGGGGGGCACGACAATGTGTTTTGAAAAATATGTGACCTAAAGCTCTTCTTTGAGATTCACATCTAAGAAGGAATGTGTTAATATGGAACCCACTTCCTTCGGAGGCTGAAAATGTTCTAAAGTAAACTGTGGTTGTTTCCATAGTTTAATGTGACTGAAATCACATATGGTATAGAATGACCAATTTGATGGTGTGTAACCATCCCTGCCAAAATTCCTGCACTCACTTTCAGAACAGAGATTTATCATGGAAAATGCACCCAAAGTTCCCTGGGGAGCATTCTCATCCAACAGTGTCACAGTACTGAAGCGTATGTCACTAATTGTGACATGCCTCAACCCACCTTGTCTCCTTTTACCTGCCTCACCAAGTCCACCAGTCATAGTTCCAGTTTGCATGTTGAAATCAGAAGCGTTTGTAGTGGCCTGCAGGAAGTCAAACTGTTTTTATACTCAACCCAAATTTTTTTCTTTTTGTTTTCTTTGGGTTACTTCACATCCCCTACCCCTTTCTCAACCCACCTTCTCCCATCCCCTACCCTGTGAGCTGACACCACTCACCCCCTCCACCTCCCACTCCTCCAGCTGGTCACAGTGATGGCGAGGGGTAGGAAGGGTGAGCTGGAAGGAGTTGATACTTCCTCACAGCAATGTGGGATGGCAATTTGTCACAGGCTTGTGTCTCCTGTCAGGTGCCGTGGTGAGGAAGGGTGAGGAGATGCTCTGACTCACACTCCAACCAGCCCCGTGTGGTGTGTATGGGAGGGTGTTTTTTTTGTTTTTTTCTTTACACCAGGTTGAAGTAAACTTGTTTTGATGACCCTAAGGTCAACAAAACAAACTCTCTCATGAGTATATAACAACCCTGATTCCCAACCCAAAGTCACATCCTCACACACCAACACATAGATTGTGGGTCTTCACTTCAACACTGCTCAAGTCTCCCTCTTCACATTAATACACTTATCATCAACAACTCTATACCATGGTGAGACGTGGTCGCCGTACTGAGGTTAAACCCCTTCACTCAGAAGATGAAGCCTTGCATGAAGCATTCATTGATCTGACTCAGGTGGAAAGCATCCTAAAAGATACTGTGACTCCAAACGATCCCTTCATTGCAGGGAACACCATTGACCCTGACAAGGATGCCCGACCGAAAGTGGATGCTTCTACTACTGCAATAGAACAATTTGTGAAGGATATATGTTCAGATCCACCAAATGCCACCACTTACATTGAAACACCCAGAGCAGTGGTGACTAACGAAGGCTGGAATTCACACCAAACCGATCCTCTGATGAGTTTTGCTGAACTGGTTACTCCCACCTGTATCAAACCGACCACGGTCACAACCTCAACTTCTACCGGTGATCTGGCTAGTAGTCAAGAGCCTGAAGACAAACCGAAGAAAGATACTCCAGACAAACACACCCGGAAGCGGAGTAGCAGTAAGTTTAGTGAACCCAAGGCTCAGAAGAAACGGAAACCGTTGAGGCCTCACAAACTCCCTCTACTTTAAATCCCACGAACCACACCAGTAGCATCAACCAGTCAACCACAGGAAGCGGGTCCTGTCCAGCAGCCCTCCTCTATATCCCAAGACGGTGGATTCCGATATCTGCAACCAATCACACCAGATGCCGTGGTGGAACGTCGCTTTCATCTCAATGTCGACAAGGCAACCTGTGTGGAGGTGATCTGCAATCCATACGACTCGGTAAGTCTTTTATGCAGTTTTCATATGTTATGAGGCACCGTTTTCGTATTTAAAAAAAAAAAAAGCTGTAAGATATAAAACCACTCACATGATTTTTTTCCCCCTTATCCTTATCAGGTCATCCTCAAGCGACACTTTGAAAACCCATACGAACAAACAGTGCATCTCACTAAAGGGGGTTTTTACCTCCTCGTGGAGTACACGGACGACATCCGTCAAAACTATCAACGCATCACCAGGGCCGGAGAGGACGGGCTCCTATCTGTGTTTCCGTGGCGTTGATGGCTCGACAATAGTACAGCCGTACTCGTATCCCTCTACAATGGTAAGGCGAAGCTGCATGTTGGAATACACGACTACATAGATATGATGGCAACACAAATCAACCCATCATCATCGACATCGAGGTCCCACGTCATATCCCCCGGGATATGTCTCCCCATTGCAGTCATGGACGAGTTGAAAACAGCGGTGGAACCAAGAATTGAGCAGTTCTTTGAGAGTAGTAAATGCTAGGTGAGTAAGTTTACATGATAATCTGCCACAGATTTTTTTTTTCTTGATGTAAAGGGTTGAAAAGTAGTTTAGCGAAAAACACACACACAACCAAGACACACCAAAAAAAAAAGTAGATTACTTTGAAAAAACCAAATTTCATTTGAAAAAAACAACAACAAAACTTATCTAATGTATTTTGAGATCATAGAATATGTTTTATTAGGAAAGAAATAATGTAAACTAGAAAAAAATACAAAAAGTAGGTAAATTATCTTTAAAAAAACAAAAAAATGTTGTTCAAAAACCAACAAATTATTGTAAAAAAACCAACAACTTCTATATTTATCCCAGTACTTTAGCTATGTAAATAAGCTTCAGGGTAAAAAACAAAAAAGAACACGTGTACTTATCAACCCAAAAAGATTTTCTTTGAAAGAAAAACCTCAATAAATTATAGGCTTGAAAAAACAAGAAACATGGATGTCAGGAGGGGTAGGGTGGGTAAGACCCATAGGAAAGTTATATGCCCGATGTGTACCACCCTCAGAATACCGCGTTAGGTAAATACCAATGTGTATAGTCCTTGTACGTCACCTACATGTATTAGAAAACCTCTGGACCATAATATGATAATACCTGAAGAAATAGTGCAAGATCCTGATTACTTGGAAACATCACCCGCAATTTCAGAGCTATAAGTCAAGGTGTAGCCGTATTGGGAAGGGTACAATTCATTTACAATGTGAGGCTGTTGAATTTAGAGGACAGTGTAAGTGACGTGATCTCCATCCTCACAACCCTCCACCAAAACCAAGTACATGCCTACAAATTAGCAGTTTCTTATGGACGAATCATGACTTGCACAGAGGAGGGAAAGATTATAGTATCCTATTTTCACCCTTCAGCAAACAACGCCTCTATTTTTTGGGATGAGAACGGTTATAAACCATACGTAGATATCACCTCCAACTCAGACCTTCAGGGGTGTATAGATTTATTGCAAGATAAAATACACGAAAACACTAACAGACCCAACACAAAATGGCGCGTTGTAGGGAACGTGAATGCTAACATCTCCATACTGAAACAACACAAACCTCAAATTCTGATAGGGTATCTGCCATCAGTACCTAGTTTCGTGCACAAAAGGGGTTTGTTACACTTTCATAGAGATCCCAAAACGAAACGTATACATCAAGATAAACTGTGTTTCTTCAGATGTTTATCATATCACCTATATCAAACACCAACCAGAGCGAATGAACTATTCCAAAGAGGGTACCCAACACAGAATCCTGAAATGTTTGAAGGTGTCACTTTAGATGAATTTTTTTTTTTTTTTTTTGATGCTTTTTATTAGGGTTATCAAACATACAAGAATGCTCGTCAGAGCTCGGCATAGGCCGATCTTCCACTCGGTCCCTCTAAGGTTAGAAAGGACCTGTTCTGAATAACATACCATATGTTGGGTAGACATCAGTTCAAATTGCATCTCTCTTGTCGTAGCCATAGATGACCAGCGTATAATGATGTAATGGGATGAGATGAGTTATACACTTTCACAGTCACTTTAGTACAGAATTTTATATAGTCAAACATTCAAGAAACATCAGCCCTGTGGGAGTAGTTAATTATGGAGTCCGATTCCAGGTAATTTCTAAGCTAGGCTGGACTCCGTTGCAACACAATCTGGTAGCCCTTTATAACCATGACATTTCACAAGGGGGGGGGGGATATGAGGCCTCGCACTTACGTGGTTGAATAAGATCCAGCTCTTATGGTTACCCCACAGTATTGATCTTACCCTTTCACACATATTGCTCAGTGTTAGCCAGATCACAATGAGTTATAGATGCAGCTAATATCCAGAAATTATAATAACCATCTTAGTCCAAGACCGAGTCGGGTCGTGGAGGTATAACAGAAGTTGTAGGACAGTTGCAACGCAATCTCTCCAAAGCGGTCATACAATGCGGTCTTGATTTCAAGGGTTTGTAGAAACAGGGACATATTGATTAGTGAGGGTGTTGCAACGCAAACTCCCTAAAATCCTACTCTGGTTAATTTAGACAGGGATTGTCATCATGCAATGGGGATAGTCTTTTTTCGTTAGTAACTTGAAACGATCTCTAGTGTCTATTAGAGTATATGATTCTTTCAGATCGTTCCAACACTCGATCGCCTTTATAAAGAAGGAATTATCTAAGACAGGTTTTTTAAAGGAGGTTGAATAAGCCTCAAACCATTCTTGCGTCGTACAGGTAAGTTTCTGAGGTCCCGAAGTTCTATTGTCTGAGCAAGAGTAAAAGAGTAATGTATCAGGTGGATATCTCGTCTGTCCTTTAGTAGACGAATATGAGACTCGTTGTGCATTTGATTAGTGGTAAAAGTTGGTGCGGGGCCCAACTTAACTTTATAAACAATTCGTAAGATTTTATTTTGAAGACACTGGAAATCATGGATACTTTTTTGCTTTCTATCGTCGTAGACGAAGTCGCAATAATCCAGGTAGGGCAGAATGGTTGTTTTATAAATCAGAAGTCCAGTGGGTATATCGATGTATTTTCTAATTTTTGACAATAGATAGGTTTTATACGTTACCTTTTGAATTACTGATCTCTTATGTTCTCGAAACTTTAGCTTACTATCAATATTTAGGCCTAAATAGTTGAAATTCTCTACTCTCTCCAGCGTCTTGTTATTCATTTTGAGGGGGATACACCAGTATTCTATGGTAGGGAGCAGGTCTGCCATCTTTTCAGGTTCCGTTGTGGTAATTACCGTATCATCTGCGTATAGTGTCAGATTACAGGGATGGTTACTCATTTCACTTATAAGGTCGTTAATGTAGATTACAAACAGCGTCGGGCCGAGAACCGACCCTTGAGGGACTCCAAAGGTGATAGGTAAATAACTGGATAGGTTACCATAAAGGTTAACACGCTGTCTACGGTTAGTAAGGTAGCTATTGAACCAGGAGCAGGTGGCATTATTTAAGCCTAAAGCATATAGTTTATTTAATAGTATGTTGTGAGAGACAGTGTCAAAGGCTTTTTTAAAGTCTAAAAATAGAGAGGTGAGATTATTGTCTTTAGAGATGTTATTAAAGATATATTCAAGATAGGAGGATATAGCAGAGATTGTGGAGCGTTTTTCTCTGAAACCATGCTGTGCGTTAAGGAGGATAAGGTTAGATTCTAGATAAAACTTCAGTCTTGCGTTTATAATTTTTTCCAATAATTTTCCAGGAAGAGGGAGTATACTTATGGGACGTAGATTATTTACATTGTTAGGGTTACCTTTTTTCGGTATAGGAGTAATCATAGCTGATTTCCATGATTCAGGGAATGAAGAGTGATAGAGTGAAGAGTTTAAGAGTACAAAGAGTTTATCGGGGTTTGATCTGAAAGCTATCTTAAATATAAAAGTTCGGATATTAGGGACTGCTGAGGATTTATTACAGTTTATTTTATTAACATACTTTTGAATTTCAAGAAGTGAGATTGGATTATTCAGGATAGAATGTTCAATGTCTCTGGGGGGGAACAGGAGGTTATTCGGTTGTATGATCGGTAAATTTGCTGCTAGTTTGGCACCAATATTGGCAAAAAAAGAGTTTATGTAGTCTGCCATTTCTCCCTTTGGAATTTCCGCATCAGTTTCATGGTTAACTAGTCTTACTATCTTAGGAGGTTTTTCTTTGGGGAGTAACTGCCTTATTCCTAGCCAAAATTTTTTAGGGTTATTCTTGTTTCTTTTAAGTAGTTGTTTAATGTTATTTGATTTAGATTTGTAGATTAGAGCTTTGGTTTTGTTTCTATAGAATCTGGCAATTCGCCAGTCATCTAACTTCTTAGAGTTTCGGGCTCGACGAAAATGGTAGTCTCTATTCTTAATCTCTCTCCTCACTTCATCTGTAAACCAGTCGGGCTTATCTACCATAACGTGGATTTTGTTTAATGGCGCTGAACGGTTTAGGGATACTTCGATGTTATTGAGCATTTGCAGCCATAGATCATCTGGGGTTCTGTTTACAGTGAAGTTACTCCAATCACATTTAGAGTAACAGTCCAAGAAACCAGTCTTATCAAAGTTTTTATAGGAGCGGGCAACTACTTTCTTTTTTAAGGTGGTATTTCTTCGTGTTTTTAAGACAAGAGCTATGGGTAGATGGTCGCTGATGTCAAAATTCACCGTTGTGGCTTGGGCAATATTGTCAGCATTAGTGTATATGTGGTCAATAACGGTAGCTGTTTTTTCGGTAATGCGAGTGGGGGAGTTTATTAACTGCTTTATGTTGTAGTCTAAACCAAATTTATTTATATGGTTGGTCCTTAATAATTGGTCATTATTGTCAATGTTTACATCCCCCATGATTATTATTTTTCGATGTTGGGGACATGTGTCAATAATACCAGTAATCAGACTGTAAAGTACTGAGGGGGGAGTGGGGGCGCCTTATACACATTAATCGCTAGATATTTTATTGTGCTGGCATGGATGAGCATACTAATTATTTCATATTCGGGGGTGATCGTGGTATGGTGTTCGAGGACTTCATAGGAGAGGTGATCTTTGACGTATACAAGGAGTCCTCCTCCCTTTTTCTTGACGTGTGGCTTTCTATCAAGAGTGAATAGTATCAACATCCTCCATAAGAGTTCAACAGGAATAGTCTAGGTGAGTGTGACTGAGAATGAAGATGAAAGATTGTGACAATCAATGAAATACTATGTTCATTGCAAGGCTGATAACAATAGAGCATTTCGATCAGAGAACTTCTGATGTCAGAGCATACATGAATGCAACAGTGGACAACATTTTCAAGTGGTTACTACACAAATGTTCTAGTACCTAGAGAGATCAAAGTCAACTGGTTACTACACAAATGTTCTAGTACCTAGAGAGATCAAAGTCAACTGGTATAAGTTATTTTCTTATGAGAATTAGTTTAATGACAGAATATCCCACATCTTATCCTTTAGGCAAGAGTCAATCACTTGTGCAATATGTTGGCTCCCAGAGTCGTCAACATGACAACCATCATACAAGCTTTGATATCGGTGTGATACCCTTTTTTTCCCCTTGCATTTGTGGAAAAGCGATGCAATAAATGGAGTGGGGAGTCCATTGGCCTTATTAAAGTCAGTTATCTGTCGGTTGACTAGGGTGACACAGAGGTTTATTAGAAGTTGAGTTGGTGTTAGAGTGCGTATTTTCCAACTGAGTCGAATCCAAAAGACTGGAAAGAACAGTGTTAAACTCGTGAGAACAACTTCCACTATCAACCAGGAGTCAGTCATGAACTTGAATTTGTATAAGAATCATGTCAGCCTCATTACAGACACAACAAAGTATGGTGATGTGTACACTTGTGACAAGTGTTTTGAAGTGTTCACCACAACGACAGCTCTCAAAAGACACCAGAATATAAAACGCCCTTGTACCAAAGTCCCGTTTCAATACAAAGGAGGTGTCTATCGAAACACCAAGTCTGTTTTTGAAGAGTTGGCAACCGTGGGTGTGGAAGTCGTGGAAGAACTTAGAATTTACCCCTACAAAATAGTGTTTGATTTTGAGACCTATTTCTCGAAACCAAGTTTTAAAATAAATGACAGTGAGACCACAACTGTCACTAACCAACACATCCCCCTATCAGTCAGTGTGGCAACAGACTTTCCAAAGTACAAAGAACCGGTATGCTTCGTTTGCCAATCGAATCGCGCTGATGACCCTCTCATTAAAAGAGTGTTAACATATATGAATGACATAGCTATTGAAATTGGAGAAACTGTGCTATTCACTTTCCAACCCGTGCTGGATCAGTTGAGGATGCTTAAACGAGAGGCTCTGAAATTAGAAGAGACTGCCCAAAGAACTGCTGGTTATACACACTCAAAAAACAAAACAAAAATAAGAAACATCCTTTAGAAGATTTGGAAAAAAGACTGTTGTGTTATATAAACCGTGTCCCTGTTATCGGTATCAACTCGGGAAGATACGATCTCAACCTCATAAAAATCCAATTTCATGACTTTCTGTCAGACTGTGAGGAGATACACACAGTCAAGCGTTGTAATCAGTACATTGCTGTCTACACCCCAAACATGTTGATTTTAGATAAGCTTTTCTCAAAGATGAGTTCAAAGGGTTCTTCCCTTATGAATGGATGGATAGTGTTAGTAAATTGGCAAATAAGAAACTCCCACCACATGCAGCCTTCTACAGTTCTCTCACAAATACAAATATATCCTTGGAAGATTATGACGAATCTAAAACAGTGTGGAAACGAGAGAAAATGAAAACATTCAAAGACTATTTAATCCACTACAACAACAAAGACGTAGGTCCATTTATACGTGCTATCCATGACCATAGTAACTTCTTTGTAGAACGTGGAATAGATATGTTCAAAGATGGTCTGACTCTGCCGGGTTTAACCCTACGATTTCTATTCCAAAACACAGAGAACCTGAACCCATATGTTCTTTTCGACACTCGAGCTGGAGATATTCATGATTTAGTGCGTGAACACTTAGTTGGTGGGCCATCCATTATTTTTCACAGACATCATTTAAAAGACGAGACCAGAATAAGAGCTTTAGAATTGTAAGAAAATGACAAACTCTGTAAACACGTTCTAGGTGTTGATGCGAATAGTTTATATCTAAAGTGTATGGGTGAAGCTCATTGCACGGGTTTCTATATCATACGTCGTCGTGAGAATGGGTTCAAAGTGGAACCCGGTCAAAGTACGTGTTGCAAGGCCTTGGAATGGCTATTATTTCAATCTCACGAGGATGGCGTTCGCATTCTTCACCAACTCAATCACTGTGAAGTTAGGGTTGGCTCTATGAAAATACCAGTCGATGGGTTTGTTCCTGAAACTAAAATGGTGTATCAGTTTCATGGTTGTTACTGGCACGGTCATGTCTGTCGACTCACCATGAATGCTCTGTCCACCAGTAACGGAAGGCATTTACTAGCTGAACGAAGTGATAGAACACTACGTGTAAAGACTTATCTCACTGCCCTGAATTACTCCGTAGTGGAACAGTACGAATGTCAATGGGACCAGCTGAAACACACTCTACATGTTCAGAGTTGTAAGGAAAAATGGTACATACCTAAACCGAAATTGAGTAAAGACATTGTGAGCCCAGAAGACATACTGAAAGCTGTATTGACAGAAGTTTTTGGACTGATTCAAGTTGATATAGAAACACCAGAGCACCTGAAACATCATTTTCGTGAAATGACTCCCATTTTCAAAAATGTAGTTGTATCTAGATGCGATGTTGGTGAACACATGTGTGAGTATCTAGAAAAAAATGGAAGGTTGAAACAACCACAACGACAACTCATAGGTAGCTATTTAGGAAAAGGAATCCTACTAGGAACACCGCTACTTCGCTGGTATCTCAACCATGGTTTGCGTGTGACGCGCATCCATCTAGTTGTTCAATACACACCGCAATGCACATTTGAATCATTTGTGGATGAAGTCACTAAAGCTCGACGTTTAGGGGATACAAACGCAGATTGCAAAATCCTATCAGATCTATATAAACTACTGGGTAACGTAACTTTGTGAATACGAGTTACGTTTCCCATAAAGAAGCTTCCAAGCTATCGTCACACTGGAGCATACAAAACATCGAAGAACTGAACGAAAATGTTGTAGAAGTGAGCTCCCTTCCCAAAAAAGTTGTATACAATCTGCCGATTCAGATCGGTTTCATGGTATATCAATATGCCAAGATGTTGGCTTTCTATTACGACTTCCTTTTAAGGTTCATAGATGAGTCTGACTTTGAACTGTGTGAGATGGATACCGACAGTCTCTATTTTGCCCTTAGCAGTGAATCGCTCGACTCAGTCATAAAACCACATATGCGAGAAATTTATTACCGTGAACGACACAAATGGTTTCCTGCAGAATCTTGTAACGATCCCTGGCATCGTGAAAACTACATCCGTGCTAAAACACACAACCAAGTGTGGCTACCTAACCCATGTTGTAAAGAACGCCATCTTTTAGATAGACGAACCCCAGGTTTATTCAAGGTGGAGTGGTCTGGGGATAGAATGACGTCCTTGAGTTCTAAATGTTATGCTTGTTGTGGGTCAGTAAATAAAATAAGTTGTAAAGGTGTAACCCAGAAACAAAACAACCTTAATGTTGCTCTGTATGATAATGTTCTGGATACCAACAAAGCGCACACAGTAACAAATACAGGTTTCAGGCTGGTTCAACATCATGTGGTGACGTACAAGCAACTCAAAAGAGGGCTCACTTATCAATATATCAAACGCAAAGTTCAAGCAGACGGGTTAAGCACTGCTCCTTTAGATATATGAAACAAAATTTAGAGAAAAAAGACAAAAAAATTAGTTAGTTCTTTGGGGTAATTGAATGAAAAAAAGTGGTTTCTAAACAAGAGAGGTTCACTGTCTCCCTATCGCAGTGACATACTTTTTTTTTATTCATACCCCTACCCACGTTGAGTTTGAACACTAGTGGTAGTATGTGTAGTAGTGTTAGTAATACGACAGTAGATAGTTTAGTCTCTATTGATTGTAGTGATTTGACGTCATTAGGTCTAGGTGGTTTTCTCATAGATTATGCGCTAGATAAATCCACAGGCACCACCACCACCACCACCAGTACACATATCAGTAGCACACCTTCTAAGACCACAAAAACAACACAAAACAGAAAATCACCCATACAACCCAACCAACAGTCTAAGGCTTTACTTTGTGATTATGAATACAACTTCCGGTGGGAAATTATTCCCGAGAAAAATGTTAGTTTTTATACGAGTCCTGTGGCAGATTGTGTAACTTACTGTATTGCAAGTAACTCACCATACAACACATTTGATAAAGCTTTCTCTACAGCCTGGACGGTTGCTGTTAGAAAGCTAGCACAAGAATTGAATTCCACATGCAAAGACGCTGTTGACAATGACCTGTGTATTGCAGTTTACCAACAACACTGTCAACATTGTCATATAGATAAAACCAGGTATACCTTGAACAGTTTAAAGCGTGTAATGATACACCAACAGGAACAGTGCAAAACACTCATCAACTGCTTCTGCGTTTGTACCACCGGAAAAAATAACTGTCTGTTACCCTTCTCCCTCTGTTTCACATGTATGCAAGCACATCTTGCTGGAGAGTTGGAGGGAAGTAGAAGTGAAGTATAGAAGTGAAGACGTTCGAATGTGAACGTTCATAGATCGAAAGATTCCTATGTATGTCCTTTACAGAAGTTGTGTCCTTGGAGAGTCCCAATCCAAGTCACTTTCTACTATCTGTGTCCGCTAGGCAAAACGCCTTAGCTGAGCCTATCAGATATAATATTACTGCAGAATCCGCGCACTTCTGCCGGTATCCGGAGCCAAGCAGAACGCGTCCGATTTGCAGGAGGTGGTGGTAGAGACTGACGATACGGTCAGCTCGGGAGCAGATCGAAAATGAGCATTTTCTAAAGGATCATGGGAAATTTGGAATAGATCTTGTTTTGAGTTCATGCGGGTCCGAGACACGCGTGGCTATGTTAATGCCGCGGGAATTCGGGAATACCCTGAGAGGGGACTTCCCCAGGGAACTCCAGAGGCGACCCCCAGTCGTCACAGTGACGTCAGAGGGTCTATTCCCAGAAGCGCGGTGTTCCCCAGAGGCTAGCTAGTAGTATAAGGAACATCGCTTCTGTCATGGCTATCTACTCTGAAGCATAACCAGCCTATAACGTGGCTTAGCAGATAGCCATGATTAACACCTTAACATGTAGTGTCAAATACTAACACTAAATACCGATGTATGTTGTTTAACACCAATACTCAATGCCAATACTAACACCCAAAAGCAGCACTCAACAGTGAGTGCACAATGATAACACCAACACTCAACACCGAGTGCATAATGGTAATACCTCTAATATTAACACTCATTAATTACTAATACCTAACGAAAACACTTGATACCATAGAAAACACTCGTCAGTATAGTTTCCTTCCTCTTGGTACTTATACATGATACGTTACATTTCTATACTTATACATATTAGATTCTATTTTTAATATCTAATAAAACGACATTTTATTATACTTTCGTTTTCATAATTATACATTCTTTTGTGCTTAGCTTTGGTTACAGCACATCACAGATGCCACCTAGACATGTCATGAAACTACTGAAACAGGTCCCAGGTCTGCATTGGGCACCTTAGAGGTGCTCAGCATTGCTCTTGTTTTAGGAGGCATGGTGTATCTTCTCGTACTCTCGCTTTTCCGCTACCAGGGATGTGGTCATCCCATCGGCTACAATTTGGCCATTTCAAATCATAGCCATTGAGAAGTATGTTGTAGACCATCTGTGTAAGTGGTGGCAGGGCTTTAGTCCTTAAGGGGGGTGTCCACCAACCGTGACAAGGCTACAACAATGGCTTTCCGACAAGGTCCATGACAGCTCTACGATTGGAAGCCTTGTCGTAGCCTTGTTGTGGACCCCAGTTCCCGACAAGAGGCTATGACAAGGCCACGACAGGCTGCGACTGGAAACTTTCGGGGGCCTGTCGGGGCCTTCCGACAAGGCTACGACAATATCGAACATGTTCGATTTTTGCTACAACTGGACCTTTGTCGCAGAGCATTGTGGTTTCCTCGATATCACTGTCATAGTATGTCAGAACCATGGGCGCTTTTCTACGACAACCAGCAATGTCTATGACACTCCCCGACAACGCTGTCCCAACACTGCTCTTCTCACAACAAGGCTGCGACAAGGCTGCAATTGGAACTTTCATGTCGGCACTTGTCGTAGCCTTGTCGTGGTTGGTGGACGCCTGCCTTTAGCCTACACACATTATCAGAGTATTGTGGGCAGATGGCCATGTGATCATTTTAGGTATATACAGTCAACACATATATGCCTTTTGACCCATTATCATATAGAATGAAGAACAAAAAGTAAAGTTTTAGCCAAAACTCAATAAGATTTCCTAAACATACAATTTTTCAGTACTTGGTATTTCTTTCTGTTGTAGAAATGATGGCTGTATCACATAATAGTGATATTGATAGGTTATTAAGTTCTATTACTACAAAACAACTTTCATGTAATAGACAATGTGTAATATAGTTAGTATGTTACGTCCGATACCCCTAAAAAAACCTCCATTTATGCCTGACAGATACACCTACAATAGATAATTTATATATAAAAAGTTATTATTAACTGTGAAGCAATGTCTAAGGATGAGAAATATCATACTGAAATCCTTATAAAAATAACAAGTGATGTGAGAGGATAAATACAAAAGAAGTTACATTAAAACACACAAAATTGTTTGTAATTTCTGTGACTTGAACAAAATTCAAGATATTGAGACAAAAAACCTGACAGATCAACATATATGGTTTTGGGATATCGCAAAGAACTATATATAAGCTTTCTTGTTATATATTTTGATAAATGTTTGGCCAGTGCATGCTGGAGAATAAAAAATGCCAAAATATTCCACATTCATAGGGGTGTCGGACGTAACACAGAAAGGCTGGTTCACCTTAAAGTTGTATAAAATCATAACAGCTACTCATAACTTATTGGAATAAATTACTTGTGATAGCTAAATATCTGTAGTAAATGATAATATAGGAAATTAGGACTTCTTGTAAAGTTTATATTTTGGGGTCAGTTTCTGGCCTCAGGTAGGTTAAATGCAGGTTTTGAAAAATAGACCCATATACTCACAATCCACAGGGTCCACAGCTCGGTCATCATTCATGAGCCTGAGAAACACACTGATATATTTAAGGGGTCCGAGCAGAACTTTCTAAACATATAATGACACAGATACAGCGTACAAACAGTGAAATCAAGAAACTAATATAGCGTGAAAAAACTTACATGTGTATACATAAGGAGTATATATCTATCCTTTTGCGTAAATAAGTAAGTCCTCTTTGCCATTGTGTATGTGCTTCATCTCTAGACGTATCTGCCTGTCCCCTTTCCAGAACGCTAATCCCAGGCAGGATCCCACCCTACGAGCTATTACGTAGGTCGGTTCGGTTTTGCATGAACCTAATCACACATAACACAACTCACAAGTGTAATAAACAGGGATGTTTATTAACAATTACTTCCCGGAAAGAT
The DNA here is from genome assembly GCA_950022655.1 of Alentia gelatinosa. Lineage (NCBI taxonomy): Eukaryota > Metazoa > Annelida > Polychaeta > Phyllodocida > Polynoidae > Alentia > Alentia gelatinosa. The sequence continues at coordinate 122,848,518 of OX465581.1, forward strand.
CTCGAAGATCTTTCCCACAAGTAGCGCCGGAGAGGCTAATCTGAAAACTCACCTAACCACCAGGAAGGTTACAAGAGCCTGCCTGCCAAGTGAGGGCCCAAGGGTCCGCTCTAGAACGCATGAAAACAGCCTGTCGACCTACTGTGAACGCTGAATATATATACCCAGCGTTACGTAATCATGGTTTCCGCCGCACCACTCTCGTGTGCGGCGTTGCCCAGAACCACTACACAGTAAGGATTGACTCTCTGCACCATCTTCCGTAGAACGTCAGAACACTGCTGGATCCCCACCCCACTACATATACACCTTATTCTGTTATATTCATGCCACTGTTCAATAATTCTGATCTCTGCATCTAGGGGACAACACTGTTGTTTTTATTGGGGACTTCTCTACCCAATGCAGAGAGAAGTGAGTATAATTAGTCAGCAGGTGCCGCCGCATGTATTACTTATGTTTCACATCCCCTAGGTAGGTGTCGCTACCAGAGGGGAGTACAGGTACCAGCGTGGCTGGAATATCAGGCCTCACTTGTTGTCCGTACCAACTAGAAGTGGAGAGAGAAAAGACTTCGTTTGAGCCACAGAGCCCCTTCAATGGGCAAGCAGCACTTTTGCCAGTCGTGAAAGGACCGTCACTCACCCCCAACCAGGAAAAAATGCAGGAATGTATTTGAAAATTCTTGTAAAGAAGATGAAAAAAGTGAAGCATGTTTGTTTGTTTGGGTAGTTTAATGTCCAATTTGTTCAATTCAACTTGTGAAGCATGTGGCCATAGCAGCAGCCATGGGCAAAGCCGTGAGGAGGACTATAACTCCCCTAGTGAACAAGACAACCATTGGAAAACTCAATCCAAAAAGCATGGTGAATACAGTGCTCACTTCAGACCTTTTAGTGGTGTTGATAATTGTTCAGATGAAGAAGAACTTTTATCCTGTTGTCAGATTTATCAGAAGCGAGTGAGAAGACATGCGAAAAATTAGACAGAATTCAATCCCTACTCCTTGAAGTTGTGCAGTCTAGGAAAAAAATTCAGTTCTACCAACAGAAATTCCAGCCGTTCGGAGAGCAGAACCAGAGGGTGACGCAGAGAAAAGCACCAATGGAGCACCAGGTCTACCTCCAAATGCTCTAGGGGCATTTCTGATGCCTCTTCTGATGTTTCAAGTCAGTCTCTGAGGGTTATTTCTGACAATTTGTAAGGGTTTTGACTTTTATTTTTACTTGGTATATTTTACTAAAGCCAGTACAGCTCTGGAACCACTTCGTGGAGTGTATTGTCAATGCACCCCCTGTTTTGGTAAGGTATGTCCAGTCTCGTTGAGGCCTGATCTATCCTGACCCAGGGCTGTTGGCTGCTCTAAATTTTTAATTTCTACTTCTAGGCTTAACTATGTCAATTAAATTTTCTGGGAGGGTCTCAAATACGAATCTGCAGTTAAAATGAACACAATAACAAGGTAAAGCAAAATCAATCTCCACATTTCCTGTTCGTGTTAAAGTTCAAAAGTTACATGTTGCTATGTTTACCAATTAGTATTAAGTCTCTTTTTTTCTTTGTGAGGTAACCCATATTATATGGTTACTTTGTACATACATGGTTGTATGCCACGGCTGAGTGCGAATATGGCACTAAAATCTACAGAACCAGAGGAGACACCTACATTCCCGGTTGGGCGCTGAAATCTGGGACAGGCATATTCTGCTATAGTCCCTTGGAAGCTATGTTAGATTACAAGATGACCTCTTTGAAAGATGCCAAAAATAGTTCTTGGTTAATGGGCATCATAAATGATTGATATTGTTGATGTGCGAATCACTAGAGGTTTTAAGACCTGACATATCAATGCTTGTAGCATCCCAAGTAAAATCAACTTGATAAAACTACAGCTTGAAGGTGATTTTGATGCAATTTGTGTTACAGAAACTTGGTTGGATAGGGATATTCCAAACTTTCTTTTTGACTTGAAAGGTTATATTATATACAGAAATGACAGGATGTGGTGAAATCAGATTACTGGAGACATAAAATCAGGAGGGGGTGTGGCAATATATGTTAAGGAAAATTATGAAGTCGAAAAACTAGACAATGAAATCATGAAAAAATCAGAAATAGATATTGAATCCATTTGGTTGAAAATTAAGCGAAATAATCAGAAGGATCTATATTTAGGAACAGTTTATAGACCAAGAGATGGGTCCAAGTTTATTGGAGTCGAACAACTAAAAGAGATGATGGAATGTATTGATGGTAGTAGAAAAGATGTTTTATTAATGGGTGATTTTAATATAGACTGGTTAGAAAAACGAAATGAGCTGGTTATAGATCTTAAGTCCTGGTTTAAATCGAGAGGGTATGTCCAATAAATAGACGAAAACACAAGGATCACAGAAAATTCTGCCTCATGTTTGGATTGGGTGGTCTCAAATATTGAACATCAGAAAAAAGTTGGGTTATATTAAATGTCTCTTTTAGTGATCACATACCTACGTTGTTAATTAGTGGTAGATCAGCGATACATAAAGAAACAGGGAGATCGCACGACTGTTTGACGAGAATAAACATATTCAGGATATTCATAATGCAGACTGGGAACAGTTTTTGAATGAAGAAAATGTGGAAGTAGCATGAGAATCAATGCTCAATATTTTTCAAACAATTTTGGATAAACAGTGTCCTGTCAAAAAATTCAGAATAGCAAACCCCAAAGAGGTTTGGATTACAAACGAATTGTTAGAACTTATCAAAGATAAGGACAGAGCCCTGAAATCAGCGAAGAGAACAAATAATCCCCAGGACTGGACTAGAGCTAGATTTTTAAGAAATTATACAAAAACAGTTACAAACCAGGCAAAAACAAATTTTATTAAGGACAATCTTACCAGGTATAAGGATAATGGGAAAAAATTTTGGAAAGAAATCAATGCATTGTTACCGGAAAAGAAACTAAAAAATAAAATCAAGATAGTGGACGAATTAGATAGGAAAGAAGTGAAAGACTCAAATCTACCAAATTTTATTAATGACTTCTTTGTCCAAATAGGGCCTCGCCTAGCTTCTAAAATCGACAAAGCCTGGGAATATTTTGATACCCCTAGGTTCACCACACTAGAAGACATTAAGACAGATGTTAATGAAATTATTAAACTAGTTAAAGAAATGGATATATGGAAATCATTTGGGATTAATGACATCTCATCTAGGTTTATGAAAATAGCTTTACTTGTGGTGCCTGATAAGGTGTCACATCTGTTTAACCTGTCATTAAACGTAGGTTCTATCCCCAAATCCTGGAAATCCTCTAGAGTTATCCCTTTAATTAAGCAAGCTGGTAAAACATCAGTGTCAAACTTGCGTCCAGTATCACTTCTACCCGTTATGGGTAAATTGATGGAAAAAATTGTTCACCTGAGATTAAATGAATACTGTGATATCCATGAGATTTTGACAGACTGTCAGGGAGGTTTTAGAAAAGGGCACTCTACAACCGACACCACAACATCTTTGGTGGAAGACATTTTACAAGGAATTAATAATAATAATATCACGTTGGCAACCTTTATTGATCAATCTAAGGCTTTTGATACTGTTAATCACACAATTCTTATTAATCAAATTGGTTCACAGTCCACAAAAGACCAGACAAGCTGATTTGGGTATTCAAACTTTATTGTGGGATTCATTTAACATCGAGATGGGGAGGGGGAGTTTCATAAATTATTTGCAACGTTTCGTCCCTATTGATGGGACTTCATCAGGCAATTAAGTTGTTATTCTTATTAATAAATTGGGGTTGATTGGGATAAAGGGCAAAATGTTAACATGGATAAAAGATTATCTTAAAAATAGAACCCAATATACTTTTGTTAATGAACTAAAATCGGATCTAAGGGATGTCGGTTGTGGTGCGCGCCAAGGTTCTATATTGGGACCTTTTCTCTTTCTGTTGTATATAAACGACTTAGTTAAAGCCATGGATGATAGATATATAAAATTGTATGTGATTTATGTTCAAGGAAAATCAAGTGATGATCTGTGTTCAGTGATGAATGAGAAATTGGGTGCTGTGCTAAATTGGTGCAAGTGTAATAAGCTAACTATAAATGAATCAAAAACAAAATGCATGGTCTTTGGATTGCCTGGGTCTATTAAAAAGTTCAAATTCAATACGGTGAAACTAAATAATGATGTAATTGAGAGGGTTTATTCATTTAAATATCTTGGAATTACTTTGGATCAAGGTTTGAATTTTAAGAAACTTATAAATGATTGTATAAAGCTGGCTTCGCATAAACTGTATTTACTGTCTAGAATTCGGAAATATTTAGATGAATTTGCTGCTATTACTATAGTAAAATCAATGGTTATGCCATATTTGGAATATGGGGACATTTTAGTTGGAAATGGCCCCAAGGACATTCTTAAAAAACTCCAAAACATTCAGACAAGAGCTCTGAGAGCGGCAGGTAGAACTCCGAGAAAGTGGACAGATCTTGAGGTACATGCCATGTTTAAAAAGCAGAGATGTGCGGACCTGACTATGACTAGAACTAGGCAAACTAGACAAACTGTTGGAATTGTTTTTAAGGTCACAAGACCCAGGGAGGAAAAATATAAGGTTAGTGTACTGTATGGTGGAGCAACTCTTTGGAATGCGTTAGCTCCTGGTTTAAGAAATATTAAAGATTATGACTCATTTAAGCTTGCATCGAAGAAATATAGTAGATGCTTTTTGCAATTATAAAGTCTCATATTGATCTCAGGTTCTACTCTGGTGAGTCGTATTAGCATTCCTTCTTATACTGATCATATTTTTCTATTTCTTATGTCAACATTGATATATGTTTGTACTCAAGGGAAATATACTTGTAGTCCCTACAAGAACTAGATGGCATAATCATTCTTAAGTTATTTGTATCGAGATTATTGGATTTGGAAGAGAGTCATTGACTCATGTTATATTTGTAAAATATTGGCGAAAAACATAATGTGCAGGATGCGTGGGCTTACCTGCCATAGGCCTCAGTACATGCGAGGTGGACTGTAGTATCTGCTGGACTTGGCGGTCGAGGTCCTCATCCTGGTAGGCCATGCCTACCGCCCGTCCATCACGAGGTAACCAGGGGTGGGCAAGTTGGTCAGTTGAGATGCCCCAAAATTCGAACTTGGCGCCAAAACCAGAGCCCTGGATGCCATGGCTGTTCCCGTGGCAATGGCTGCAGAATCCGTCACATTGACTTGATTTCCCGTGCAAGGAACTACCGCCTGATCCGTCCCCTGAGTCGCCAAAACATTCACAGTAGGCGTTGGACGATGCATCTCGCTTCTTTTCTGCTTTCCATGGTCGGCATCGCTCCCACGAGTCGATGCAGATGCCGCTGCCAAAATGGCCTCCCTCAGGCCCTCAATCTCAGCCTGTATGAGGCCCATCATTTTCTCGCCTCTGGCGACACGGCCTTCGCCCGGTGCAGAGACCTTCATGGTCTTGGATGAGACGGCCTTATTTCCCTTCTTAGGCGGCATGCTTTTGCAAAATTTCTTGTCCAAAAAACGTAATCCAAAGGAGTTTTTGATAAGCTCTGATAAAGAAATGTTTGAGTCTTTGAACACATTTTTCACTGTATTGAGAATGAAATGTTGTATTTTATGTAACTCATTCTTCATTTTATTCAGAATGAAATGAAGTAGTTGATATAATGCATTCTTCATATATATACAGAATGAAATGTAACTTAAATATTAATTCTTACAATAGATTTAAAGGTAAACCACATGCTTGTTGGGGATGAACATCCTGGAGCATTTAGTGCATTGTATAACAAATGGGTCTGCACGACCCGGGTTGGGTATAAGAACCCTCCCTTCTGTTAGTTGCCAGCTCATCATATCTCTTGCGACTGAAAGTGCTGTCGGCATCTTTGACACTCACACTGACCAGCCTAAGCCATTTCTGTATATTGGTATTCTCTATACATCAGTTGGCTGTAATCTACACTTATGGATAATACAATCTTACACACAAACATCTGGAGTTTTTCATCAATGTAGGCTATGCAGAGCTCCCTCTGCTAGCTTATACACCCCATACACCCACCTCTAACACATTTAGAGCCACATAAAACAAGACAGAGATGACAGCAAAACACCAAGCGCACCCAACAACTTTGTTTGTTTGTTTGTTCGGGTAGTTTAACATCCAATTTGTTCAATTAGACTTACTTTGGATTTGACCGAATCTATGAGATGAATGTAGGAAGCAATCCCACCCCTACACATTTACCGAGGGGAGAGTTCTTTTACTTCCCACACCAAATAGACATGGTATGAGAAGAATGGGTCTTTGATATAGCAGTAAATCTACCACTCCAGGGGGGTGAAGGAGAAAAGAGGGCGTAGTGGGACCTGAATCAACAAAGTCCAGTGCTCTTTGTCACTGAGCTAACCCCATCCGGTTGCTTTTGTTATGCTTGCATGCAAGTATATCCGGTCTGCACCACAAGGAGGCGAGGCGACAAAGAGGGTGAACAGATTTGTAATTGCTGTCCACCCAAGCAGACCTACCCAACAACAAATTGAACCTCTCTAAATAAATAATGAATAAGACCAATGGGAATCGAGGAAATGGGGTCAGACACCAAAATCATACAACTCGATCGTGCAAGACCCAACTATTTTTAGTGTGGTCATGTTAGCAATAGGTCAACTGCCTTGTTTACACTCAATCCCCATTCTTCTGTGGTTATTATTCTGGTACTTATATATAACACAAGGTCTGCTCAGATACCACCATAATGCCACAAAGATGTCACCAAGGATGCCACCACCACCACCACTACCACCAACACCTGTGCTGCAGGTGCAACTCTGAAATCTTTGGGCAACTCAAGTTATGAGTGTTTGAAAATAAAAGAGTTTAAACAATTTTTTTATCAGGAAATACATATGGTTATGGTCATATTGTTTTCATTGTTTAAAAATCAATTTTGAGCCTAACCATACATTTGGTGTATTTGGTAGTTGTTTTGATATTTAATTAAGTTTGTTCCTGTGTCATGACCTACTTAAATTGAATGATTAGGTCATATAGTAGAATTATGTAAAATAGGTTGCTTTTGAATATAATCTTATCAGAAGTTATAATGAAAGAATTTCATGCCCTCACATTCTCCAGTAAATTGTTTGTTTTCAAATAGTTGTCTTACATTTACGCTTTCTCTTTTCAGGTATTTGATAATGGAAAGATTAAAGTGGGGATTGCAGGTGTGCTTATGATATACCTGGGCAACATTGGAGGAGGGATGGTGTCCTACCGTGGTTCTTTCCGTGAAGACGATCTGTGTCAAATCAGGGACTTTATATGGAGACAAGGAGTATGTAACTTTGAACCAACTTGGGCTTTCATTGCCACATGGTACAAAGTCGTACAAAATCAGGGCGATCTGGTAAGCTGATTTTCATTCAAATTCTTTTAATTCCTTTACATAAGAACTGACATTTTATTTTTTTTTTTAAATGTGTGTAGACGCGGCTGGTACTAAGACTATCGAGCAAGTGACTGGCCTGGTGCCTCTAGAGCCCTCCCTGAGGTGAATTTTAATGACTAGGAATAATTATACAGAGGAAGACCCAATTTGTTATCACATGATTATTTTCAAAGTTTCTCATTGGCTGTATTTCCAGTCTCATTTCTGGTCTCATCAGGCAATTTGTACCTAGCCCCTTAGGTGTTTTGTGATATGCCAGAATTAATTTATCTCCTGGAATCCCGCTTTTTCATTCTAATTTCCATTAATAAAACTTGGCCTCTGGTTGGCACTGCACGAAAACCACTGTTTTATTCATATATACACCATCAGGGAAGTGCATGTATTGGCTGAATATTGACTTGTTTTCATTTATATAATATTATATATGACAGACGCCTCTTGGCTGTATTTCACACCCAGCATATATGAGAGAAAATACCCTCTGCCCCGGCACCCTCCCGCCCCTTTGTGTTGGTAGAAGTACAGGTGTCCTCAGTAGGAAGCCCTCCCTCCGAACCCACCCACCCCCACCCCCTACCACCTCCCCCCGCCCGCTCTCAGTGATGCCCTGTTCACTGGATGCTTATATATGCCTACAGATGAGGTGTATACACACGGGGATTAAGACGACCTTGTAGACACAAAATACCTACTTATATACACCGGGCACATTCAAAGGTAAAATGATGGTTTTCATGCAGTGAGGGTGGTGGTCACTTTCTGGACTCACTAGGGTTGTGCACAAAATATTGACTAGTTAAAGCTTTGGTATGTTTCCTTGGTATCATTTATACCTTGGTATCGCATTTATACCTTGGTATCACAAAAAAAGTTTTTCTTGACAAAAGAGAAATGCATTTCTTGACATTTATACTAAGGTATCTGCTTTACCAAGGTATAAATGATTCCAAGGAAAAATACCAAACATTTTATGAAAAGTGCCATTTCTTAACAGGTGCTGTCACCAAGGAGTTGTCTGTGGGTACCAATGGGTTATAGTCGAATCATCATTAATACATACACAATATTGACTAGTTTCAGATACTAGTGGCTGTATGCTCTGAGGAATTGATAAGTAATAATATCCTAGACCATGCAAGGCTATTGCAGAGTCAACTCTTCACTACTTTTCTGTATGCGCTCCCAAGAGCATTCAACATATCTGTATGTGCCTGGTATGTCAATACACACTCCTTATGTGTTTTCTATTTACAAATTGTATTAGGTGGATAATAAACATGTAGATACATGGCCGACTTTTACACCTCCAACCACAGCAATACCCACTCCACTCATGAGTATACTGTCCTTCATGTTATAGTCAATACACAGTGAGTGACTTCGGGACATGAACGTTTATTTCTTGGTCTCAAAGGAACACTCGTAAGCTCAGGTAAAGCATCATAACAAAGTCAGCCAGTGTTGCACTGCCCTTCAGCAATTTGACTAAGATTAGAAAGTGCCCCCCATGGAGATGTACCTTTATCACTGACAAATTGCAGTCAGCTGTTCCAATATTGGCGCGGATAAAAAATGGAACATGTTCCTTCCCATTGTAAGCAACAATAGAGTTTAAGAAATACCTCCTTGGTCTATCAATATTAGCCCATAATAAGCATACTTAATAGGTGGGTGTTGCCACATACAGCAGTATGTGAAATAAGACCATACATTTCAGATATAAATGGTTATACGTTCCAAAATATAAGTATGTGAAACATACAGATTCTATCCCTCAGACTAACTGACAAGGCTGGCTCTATGTAACAGGCCGCTGGAGGCGACCCTTGGTTACGATTAACATGTTCTCCCCCACACAGTAAACACAGAGCCAGCATATAACCTCAATCTAGATGTATTCTCATCAGCGCATCTAGTGTAGCGCATTACAGTAACACCAGTAATAAAGCTAATGGGAGGAAGCCTTGGAAACATACATTCAGTTTACTATTCACACCTGATAGCAATAACACCACGCATAAATGCTCATATAGTATGTATATTTACATGTTCTTATATGTATATGCCTATATTGCATGCCAGTGTATGTGGGGTATACAACAAAAGTTGTTTTTTCTTGTATACATCAGCGTAATGGCTGTATTTGCCGCAAAGCATATCTGAAAAGAAATATGCTCTGCGCAACATCTATATACTGGTTGCATACAAATCATATATGTTTGGCATATTATCGTAAAACTGGATGAGGTTTAATCTTGTCCACCATATTCCACGACTGGAGTTTGGCAAAGTGACTTCATGAGGCAAAGCCGAGTGAAGTCGGGAGCCAAAACTTCAGGAGTGGAATGCGATGGACAAGATTAAAACGAATCAGGTTTTGATTTTATCCTACCCTATCTCCTCGATTTTGAAATATTACATGATTTTTTTTTTTTTTTTTTTTTTTTTTTTCATAAGTTTATTAGGGTTCAATTCTTACATAATTCCAGGCTCGGCTGTTGCCGTTCTGCCGCCTGGTCCCTCTACATAGTTGAGTACAGATTTAATCTAGTTGGTTGGTTATACATGTTGGTATTGGTGGGTAATGTATGGTGTACCACACCAAGCTGATTACTTTAGGGATGGTATGATGGGATGAGATGTGGATGAATGAATGTCCTTTGGTCAATTACATCTAACCTGATAACAGCATTCAGCATATGGGACATTTGATAGGTACATTATTTTGAAAACAGAACATTGACATCATACTCTACTATTGGCTTTTAGAACTGACAGTTGCAGTGCAGTCTGAACATGTTACACACATCTAATCAAATACCAATATTCAATGCATGGGATATTTTGATTCTTTTTTATACAGAACATTTACACTGTACTCTACGATTGGCTTTTAGAGCTGACAGTTGCAACGCAATCTGAACATTTCTATGCCAGGGTTAGGTAGGGTATAATTGAGAACATAGTGGGTAATATAATTTTGGGAGGGTGTTTTATAGTACCTTGTTTTTCCCAGCATGAGGCAGCTTTTAAATGGTTGCAATGCAAGCACTATTAAACCTCTAGTAATTTGTAGGCATTTTTGATTTAAGAGATGCAGCAGCTTAAAATAGGTCTTTGGGGGTCATGAGACAAGCAGGGTAGATCCTCTTTATCATTGATTTGAATTGCTTGATTTCAGTGATTTTGGTAAATGTCTCTTTTAAGTCATTCCATATTTTCACGGATTGCACAAAGAATGAGCTATTGAAGACCGGGTGTTTTAGCGGTGGTTGAAGCAGCCTAAGGCCTTGCTTTCTCCGTAGAGGTAACTCCCTGTTATCTCTTAATTCTGGTTCTTGAGCAATTGAGTGGGAGTAGAATATCAGGTGTATCTCCCGTCGTTGTTCTAGTGGTCGTAATTTTGATAAGTCATGCATCTGAGCTGTGGTATATTTTGGCTCCGGTCCCAACTTAACTTTATATATTAGTCTAAGTATCCTATTCTGTAGACATTGCAGTTGATTTTTTACTTTTTGCGTACCATTATCATAGATAAAATCACAGTAGTCAAAGTAAGGGATAATTGTTGATTTGTAAATTTGGAGGGCAGTGGGGGTATCAATGAATTGCCTAATTTTTGTGAGGAGATAGATTTTGTGCATAATTTTCTGTTCTAATAGCTTCCTGTGTTCAATGAATTTGAGTTTTCTGTCTATGGTTAGCCCTAGATACTTGAATGTTTGCACTTGTCCTAGAGTAGTATTATTAAGTGTGATATTCTTATTGTCTAATATTTTGTTATTGTTGTAATTCATCCAGTATGTTTTGTTTTCGTTTAGTGTTAGGAGATTATCCGAGCACCACTTCTCAATTACTGGGGTAATGGCTTGCATTTGCTCAACATTCTTTGTAGTGATTACTGTATCATCAGCGTACAGCACTGTGTGACAATCAGGGCTGGCACATTGTTTTACAAGGTCATTAATATAAATTATAAATAGGGTAGGCCCAAGCACAGATCCTTGGGGTACTCCATATGTAGTGGGTAGGCTTTTTGACAAAGTACCATTCAGGTTTACCATTTGTGTTCTCCCAGATAGATAGCTGTTAAACCATGAACAGGTTGTGTTATTTAAACCCATTTGGTAGAGTTTATGTATCAGGATTTTATGTGATACAGTATCGAATGCCTTTTTGAAGTCAATAAATAAGGAGGTTAGCTGCTTATTTTCAGTGTTGTCATATATGTGTCTTAGGTATTTTGTTATGGCTGAAGTGGTGGATCTATTTTTTCTAAAGCCATGTTGTGAGTTTGCTAGTATCTCATTAATTTCTAAGAATGATTTTAGTCTATTATTGACTATCTTTTCAAGTAGTTTACCAGGGAGGGCAAGCAGGCTTATTGGTCATAGATCATTTGCATAGCAAGCATTGTTTTTCTTTGGAATAGGGGTGATTGTGGCTATTTTCCATGATGTAGGGATGAGTGAGTGGTAAATTGTTGAGTTCAATAAGGTAAACAGCTTGTCTGGCGCAGCTTTGAATGCTGTTTTGAATACAATCGCCCTTATATCCCGTATGGATGATGATTTGTTACAGTCAATTTTGTTTACTACGGTTATGATTTCTTCGAGTGAGAGTGGATCATCAAACAGTGAGAATTCATGTTCTCTAGGAGGGAATGGTAAGCTATATGTTATGGGTACTGGGAGTTTGGCTGCTAGTTCTCTTCCAATATTAGCAAAGTAATCATTTATGTGGTTCGGTATCTCACTTTGTGATATCTCTAGGTTTGTTTTTTGGTCAAACAGTTTTGTGATTGGAGGGGATTGTTCTTTTGGTATTAGCTCCCGAACCCCTGGCCAGAATCTTTTTGGGTCGTTTTTCGAGTTGTTGAGTAATTTCTTTATGTTGCGCTTTTTGGTCTTCATGATTGTAGCCTTAGTTCTATTTCTGTAGTATCTGGCTATCCTCCAGTTGTCTATTGAATTTGAGTTCCTGGCCTTCCTGTACCAGTAATCTCGATTCCTGATATCAGCCAGTATTTCATCAGTTAGCCATTTTGGTTTCATTTTTGATACATAAAAGTTTTTTATGGGGGCTGTTAATTGCAGTGCGGCCTCAATGTTGTTTAACATGATATCCCAAAGTATTTGCGGTGGAGAGTCAATTTTGAAGTTGTCCCAATCACTGCAGATATATTTATATATGAAGCTGTGTTCATCAAAGTTTTTATATATTCTTGCCTTTATTTTCTTTTTTTGGATTCGGTTACTAGGTGTTTTCAGCACAAGTGCTATTGGAAGGTGGTCATTAATATTATAATTCAAAGGACCTGAGAATGTGACATTATTGCAATTGGTATATATGTGGTCAATTACTGTGGCTGTTTTGTTGGTAATCCTTGTAGGTGTGTTTACCAATTGTTTCAGATTATAGGGTCTTCCAAATTGAAGTACATGATTATTCTTTAGTTTCTGATCTTGAAAGTCAATATTCATATCGCCCATTATTATTATGTTCGAGTACTTTAAAGGTGCTTCCAGGATTGTCTCTAATTTTTGATAAAGTGTATTTGGGCGGGCTGGGGGTGGGTTATAGATAACAATGCTGTATGCCACTAGTGGCATATAAAACTCCGTATGCCAGTCAGCGTGGCATACAGAAACCCAATGTTAAGCCTATGGGATTTTATATCAGGGGTAGGATAAATATGTATACTGATAATAATATAGTGGCTGGATGTTGAGTACAGCCGAAGCTCCTCCCGAGCACCATTACAGTTTTTGTGAAGAATGCCATCACAGTGCTGGTCCCAGCTGCAAACCCGTATAACTTTTGTCGGAAGGCCTGCGACACAGCCATCCTGTTAAGGCGGGCGTCCACCAACCACAACAGGGCTATGACAATGGCATTCCTACAAGGTCCATGACTGGCCTACGATAGGAGTACTTGTCGTAGCCTTGTCATGGTTCGTGGACCCCAGTTCCCGACAAGAGTCTACGGCAAGGCCACGACAGGCTGTGACTGGGGAGCTTGTCGGGAGCCTTACGACAAGGTTACGACAAAATCAAAGATGTACGATTTTTCCTACGACTGGACCTTTTTTGTGGAGTGTCATGGCATGTCAGAAGTGTGTCGCAGAGGTCTACGATAGTTAATTTTGGTGGAGCATGCACTTACAGGGAACGTTGTCATAAAGCCTGTGCGGTCCATAACTATCAAAAATGTCCATAACTATCAAAAATGACTTGGTTTGAGACTTATGGACATTCGTCATGTCCATAACTATCAAAATGTCCATAAGTATCAAAAAATGTCCATAACTATCAAAACCTGCTTAAACAAATGCGTTACCCATTTGCGTTACATTGAGTTACTCAAACCACATTACGCTACCTAAGAAAACGTTACTGATCTGGTATCATTACAGTTACCGCGTTACCGTCACGATTCTAACCCCGTTATCATGTTACCGTTACTGCATTACTGTTCTAACCGGGTTACCATTCTAACCCCATAACAGCATACCGTTACCATTCTAACCCAGTTACCGCGTTGGCGTTATGCGTTACCGTTCTATCCGCGTTACCATACTAACCGCGTTACGCGTTACCGTTCTAACCACGTTACATTCTAACCGCGTTACGCGTTACCGTTCTAACCACGTTACATGTTACGCGGTTACCGTTCTAACCGCGTTACATTCCAACCGCGTTACATACTAACCGCATTACGCGTTACCGTTCTAACCGCCTTACATTCTAACCGCGTTATGCGTTACCGTTCTAAACGCGTTACATACTAACCCCTTTACGCGTTACCGTGCTAATCATAGAAACGTGGTCAACTGCAATTGTACCAGAGACGGACGATTACTACATTAATAATGGTCGTAGAAACACGAAACAGAGGATAGGTTTCAACCCCCCAAACACATCTGAAATTTTTTTTTTTGATTTTTCAAGATTTCAATTTTTTAACTATACATAATATACCGGTACGGTATAGACTTGCATAGGCCTACATATTACACTTGTACACATATTACATATTCAATACCTACCAGCTCATAACCCTTCTCATAACTTATCGATGTCAATATAAGGAACAATAATAACTACAAATCACACTTACAACTATGATTGAAAATGATTCAATTATATTTGTTTGAATTTCCTCCGCCATACTTCCCATCTACCATACTTTCCCTCAACCATACTGCCCCTCCACCATACTGCCCTTCCACTATACTGCCCTTTTCCAACACTGCCCCTCCACCATACTGCCCCTCTATTACACTGCCCCTCTACTACACTGCCCCTCCACCACACTGCCCCTCTACTACACTGCCCCTCCACCATACTGCCCCTCTCCCATACTGCCCCTCTACTACACTGCCCCTCCATCATACTGCCCCTCCACGATACTGTCCCTCCACCATACTGCCCCTCTCCAATACTGCCCCTCTACTACACTGCCCCTCCACCATACTGTCCCTCAACCATACTGCCTCTTTCCCACACTGCCCCTCCACCAAACTGCCCCTCGACTATACTGTCCCTCCACCATACTGCCTCTCCACCATACTGCCCTTCTACTACACTGCCCCTCCACAATACTGCCCCTCTATCATACTGCCCCTCCACCATGCTGCCCCTCCATCATACTGCCCCTCTACTATACTGCCCCTCCACCATACTGCTCCTCCAACATACTGTCCCTCCGCCATACTGCCCCTCTACTATATTGCCCCTCCACCATACTGCCCCTCCACCATACTGCCCCTCCACCAAGCTGCCCCCCTACCATACTTTCCCTCAACCATACTGCCCCTCTACCATACCTTCCTTTAACCATACTGCCCCTCCACCATGCTGCCCCTCCACTATACTGCCCGTTTCCCACACTGCCCCTCCACCATACTGCCCCTCTACTACACTGCCCCTCCACCATACTGCCCCTCTTCCATACTGCCCCTCTACTACACTGCCCCTCTACCATACTGCCCCTCCACCATACTGTCCCTCCACCATGCTGCCTTTTCGCCATACTGCCCCTCTACCATACTGCCCCTCTACCATACTGTCCCTCCGCCATACTGCCCCTCTACTATATTGCCCCTCCACCATTCTGCCCCTCCGTCATGCTGCCCCTCCACCATACTGCCTCTCCACCATACTGTCCCTCCACCATACTGCCCCTCTCCAATACTGCCCCTCTACTACACTGCCCCTCCATCATACTGTCCCTCAACCATACTGCCTCTTTCCCACACTGCCCCTCCACCATACTTCCCCTCGACTATACTGTCCCTCCACCATACTGCCTCTCCACCATACTGCCCTTCTACTACACTGCCCCTCTACAATACTGCCCCTCTATCATACTGCCCCTTCACCATGCTGCCCCTCTCCCATATTGCCCCTCTACTATACTTTGCAAATTGACTAAGTTATCCCGTTATCGTTACCGCTGTGCGGCCCAAACGCCACCTATGCTGTCCCTCCACCATACTGTCCCTCAACAATACTGTCCCTCTACCATACTGCCCCTCCACCATACTGTCCCTCAACCATACTGCCCCTCCACCATACTGCCCCTTTCCCATACTGCCCCTCTACTACACTGCCCCTCCACCATACTGCCCCTCCACCAAACTGTCCCTCCAACATACTGCCCCTCTCCAATACTGCCCCTCTCCAATACTGCCCCTCTCCAATACTGCCCCTCTACTACACTGCCCCTCCACCATATTGTCCCTCAACCATACTGCCCCTTTCCCACACTGCCCCTCCACCATACTGCCCCTCCACCATACTGTCCCTCCATCATACTGTCTCTCCACCATACTAACCCTCTACCAAACAACCCCTCCACCATACTGCCCCTCCACCATACTACCATATATATCCTACATCCTACATCCCTACATCCTATATCTCCACATCCATATATCCATACATTCTCACATCCTACTTCCCCACATCCCTACATCATTACAACCCTACATCCTACTTCCCACATCCTACTTCCCCATATCCCTACATCATACATCCCTTCATCTCCACATCTATACATCCTACATCCCCACATCTCCACATGCATACATCCTTCATCCCTGCATCCTACATCTCCACATACATATATCCATACATCCCCACGTAATGTGAGGATATATGGATGTGGAGATGTGGGGATGTAGGATGTATAGATGTGGAAATCTGGGGATGTGGGATGTTAGGAAGTAGGATGTGGGGATGTATGGATGTAATGATGTAGGGATGTTAGGATGTGGGGAAGTAGGATGTGGGACGATATGGATATATGGATGTGGAGATGTAGGATGTAGGGAAATAGGATGTATGGATGTGGAGATGTGGGGATGTAGGATGTATAGATGTGGAGATGTAGGGATGTGGGGATGTGGGAAGTAGGATGTGGGGATGTATGGATGTAATGATGTAGGGGTGTTGGGATGTAGTGATTTAGGGATGTGCAGATGTAGGGATGTGGGAAAGTAGGATGTAGGATGTATGGATGTGGAGATGTAGGATGTGGGGAAGTAGGATGTAGGGATGTGGGATGTAGGATGTATGGATATGGGGATGTAGGATGTGGGGATGTATGATGTAGGGATGTGGGGATGTAGGATGTATGGATATAGGGATGTAGGATGTGGGGATGGAGAGATGTAGGGATGTGGGGATGTAGGCATGTAGGATGTGGGAAAGTAGGATGTAGGGATGTAGGAAAAATGGATGTGGAGATGTGGGAATGTAAGATATAGGGATGTAGGATGTATGGATGTGGAGATGTAGGATGTAGGGTAGTATAGTTGAGGGGCAGTATGGTAGGGGGGCAGTATGGTGGAGGGGCAGTATAGTGGAGGGGCAGTCTAGTAGAGGAGCAGTATGGGAATGGGGCAGTATGGTGGAGGGACAGTATGATAGAGGGACAGTATGGTAGAGGGACAGTATGGTGGAGGGGCATTATGATTGAGGGGCAGTATGGTGGAGGGGCAGTATGATGGAGGGGCAGCATGGTAGAGGGGCAGTATGGGAAAGGGGCAGTATGGTGGAGGGACAGTATGGTGGAGGGACAGTATGATAGAGGGGCAGTATGGTGGAGGGACAATATGGTAGAGGGGCAGTATGATAGAGGGGCATATGATGGAGGGGCAGTATGATGGAGGGGCAGCATGGTGGAGGGGCAGCATTTTGGAGGGGTAGTATGGTGGAGGGGCAGCATGGTGTCCAGAGGGGCAGTATGGTGGAGGGGCAATATAGGAGAGGGGCAGTTTGGCGGAGGGACAGTATGGTGGAGGGGCAGTATGGGAGAGGGGCAGTATAGTAGAGGGGCAGTATGGGAGAGGGGCAGTATGGTGGAGAGGCAGTATGATAGTGGGGCAGTATTGTGGAGGGGCAGTGTAGTAGAAGGGCAGTATTGTGAAGGGCAGTATGGTGGAGGGACAATATAGTCGAGGGGCAGTATGGTGGAGGGGCAGTGTGGGAAAGAGGCAGTATGGTTGAGGGACAGTATGGTGGAGGGGCAGAGTAGTAGAGGGGCAGTATTGGAAAGGGGCAGTATGGTGGAGGGACAGTATGGTGGAGGGGCAGTGTAGTAGAGGGGCAGTATGGGAGAGGGGCAGCATGGTGGAGGGGCAGTGTAGTAGAGGGGCAGTGTAGTAGAGGGGCAGTATTGGAGAGGGCCAGTATGGTGGAGGGGCAGTGTAGTAGAGGGGCAGTATGGTGGAGGGGCAGTGTGGGAAAGGGGTAGTATAGTGGAGGGGCAGCATGGTGGAGGGGCATTATTGTTGAAGGAAGGTATGGCAGAGGGGCAGTATGGTTGAGGGAAAGTATGGTAGAGGGGCAGCTTGGTGGAGGGGTAGTATGGTGGAGGGGCAGCATGGTGGAGGGGCAGTATGTTGGAGGGGCAATATAGTAGAGGGGCAGTATGGCGGAGGGACAGTATGGTTGTGGGGCAGTATGGTGGAGGGGCAGTATGATGGAGGGGCAGCATGGTGGAAGGGCAGCATGGTGGAGGGGGAGCTTGGTGGAGGGGCAGCAATGTGGAGGGGTAGCATGATGGAGGGGCAGTATGGTTAAGGGACAGTATGGTGGAGGGGCAGTATGGTTGAGGGACAGTATGGTGGAGGGGCAGTATGGTGGAGGGGTTGTTTGGTAGAGGGTTAGTATGGTGGAGAGACAGTATGGTGGAGGGACAGTATGATTGAGGGTAAGTATAGTGGAGGGGTAGTATGGTTGAGGGACAGTATGGTGGAGGGGAAGTATGGTGGAGGGACAGCATAGGTGGCGGATTGGCCGCACAGTTGAAACGATAACGCGATAACGCGATATGACCTTAACGAGTTAGAATGGTACTGTGGTAATGTAGTAATGGTAACAAGATTAAGATGTAATGCAGATAGAAAGATAACACGGTAATGGGCTTTACCATGGTAACATGGTAAGGCCTGGCGTCCACCTACCTTTTTTTTATGTCATTTATTTATCCTGGATACGATAAGGCAGTATCTGCCTGTTTACAATCAATAACCAGCATTTGTAAGTCAAACTGAATGGTAGGACTAGCGTTTGCCTGACTATCTTGAGTAGGAAAATAAGCAACAGCTATACAGTAGTTATTTACAATAGTACTAGATTAGTGAGCTCTAATACAGTAAACACAATACAACAAAAGGAGTCCCTTAGGTTGGGAGTAATATATCATAGTGTCAAATTTTCCACATTGGTGTGATCAAGTTGTATTGATATATAACCAAAACTCGTGTAAAAGATGGTTAGTAGCGGTTAATAAACGATATCATTTTCCTGTGTACAGGAAAAGAAATCAAAATTTTGAGTCTGTGAACTTTAAATGCCATGTCAGCGTTTAAACAGGGTGGGGGGAAGAATAGGAGACAAGAGCTTATTTTTTAGAGATAGTGTAGACGGCTATTTCGGAGGACTGTTTTCTCTTTAAATTTAAATTTGGGATAGGTGTCTATGGTTCGGTAGTCGATTTGCATTTTATTCCAATGTTGTGCACATTTATAAAACATACTTCTTTTGAATGAGTTCCGATATACTTGTACTGTAGATAATACTGGGGCATCGAATAATCGGGTATTGCGGGTAGGTGCAATGATATATTTGGGGTTTCTACTACGCAGGTATGCAGCTTTTCTGATTGCAGAGTCTCGTCTTTCAGAAAGGAAATTAACATCAGCTTCTTTGTGAATCAGTATAGTACTAGATCTTGGTTCACTTTTGAGGGCAATCCGTAGGGCTCGGTTTTGCAGTAGTTGGATTTTTGTTAGGGTTTTTTGGTTAGACTCATGGAAAAGGGTACTGCCGTATTCGGCGTATGGAAGAATCTTGGTTTTATATAGTAGAGTTGCTTGGGCCTTAGTTAGGTAACACCTGATTTTAGCCATTAGATAAATTTTGTGTGCTAGTTTTCTTATAGTTTCCTTTTTATTTGGCTCGTAGGTTAGTCTTTCATCGAGTATTATTCCCAAATAGTTAAAATGGTTTACATAGTCGATTTCGTTAGTGTTTAGTGTAAGTTTGGGAGGTCTGTTGATTGATTTTCTTGTTGGTTTAAAGATTATGGATTTAGTTTTTTAAACATTTATTGTTAATTGATTTTTCCGGGCCCATATTCCTAGTTTCGTAAGATCATCTTGAACCATGTTTCTAGCTGTCGTTGGATTCAGGTGTGTGGCGAATACGACAGTATCATCAGCGTATAAGTTAGTTTGTGAGGAGGAGAGTAAGTTACTTAAGTCATTTATATAGAGTAGAAACAGAAGTGGACCCAGAATGGATCCTTGGGGAACCCCACAAGAAACCATTCTGGAGTCCGATAGGATACCATTTACACGGGTTTTATGGGATCGATTGGTTAGGTAATTTTGAAGCCAGGTGATTAAATCATAGTTGATGTTGTATTTTGCGCATTTATTTATTAAAATATTATGGGAGACCGTATCAAAGGCCTTGGAGAGATCTATGAAAGTCACGACTGTGGTTAATTTATTGTTAAATCCTAAGAAAATTTCGTCTGAGAAAGTTGAAACCGTGGAAGTAGTGGAGTGACCCTTACGAAAACCCCCTTGTGCATCGGAGAGTATGTTATTAGTTTCTAGGTAGTTGATTAGTTGTGCATGAATAATTTTCTCTAAAATTTTGCCGGGTAAAGGGAGGAGAGAGATCGGGCGTAAATTTGAAACATCTAATTGATTACCGTTTTTCTTTAGTGGGATTATTTGAGCCTGTTTCCAGGTATCAGGGAAAGTTTTGTTTGTGATGGAAGTATTGAACATATGGGTTATTTGTTGTGGGATAGCAAGGAAACTGTCCTTCAAGATACGAGTGGATAAATGCTGTATGGCAGACGATTTGTGTATTTCAATATCGTTGATCAACTTGGTGACTTCTTCTACTGAAACTGTTTTGAAAATCATGTTGTTGACATCAGGAGTAGTACCGTAAAATTCCCAGGTATCGGTGAATTTGTTAGCTAAGGAGGGTCCTATGTCTGCGAAAAAGTTGTTAATATAATTAGGGAGATCTGAGTTCGAAATTTGTTCCTTAGTGGTTTGGTCGATTAGGTTTATTTTAGTGTTATTGTCTTTGTTTGGCAGGATATCGGCGAGTTTTTCCCAGAATCTTTTAGGGTCATCGTTCATATGATCTTGGACAAATGAAGCCTTGGCGTTGCGAATCAAATTTTTTGTAGTATTTCTTAGTTTTCGTGCTTTTTCCCAGTCCTCCTGGGTTTTTGTTTTCTTCGCATGTTTTAGGGCTCTGTCTTTCTCTTTGATTGCGCTAATGATATCATCAGTCATCCAAGGAGAACCTTTGTCCTTTAGATCTAGTTGTTTGATTGGGCATTTGTCATCTAGGTAAGTGTTTAAATTGAATAAAATGATATTCCATGCTGTTACTGGATCTGTAGTATTGTAAAAATCATCCCAATTTTGTGTAGTCAAGTAATAGCTGAGATCTTCTTTAGAGTATTTACGGTAGGACCGGCCCTCAGTCTTAATATGGTTATATGATTCTTTCTTTTTTTTTCTATGTAAATAAATCAGTGCATGATCACTAATATTTTGGTTGCCAACACCGACATGTAGAATTTTGTCCGAATTTGTATAAATCAGGTCGATTAGGTTATTTAATCTTGTTGGTTCTGTAATCAATTGTTTGAGGTTAGTACTATTTTCAAAATGTTTCAGTTTTTTATAGTCAGGAGAGTTTTTAAGGTCATAGTTAACATTGAAGTCACCAAGGATAATAATTTCACTATTATGGATGGATTGTATTTCAGTTGTTATTTCAATAAGTGAGTTGGTGAATGATTCCATGTTTGCCCTTCTTGGTTTATAAATCGTTCCAATGACAATATCCTTTTGTTGTTCTTGTAAAAGTTTAAACCAGATACACTCAATATCTTTACAACTCTTGTTCAAATGAGATAAATTCTCGTCGGTATATATAAGATCCTTTTTAATGAAAGCCCCCACCCCTCCTCCACTTTTTACCTGTCCCGTCCTGTCATCGATCCATGATCTATCAAGTCGAATACATTGATAGTCTGGGAGATTAATAAGGCTGTTTGGTATTTTATCACTAAGCCATGATTCAGAAAAAGTTAGTATGTCATAATCGTCTGTGGTGGAATGGTATTTGACTAAGTCATGTTTACTATATAAACTTTGGACGTTTAGGTGCGCTATGAGTAAACCTTTACCCATCCCTTTGTCATGTCGTGTGTCAGTCATTTGACAATAAAGAAAAGCAGCTTAGCTCCCTTAGGTACCCCATCACCCATATTACTGACATATGCATGTGTAAGTGGTAGTTGCTTACTTACATTATAGAAACAATGATGAATAAAGATGCTGTACATTGACAAGAAAATAAAGTTGACCCTACTTGCAAGTACTGCACGGGCCATATAGAAAATAAATTACAATTTATAAATGTGCCTGAGTAGCATCTAGAGAAAACCATACCGGTCAAACAAATCAATAGGTCACAGAGTCCAATCCATATCACATTTGGAATCTATGGTAGGTTGTTCTAACCGAGAAAAATATCAGTTGGATGGATTGAGTATAAAAATAAATAAACTATGTATATTCAATAGTGAGTGCTCAGCTCTTCTTGAGTATGGTAACGGTTTCCTATAAATCAAGTTAAATAAGTGTGTGTAGTCACGACAATTTACTCATGGACATAGTCTAATTTCATGTAGAAAGGTAGATTTATCAATATAGCGTGAGAATGTTACATTCTAATTGCGTTACGCTACCTAAGAATGCGTTATATTTATGACCACATTACATCCTGACCATGTTTCTACGATTAGCACGGTAACGCGTATCGGGGTTAGTATGTAACGCGGTTAGAACGGTAACGCGTAACGAGGTTAGAATGTAACGCGGTTAGACCGGTAACGCGTAACGCGGTTAGTATGTAACACGGTTAGAACGGTAACGCGTAACGCGGTTAGAATGTAACGCGGTTAGAACGGTAACGCGTAACGCGGTTAGTATGGTAACGCAGTTAGAACGGTAACGCGTAACGCGGTTAGTATGGTAACGCGGTTAGAGCGGTAACGCATAACGGGGTAAGTATGGTAACGCGTAACAGGGTTAGTATGGTAATGCGGTAACTGTGATGCAGTAACAGGGTTAGGATGCTAACACGGTTAGAAGTGTAATACTGTAACGAGGTTAGATTGGTAATGCAGTAACGGTAAAGTGGTAACGATAACGCGATAACGGGGTTAGGATGTAATGTGGTCATAAATATAACGCATTCTTAGGTAGCATAACGCAATTAGAATGTAACGCGATTTGATCGTTAATGTTTTCTTAGGTAGCGTAACGCGGTTGAATGGTAACGGGAAGTAACGCTATGTAACGCGAATGGGTAACGCATTTGTTTAAGCAGGTTTTGATAGTTATGGACATTTTTTGATACTTATGGACATTTTGATAGTTATGAACATGACGAATGTCCATAAGTCTCAAACCAAGTCATTTTTGATAGTTATGGACATTTTTGATAGTTATGGACCGCACAAAGCCTCCCTTCTCACGACAAGGCTGCGACAAGGCGCCGATAGGAACTTTCTTGTCAGCTGATGTTTTAGCCTTGTCGTGGTTGGTGGACGCCTGCCTTTAGAACACGGAGCGTGTCAAAGTGTGTCATAGTCCATGTCGTAACACAGGTTCCACTTCTACGATAGACCCCTTTGTTCCAACAGACATTCTGATTTTGTGTCGGAATGCTTATCTTCAGCCCTATGTCTATTGTGTGATTCTAGTTATATAGGCACATCCAGTTGGACAGGTTCAGACTGGGCGTACTTTCAGGATGGCAACATGGCAAAATGAACATTGAAGACTGCAAGTTTCCTGCTAGTCTGAGACTAGGCATACCGGGTGTTATACCCGCATATACCCAGGATAGCATGTACCCCGGTACTGCATGTACCCCAGATGCAAGTGTTTTGAAATATCAAACATGCTTGATATTTGGTATGCCCAGTCTGAGACTTGACTTACTAATGTACTTAGAATTGCAGGCGCTCCAGTTGCAAGTGGGGTAGTCTCAACACAGAATCAATGTTAGCTTGCGATCCGAGGTACATGCGGTATGCCAGATCACAAGAAATATGGAATATCGCGCTTACGATCCTGGGTGGTGTTTAAGATGTTACGAGGGATAATTCGTCTGGAGAACAGCCGAGGGAGGACATTGGGGACGATCCCGTGTGAATATTGTTTAACACTTTCAGGACGACTGCCTGGGGCCTAGCTACTCCCATGAGAACAGGTGTGTCTTGCTAGAGGACGGGCACATAATAGTTAAAACTGATATCCAAGTTTATAATCATGCAGTATGAAACATAATCATAGATATTCAATTTCTTTTTCATAGAAATGTAGTGGGGTGGGAATCCAGCAGCGTTCGTGTGTTTCACTAAAGGTGGCGCGACGTGCCAATCCTTACTGTGTAGTGATTCCGGGCAACGCCGCACACGAGAGTGGCGCGGCGGAGGCCGGGATTACGTAACGCTGGGTATATATATTCAGCGTTCACAGTAGGTCGACAGGCTATCCTCGCGCGTCTCTTCTACGGAACAGACCCTTGGGCCCTCACTTTGCAGGCGGGTTCTCGTAACCTTCCTGGTGGTTAGGCGAGTCTTTCAGATTAGCCTCTCCAGCATTACCTGGCACCTACGCGCTGGGGTACTGTACTTGTGGGAAAGATCTTCCAGATCTTTCCGGGAAGTAGTAATTAATAAACATATCTTTTTATTAAAAAACGTTGTTGTGTTATGTGTGACTAGGTCTGTGCAAACTAACCGAAAACCAAACCAACCTACGTAGAGTGCGTAGGATGGGATCCTGCCTGGAACTAGCGTTCCGGATTGGGGTCATCCAACCTGCTAGACAGGCGGCGACTACCATATTGGTGCCGTGACCAGGATTCTAGGTTGCTTGCACAACCCGGGATTCTCGGTGTATGCACGGATCTGGTATAAAAACCAGATCTCAGGCTGTAGAGGAGAGTGAGGATGGGGAGGTAACTTCTCAACCAAGCGGAACGACAATACGTCACCGAAACCGGAGGGAGGGGGTAATACCCAGATGTCCGGCAAGGGGAAATCTCGGAAGAGAACCGACGCTCAGAATCTGAAACGGTCCTGAAGAATTTTAGTCCGGCAGCCGACAGCCGCCATGGCCCCACGAGGGATCTGGAGGGACTCAGTAAAATCGGGTCTCAGACAGATAGTCCTGGAGATTCAAGTACTCCCAGAGATGGAATGGAAGATACCTTCCAGGTACCTTCTGACGAGATTCCCGAAGGCTTTCTCGGACTAGAGCTCTTAGCCGAGTTTGATCGGAAAAGAGAGGCCCGGGACATGTGTCGGGAACTAGAAGCTTGAAATCGAGAGATCGCCGAGGAGGTAGCCAAACGGCACCATAACTTGGAAGAACTCTCGACTCGTGAGAATGAGCAAGGATCGAACAATTGGACCAACATGTACACCACATGAAGGAACAGGCTCGATGAGCAGAGACGGAATCATCCAGAAGGATGCCTACGTCACAAGCTGGCTGGAGCAATGTAAGGGATCATCTTTATTCCCCTCCCGGGAGGATGGAAGATCCTGAAAGGACCCCAACCAGATTCACATCTGGAATGTAACGGCTGGAACAAGGTCGATGCATTGCCATACCTCAAAAGAGTGCTACGAGATGGACCTGGGGAAGCCACACTTCGCGCTTTTCGCCGTTCAGGTGGTACGGAATGGGATGGGTTAGTGGAGGTGGCCTCTTATTACTGTGGTCAGCTAGTAATGCTGAATCCCAGATCCACCTTTTTAAAGAGGATACGGGGTAGAGAGGAGACAACTCGGGCCTATGGGCTAGCTTTACAACAAATGTTGTTGGAAGTCTAACCAGGAACGGGATTAGATTCTCCTGCGCTGCATGAAGATCTACAAACCCAGTTTGTAAAAGGGCTTCGGGATGATGACGTGTGAATGGAAGTCATCTCTAAATGGGAGCCTGGTATGAACTTCATGCAGGTATTGCGAATAGTAGATGCCTATGAACAACGGTGTATACTATTCGGGAAATACGCTAATCCAGGAAAAACTTCCAGAGTTAATGTAGTAGGTTCTACTTGGCCACAAGTAGAAGAGGAAGATACCTACGAGTGTCAGGTAGCAGAAATAGAGGATATACTCTCTAATGTCCGCTCAATGGTGCTTGGAACGGGAGGTTTCAATAGACGGGGACGTGGGAGAGGTCGAACCCCTAGCCTTAGAAGGAACAGTGATGTACCTTCTGTGGCAGAGGCAAAACGCAAAACTACAGAACCGGAGGAAAACTCTTCCGAGGTAATGAAGTTGTTGACTAAAATCAACGAAAGATTGAGCCAGGTGGAGAAAAAACAGCTGGCCGTCCGACGTTGTTGGCGGTGCAACAAAATGAGACATATCTCTCCAGATTGTCCAGAGACCCGGAACGTAACTACAGTGGAAACACCTCGTAGTCTGCCTGCATTGATGGTTGCTTCTAGAAGTGACCTGGAAAACAAGGAAGGACTGTAGCAAGTGGCAACACTGCGGTCCGGGAAGGTATGTGCCAAGAGACACAAACCTGTGAGATCGATAGGAAGGGATTAATCCCAACCTTTCCTGAAAAGGGAAAGATACGAAATATGGTCGCAACGATGTGTAGTAGGTATCTCTCACCTGGGCACCCCTGTCTGCAATGGCTATGTCAGCGAGGATGGGATCTTGGAACCTTAGAAGGGATCTCACGGTTTATACAACAGCCGTCTCCCTTAGGTGGGAGAATTCAGGGGAGAAAGATAGATCTATTACTGGATACTTGCGCAAGTCGCTCTGTGTTGAACAATGGACTCTATCAGTCTCTCGGGTTCGCACAGGAATGTCATGTTCCTGGGGCTTCGGCAAAAGCTGCTAATGGCACTCAAATGAGATGCTATGGTAGCGTGATTATTCCAGTCTCGATAGTTAACACTGAATTTGTATGAGGTCCCATACTCAGTGATATTGAAGAGAGCGGAATATTAGGCGTAGATTTTCTCACCTTCTATGGAGGCTCTGTGGATCTACAAGATGGTACACTCCGACTCAAATTTTCTGAGTTAATGGAGGTGGAATGTAGTTGTTGACGGATTTCTTCATTGATTTCTGTCCGACAAGATGTGGGTATCCCACCTCAGCAGATGGTTAACGTCCTGATAGCTAGGGAAGGTGATTTACCACGTGGAGATGCACTCTTCGAGCCAAACCCAGAATTGTTTTCCCAAAAAGGAATACAGGCCTGGGATACTTTGATCGGAAGTGCTAGAGAAGGATCGATTCCTATAAGTAATCATACCTCTGGGTTGATTAAATTGAAGAGAGGTGATACATTGGGCTGGGCCACCCTAGCTCATGTAGATGGCCTAGTGGACTCCGGTCCACAGGGAATCACACCTGTTCCAGTTTCCGATATAAACGGGGAAGATAAAATATCTGAACAGGGGATACTGGACTTCAAGGGAATTGATAATGAAGAAGTTCGAGTTAGTGCTATTGATACAGGAACAGGGTACATTCCAGTTCTGAGTCAGCTGCATGAAACTCTGGAAGCCTTAGTTCAGTCAGCAGATACACTAAACAGTGGGGAACGACATGAACTGAGAGTACTTCTAAAGAAAATGGAGTCAATCTTTGCTCGACCAGGAGATCCTCTAGGAAGAACTGATCGGGTAGAACATACGATTGACACAGAGGGACCTTTCCGACTTCCTTATCGACGGCTACCTCCGGTAAAACGGGAAGCTTTAGAGGAGGAAGTAGAAAAAATGGTGAGCCAGAAAGTAATTATTCCCAGTGCAAGTCCTTGGGCCAGCCCTGTGGTAATGGTTACTAAGAAGGATGGTACTTGCTGGTTCTGTATTGACTACAGAAAACTGAATAGTATCACCCGGAAGAATGCCTATCCTATACCTCGGATCAATGAGAGTCTCGACTCTCTAGGAGGGAACCAGTGGTTTTGTACTGTGGATCTCCAGTCTGGGTATTGGCAGGTAAAGATGAATGGTGGCGATCAGCCTAAAACGGCGTTCACCACTCCTCAAGGGCTTTACGAGTTCACCGTAATGCCATTTGGCCTCTGTAATGCTCCAGCGACATTCGAATCCATGATGGACCAGATGTTGCGTGGCTTACAGTGGAAGAAGTGTTTGGTTTATCTGGATGACATAATCATCTTCGGAAAGAATTATGTTGAATGTCTAGAGAACCTGAGAGAGGTATTTGAGCGAATTAAATCTTATGGATTGAAGCTCAAACCTCAGAAATGCAAACTGTTTCGCAGATCTGTGGAATACTTGGGACGGATAGTTTCTGGAAATGGAATCCGGGCAAATCCTTCCAAGTTGGAGGTAGTAGCTAATTGGCCACGCCCCCAGGATATAAAAGACATTTCCTAGGATTTTGTTAGTACTATCGCGACTTTATCCCGGGTTTTTCTAAAATTGCACATCCCATGCAGCAGTATGTGGTACTAGATAAGCCAGGGAAGCCGAAAAAGATCCGATGGACTCCGGAAGCTGAACATGCTTTTCTGGGACTTCTGGGAAATTTACAGAGACACCCGTGTTGAAGTACCCTCTGCCCCAGGGCCGGTTCATTCTTGATACCAATGCTAGTAATGAGAGTATCGGAGTGACGTTGTCTCAGATACAGAATTATGTGGAGGTTCCAATAGTTTTTGCCAGCAATAGCTTAAGCAAAAGCCAGCAGAATTACTGTACCATTAAGAGGGAACTTTTAGCTGTTGTAGTGTATGTAAGGAAATATCGACACTTCCTAGCAGGTGGAGATTTTATCTTACATACTGACCATTCTTCTCTCAAATGGCTCTTTAACTTCAAAGATGCCGAGGGAATGATTGGAAGATGGCTGGCTGCTCTTTCCGAGTTCGGATTGACTAATTGTCAGATTGAGCACTGGTCTCACATCAATGCGGATTGCCTCTCAAGGAGAGCAGTGTGGAAATGTGGACGTCCAGATTGCCGGGATTGTGGAGAGCATAGAGCTGTAATAGCTGCCCTACGCTCCCAGAAAGTGAAAACGCCCCAGAACTATCAGTGGACTCTGGAACAGATTAAGGAAAGTCAACAGGCTGACCCAGATCTATTCCGCTTAATAAAGCTGGTAGCGAATGGGCTCCATAGACCTACAGGGCCCGAGATCTCGCCTGAAAACCGAGAATTTCAGAATCTGTGCGGTAAATGGAAAGAACTGGAAGTCTGGGACGGAGTATTATATCGATGGAGAACTACGTTGCAACCACTTAAACGTGCTCTGCAATTAGTGGTCCCTCGAGAACTACGTTCCAGGCTAATGACCTTATGTCATGAACATAGGAGTGCAGCTCATCTAGGACGGAAAAGGACGGTTGCCAGAATAAGGCGTCATTACTACTGGCCTGGAATGGGTGCAGATATTCGAAGATGGATATCTGGGTGTTCCGTCTGTAGCAAAGTCAAACCCGGGGTAGGACTCGGAAAGATGCTGCTACAACAGGAACTGTTTGGATATCATATCTGGTATTGACGAGTCTGAGGAAGGAAACACCTGTATGATGGTGGTGATGGATTACTACACAAAATATGTGCAGATCTATCCCATGAAGAATCACAAAGCTGCCACATGTGCGGAAGCTTTAGTGAAGAATTGGATGTTGCCTTTTGGAACTCCGAGTGTACTACATTCCGACCAGGGACGGGAATTTGAATCTCAAATCTGGAAAGAAATGTGTAGGATACTGGAGATTAAAAAGACACATACAAATCCATATCGTCCACAATCAGATGGTATGGTGGAAAGGTTCAACCGTACATTGATAGTGTCTTCAACCTCTGGTTGATGAAAATCGGAAGAACTGGGATGAATTGGCGCCATATATAGCACACGCTTATAATGGAACTATTCATTCAAGTACAGGGTGTTCACCTAATTTGCTCGTCTTTGGCGAGGAAATAGTAATGCCCGCTGACATAGTCTATGGGATTCCCGGAATGTCTACGGATGATCCCTGTCCCATAGGTTTTGTCGAAAATCTCAGGGAACGTTTTATTGAGGGATATTACCTGGCGAGACGGAACCTGACAAAAGCTGCTGAGTGGCAAAGGACTGTCCATGATGTAAATCTCAAGCCATGTATGTTCCGAGTAGGAGACCGGGTCGTACAATACCACACACCGTTGGTAAATGTTAAACTCGCTCCTAACTGGGATGGACCATTCAGAATTGTTCAGGTATTTTCAGAAATGACAGTAGTGATAGAGGATGAATGGTCAAGAAGGCGTTACAAATCCCATGTTGCTCGTTTACGACTATGGGAAGGGAAGCGCGAATGTTCCGGCTTTGAAGTTTCACACCCTGCTACAACGTGGGATGTGTCACTGACCGCGGGCCCGACTGGGGTACCAGGGAGGTCCCGGGTTCAAAGAGCCGGGAAGCCGGGTGTCAAACCCCCGTCAACACGGCGGAGGCAGACCCCGACGGGGAAGTCCTGGTCAAAGGTTACCGGGGTTCCGAGTGGGTGCCCGTCAACACGACAGAAACCGGGACGTCCGCAGAAGGTGATTCCTACTTACGCTAACCCTAAAAGGAAGGTGTGGGTAGATGAAAAGCCTTATACGGATAAGTCTGAATTTGCTACAAATCGAGCTGTGTATAATAAACATGGTTCGAGATGTAGAATGGAGTCTAAAATAGACTCAAAACCCTGCCGCAGCTCTCGATTAAAATCGAAGGCTGTGGTTAACTACAAAGAGTAGTTGTGCCGGGGTTGTCGAAAACACAACGAGAAGCAATGGTACGGAGTGTAGATCATTGAGAGTCAGTGGCGTGTCAATTATACGTGAATGTTGATCGAACAGTTACCTTAGAATTAGTCGTTGAGTGCCACAGCCAAGATGTTGCTCTAAGGGACCCTGTCGAGGACCCTCTAGAGGCTGCAGAATTGCCGAACGCTCTGTAAGGTCTGATCCATTCATATGAAATTGCACACAGTCTCCCATACTATCAATGTGATACACGACAGCGATAAGAAACCCTCACGTGGTGGAGAACTCGGGGTGGAGCTAAAAAAGGGCTTCCCCGGGTTTGGGAACCTGCGCTGGGCGATTGAGATGTGTGAACGAATCAAGTCAAGCGTAACGCTGACCCTTGGTTTCTTCACGCATGCGGTGTCTCAATGCGGTTGATTGGTTCGCGGAAGCGAATCTGGGTCAACTAGGAGTATATAAGGCCCTGTTTTTTCAGTGGTCTACACTCTGTGTTCGGAGTGGTGCCTAGCACCAAGGGAGTCTTAGGACTCTGTTCTTCATTGGGTAACCCGAGATGAACGACCCGGACAGGGAAAATGTCAAAAAGGGAAGAAGTCCGAGGCGGCTCAGGCCGCTAAGGGTTCTTCTGGTGCCCGTCCGAAGACGAGCTCGGTGAAAGCCGAGACCTCGGATTCGGATGTGATAATGATGGAAGCCAGAGGTTCCGAATCGGAGCACGAGAAGCCGAGGCATGGTCGAGCACTCCCGCGTCGTCGTTCTCCGAGGAAGATCTCTGAGCAGACAGAGTCCGGGCCTGAGGTTTCAACCCAGAGCCTGGAAGAAATGTTGGCTGGGATCCCAGATCCCAAGACACGAGCCATGGTACAGTCGATGTACCAGCATTGGACTCCTCCTAAGGGGAAGTCAGCGGAAGCCGGGACCTTTTTGGCCCCGGGTCCGGTGGCTAAACCTGGAAGGGCCGAAGCTGGGGCAGAGACGGCCATGGAGACTGATTCGTCAGTTGGGGCGATCTGTGTCAACGGAGCTGTCTAGCAAAGGTGATAAACCGGTGTCACAGCCGGCTAAACCCGAGCCGGGGAAGTCCGGGAGTAAGACTGAGGTGTCAAAACCTAAAGATGCTTCCGGTTCTGAACCGCAGCTGTCGAAGCAGCAAAAAAAGCGACTCCGTCGTGCTGCCTGGGAATGGGCTGAGGCGGAGTTGGCCAAGAAAGAAGGCCGGCTGGACTTGCGTGACTCGGATAAAGGGAAACCTAAACCCGAGAAACAAGAAAAGTCAAAGGGGGCTGAGTCGAAAGGCTCGGACAAGCCCGCGGCGCAAGCTGGGCTGAGTGCGACTGACGCTACACTCAGTACCTCCACGGGTGCCACGGGTGGCGAAGAGGTCAAGTGTTAGGTACTGAGATGGATAAGGCTAAACCCCTGTCCAAATCTGACCCTGAAAGCGATGGCGGTGATTTCCAGCCTGGCGTAAAGCGAGCTGGGAAGAGAACGGTGGCTCGACAGCTGCCCGCCTCTTTGCTGGACAAGACTTACACTTGCCTGGAAGATCTCCGTCATGGAAACCGACATTACGGTGGGATCCGTATCTATCATACATTTAGACAATAAAAACGCTCTTCATTTAATCATTGCCTGGACTGCAGAAGGTAGGTCCAATCCATCACGTTGGTTCACCTTAAATGATTTTATGGGACACAATCGGTCCAGATATTCATTGAGAAAGATCTCCCAATGTACAAATAGTTGTTCTGCAGAGAGAAAATAAACATCTCTGTTTATTAAAAGACGTTGTTGTGTTATGTGTGACTAGGTCTGTGCATACTAACCGAAAACCGAACCAAACTACGTAGAGTGCGTAGGGTGGGATCCTGCCTGGAACTAGCGTTCCAGATTGGGGTCATCCAACCTGCTAGACAAGCGGCGACCACCACAGAAATACTAAATGTGATGTTATATCTACATTTTCTGAAGATTTCATGAATATTGCTCTATCATTTCTTTGTTAAAACATCTTTGTTAATATTGGGACAATGATGCCTCAAGGCATCATGCGTCTCTAGTGCAGTGATGCATCCAGGCATCATGCGTCCTTAAAGGGTAAATAAGGGAGGTCCTGTGTGGAGTCTCCTCTTCTTGGTGTAAATTCTCCTAACTTTGACCCAGATTGTCTGTGGAAGGAGATCAGCGTTGGAAAAGGCAGGGCACCAGTGTATTCAGTAGACTGTAATGGTATGCTGAAGCTGGACGATGATGGACGAAGCTGGACGATGATGATGAAAATTAGGAGAATTTTCACCAGCAAGAGGACAGTCTGTGTAGGAGCAGCCTCATTAATCAATATTGACACTCCTCTTCTTTAGCAATTATTGTACCCCAAATTGGGTATCGGAGTTAGAATGGTAATGCAGTTAGAATGTGTTATTGTGTCAATATACTTCTTATACCTGTAATTTTATAATAGATTTAACCAAAGACAGGGGTACAAGTTCCCTCTACGACACCCCCTGTAGGTGTCCTCCAATTATCCGTTTTGAGACGATGTAGGACCATGTGGAGGACAATCGTCCACTGGGGGACAAATGTGTTAAACGATATTTCATGCCTTACTATTGATCTTGTCCCCTGTTTCTCCTTCAGGAATTCTCCTAGCCAAACAACCTTTTATTTTGTCCCTCGTAGCTTCCTAAACAGCACCATGTGCCTGTACAAGATCATAAGCCACCCTCACCCCCACCCCCGTTGCACAGTGGAGAAAGGTTTAGAAAGGCACAAATTGTGATAGTGGGAGCACCATTTTAGGCTTGTCGGAGTGTGTCGTAAATTGTGGGTGCAGGGCCTTATGGACAGCACACATCTCCCTGAAAAGGTATTACTTGGGTTCTCATTGACAGTGGGTATTTTTCTACCCTTTTGGTGGCTGGGTCTGGGCTATTCAATCTCGGTTGTCTGTACCCGACCCGCCTGTGAGTTACCTAAATTCTGCTAGAGCCTAAGTCCAGAGATCAAGCCTCAGCTCTTCCTTACGGTGACTGGACCGATGCCACCACGGACCGATGCCACCTGGACTGATGGCGCCTCTTTCCAGTGTTACCTAGACCGATGGCATCTGTGCCTGGACTGATGGCACCACTTGCCTAGACTGATGGCACCACCTCATTTTTTACCTGGATTTATGTGTTTCAATGGAAAATACTTAAATCTGTTTTTCATCCTGTAACCTTGTGGTAATTCATTTAAATCTAAAGTTAAAGAGCGTGTCCGGCTGGCCGTGTGGTCGGCCGGGAACCGTGGGAGGCCGGCCGGGACCTCTGTCGGCGCCGAGTGGGCCGAAGCTGGGGCTGAGGAACAGCTGTGCAAATATAAAAAGAATTGTTTTTTAAATCCATTGAATTCAAATTTGACCTAGGCTCATAGTGCCATAAGGATGAAGCAAGTATATCATAAAGAGTAGTGTCTTTGTGAGTGGTGCCATCAGTCTAGGTCCTGGTGCCATCGGTCTAGGGAAAATGTTGCCATCGGTCCGAAGAGGTGCCATCAGTCCAGGTGACATCGGTCTGTGGTGCCATCAGTCTAGTAATCTATTGCGATATCTCCCCTTTACTGATCCATGAATATTCCAAGCCTGTCCACCTATTTGTACCACCTTGATTTCCTTGATTGACAGTGAGTGTGGATCCCCAGCATGTATCATATTTGTGTATGTACTGGTTGGCTCATCCATTCACAACCATTGTGTATCATTGTAAATAGTGAATGCAATGAATAAAACATTGTTTCCGGGAATTCTTGCTATTATCTGGCAATTTGCTCTTCTTTTCACAGGAGCACAACACTTTCCAGGCAGTAATAGCAACGTCTGGATCAGTGACATATATCTTACTTATCTATGCTGACATAAATTGGACACCTCCGTCACCGATGGTAAATATTTGCATTTTACTATATTTGACATGGTCTATATGATATGGTTTACATTGATTCTCCCAGGATAGCTGCCAAATGCCCTATGCTCAGTATGTAAAACATATTTTATCTTCAATGATAAATGCCCACCCATCAACAACCACCCATCAACACCTACACAACACCCACTAACACCCACCAACACCCACACCCACCAACACCTATCAGCCTTACATCCACTAGCACCCACCAACGCCCACACTCATCAGCATCCACATGGACCACACCAACGGCTATCAACACATACACCAACCTAGGGTAAGACCAATTTCAACGATTCTGGGGGCCGTTGAATGATATTTTGTCATATTTTAGCCTGGACAATAAGATGAATTGAAAGATATCCTAGATGACCTTTTCCATTTAGGTCAGCATAAAACTAGTTGGGGGCTTTACCACTATCGTCCATGCAGAATGTTGTACAATCATTGTGAAATCAACTTATTTCCAGGTGCTTATGCATTTCCTACATAAACCAGATATGCTCCAATACACATAGAGCAGTGCAGTGGTATGTCTGAGACAAGCAGACTGAGTGGTCTATAAGTTTGAATGGTCAAATATTTTTCAAAAACGATTTGATGAAATTTTGTATACATATATTACATACTTATAAAATTCTCTGCTGGAAATATGGTTTGATCCAAAAGAGATTTAGAACATGAAAAACAAGTTTAACATTTGCTACAACGTGTCTAGAGGTGTCTTCCTGGACAAGATATGGAAGACTAAAGAAGGACATTAACCAAATGAACGATTTCTTATGCTACACCAGCTACTATCCTTAAGGTTCCTGTATCATCAAAAAGCTTGTATGCCTACAGTATTTTTGTGCTGCATTTTGGCCCCCAAAACACTTTAACAATCCTTTTTTTTTAATCATAGATTAATCATTCAAAGGCCCCCAGGATCATGGATGCCATTTTTCAAATTATATTCAAGACCTCTACCTGGGCTTATCCTTATTTCATTCTCATTGCAGGACACAAACCTCTGTAGAAATTGAGTCCAGGTGATTAATAGTGGTTTAGTAAAACCCTGCTTAAGGGGGTAAAATAAACAACTTCCGGTTTAAGATCTAATAGCGGGTGTCTTGCATTTCTGTCTGTACTAATTCAATTGCCTCCACTGAGGCTTTATTATCCATCGTATACAAAGCCCCCATCGAAAATGTATGGGGACTCAGTAAACCACAACCAATTGTATAAAACCTGTCAGATACCTTAACTGTGGTATACAGATTCAACCCTGTGGTATACAGCCCCAAAACCATGGTATATGGGAAAAATAGTCCCTTTTGCTACAGAGCAAAGAAATAGTCCCTATTCTTTAACCTTTTAATATGGCAATTACTGGGTTTTAATTTATCCAAAAAGATGGATGATAAATGCAACAACCGATAATTTAGTGGACAGGCGGCTCTATTAACCACTCGAGGATGATGTCATAATACACTTGCTAGCACTTGTGTATTACTATGCGTCAACCTCTCATAGTAGAGGAGCAAATGACCACCCAAAAAGACACATGGAAGACAACCCAACAAACAAAAACAAGAAAACTCTTCCCAACACCCCAGTCAATAACAACACCAATACTAACAGCACCAAGAACAACATCCGCAGATATCACATACATACTTGAGTACATAGGCCACATCATTGGCAAAGGAGGAAAGAACATAACTGCCATGTCCAAGAAGTACTACGTGCAAATGGTGGCCACCCCAGACATGAAAAATGACAAAGTAACCGTCACTATCTCTGGACTGAAATAGGACATCCAAAAAGCAACCATAGCCCTAGACAGCTTGCTAGACTCAATCTATTACAGCAAATGGACCTCAGCAAGATACAGCCGCAGTAGCTTGCCCAGCCCTGAATACCAGAGAGGCAGGAGAGACAGCAACCCTCAATGAAAAACAGGCCAACAACCCAGGAACACCAAACAAACCAAAAGAACAGAAACAAGCAAAACCAATAGACAAACAGGAAACACTAAACGAACAAAAAGACCACAAATAGAACAAACAAACAAACAAGCACAGAACAAAAACAGAAACAAAACAAGAAACAAACAAAACAGACAAAACCAGGGAAAAAGAACAAACATCAAACGAAAACAAAAATCAGGAAACTAAGAAAAAGAACAAGGAAAAGGAAACATAGATCAAGCGAAAAAATAAAAATACTATACACAACCATAAATGGCAAAGCAGGGAAAAAAGACAAGCCTACAGACTGCACTCCAAACCCACAGAACTACAATAGCCATCATAAATGAGGCAAAAACAAAGAAATCCCCAAACAATAGAAGGATACACATGGTACCACAAACCAAGAAACAACAAAGAAGGAGGAGGCATAGGAATCGTAGTAAATAATGAAACCATAAAAGACACCCAAGAAATAGACATCTCAACCAACCCGGACACAGAATCCCTATGAATACAGCTAAAACAACAAAACAGAACTATATCAATAGGAATTTTTACAGCCCCGAGGAACAAGGAGGAACCAAATCTAACCTCTTCTGGAAAACAAAGAAGAGACTATTAGGCCAGACATCCAACAATACAATAAATGAACAAGGACAGACAATCCCCGACCCCCAAGAAGCAAAAAACCACATTGCAGACTACTTCAAAAACCTGTACTGAGCCTGAAAAGGTGAAGTAAAATATGAAGCCTGGACCAAACACATCAAACAAACCAACCAACTTACCACACACAAAACAAAAAACAACCCACAAATAGAACCATTCACAATCACAGAATTTAACAAAGCAATAAGTAGGAAAAAGAGGAAAATGTAATGCCCCTGACCTAATCCCAAACGAATTACTTATAGAACTAAACGACCACATCAAAAAGGAAGTCTTAAACCATCTCAACCAAGTAAGTAGAACAGAGAAGTGCCAATATCAATTTCGATATGGTATGGGACTCGTTTGTGTCGGTCGTGGTGTATTGATACAAACAGGCTAAAGGTCAGAGATTCGTCTTATCATTTAAAAATTGGTAACGGTTCTGAAGACCATAACACCTTTATTATATGCACAATAAATATGTTATGGTTAAATAATAACTATTTAATACTGTGTAATAGAAGAATAATGCTCCTAAATTGTGCCAAATACATTGTCAACAAAGGCTTCGCCGCTGTTGCTATGGTAACAATTAAGCCACAACCGTAGCATCATGCTTGCATCCTGGACTACTCACAATCAACTTATTGATATAATTATATTGCTTTATAACTTTTCTAAATTGAAAAGTCAATATTCATTTTGATTCAGATATAAGAATGCTTATCTACAGCTTATTTTGGACAGTATTTTCGAAGTGGTTGTATCTGGTCATTCATAGATGGCACAGAATTTTTTAATCATTGGTTTGTATTTGATCATGTAGGTGGCGCCAGGAGAGAAATTCTCTTAACATAAACATGCAGCCAAAGTGGACCAGCTGGGACCTGTTTTAGTTGTTTCGTGACATGTCTAGATGGCATCTGTGACACCATACTGACAGATCACAAGACTGCAATCAATGACATGCAGAATTTCACTCACTCTCTGTAGAACTTTTGACTGATCTAAAAGTCGGTAATCATTCCGTACAAGTATAATTACATAGTTCTCCCATGGTATTCTTATTATACATTCATATTAATAACTACCTTATTGATATATGTAGTCCAATAAGGTCAACATAAAAGTTTACTACTCATAAAATTCAATAAAATTTTATTCTCCCAGCTACTGCTTCTCTCCTTTCATCCAGGGATGGGGTAATGGGTCAACCAGTAGCCCACTGTCATTGGTCAACCAGTAGTCCCCCTCTCATTGGTCAACCAGTAGTCCCACTCTCATTGGTCAACCAGTAGTCCAACTCTCATCGGTCAACTAGTAGCCTCACTCCCTGTTTCTCTCAGGGCGTGGTCTCCTCTAGTTTCTTCTCTCTCCACCAGGTGTGGAAACTATTGCGGCACCTACGTCATTCGCATATATCTACAACAATTCATTGTACACACTGTCATATCTGCTACCGTCTATATAGACAATAATTGATGGTTTTGTGGACAGGTGGCCTTAAACCATGATAGTAGAGGAGCAAATGACCTAAAAATGGGTAAAATTGACCCCCGAAAGTCTACTGGCTGATACTTGCCATATTAGTCAATTATGACCTCAGGAATCTGAATCTGATACTAGTTTGTTCCAAAAAGTATAGCATCATACTCGTTTCCATGGTAACAGATGGAAAACAAAATTTAATACATACTGACACATAATACATACTTTTAAAAGAAAAGGTGAATAAATGCATTTTTTCTGTCAGTAAAATTTATCATTCTTTGGCCAAAAGTGTACATTATGGAAAAATGCCCTTTTCTGTTTATTTGGAAGAATTGTTGCCATGGTAACATTCCAATTTGTGGGGGAACCCCCATTTTTGGTTTTCTCATGGTTATTAAAGTTGGATAAAAAGAATAATTTTATGAATGACAGATACAAATTGATAAATTTAGCAATAACACACAGCATTAATAGGTCTCACCATTTTTTGAAGTCATTCAATTGTTCCCATGGCAACCAAAACAAGGTTTTTTCTATGACCAAAGCAGCCAGATAATGATACACTAACTGGACATTTGTATGGCAAATCTGCATGATATGGCAACTAGTAGAAGAGTAAAGTCTCAAAAAGGCCATTAGAGAGTCTATTGCATGAAATGTGCCATGTTGGTCAATCATTACATGGAGAATCTGATTCTGCCACTCTTTTGACCAAAAGAATGTAGCATCACTTTTGTTTCCATGGCAACCTTAATGCATATTAACCTATTTAGAAACCACCAATTTCCTGTGACAGAAAAAATGCATTTATTCACCTTTTCTTATAAAAGTATGTATTATGTGTCAGTATGTATTAAATTTTGTTTTCCTTCTGTTACCATGGAAACGAGTATGATGCTACACTTTTTGGAACAAACTAGTATCAGATTCAGACTCCTGAGGTCATAATTGACTAATATGGCAAGTTTCAGCCAGTAGACTTTCGGGGGTCAATTTTACCCATTTTTAGGTCATTTGCTCCTCTACTATCATGGTTTAAGGCCACCTGTCCACAAAACCATCAATTATTGTCTATATAGATGGTAGCAAATACGACAGTGTGTACAATGAATTGTTGTAGATATATGCGAATGTCGTAGGTGCCGCAATAGTTTCCACACCTGGTGGAGAGAGAAGAAACTAGAGGAGACCACGCCCTGAGAGAAACAGGGAGTGAGGCTACTAGTTGACCAATGAGAGTTGGACTACTGGTTGACCAATGAGAGTGGGACTACTGGTTGACCAATGAGAGTGGGACTACTGGTTGACCAATGACAGTGGGCTACTGGTTGACCCATTACCCCATCCCTGGATGAAAGGAGAGAAGCAGTAGCTGGGAGAATAAAATTTTATTGAATTTTATGAGTAGTAAACTTTTATGTTGACCTTATTGGACTACATATATCAATAAGGTAGTTATTAATATGAATATATAATAAGAATACCATGGGAGAACTATGTAATTATACTTGTACGGAATGATTACCGACTTTTAGATCAGTCAAAAGTTCTACAGAGAGTGAGTGAAATTCTGCATGTCATTGATTGCAGTCTTGTGATCTGTCAGTATGGTGTCACAGATGCCATCTAGACATGTCACGAAACAACTAAAACAGGTCCCAGCTGGTCCACTTTGGCTGCATGTTTATGTTAAGAGAATTTCTCTCCTGGCGCCACCTACATGATCAAATACAAACCAATGATTAAAAAATTCTGTGCCATCTATGAATGACCAGATACAACCACTTCGAAAATACTGTCCAAAATAAGCTGTAGATAAGCATTCTTATATCTGAATCAAAATGAATATTGACTTTTCAATTTAGAAAAGTTATAAAGCAATATAATTATATCAATAAGTTGATTGTGAGTAGTCCAGGATGCAAGCATGATGCTACGGTTGTGGCTTAATTGTTACCATAGCAACAGCGGCGAAGCCTTTGTTGACAATGTATTTGGCACAATTTAGGAGCATTATTCTTCTATTACACAGTATTAAATAGTTATTATTTAACCATAACATATTTATTGTGCATATAATAAAGGTGTTATGGTCTTCAGAACCGTTACCAATTTTTAAATGGTAAGACGAATCTCTGACCTTTAGCCTGTTTGTATCAATACACCACGACCGACACAAACGAGTCCCATACCATACCGAAATTGATATTGGCACTTCTCTGTTCTACTTACTTGGTTGAGATGGTTTAAGACTTCCTTTTTGATGTGGTCGTTTAGTTCTATAAGTAATTCGTTTGGGATTAGGTCAGGGGCATTGCATTTTCCTCTTTTTCCTACTTATTGCTTTGTTAAATTCTGTGATTGTGAATGGTTCTATTTGTGGGTTGTTTTTTGTTTTGTGTGTGGTAAGTTGGTTGGTTTGTTTGATGTGTTTGGTCCAGGCTTCATATTTTACTTCACCTTTTCAGGCTCGGTACAGGTTTTTGAAGTAGTCTGCAATGTGGTTTTTTGCTTCTTGGGGGTCGGGGATTGTCTGTCCTTGTTCATTTATTGTATTGTTGGATGTCTGGCCTAATAGTCTCTTCTTTGTTTTCCAGAAGAGGTTAGATTTGGTTCCTCCTTGTTCCTCGGGGCTGTAAAAATTCCTATTGATATAGTTCTGTTTTGTTGTTTTAGCTGTATTCATAGGGATTCTGTGTCCGGGTTGGTTGAGGTGTCTATTTCTTGGGTGTCTTTTATGGTTTCATTATTTACTATGATTCCTATGCCTCTTCCTTCTTTGTTGTTTCTTGGTTTGTGGTACCATGTGTATCCTTCTATTGTTTGGGGATTTCTTTGTTTTTGCCTCATTTATGATGGCTATTGTAGTTCTGTGGGTTTGGAGTGCAGTCTGTAGGCTTGTCTTTTTTCCCTGTTATGCCATTTATGGTTGTGTATAGTATTTTTATTTTTTCGCTTGATCTATGTTTCCTTTTCCTTGTTCTTTTTCTTAGTTTCCTGATTTTTGTTTTCGTTTGATGTTTGTTCTTTTTCCCTGGTTTTGTCTGTTTTGTTTGTTTCTTGTTTTGTTTCTGTTTTTGTTCTGTGCTTGTTTGTTTGTTTGTTCTGTTTGTGGTCTTTTTGTTTTATTTAATGTTTCCTGTTTGTCTATTGGTTTTGCTTGTTTTTGTTCTTTTAGTTTGTTTGGTGTTCCTGGGTTGTTGGCCTGTTTTTCATTGAGGGTTGCTGTCTCTCCTGCCTCTCTGGTATTCAGGGTTGGGTAAGCTACTGCGGCTGTATCTTGCTGAGGTCCATTTGCTGTAATAGATTGAGTCTAGCAAGCTGTCTAGGGCTATGGTTGCTTTTTGGATGTCCTATTTCAGTCCAGAGATAGTGACGGTTACTTTGTCATTTTTCATGTCTGGGGTGGCCACCATTTGCACGTAGTACTTCTTGGACATGGCAGTTATGTTCTTTCCTCCTTTGCCAATGATGTGGCCTATGTATTCAAGTCTGTATGTGATATCTGCGGATGTTGTTCTTGGTGCTGTTAGTATTGGTGTTGTTATTGACTGGGGTGTTGGGAAGAGTTTTCTTGTTTTTGTTTGTTGGGTTGTCTTCCATGTGTCTTTTTGGGTGGTCGGGGGGGTCTGTTTGCTGCTATGGCTTTGGGGAGTACGACTATGAGCCTAATCCGAGCTGTATGGCTCCCATATACAAGTGCTAATGTAGTAATTCTATTATTATATATCTTATAATATATTAAAATAGTCAGAATTTACCATAATCACCCATAGACCACAACTCACTCGACAAGACAGAGTTGCCAAAGACGTCTGGATCTGTTATTATAGCGATTGCCTTGCTCACTCTCCGAACATATCCTCTGTTAGACACACGCTGTTAGACTATGATTCGGAGAGTGACGTTCATATAATTTCGCTATATTCCCTTGTTCTAGGGTGTCTATGTACATAAGGTTCGCTTGTCCCAGACGTTCCAGAAGTGACTTTAACTGGAGATACTGTCCAGGGAATTTGTTGTCATTGATTGTTTTATGATTATCTAAACTGTATCATATGAACAGCCCATGTTAGATACCTTGATATCTATGCATTACGCAATCTTAAACACTACACTACTAAACGCATTGCTTCTTGAAGGTGTCCATTTATAGAACATAGAGTCAGACATGCACTTGTTATCGGTTCATTTTGTATATCTAAGCCATCTAAACTGTATTATGTGCAGGCCTATGCCACATGTTATATACCTCAATATTCACTAAATATGCATTTTAACCTGTTCCGTGCTGTTAATAAGATGTTGTCAAACTTGTGATTTGATGACGTCCACCACTATTAAATTTTCCACCCAGCTGAGTGTTTTGGCCAATCAGATCGCATTATTTTTTAAAGCACTCTGGATGTTGTTCAAAGCACTCCGTATGTCGTTCAAAGCACTCCGTATGTTAATTCCAAAGGCGATGCGTACTATTAAAAAACAATACGCCAATACTTGCTCAGAATGATTTATCGTCAACTCCAAGAATAAGTATTGCCGTATTGGCATCATCAACATGTTTTTTTTTTTATCATTACATACCTTAAATTGTTTATAATAGGCCAAAACTGACTGTAACTCAACTCTGTTAACACTGTCACTCCCAACCAACGCAGTAAATACATCACACGTTTAACCCGGAAGTCAGATACACTCTCCTAGCAGAGGTTCGGTTTGCTCAGGCTTCACGCTATGTACAGAGACTACAATTCGGAGAGTGATGCTCCTTTGCATATGACGTCATTACTAATGCTGTATTCTGATTGGCCAAGAGGCCGGAAGCATGGATATTGGCAGAACAATGGCGGACCCCTTCACTTCACGTTTTCCAATGAGTATGACATGCGCAACGGAACAAGTTATCATGTGTTTTGACCAAATATTGAGGCAACAAACATGGGGTGTTCACCTGATACCGTTTAAATAGCTGAAATATGCTAGGTCAAAGGATAACAAGACTCGATGCAAAGGTACACCGACTTGACAGGGGAGCGCCGATAACATCATCATCAGGATTTCCCAGAGCAGAGGGAAACCCCAATAATGATGTCACACTAATGCGGTCTGTTTACTCTAGTCGGTGGGACTTCTCTGCCAGTCTTGTTATCGTTCAAACTCATATGTTTAAGCCATTTAAATGGTATCAGGTGAATCCCACACTTAAGCTATCTCGATATTTGATTAATATGCATGTTAACTCGTTCCGTGGCATGTGTCACATGCCTCAGATCTGGCAAAGTGAGGGCGTCCACCATTTTTTAATGCCTTTAGTGCCTTGGTTATATGATATTATTAGTATTACCCTAGGAGCAGTCAGTATTGATAGCGAGTTTGTGCATAGGTACATAATAATAGGTTGTACAAAGTTTGAAATATGGGCAAAACCTAGAAAAGAGTTTTACGCATCTTGCTCCTCACTGTAGATGGATTATCATCACACCAGTGCAAGCTATTTTTCAGACGTCATTGATACGTACACAATATGGACTGGTTTCAGATACAAGTGGTGGTTTGTTTGTTTGGTTAGTTTAACATCCAATTTGTTCAATTAGACTTACTTTGAATTTGACCAAATCTATGAGATGAATGAGGACAGAAATCCCAACCTTGCACATTTGCCCAGGTGAGCATTCTTTTACTTCCCAGACCAGGATTGGCCTTTGATATAGCAGTAAATCTACCACTGCTGAAGGTGAAGGAGAAAAGTGGTTTCAGTGGGACTCGAATCAACAAAGTCCAACAACCTTGGGATTCCAAATCCAGTCATCTTTACCACTGAGCTATCTCACCACCCTGGTCGCTTTAGTTATTTACTATATTCCTACTGCCGTAAGTGACGT
The DNA here is from genome assembly GCA_950022655.1 of Alentia gelatinosa. Classification (NCBI taxonomy): domain Eukaryota; kingdom Metazoa; phylum Annelida; class Polychaeta; order Phyllodocida; family Polynoidae; genus Alentia; species Alentia gelatinosa. The sequence goes on from OX465581.1 coordinate 122,893,327, forward strand.
AAATACTACACGCTGCTGACCACCATGTACGGCACAGCTGTGCAGTAAGTTAGGGTTCATTTCATGGTCGTAACGGATATGATTACGACGTCGATATTTAAAAATGGCCGACACAGATGTCGATTCGCTAACGCTGAAATGAGCATCAGCGTTGTTAATAACGACAGTAAATATAGGAGCGAAAGTAATAATACACACATGAATTCGTAATAAATAGCTAATAAATGTAGAAACAAGGTAAAAAACGACTGTACTCACGTGTCTGGGAGTGTCTTGGAAGCGCTTCGACGAAGCAACGTCATCTCGGAAGCTAGCCTGACAAAATGTAAACAAAGGGTCTGTAAGTCGTATAAAAATGGTAAAAATAGCATAAAACAACATAAACATGACCATAATAATAAATAAACATTATTTAGATAATTATAATTTAATAATAACACAATTTGGAATATATTTTTTTTTTACGAAAATAAGGCTGAAATAAGCGACCAGGTCGTTCGAACCACAGCGCGTCGAGTTGTAGTCTGACAGCTATGGCGAGTGCAGCAGAGCAATTCGATTTGGAGGCGGAATTGATCTACCAAGAAGAGCTAAGGAGGACTGGCGAACATGATTCGCATGTAGCGAATTTGACCGAGTCAAGGAACGAATTAGAGGAGTTTATTCAAAGTAAAAGAAGTAAAGAAACACAAAAGAAAACGAATCGCGACATCGAACATTTCAGAAAATGGATAGCGACGGAGAAAGGCGAACATCAGAAACTGGAGAACATGGACAGTGAAATGCTCAACCTACTGATGGGATCTTTTTTCATTCACGTAACGCGAAAAGATGGTAACGAATATGAACCGGATTCGTTAACAGGTATATTCAGTAGTTTAAAAAGATATCTGGAAACACACGGATATACTAAGAACATCAGCACCGCCCCCGAATTCAGAACAACTCGTAGGAAAAAAGATTTAAAATCCAAAGGAATGGGAAATCGACCTAATAAGGTAAGGTTCTACAATTTGTTTTTGTGTAAATAACAATAAATGTGAGTTATTTTTATAAGAAAACTGAAATATTACAATATAAATTTTAAAACAAATATTACGTATGATATAATTGTGGATTTAATTAATAACGAGCGTATAATGAAATAGATAAATAAAAAAAATTGTGAGGAAAGAAATTAAATTAAATTACTTAATTTATTTATTATTATTTTATTTTTTCAGTGCGACGCTCCAACACACGAGGAGGAGGAACGTATCTGGGAAAGTGGAGCTTTTGCGGAAGACAACCCTACAGGATTACGTAATTCCTTGTGGTACTTAACATCCAAATCATTCGGGCTACGTGGAGTTCCGTCGAGTTCAAAATGTGACGAATTCGCTAACACAGAGCGATATCATACGAGGAATACTGTCGGGTGCAACGATTTCAGGAGGAACCTTCAATTTTAATATTAAGATGTAGATTAGATGTTTATATTTGTTTCAACTTGCGATACTGTTGTGAACGGGAAAGGGTTTTAAAATTTTAACGGTCACTGAAATTTCACCTTAATAAAAGATCGAATTCTGTTGAAATCCTGTGTTGTCTCTATTAATAAAGTTTACCAGCGTTATCTATAGACATTAACGAACAAAATGAGAGTATTCTGGACAGTTAAATCGATAAATAACTTACCAAAGGAGAAAAAGTTTGTGAAGATAAATCCAGTAGGTCCGAGTCGTTTGCCGCCCGACTGCGCAATAGTGTCACTGGGTCAAAAACGCCGGCAAGAAAGTTGAAAAACAATCTCCAAACAGATGTTCGGTAAGATAGGTTAACATAGTAAATGTTAGGAGAATGTGCTGCGGAGTTGGCCTTAACATTGTTTCGCATTCCGCTATATGAGCAGTGTATAAAGTTAAGACTACGGTTCGGAGAGTGTAGAAATGTGAGGTCTGCTGTTATTGGCTGAAATATAATGAATCGACCAATGAGATGCTAGCTTCCTAACGGCTTGCAGGTATAGGCTTGCCGCCATGATTTGAAGGTGGAGTCGAACATTAGGGTTCACGTTGATCGTTCTGTGCCCAAATTGGATTTAAAATGGCTATTACAACTTAAATAAGGTGAGAATATGAATGTTTTGGAGGCATATAGTAAAGATAAAACGTTGTACCTGTCCACGTACAAATTTCGATCCGAACTCTGGCCGTAGGACGTTTACAACGAGGTGTAAACACCTCGTTGTAAACGTCCTACGGCCAGAGTTCGGATCGAAATTTGTACGTGTACAGGAACATCGTTTTATTACTGTCTGCGTGCAAGCATATCCGGTCTGCACCATGAGAAGGCAAGGTGACCAAGAGTGTGAACAGATTGGTAATAGCTGTCCACCCCAGCAGACCACAAGTGGTAGTATGCTTTGAGGAGTTGACACATAGTAATATCTGAGCACAAATCCAAGGATATTGCACAGAGGGAACTCCAAGGAGTATGCAACCAATCTTATCTTAAACCAGTCCATATTGTATTTAATTTCCACCTTTTCCTATTCTTTTTTTTTTTTTTTTTTAAAGCTTTATTCATTCTGTAAGTACAGTTCTTCCATGAATAATATATGGTTGTAACCAGGGCTGGTAACCTTATTATGAATAACAAAGTGTTCCTGACAAGTGGCATACCGATATTAGTTCAATTTACATATGCACTATTTATTCAGGTTGTTCAATATCCACAAAAAAACAAACAAGCTGATTGGGGTATAGATATTTTATTGTAGAATTTAATTTGACTTTGAGTCGGGTGGGGGAAGATTCAATGTTATTTTGCAACATTTCCTCCCTATTAATGGGACTTCATCAGGCAATTAGGTTTTTTGCACTATTTTTTCATACACACCATTTTTCAGTATGTGCTGCTTTTTTCACCCCAGAGCATACAACGGACATTATGTATTAGGTGGATAATGAATATATATATTTTTCCTTCACAGATTAAATTCCAAGGTCAGGCTGCCATCCTTGACCTATCAGGACTTGCTTCCAACTCCATTGACAATCGTGTTACAACGACAGATCAACGAGGGCTATATATGTTCAGAGCAGGATTATCATACTTCACTAATTCGCATACAAAAAGTTATGGTAGGTATACTATTCTCTCAAACAACCTATTCACCGAATCAAAGATAGTTCTCATCTTTTCAACTAATCTGAATTTACACATCGCTCCTATACATCTGGTTGAAACAATAGGCCGTGCAACCATGCAGGGGACTGAAACGTCCTGTTTTTTTACTTTATATACAAGGATTGTCATAACATTTTTTTCTAAGAAAGGTCTTTACTGATGTTCAAACATTTTACATTCATATCAAGTTTACATCGGTCACTTGTAGCAATCTTTCAGAAAACCAAGTCATGTTCAGTCATACATAAAAGCATACATGTACATCAATAAAGAGGGCCAGACCTCAACTCTTGTTTGAGTTGGTTTTCAGTATTTTTTAGTCCCGATACACTGCACGAAAACCACTATTTTATTAATTATAAGGAGGCGGAATTTTGCCTAAAAATGTTTATTACATTTTTCAACATGATAATTTTTAACATTTTTAACATGATAAATTTGTCAGTCTCTGAAAAGTGAAAATGTCCCGTACATTTTATACGATGAGAATTGACATTTTAACATAATTCAATTTTTCAGTTTGTGATAGGTGAAGCTCTCCAATACATTTTATATAATGAAAAAGCTTGATTATCCTGAAAAGGAGAAAATCTCAGATGTGAGATAATGCCAACGGGCATGGGGCATAAAGCCCTATGTGATAACAGTTAATAACAAGGAGTGGGACGGATGGGTTCAAATCTCGACAACCTTCCGTGGAAGCCGCTGGTGGTGCCCTCTCTCGTGGGCGGACGTCTTGTAATCATTCTTCCAGTAGGCGATAGGGGGCGACACTAATCCCGCCTCCACAATTACTTGCCAATTTCTAATTAGCCTCAGTTATAAGGAGGTGGAATATGACCTAAAAATGTTTGTTGCATTTTTCAACATGATAATTTTTAACATTTTTAACATGATAAATTTGTCAGTCTCTGAAAAGTGAAAATGTCCCGTACATCTTATAGATGACAATTCACATTTTAACATGATTCAATTTTTCAGTTTGTGATAGGTGAAGATGTCCAATACATTTTATACAATGAAAAAGCATGGGGCATAAATGCCAAGATATTTAGAAGTGCCGGGAAGGGGGCGACGTCCTTCCTGGCAGGGGTAATTAGGGCCTGATGCCCGATAGGAATTGTTGAGACATTATATACGGTGAAATATTGTCCTGTAATTTGTATAACACATATTCCAGGGGGAGGAATTATGCCATAGGCATGGGATGATTAAATTTTTTAATTGATAATGTTGTTCTGGTAGTGGTATTGTTAATTCGTAATGATATGATATAATTGTGGAAGTGGTAACGTAATTCAGGTAGAGGTATAGACTATTGAATGGGAAACTCTTAAGTACGGAGTTGTGCAGACATCTAAGAGAATACGGATTATTGTTAACTACATGCCAGTTGTCAGAGACATCTGGTGGACAGTAGGAGAACTAACCCACCGTTCTGCTATAGTACAGAGTGCGGGGATTAGGCTTGAATCTTAATTATAAACGTGAATACGAATCTATTGGGTTAATTAGTTAATGTTAATTAACCAATTAACGTGGGGAGGTAAAGCATCGCTCAGCAGTGTGTCGAATTGTCTACCAGAATCTAAGTTAAATCCAATTCGACAACGAGGACCATAGGGAATATTGAATCATTAATCATTTGTTAATTATATGATAATTAATATTGAGAAGTAATCTGATAATAATCTGACTAATTTCTATGTGTCTTCTTCATAGGAAAGTGGTCAGAGAGTGAAGTAAGGTTCATATATTTGATAAGCAGTGTTCACATTCACAACAGTTCACAATTCCATAGTATTGACAGCAAAGCCAGTTCATATGACCCATGGTCTAATCAGGCAAGATGTCTCATTCTGGTGTCAATAGTTATTGTCAATGAGTGTCTCTTATAACACCAAGATAGTTCTGTGAGTGAGATCATAGTCTAAGATGGACTAGACATGATCTCACATAGACACAATGAGTAAGTGGATGGCATACAACAAAGGTAGATGGCATAACTCACCAATAATGATATTTCCTGAAATGACTCAAGTCCCTATGAGAAAGTCAACCAATCTCAGTTCCTAGATGATTTCCTGATAATGTCAGATCTCAGATCCAAAGATCACTTCACTCTCACAGGTGAGAGGTGAAGGTGAGATAAGTCCTGTGGTGTTTGTAGTATATCAGAACCGTGTAGTAGTGGCAGTACGCTCAGAAGAATCCCTGGATTCTGAGCTACTTGCTGTCTAACGTGTGCCAGCGAAGTTGGCAGTACAACGCTAGTTCAGACTAATTCTGCATGCTGTATGCATAGTACTCACCTCGCTCGAGTAAGTGAGACACATGCACCCATCATGAGGTGTGTTTAGAGACTGAAGATCCTTTCACTGCGGATCCAGCTCAGAGAGTGAGGATTTACTAGAGGATCATGGGTAATTTCGCAATGAACTCACACCAGACCAATAGGCAGCAAGATTGCGTTAACATATTCAGTTAGAATCGGGGAAAGCCTGCAGGGGGTTTCCCTATGAGTCATAGGTGACGTTTCTCTATTTTAACCACTGTAGTACGAGTGAATCCCGCCTATGGGAGCACTGGCGTGGCTGTAGTTACTCAGTGGCGTACTACCTCAAACCTCAAGTGATACATGATAGTGATACATAGCTAGAACCTTGATACAGTGGCTATCTAAACGCTATTAACTATCATAGTAAATACACAACATATTGATATATATTTGATACATATTTGTGAATAATTAATAAAACATGAAACCTAATAAATAACCAGAATAATCCAAAAACCTTTCACTTATTTATAATACTCCATACCTGTACCGTATTTGACTACGGTACACTGTATATCAGGAGTAGAATGAAAAATGCCAATGGGCATAAGGCATAAATGCCAAAATCAAAAGGCCAGGAAGGGATCGACGTCCTTCTCTGGCATAAAATAAGATCTTATGCCCGAGGGCATGGTGGTGAAGTCTGACGACGTGAGTCAGGGCCATTATGGCTAAAAGTGCAGAGGAACTAGAAGCATCATCCTGTAATCGCGGAGGGAGCCGTGTCCGTATGACTGCATCTTGGAGGGATGTGATCTGTCATCTCATGGCAAGATAATTAGAAATGCCGGGAAGGGGTCGACATCCTTCCCGGAGGGGGTAAATAATGCCCCATGGTTTGTTATTCCTGTGAGGGGATGCTTGGGACCTGACTCAAGAGGCAGTCGCTGTGTTGATCTTGAAAGCGCCGAGGAATTAAGCGCATTCCTGCAAGCGTGGGTGTTTACGTGTTGAGATGGACCCGGACGTCGGCAGTGATACGTTGGAGAAGTGATCCAGGACGTGTAAGGGATCACAGACAGGGCATCGTGGACGTCTTGTCATCTCAGAGGGCGGGCGACCTCCGCCCAGAAGTGGAGGGCAAGGGAGGTCAAGCCTCCGAGGGAAAAATCAACTCGGGAGGTTCCGAGAAGCTCCAGGCGTGATGAACCCAGAGGCATAATTAGTAGAAACCGAACGAGAGTTAGACTTGACCATGTTTATGCCACGATGGGAAGGTCGCGTATTACTACACGAGGCGTAGCCGAGTGTAGTGAGGAGCAGACCTGACCAGAGTGGCATAGACATTGACAAGTCTAACTGGAGTTCGGTTTCGTATTTATCCTACCTCATCTATGCTTTTGTATTATTAAAATATAAATATTGAGTCAATGACCAACAGAGTAGTAGCTGACATCCTGCTCTCTGATTGGTCAATATTGTTATTACTCTAGTGGCATAAAAAACACTTTATGTCACGGCATGCCACATAAAATTTCCCTATGTTAAGTCTATGGCGTTTTTTTATTAGGGGTAGGATAATGAAGTGGATGCTACAACTGTCCTGTGTCCCGAGATGCCAAACACAGAGCATCAGTGAGGTGGAGTTGGGACAGTTGTAGCGAGGATATTGGCCAGGTCGAGGGGGGGAGGCGTAGGGGCACAGCTCGAGGAACCGCCACCCCCTCCGAGGCCCCTAGGTGAGTAGAATACCGGGCCCGGTTCCGACTGGAGGATGGTTCCAGGGGGAGGTGACCGGGAGAAATTATTTCACATTATTTCACATTATTCCACATTCACAGAAGCACAAAGGTGAACCACCGCCCCCTCTGAGGCCCCGAGGTGAAGAGAAACATCAGGGGGATCAAGTCTCCTAATGTACAAATTATTTACATTTATCAGAGAGAGACCGGTAATGCATACCAGCTTCTCCTAAGCGCAGCAACAGCTCTTGAAATGAGTCTTCCACCTAAATCCGATGAACAGGCCTGTAACCAGGCCCCAGGCGTGTTGAGGAGGCCTGCAGCATGTTGGCGGGCCTAGCGGGCCTGGAACATGGACGTCTCGCAGCGTTAGGCCTGGGCGGCTGCCTGTAGCATCGGAGATGTGTGCTGATGCCCTGACGCAGATGATGCACAGGAGCCAGTGTAGAGTCCAGCACCCGGGAACAGACAAAATTCACAATGGGGTCGATCGGGGAGGTATTCTGACTAACTGTGTGTGCAGTGTGAACAAATTATTTACCAGGTGAGGTGACACAAGTAGATGCCAGCCTGCCTTGATGCCCAAGGATGCCAGGGTGTTTTAATCCACTCCCTGCTGCAGATCCAGGGTCGGAAGTCCACAGGGTACAGGGTAGGGAACCAGTCCATAGACCTGGCAGACGCATGTATGCAAATGCTAAGGGGTTGCCCAGATTACGTAACTCAGTCTGTATATATAGGCTGTCCACAGCAGGTTGACAGGCTACTTGTATGCTACACTGCATCGAGTGAACTGCTTGAAGCCTCACCAACTGGTAAGCCTTCTCCCAGAAACCTTCATGGGTTGAGAGAACAGGGAGCTGTTTCATTATTGAAAAACTCTCGTAGTTGCTCTCACTAACCAAATAGCGGCACCTCGCTAACAGCGAGCGGCACCAACGGTGGTAGTAGGCCTACCCGTTTCAATAGTTAGGCTCTGTAACTCCGCTAAGAATTCATATAGAAGCGTCAAATAAAAACTGAAATGTGGGGGAAAATACGAGGAATAATTTGGAATTATCAAATCATTCGATATATACAGTAGTGATTTATTAAATGGCTCGTTTGTTATGGTGGCATAGCTAACAACACTGGGATCTTAACAGCAACGCCAGTTCTGAAATGAGACCTTAGATACTGGAGCATCATACAAACGAGTATTCAGGTTAAGCATATCCCTGCATATAAAGTCTTGTGACCTCTGATACATCAGATTCATTAAGTGAGATTTTCTTCTTTCATATAAGTATGGAGTCATGAAATCTTTATGTATTTTATGAATGTATGATGCTGGAGTGCCCAGGTGTAGAAACCCAGTTGCAAGCCGTGCATAAAAGCTGAGAACGAACTTTGAGCCTGCCTGGATGTGAGGTCAGAACTCTGCAGGAAGCCAAGGTTCAGACTCAGCATCCTGAGAAGAAATTGTTGGCAGCTGAGCAGCTCAGTTCCACAGTATTCTTTCATGGAATGCTAAAAGGGCTGCCCATGAGAGAGGACCAGAGACCTGTTTTACTAGTTTCGTGACATGTCTGTGACACCATACAGACATTAGGGTTGTCTAGTTTTTGTGACAACACAAGTAGCTGCCCTTAGGTAAAGACAGACCCCAAACATAAGAATTAGACAAATCTACACATTATGGACCTGTTTCACTAGTTTTGTGACAAAAGTGTTAGACACACATGAAAAGTGGCACCAACAGTGCAAGCAAGAACGGACAAAACGAAGTCTAATGTCTAGTTCTTATGAAATCGGACACACCATTTAGATGCCATCTAGACATGTCACAGAACTAGTGAAACAGGTCCCTGGAAGGGTTCAGCCGCATTGGCAGCGAAACCTAATGAGGGTCTGGCTGGGGTACACATGCCCAAAAAGCAACAGAGAGGTCAGCGGGGAGAAAGTAGCGATGCTGATCCCCAGATCTATGGTACTCAGATGCCGAAGGTTTTCCACTGGACCGACGGTCGCTGATTTCGTAGCCAAATAGTCACTGATCATTATCGGATGCCTTAGAATTTCTCAAATCTTTGAAAATGATCATTTATTAAACTATTATTATCAGAATTAAATGAATTACAATATGTGAGCTTCCTCTTAAGGGCCCAGGAACAATTGATCGGGTGAGAAATCGTCCTGGTGGAGCACCCCCTTAAAGGACCATGTATGAAGGTAGGAGTACCCTACCATGGAGTGGACGCTGCTCCTGATCAATGAATGCCTAGCCCAGTTGGAGAATAGACACAGTGCAGCAAGATTGGGCATCTCTCCAGATTGCCCTTTGAAGGTGGCGGCCATGGTTGAACCCAGTTCTTGGCCATTAACTTTACCATCCCCTAATGAGGACCCGGAAAGTATAGGGGGGCCACAAAAAGTGGTGAAGCTGTGGTATCGGATACTGTGAGCCAGCGTACAAAGACTAGTAGGTATTGAAGTTAGGGAATCCTTCTACTTCTACCATCAAGGAAGAGATGCTGAATCAGGTTGCTACAGTCTGTTCTCGATATCTGTCCCTGAAGCACCCCTGTCTGCAATGGTTATGCCAGAGTGGATGGGACCTTGGAACCCTTTGTAAAGTTCTAGTCTGTACATCCCTATCGTGACCAATTATATTGGTTTCTATGAGAAGAGATTAGTAATTTAAATTACCCATATTTATTAGTATCAAAATGACTGCATTAGGACAGTCACCATCTTGTAGTAGCTCCCTCCCTGTCTTAATGTTGGCTGTATGGCAGACATGTAGTGAATGGTATATTTACCCTCATTATCACTCAGTTTAGTTCCCAGTCTGGCCACATGGGGCAGGGCGCTCTGACATAACACTGACACCTGAGTTGTCAGTGACATGAGCGGCCCTCCTTGGTATGTGTGACAGACTGGAACGAGACTGGTCAGTTCTGATTGGCTGTTGTTCCAGCAGCCAATCCCAGCACAGAGTTTCCAAGCTTACCCTGAATTCAAATGCCACCTGCTGTGTGTATATAGCTGGATGCACTTGTCGAAATGAATCTTAAGTCCTGACTCATGGTAGTACCTGGTACAACTGTGCGTGAGTTCTGACTCCCTTCATTTTTTTTTTTATAAATAGCTTTATTGCGTTCGATCACAACTGGATCGCTCTTCCAGCAACAGCATTAGTACAGTATGACAGTTAATAATTGATGATATGTACAATGAATGAGTGACCTCTTTGCGGTACTCGAGTTTTTCTCTATATCCGACAAGGGCGTTCACAATTTACTCACAATTGTACACTTTAAATACACTCGGCAACGTTTATAGTAAGAGGTAGCCCTGTAGCTGTTTTTCTTTATAGATCTTATACTACAAGAATAAACCAATCCTTATATACAAGTGACCACTTCATGCAAGGCCGGAAAGAAGTTGGAGTAAGCTTGTCCAATTTTCACACCATAACTCAGTTAATACAAGTGTATAACGGCCATCCTCACATTTTAACTATAATCTCCAACACTCCCTTTTTGAACAACGGTTTTGAACAATTATTTTGTAAATGCACTGGTAAGGAATTCCACAGACTGATACCAAAATAAATTGCTGATTTCCTAAATTTCTCTTTTTTCGGACGAGGCAACTTTATATTAAACTTTGATAGCGATCTTGTTTGTATCCGGTCTTTATCGAAGCTGACTTTATCTATCAATGATAACTCGTATAGGGTGCGAATTATACCTTCTAAAAGGAGCCTTCTCCTATGTTCTGGTTTCTTTACTTTACATTTTGAAAGCAGTTCATCCGTTTTGATAAATAACCCATCTCGATACGCCTCCCTCCGTAGTGCTATTCTCAACGATCTGTATATTCCACGGTCTATCTTAGTTTTCAGCTCTTTAGAACTACCTTCCAAAAGGAAAGAACAGTGATCCACAAGTGGGAGGAGGCAGGTGGTAACTATTTTTAAAGCAGTCTCCTTTTTTATATAACTTCTCACCCTTCGGAGTAGAGCGCATTTATCATTGAGCATTCCCAATAATTTCAAACCATGTTTTTTAAAATTTAGTTCAGTATAGATTACTGCTCCCAAGTAATTCATTTCCTCTACACTCTCCAAAAATTTTTCCCCCATTTTTATTTCTCCCCTTTTATCTTTTCGTATATCTACCCTACTACCATGATACATAAGTTTCGACTTATTAGCATTTATTGTTAATTTATTTGAACTATACCAAGCGTGCAGCTTGTCTACAGCTTTTTGCATTTTCGATTCAGCCTCTGGAAGTTTTTGGTCGACCACCACATCATCCGCATACATAAGTACAAAACAATTTTCTGGTAGACAATTCGGCAAGTCGTTAATGTAAATCAAAAAAAGCAGAGGGCCCAGTATGGAACCCTGCGGTAAGAACAAACCCTGTCGTCAAAATCACTCCAACCAACCGAACGAAATCCACAAAATGAAAACCAACATGGTGTCGGTCAACAACTCAGTTAGGATACTGTCAGAAGATCTAACTGAGACAATAAAACAAGATCACCAACATAGAGAACTTGCTGGTTGAAGCACTGGCAAACCCATCGAGACGAAGTAGAGACCGCCATCACCATCAGACGACCGACACCGACCAAGGCAGACGCCGATCGCCTACACGCCGCGAGACTACCCGAAACGAAGGACCCAAGGATCATGGTCAACTGTATCCAGGCAGGAGATCATCTGAAGCTCCGGGCTCCTCGTCAAGCTCAACTTCAGACACTACTACTTCTTCAAGATCGTCTTCATCTTCATCAGAATCCAACAGAGATTCGTCCCATCGTCGCAAACAACGCCGCCGTCACCAGCGTAGGAAACACACAAGAGGTAGGAAGAAGACTTACCAGCTTAAAAGGTTTCTCTCCAAGGATGAAAGATCCAAAGCCATGACGGCTGAACGTCTATGGTTCTGTCACGGAAAGCTCACACTCGAATTATACAAGAAAGGGGAAGATATAGAAGGGTTATTAGAACATAATTGTTTTATTGCCGAAAAGGCCGCATCTAGAGTTTACCAGACGTCAGGTCTTGTAAAATACGACGAAGCAGTCCGTGATACAGCAAAGGAACAAGGAACTAGTGCTTATACCTCCGGCAACATGGGAATCGCCATGCGATTCCTTAGTACGGAATTCGCTCGCGACTCAAGGAAGAATCAACCAAAAAGCAACTTCACAAAGAAACCCACCCATCGTGATTCAAAGCTCCCCGGTAATAGACCAGTATGTCTAGCCTATAACGCAGACGGCTGTGGTTACAGCCCGTGTAGGTACCCGCACATCTGTTCGAAATGTTTCGCCAGCGGACACTCCCAGCACACATGCCGGTCAGTCACTCAACAATCACTCTCATCAACAACCACAGCATGATGTGTAACATCAAGTAACCCACCTACGGTCACAGGCGAACCCAATCCGGTTAGTAATCACAAAGACTCTGTTATCCTGTCTCCAGAATCCATATTACCACGTCCAACAACACTCGACACATCTGTCAACACAGCTGTAAATACTGCACTTTGGTTGGACCACGCATGCCACACCCCCAGCGAGGTCAAGGTTCAAGGTCACGGATCGCAAAACGGTTCAGCAGAAGTCGCAAAAGTCAACAATACTCTCACCCACAATGAATCAGATAGATTCTCAAGGACAAAAAACATGACTAACAACTTGTCACAGTTGTCTACAAATGTTATAACCTTATCAGAGGATACCATGAATGAATGCTTTATAACAAGTAATACATCGTTGTCACACGATACTAAATCCGGCAGTCATGACCGCCACGGCCGGAATATCCAGGTTGTCACACCAAATAACACAACGGATTCAGGAAATTTGGTGAGTTTTATGTACTGTGATGAGGAATGCTCATGTAGAAACCATGCGACTTCTGAAAATAACTATGTATGTACTGCTAGGGTGTATGATGATTGTCACTTCGCGGTTTTCGACAACTGTGTACGAGGTGAATATATGTGTGTCTATATATTGGACACAGTGAAAACTTGTCTCAAACCATGCAGGTTTGCTTCACTTGTTTAAAACAACCCCACACACGTATACGAAGATATGTTTATTTTGACTGGTATATGTAGGGGTTTCCGGATAATAGATGGAAGTGTGGACTTGGAATATGAGTGCAAAAATTATAATTCGATTCTAGAACCAAAAGCTAAAGCACAGATGAATGAACTGATCGAATCTGAAATTAACGAGGGCAAACTGTCCTATAGTATCTCGAGGCCTACTTGTATACACGCTGACTTACGACTTCGTCCGATTACCAATGTTCACGCCCCTCAGACTCTATTAATAACCACATGATGGGGACTGCCTGCAAATTTAGTTTCAAATCGGCAGACGACGCCACACGATCGGTTACCAAAGATTGTTTTTCATGTGTGGTGGACATTGCAAACGCGTACCGCAACGTACATATTTTCCCCCCACATAGAGACTACATGGGCCTACGTTGGAAGGTCAATGGAGTAGATTGTTACTTAAAGGATAATATGTTATGTTTCGGGATCAGATCAGCCCCTTTCATCTTTAATTCTATAAGTGACTTCATAGTGAAACATCTATGGATAACGGCCCACATAAAAGTCGTTAATTATCTAGACAATTTTTTGTCACGGGTCCAGATCAAGACTTATGCACGGCTAATCAACGACAACTAATCAGGCTGCTACGATATCTAGGATTTGCAATCAACTACAAAAAAGTTACTACCCCAAGCAAAGTTTCACAGTATCTAGGAATAGTAATAGATTCATCAGACATGCGTCTTAGTCTTCCAGACGGCAAAATCAAGAAGATCATGGAACTTCTACAAGTGATACTTACACAAAGATGAGTGAGGTTCACCTTACTAGAAAAGATAGCAGGCTACCTATCCCACTGCTCGATGCTCATCAAAGGCGGCCGTACTTTTACCCGCAGGATCTACGAGTCTCTTAAATCGCACAAAAAGAGATCTGGCTCTATATACTTGAACTCTGTGGTTCACCTTACTAGTACCTTATTAGCCCAGCACGTAGAGTATTACTAGCATCCCTACAACTAGTAGATGCAGTTATACCCTGCGGCAACAGAGGGCGCCACCGCTCCCTAGCATCACCACCCCGTCTTAGGTCTACCGTCTATGGCTCACCAATGGCCACTTGGCTCCAACAGAGGACCTCTGTGTACAATGCACCCTCAAGGCAATGAAACGGAACAAGAAATATGTCCTAAACATCAAGCTGCCAGTCTTGATGCAAGTTCTTCAGGTATGCCTCGGTGGCCTCGTAGACACGCCCCTTCAGCTGGCACTACGGACGGCATCATATACTACACTCCACTCTGACAGAGTAAGGTCGCCCCATCCCAGTGCGACACATGTCACATGGCGACGTCATTGCCCCCTTGGTGACGCACTTTACCACTCAGCGCCCCCGTGTGCCACCTATCGCTTTCTCTCAGCACCGCTCACCCACGTGCACACCCAGCGCACTCACCTACCCCTCACACTTTGCTCAGCACTTGCACCGTACAGTACATTTTCTACTCCCCCAGACTCTTGGCAATCTCCCTTCTACGTCTGGTCTCCATATTCCCCAAATATAGGTGACCGTGTACAAAGGGAGACATAGCTCTCTGGTTTTAGTGGATTTTTGTGCGAATATGATGCCGCCGACTACGCGAAGTGTGACCGCCATACGGGCCGAGGAGACGGAGACCGACTCAAAGGTCACCGTGCACCAGCCGCCCCCGCAGCAGGACGATGACCATGTGGACTTGGTGTCCCAACAGGACACTAGTGTCCAGTCCTCCAGGATCACAGCCCACGAGACAGGTCTCTGAGATGTCAGGACGGACGTCCATAAAATGAGCGACCAGATGGATGGCGTCCTCAACGCCATAATGCAGATGTCCTGCCCCAGCTCGAGGGCATCCGGCTCACGGGCGTCCGCCACCTCATGGACCCAGGACTGGGCACACGACCAGACGGAACGCCTTTTACTCCCTCCACGTCCGTGAGGCCATGAGGCACGATCATACTATGGGTAAGCATTCATTGCTATCAGATCTGAATACCCGTAAACTCATCGCTAAGCCTTATATGTTCATTGACCGTGATGGGGTTTACACGTTACATCAAAAGCTAGAACTACAGTCGACCCTCGAGTATATAAGTTGTTTCTTGTCCCTGCTGGGAGACGACTGTGGCATGCACCCCGAGGACAAGGACTGCATGTTCTGGCACCTACAACAAGTGTCAGTGGATGCCCAGGCCTGCCCATGGGCCGGGATTAGGCGGTGGTCTGACTTTTTTTTCTTTTTTTTTTTCCAGGATTCGGCATTGGCTGATCTGCCACCTGGTCCCTCTGACATCAGCAGGAACTTCTGGTGTATAGTTTTGTAAGCAGCGTTTAGAGTTATGACAAGTATCAGGAAATCACATGATGCTACATGTTTTACAACACAACAAATGAGATGAAATGCGATGATCATAGTCAATACAAATAGCGGTCAAAGCTCTTATACAAGACATTGTTTCTAATGGGTGTTCAACATTTCAGCAACTTTGACTCAATATCATCCTTTATCCTAGCATGGTTGGTTATATAGCGAGGTACGACATCTGGGTACACAATGCCCAAACTAAAGCTCATTCGTTATTATTTTCACAATGGTCTACACTAGGGGTTTTATGTAGTTATGTTCAATTTTGGATATATTTCAACTATGATGTTTGACTTCTATACTGGATGTCATCGTATAACGTGTATAGTTTCCATCATGCTGTCTAGATGGTTTCGATTATAGTTGCCTTATACATGTTTAGGATTTTAAACAGTGTGTGATTAGTTGCAACGCCATCTAACCATCTTTGATCAGGTTGAAGCCGGCTGTATGTACTGGTGTGACTACGGCCAGATACAGGAGGAGAGGGTCTGCCTCGCCATGACAGCCCCCATACCCAGCAACCAGAAAGCTGACACCAGACTGCACATGTGTCGGAATTCGTTGCTCGGCAGGTAAATCCTCATAGATGTCCTCTATTGATGTGTCACAGGCTTCCGGTGCGACCGGTTGAACTGGCCGTTGTTATGTTTCATATGGGAGGGGGGGCACTAATGTGATACGGCCATGCCGTTCGGTGCCTGTGCCTTCTCCTATCACATGCAGTGTGTCACTGATACCATCGTGGGGATACTGGAGTCAAAGGAGATAACGGCCGCAATCTCAATGACCTGATTATCCTCTCAAGGGACTAGACTACGGCAGGCTGGGACTTCGAGTTGCGGCCCGCGCCCTCTTCACGGAACTGAAGCCAAGCTCGAGGACGTCCGAGGGCACGTCGCCGCCATCGCGAAGAAAAGATCCCTAACCAAAAGACAGTTTCAATCGATCCTTGGGAAGGTGCTGCATGTCGCGAAATGCATCCGCCCAGCGAGGGCATTTGTGAGCAAGCTTCTCGAGGCCCTACAGTCGATGAAGGGGTACTACATAAACATCAATTCAGAGATGCATCAGGACCTTGACTGATTCTTACGGTTTGCCAAGGGATGGAACGGCCACGCCCTCATCCCCCGAGGACCGCCCATGAGGTGCATAACAGCCGTTACTCCTACGCCTGTTAGGTGTGCCCCGTCAACGACCCCGTGGAATGCATTTCAGAGCTTGAGGCCCTGAACACTATTTATGCTCTCCACACCTTCATTACCAACCACGACCGGGGGACCAGGGTCGAGGTCTACTGTGATAATCAGGGGATTGTGCACTTTCTCAACTCGGGGCATGCCTAAAACAGCATCCTCGCGGAATGTGCCTGCCGGATCCCCTAACGAGTATGATAAAGCTGCCTCCTTCATTTCCAGGCATAGACTGTATCCCGTGATACCATGTACTCAAGCCTCATATGTGCCCATCCTGCATCTCTTCTGCAGATCCAGTGCTATGCTCACTCCAGGCGAGGGCATCTGCCCGACAATCCAAGGCTCGTGCCCACAGCACCTACATCGCCTTCTGCAGGAGGATGAGGGCAGACCCTGAGGCCCCCACTGTGAGTTTTGTGATGGCCTACCTAGAATACATCGCGGACCATGCCCCCTCGCCTGCAACCGTGGAAACCAACTGTCGCATAAGGTCGCACCTGCAAATGATTGGTGGAGACGGGGCCCCTACAGAGGACTACCGGGTCAAAGACTACGAAGAGGAACAAGCGATACTTCCACAATGTCTCCTGTGACTATGAACGTGTTCCAGCTGATACTCGGGGCCACGCCCCTGCATGTGACTCTGCGTGCAGCGTTCCTGATAATATACTACGCGGCCGGCCCTGAGGTAGAGCGAGGTTCTGCCCAGTTCACACGGTCTACGAGATGGTAAGGGCAGTCGCTATGGTCTCCCCCCCCCCCCACGAGATCCATTCCTGATGCTGCCGGATGGGAATATCCTCACCTCTCATATGCTATCAAAGGAATGGGAGACACTCCTCGAGGCCAAGGGTCAGCCCCCGAGGTCATACACACTCCACAGCCTCTGTAAGGCTCCCGCCACACAGGCATACCAGCCAGGAATGCCAGAACTTGACATCCAGCAGTATGGAGGATGGAGATCGGATGCTCATCACACCTATATAAAGAACACTATTTCTCAAAATGTTAATCAGTCTCTCATTCAGTATCTCTCACACCCATAGTCTCTTCTAATTCCCACCCACCTCTCCCATTTTTCTCTCATGGCTTCTTGGCTATTATATTATCACTTTATTACACATTTATGTAATAACTCATAATAACTATACTTATTATGTCATATCCATTATAATTGACATCAAACATATCTCTGCCAATTATCTTTTATTATTGTTATTAATATTCATAGTAATAATGTCACTTATTCATCTTAATAAGACCTTATAAATTCAATAAACTTTTATTAGCCCACTCCGGCTTCCTCTTTCTTTTATCCAGGGATTTTGGGGTTATGTGTGGGATAATTCCATGGAATATGTTGAAATCTGAGTATACAAATACTGAAAAGAAAAAAGACGTTAACCCATTCACAGCGGGTGATGCTATATGGCATCAACTGTGCTGGGGCGGGTGATGCCATATGGCAACAACTGTGCTGGGGCGGGTGATGCCATATGGCATCATTTTCTTAAATTTGCAAAATTACATTTTTGTGGAATAAAATCGGAAATATTGGATTTATAATCATGAAATTTTCACAGAATATAGATGCAATACACAGCTAATGATTCTGGGTGAAATAGATGATAAGATTAATGATCGCATATTTCATCATATCCTAAACTAGAGAACTATTACAATAGGCCTGAGACCTCCCGCCCTCTGGCGGTATGCATTATCACTAGTACCCGCCCTTTACCACATACTAATGCCACAGATACCCGCCCTTAAAGGGTTAAGAAACAAACAAAATCTCACTAATTGCCTCCAACAAGTTAATTATACATAATGATATTTAACATGAACAACTATAATATCTAACATATAAACCCCCTGGTATAATAAAAGGCCAAGTTTATGACTGCAACTCACCAATCTGATATTATTGCCTCCATAAATAAGGTATGATTGTGACTGCAAAATACTTTTTATTACCACAAACCAGTAGCACGATTCTCACTGCAATGACCAATCACTGTATACCCCTTATTATTTTCTTGTTGTTCAGTTTACCCTGCAATTGTTATACTGTATATTATTCTGAGCCCTTACTAAATTATACTCAGATTGTGACTGCAACTTCTATAAAGGATTACAAAAAGTTATGAATGTGAAAGGTTTTAACCCTTTCACGCCGGGTGATGCCTTGAGGCATCAACCAGGGCTGGCCGGGTGATGCCTTAAGGCATCATATAGGGCTGGCCGGGTGATGCCTTGAGGCATCATTTACAAAATATTCGTTTTCTTAAATAAAATTGGAAATAATGGCTCAATAATCACAAAACTTTCACAGAATGTAGATATAATATCATATTTGATATTTCAGGTGAAATAGATGATAGATTTAAGTATCACGTGTCAGGTCACGTGATGCAAAGATCAAAATCTTCATAATAGGCCTATGTACCCGGCCTCTAGCGGCATTCCCTGGCACTAGTACCCGGCCCCATGACTGTACTCATGCCGTAGGTACCCGGCGTGATAGGGTTAAAGAACTTATATTACTTGATGATATTATCTGTTTGGTTACACATTACAGGTTATCTATTCACCAGTCTATATTGTAGATGATAAAACCAATTAATAGATACAACTATACTCTCCTCATGTCTTTGTAAAAATGATATAAAGGGGTATGAAATGGTCCTAAAGGTACAATTACAAAACTGTATTGAAATATATTTTGGAACCAGTATTTACAAATATTGAAAATTTCATTCATCTCATCCTCCATTTCATTGATCAGTATCACAATATGTCAATCTACCAAGATGTTACAATCTCTTAGGGTATTACCTGATAATCAACTGTTCTTGTGATATCAGAAGGCCCAAGTGGAAGAATGGCAATAGTGCCGAACTTGGTGTTAATGTAAAATGCATTCCCTAATAAATACTTGCCAAAAAAAAAGAAAAAAAGGAAGGTTGTGGGATCAAACCCCAGACAAGACTGATCATGTTGATTATTTTTCTATTAAACCTTATTATTTAAATTAAAGGAAAAAAGAAAAGTGGCTGTAGAAAAAGGAAACTGGAATGTTTATCTAATCAAACAATACCTTACATAACTACACATAATTAATCTGGACAGCCAGATAACATAGAACACATCAATGAAAATAAAATAAATGTATATGAAAACTGGCTGAGAGAGGTTAACTAATGACTGGGGATTTACAATGTTAGGACTGGGTTTATTTGTGCAAACATGTCCTTTAAATCTTTGTGTAATTTTTCAGATCAGTGCTGTCCAAATTCACGATGCAGGAATGGCGGGGCATGTTCATCAACACATTCCTCGGTTTCATGTACTTGTCTTAAAGGATCCTCTGGCCCTCTTTGTCAATCAGGTAATCTGGTCACAATTTAGATATAGCTTTGCAACTGTGAATCTATTCCATGCAGTCTGCCTTGAAAAAATCAGGAGAGACAGCTCTGGTAATGTGATTGCACTTCACTGTATTATTCATTGAGAAATAACTATGGAAACTATACATTTTTGGGAATCGAGTGGTGTGAGGAGCACTGCTGAGCCCATGCACGGAGGTGCCACATATTTTGTTACCTGGGACCTGTTTCACTAGTTTTGTGACATGTCTAGATGGTGTCTAGATGGTGTGTCCGGTTTCATAAGAACTAGACATTAGACTTTGTCTGTTCTTGCTTGCACTGTTGGTGCCGCTTTTCATGTCTGTCTAACACTTTTGACACCGCCTTTTTATCATCAGAGGAACAACAAATATCTTATCATCATCCTCTTCACCATCACCAAGGAGAGGAACCACCAGAAAAATGGTTGGCAATCTGGTGCCCACTGGCTGAAGGTTGGACCTTCGTAAGTCTGACACCAGTGGGTCCACCTAATGCAACACCAGAGGATTTTATCCTTGTTCATCAACACTGATAGAGACACTGACCAACCAGTCTGCCATTTTTATGATAGTTCATCATTTCTGATATATATTTACTTGCATATTCTTTCTTCCATTCTTATCATTCACCAGTTTACATGTCACAGAGGGGCAGGAAAATAGACCAGGAACCACTGAATGCAGGTTTTATCTTTTATCAGGGTTGAGGCCCTGATGACTGGAAGTGTCCAGCCAACGATGAGCTTCAGACAGGGAAGACCTGTTGCCTGTGGACCTACAGCGGTCAACCCTTCTACGGCAGGTATTCCTGTCTCCCGCTGTTTGATGATGCTGGCTCTGAGTGGTGTTGTCTGAATGGTGGTGTAGAGGTATTTGACTCGCCTTTGAACCTATGATAGTCCAGGCCTCAGCTGACAGGTGCCAAGATCCCACTGTCCTCCTTGAATGAAGGTCACCAGTGTTGAGGGATGACCATTCCATGAATCCTCCCCACCTTGTATAACATCCGGACTCAAAAACAGGTTTAAAAAGAACTTGTCAATGATCCTCAGATGAGAATGAAAGGCATTGGTGTTCTTCATGTCCTCATGACAGTAACATGATGGAATAACAAGCAGTTTTGATCTCTCCTCCTGCTATGTCATGGCATCTATCTGCCAGAGATAGATAACTTAAAGTATATCTGAACTCTGGTTTTGCGTTGGTAGAATTGGGCACATGCTTTTGTCATAGGGGAGCATAACCACAGCTTCCAGCTGTATCTCTGATCTATTTCAGGGATTTTGATCTATTTCAGGTTGTAAAGTCTAGAGGCCCAGACTAGGGAGTAAGAACTCAAACACAGATCTACTATGTACTACTATGAGTCAAGAATTTAACTGTTTAATCCAACATAAAACATCCACTTATATACACCCAGCAGGTGGCATCTGAGTTAAGGGTAAGCTTTACAAGGTGATCCACAGGCCAAAAGGGGGACAACCTTTAGGGTGCAGCACTGCACGAAACTTACCGCTTTACATATGTATGCGAAACACGTCTAACAGTAGGATTTTGCGTCTAGAAGTTAGACCTGTTATCCGTCTCGTAGACGCCTTATCTAGTGGCGTATATACATGTCCATGGTGTGGTCTTAAATATGTCATATATAGCCTGATTCCATTGTATATACACCAGCATCCAATAGTTCCGATCTTTGCAACTTGGGGACACTACTGGTAGCATATTTCATTTGCCATTAACCATCCAAGTCTGTATTATATGAAAATTGCAATTTTATATTACCAATTCATTTTATAAAAACCTAATTAAGTATAAATTGATTAATTACACATAGTAAACCTTGCATTATGTTGATTTTTTAATTGTTTTTCTAATAGATCTTACTTTCAAACACCATTTCAATGTGTGGACAGTGAGGCTTACTATATAATCGCCTCCCCCCAGTGTCTCTGTGCGCCTGAAGTCCGACTCCAGTGTGAATGCGGCCGCCACCCTCACAGCCACCCGCTCAGCCGCCTCCGACTAGGTGTGAACAAATCTTACACATACACGCTGAGCCGCCGCCAATCCGTCTACATAGACTGCAGGGAGGTGGGGGAACTGTACCAGGGCTTCACTGTGGGTAGAGTGAGTGTAGGGTGGTGGGGTGGTAGGGTGGTGGGGTGGTGGGGTGTCGGGGGGGCGGTAGGGGGTGGGGTTGGGAGGTCGCGGCTGGCGGGTCAGTGTTGGTGCATCCTCTACCAACACCCACAGGATGGGGCAGACCGCGGGTCGCAATTTTTTTTTTTCTTATATCATATATATACGCCTGGCGTATATATATTGCACAGAGTATGTTTTATCTTAAATACGCCCGGCGTGAAATACAGCCAAGTCGCACGCGTCAACATATGGAAACTGTCTCGTAGACGCCCGAAACGGAGAGGCGTATAATAGGTGTATACAAGTATAAACAAGCCACGATACAGCCGATATGTGCGTTATCGCGATGGCGTATATATATGTAAAATAGTGGTTTTCGTGCAGTGCAGCCATCAAGGCTGCCTTGGATGCTACTGGGTTTCCAGCCATGAGGTTTCCAGAGCTTCAGACTGTTCTCCTATAAATACTGGTCCTGAAGATACAGACAAACTTAACATTCTGACTTTCATGAAACTTATCCAGGCTCTGGTACCTGACCTGCATCACCTGCTCAAGAAACTTCTCAGCACTAATTCTCTTGGCCAAAAGGCTTTCACATAGGCTACTCATCCTTGTCATCAGACATGGATTTGACCTTAATCTCTTTTTGGAGGATCCAGCTTCTGTTTAGCAAGGGAAGATGAGATACCAGGCATATCTGCCTGCTATGCTATAGGAAGGTGATATTTTCATGTCCTCTCCTTGGTTATGCCACACAAATGCAATCTTACTCTTGATGAGGACAGAGTACTTCTTTAAGGAGGCACTCTGCATGGCTCTCACTGTTGGATGTACCAGTTATGTGGAGATGATTTGTCCACTGAGCCTTTTCCAGCAAGACTCGAGAAACCTCCTTAGCCTCATCCATCCAGCCATCTCCCGAATATTTCTGCCACATTCTTCTATTCCTATATCTCTATGCTCGATCAACTGATAATGTATATCTCAAGGGTCTATGCTTCTTTGAACTTCCGTTTACTGAATAACTAAATGGTTGAAAGTGCCCTGCATTGCCTATGTGTGTAGGAGCTGTTCCCAATGAAGTTTGATCACAATATCAAAATCAACAATTGGGAAGAGCTCTTTATAAGATTTGCTTGTATTATCTTACACCTCACATGGAGGTGAATACGTTCTAGTGACATCCCAGCAGGCTATAATTATCTAAACATTTTATGCATATATAAAACATTCCTACCAGTCTTATGATAAATGCTGCATTGATCCATGTACATGAAATATTATTAAACCAACCTCCTGCCTGAACCAACCTTACCAACTGGTGAGGCTCCAGGAGTTCACTCTACAGGGAGGCACCCCGAGGAGTCCTGTCAACCCCCTGCGGACTCGGGTGATCCTGTAGTATTTGCATACACAGGTCCGCCGGCCATACCACACAACAGGGATCGGCACTCGCGCCATTTAGCGTAAAGTGAAACATGCTGCTCGACTACCCTGACTCCTACACTACCCCTCCCAGCTTTTACAAGGGGGGTGGAACCAGGCAACCATTTCGTTGCAAGGGGACTTCCCGTAAAAGTTAAAACAAAGTCAAACAGTTCTGGAAACGCTTCTAGCCTTTCAATGTTCACAAAGAATTTTCACTTATACTATTATGTAAAAGTGAGATGGAGAATAAAATTGGAAAAGTACAACATATACTGGTGCTGGAAGAGAGGTGATAAAAATAAAAAGGAAGGAGTAGCCTCGCCACCACCTTCTATACTACATAACAATGCACATCACCTGTTCGCTGAGAAGTCTCTGGTTTTTGTGGTCAGCTTGTCTCTGGCTTCCTTGAGTATCGGACGGGGAGGACCTACTTGGTTCAGCCCAGCCAGTGAGCACCCCGCCTTCCACTGTTCCGGAGTTTTAAGCGAGAGAAAAAGGTGTCGAGCCAGGCAGACCCGTCACTGTGGGGACTTACTCGATCCACCCCCCTGCTTCCGGGTGCCGGGTTTCCGACAGTCCTCACCCCTGTGTCAAGTCTAGTGTAGTTAGGGGGAGCGATTCCACGAACCCACCCCACCTTGATGACATCAAGGCAGTCCGTCCCGCGGGTGCTTCCCGTGAAGTGTTGTAAAAGGGAATTAAAAAAGATAGCACATTCTTTTTCTCCCTTGGTGGAGTTCCCATCTCCATGGTGTAAAAATTGGTATCAGCATTCTTATAGCATGCCACATTATCTCCTCCGTGGACAGGAGTTGCAGGGACCACTAAAGTCCCCAACTCCCATCCACACAGAGGTTGACACTTTCCTCACTGGCAAAAGACCAAGTGAGTCCAGCGTCAATATCACTATAGGGAACTGAGACCACCTGCCTAAGCCGGGTCCTAGTTCCCGCACTGCCTCATGCCGTCCAGTCGGGGTCTGACTCGCAGGAAGCGCTCACAGGCCGTAGTGTTTTGCAATGGGGCCCTGTTGCCGGGGCTACCATTGAGAGACCATTCAGCCCTCTGAAACCCAAGTTGTGCAGCAAAGAATCACCCGGGGGTGATTCTCTGTGTCCCAACTCAGGATCGCTTATCTATCTTGATCTCCTTGTACTACCCCTCCCAGTGACCACGAGGGCCACTGATTAAAGCACCCTGTTGATGGGAGACCAAGCCAGTCGCCCTCTCCACCCAAAACTGAATTCAGGTGTGGGTGATACCAGATAAGAACTGAGTTAGTTAATACCTGAGGAGCCGGCGGACGGAGAGGCACAAACAACAGTGGTTAAATGTGTCTTGCCACCCTCTATGACAGGAGATGTCCTGTCCCCTCCATCCCGTGTTTTTTTACAGCCTCGCTGGTTTCAACTCAGGATGGACCAGTGCCGCCTCGCCACAGACCTCATCCGGCTGGCCTCTCGCCAGAACAACCAGGTTGTTCAATGGTTGGGTCATCAGCTGGAGGGGCATCTATGGTTGACCGGGAAGTGGGCCCAGTCGCGGCAGCCTGCTGACCTACGTTAGGTCAGTAGCTGTGAACCCTGCCATCACCACGTTAAGGTCAGCCGTACTGATGTCACCAGCGACACTGGGAGAATTCCAGGTCATCATTGAATGGAACGGCAACGGTGGGGGTGTATTCGTGATATCTCCCAACTCCACACCAAAGGGACCATCAGCTCTTGCAGTGGTACAAGAGAGGGTCTCGTCATAGTGTGAGTCACTGGTGGCGGCTGCCTCAGAGACAACTGTGGAGATGCCGAGGAACCTCCCAAAGGAGCACTCTGAGTGCTAGTGCATGGAGCAGTCTCCATAGCCGAAGCCTGGGACAACTGTCCATCCAGGGCATAATCTCGCTCCGGACACCACTCTAACAATGTAGTGGCTTGCTGCATTGTCAGGTTAGGGGTATCCATCTCCGATGTTGGTGTAAAAACCACGCCGTTTCCGCAGCTGCGATGTTAGACGGCTGAAGTTGCGATTCTGCTTCCAACACACAGAGTACTTGCCATCTACAGCCTTGCGTGCAGGCTCACTCCCCTTTGTCCCGGCATCGGAAACTAACCCTACGAACTTATTTAAAAGCTGCATTGTCCTCTCTCTACCACGAACTGCACCGATCCCGTGTTCGTTCAACATGTGACGAATCAACCAGGACCGGCGAGACAAGCCAGACTCAGCCAAGCAACGTCTCCCGCTATAACGGAACCACAGAAATTCAGCCAAATGCCGCCCATACGACCTTCCAGTTGCATAGGTGGGAGACGTTTTCACATCCCGACTGTTGCAGCCCTGGAAGACACAATGCCCGTTAGCAGTAAACTGCCACCAGGCAAACAAAATCTTCTCCTTCTGGAGGATGCCGTACTTCTGATAAGAAGTGGACTTAACTCTGTTTACACAGGTGATGTACCACATGTTCGCGGAGCTGTCGTCTTTCAGCCACTTCTCGTCATCGGACACACCATTTAGTAGGGGGTCATTTCATGAGCCCCATAATCATTTTGAGCCTACCGATTTTTTAGAATTGTTTCTAGGACAGTTTTTTCTGCTCTTTCATTCTGTCTGGGTCCAACCTCTGGGAAATGTGGGAATTTCGAATTAGAAGCCAAAATCCAAAATGGCCACCAAAAATAGAACAAAAACACATAAAATTAGTTCTTTCCTACAAATATAGACATGTGACACCTTAAAATGACTGTCTCTAAGGCCCCGCACCCACTTACTACGATTTCGCTTCCGACACGCCCTGATAGCCCTTCCGACACACTTCCGACATAAAATCGAACGTTGTGTTGGAAGCGTGTGAATTATCGCAGGAGTGGAGGCCGGCTTCCGACAAGCGTTCCGACACGCCCTGACATGCCCCGACACGGCTTCCGACACGCTCCGACACGGGCGCCTTGTCGCAGGCTTCCGACATTTCCAACATGTTGGAAATGTCGGAAGCGTGTCGCAAGGCCTACGACACGGCACCCATGTCAGAACGTGTCGGAATATGTAGGAACGCTATCGTAGCCTTCATCAGTAGTGGATGCTGGCTTCCGATAAGGGTTACGACACTGTTCCGACACAGGTCATGATATTTAACATTGGCGCCTATGGAAGCAATGGTAAGTCAATGGGAATTTATATTTTCCTCTATATCTCCGTTAATACTTTGGAAGTTTTGACAAAATTTCGGTTACATACTAATCAGGATGTACCCTTTCCGTAACCCAAGAGTTTTAAAATATTTGATAATAGAATATATAAGAGTTCTAAAAAGTTCAATTTCACTCAGTAAATCCCACTTCACCTTCTTCAAACTTTACCAGAATATAATATATGTATAATGCTACTTATTTAGGTTTTAAAAATCATAGGTTACTCTCATCATTTTTGAAAGAATTGAGAAAACCTGTATCCTGTTGTAGCCCGTGTCGTAGCCCGTGTCGGCGCCGTGGTCTCCTTTTTTCCCCGCTAAAAACCGTTACAACAGGTTCCGATATGCTCCGACACGCTACGACACACTACGACACGCTACAACAAGAGTGCTACGATAGCGCTACGACAGAGAAATTCTGTGTCGGAATGCTTGTCGGAACGTGTCGTAACTAGTGGGTGCGGGGCCTTAGAGAACTAATGCTTTACATTACTTCCACACAGGTTTGATTAATTCTGTTGCCATGGCAACCAAATTTCCGTTTCCGTAGATACAAAATATGGAATCATTGGAATTTGATACATCTCATACAGAATATGCATAAAACCCTATAAAATGACTGTCTCAGTCAAGCTTGCATATCTGTTTCTCTTTATTTCACAATCATGAAGGTCGTTACCATGGTAACCATATTCTATCAGAGTGCTGAAATCAGCTATTTTCATATGATTATCTGTGAATAGGTATATTATCCTAAATATTTGTTCTTTCCTACAAATATAGGCATGTGACACCTTAAAATGACTGTCTCTAAGGGAACTAATGATTGCCATTATTTTCCTACAGATTTGATTAATTCTGTTACCATGGCAACCAAATTTCTGTTTCCGTAGATATAAAATATAGAATCTTTGGATCCCAATAGATTTCATACAGAATATGCATAAACCCCTGTAAAATAGCTGTCTTGGTCAAGGTTGCCTATCTGTATCGCTTATTTTCAAAATGCCAAAGGTGGTTGCCATGGTAACCATATTCTATTAGAGTATTGAAATTGGCTATTTTCATACAACTATCTGTGAATAATTATATCATCCTAAATATTTGTTTTTTCCTGACACCTTAAAATTACCGTCTCTAAGAGGACTAATGATTGCCATCATTTTCCTACAGGTCTGATTGATTCTGTTGCCATGGCAACCAAATTTCTGTTTCCATTGATACATAATATGGAATCTTTGAATCCTAATATAGTTCATCCTTACATATTTATTTAATATGTCTCAAACAATTTAGACTGATTATCTTCATAGAAATGCACCACATCATTTCATTTATCATATATGTGTTTGTGTTGTCTATTTTCAAAGTTACCTTGTCAAAAAAGTGAAGACTTGGGTATACTTACCCTTATTTATTTATGATGCTAAATTAGATACCATCTGATCAGTGCAGTCATTTGTGTTTTTGAGTGCAGACTGAAAGATATCAGGTAAAGATGGCCTCTCAAGTTGCACCGTCCTAATACCATTAGCATCCTGTGTCCACCCATTACCTACTGTGCTTGGTGGTGTACCTCACACCATGTAGTGTTTCCAAATGTAGCACTGACAGTTTTCCCTCTTACAATAATGGTCAAATTAATTTGGATCTGGTGGCAGTCATGGTGCATTCTTCCTATTCATGGACTTTCACTTTCTCACTCTGTCCACTGCAAGATTTTGTGATATTCTGTCACTATAAGTCACATGGATAACAAATAACCCAAGTTGCTGATGTAAGTTATCTGACAACCAGTGATTTTCCCCTAGACCTTGTAGGGTGTTTAGAAGATCTGGGAAATTCTTTGCTTTTCGATAAAACCCACTGACACTATCTGATCCTGAAAATTCATGCAGTGGCAGAATGTTTTGAGGACCTTCTAAGAAATCACTGCAACCATACATTTTTCCAACATTGTTAACTAAAATTATATCAACCTTATGATGCAAATATACACTCTCTAAACCAATGTTGGTTCAAGCATGTGAGAGCATAACACAAAGGATATGTTTTGAGTATGAATACCATGATTACATTGGCGACAATGGTGACCAGACCTATTTGCCGGCATTCATAGAGAGATAAGATGTCACCATTCCTAAGATCATAAGACTTCTCTGCAAATGCATATACTATTTTTACTGCCTTCCTACTACAGATTTTTCTGCCTTCATCCAGCAAAAATTGCTGCAACCAAACCTTGTTTTGGAAACTATTGAGGATAGTGTTCATATTGTTATGGGATGGTAACTTTTCGTTTGGCTTTGTGAAAAGATTGCGACTTCCACCATGGTAGAGGGAGGATCTTTTCTCATGCCCTTCTGATTTAATATTGTTGTAACATTATAAGTGTTATTGATAAGATGTATCTAATTAGCAGATTTGTGTCTACCCCATGTGAATGGTGTCCCATCACACTTCTCTCATTCTTTCTTAGATGGTAAAGCAATATGCCACAGGAAACCCATATGGATCACAGCACAAATGTTAAGGCATCACCACACAGGATCGGGTGATGCCTCAAGGCATCACCAGTCCAGATCGGGTGATGCCTTGAGGCATCATTTTCCAATATTTACAAAATTATTGTTTTAGGTGATAAATTTGAAAATAATTCATCAATATACATGAAACTTCCACAGAGTTTAGGTATAGCATCATCTTTAAAATGTTTATGGAAATGGAAAATGATATCAAGTATCACATGTTATATCACATGATCACATCATCCAATTACCATAATTGGCCTGTGGATACC
The DNA here is from genome assembly GCA_950022655.1 of Alentia gelatinosa. NCBI lineage: Eukaryota > Metazoa > Annelida > Polychaeta > Phyllodocida > Polynoidae > Alentia > Alentia gelatinosa. The sequence goes on from OX465581.1 coordinate 122,923,173, forward strand.
CGTTACCTAGCACTATATAGGTACTAATACCCGACCCCTATATACATGACTGTGTAGGAGCCAGCCGTGAATGGGTTAATCAAGTTCAACCATCATCTCGTTCGATCAACCAACCCTAGGATAAGCTCAGGTTTGGTCAGCGGCCTTCTCATTGTGTTTTTGACAACAACTTTGCACCACTACTCCTTGTAGTTAACCACAGTTTTGCCCCGTAGTGGGGCACTGCGGCAGTTTGTGGAATTGTATTCCAGTTCTTTTCTTTTCTTCACTGTCCGTTCATGTTTAGCATACATAAAACGATCAGTGGGGGCCTTGTAGTCCTCTGCTTCGGGCTTCAAATCCTCCCAATCCTCCTCTCTCAAGTCAGACGGGGATATCTTTACCTTGTTTCGAAGACCAGGCTTCTGTCCTATTGGCGGCAGGCCTTTGCCTTTCTTACCAGCTTTGACTCGGGACTTCCCTGCCCTATGAGCGGGCTTCACTGAAAGTGGTACCTGCCGGGGCTGAGACTCTCGCATGTACAGTGCCATACTCGCAAGCGAGCAACATGGGACTTATAGCGCTTCCTTGTCCATTCATCTTCGATGAATACTGTCATATCTGACAGCACTTCAACTGCTCTGAATGGACCATCCCAGTTTGGGGCGACTTTTACGTTCACCAAGGAGGTGTGATATATTCACCTCTTGCATATAAGTGTGGCGCTGCTGTAGCAGAGAGAATGTGTTGCGCTGGTTGCATGTGGTTAGCCACCGCTTGCCAGAAACCAGCCACACACTGGCAAATCGAAAACGAGGCGAGCCCTCACCTGTATCGGAAGCATGGCTTCAGTCCCATAAGCACAGAGTAACTGTAGAAGTGTAAATCGTTGTTAAATCGGGAATAACAGGCCGATTTTTATAAATAAAATATTGTTAGAAAGCTAACACTTGGGCCTATTTGTTGGTATAATATCATATACCTGTGTTTTGGCTAAGATTTCCAGTCCTAGATTGAACATCTAGATTATTTTGGTAAAAAAAAATGCAAACATGTTTCCTTCCTGTTTTCACAGCGATTTAATGAAAAATCTATCGCGATGACCTATAGGAATAAACATCCTATCTTCTTGGGAATTCCAAGACGATTAAAATGATACCAATATTACCAGGTTGTGATAAATATTTCCTTAGGTAATGGACTAATACTGCATCAGTTAATTGTCAGGAAATCTGGGAGTTAATCTGGGAGCTTAGATTTTTTATGACAATTCCCAGATTTCCTGACAATTCACTGATGCAGTATTAGTCCATTACCTCAGGAAATATCTATCACAACCTGGTAATATTGGTATCATTTCAATCATTTTGAAATGCTTAAGAAGGTAGGATGTTAATTTGTATATGTCATCGCTGTAGATTTTTCATTAAATCGCTGTGAAAACAGGAAGGTAACATATTTTAATGTTATTCATTTAAACCATTTCGATTTTTATTCTATGACAGGAAATTTTATCCATAACACAGGTATATCATGTATATCCCAACTGAGTCTCAGCTTTCTAAAAATGTATTGTTTATACAAATCGGCCGATTAGTGTAGATGTGAGAGCGATTTCCATTTTTGATGTTAGAGAAACACTAGTATTTTTATCACTGCTCAGAACTCTGTGGAGAGGGCTCGCCTCGTTTTCGATTGATGTGCATAGGCGGCCATTACAAGATGGCACCAGTGTGAAGAGGGTCAATTACTCCAATCTGGAACTCATCTCACTTTCATGATGTATCGGTAAGATTTGATCATCCCTATATACTTAGATGGAGAATAAGGGCCTAAGACTTGGTTATCTGAATGTCAGAAGTCTGTACAAACACCTGGACCAAGTTGGGACCATATATAAAGATATAGATTTCATGTGCTATTCTGAGACGTGGTTACACCAACAGTATACGGATGGAATGATACATATACCAGGTACATTTAATTACCGACAGGATAGGTCAGATAAAATCGGAGGGGGGCTATGCTGCTATATCAAAAATAAACATGTTAATTACTGTAGCCTCGTACAAGAATGGTCGAGGCAGGATAATGCTTTCAAAACCATGGTGATTAAACTAAATAAACCAAATAATAAGCGAATACTAATAATATACTATTACAGAACACCAGGTAGCGACACAGGTCAATTCCTAAACTATCTTGAACAAATACAATCTTGTCCAGAATTCAAAAATTATGAATATTGGATGCTAGGAGATGATAATATCAACACAAGGGATAGGAAGCAACTAGATTCTCGAAGATTTTTCGAATTCCTAAGAAATAATGGCCTACACAATCACATAGAACAAATAACTAGACCAGAGAGTAAAACATGTATCGATCATATTTTAAGCAATAGTATCCACGTAGACACCTGTCTAGTTGACACACATTTTATAAGCGACCATCTTGCAATTATTGCGACAAGGCGTTTTAAGCCACCGAAAAAGGAAACATGTAATTTTATTGGAAGATCCTATCGGAAATATTCTACACAAAATATCCAACAACACCTTCTACAAACTAACTGGACTGACTTCTACCATACTAACGACCCCAACACACAATGGACCATGATATTAAATGCTATTGAAGCTTACCTTGATAGTAAATGCCCGATTAAAGAGTTTAACTTCAAACAAAAAAAGGCGCCCTGGTTAACTGACAAAGTATTGGATCTAATGGTGGAACGACAAGAACTAACTCTGAAATACAAAAGAAATCCAACAGAATCAACAAAAAAGAAGTTAAAAATATTAAAGTATAAAAATCAACACTAATATAAAACAAGCTAAACGCAACTATTGGACAAACAAACTAGAGTCTAATCTAAACAATGCTAGAAAATTCTGGAGGGAAGCAAAAAATCTATACAACCCCCAACAAGGGGCTGCTCTTGATAAAATAACCAGATTGGAAGATGGAGTAGATCTGTATGGCACTGACATGTTAAATTATCTAAACAATTTTTATGCTAATGTTGGTAATTCAAACAACGAAGATACTGAATATCACGATCACGTTGGAACCGAGGATAATAATACAGACCTAACAAACATACCTGAGCTTAAACACTTTGAAATCACACTTGATAATGTTTATGTGTGTGTAAATGAAATTGATGAACACAAATCGAGTGGGGTATATGGTATTAACGCAGGAGTTATGAAGGATTGTTTTAAGGTACTGGTAAACCAGTTGAGAGTGATGTACCAAAATGTACTAACATATGCAAACTTCCCAACCTTGTGGGCAAAAGCCGAAATCGTCCCCATACCAAAATGTAAAGCATCTACCAAACCTGGAGACTGGAGACCAATCTCCTTACTGCCAGTGCCGGGGAAGATTTTCGAACGCCTATTACATCGTCAAATATCGAAACATGTTGAGGACAATAGTCTATTTAACAAGGCTCAATTCGGATTCCGCAGAGGTGTAGGAACGACTGACGCTGTAATGACCCTTGTTGAAGATTTATATACACATAGAGACATGGGAAGGCTAACATCTTGCCTTTTTATAGACTTTAGTAAAGCTTTCGACCGGGTTAACAGGGATATTCTAATTAGGAGACTATCAAAATTTAACATTAAACCTCCACTCTCTATGTGTATAGCAAGTTACTTAAGCAATCGTACCCAACAGGTCAGAGTAGGCAGCTCCCTGTCCTCTGGCCTAGACTGTACTGTTGGGGTACCCCAAGGGAGTATCCTTGGCCCCCTTTTGTTTAATATTTTCGTAGATGACATAAAAAACTTACCTTTCTCATGTAAACACCTCCTGTATGCAGATGATTTAGTAATATACACAAGTGATAAAAACACAGCCGCAGCGGTAAACAGGGTCAAATCAGATATAAATGTTCTCGAAAATTGGTTTACTAATAACAATATGATTATCAATGCTAAAAAAACAAAAATGTGTCTCTTCGGGTCTGATAGTAAACTTAGAATATATGAAAATAGTGGAAACGACAATAACATAACTATTAATGATCTTAACATACCGTACTGCAGTAACTTCAACTATTTGGGAGTTCATCTTGATAACAAGTTAAGATGGGAATATTGTATCAATGATCTACTTAAGAGAGTCAACCAATGCTTATTTCAGCTATCTAAGGTAAGGAAATACATCACAGAGGACATTGGTATCAGGATATATAAAACGTTAATTGCACCGCTTTTTGATCACAGTGGTTACTTCATATCTAATGCTAGGAAATCAATGCTGTCTAAATTGCAAAGACTCCAAAATCGGGGATTACGTATTTGCACGAGAACAACCACTGGTGAAATGTCTACCATTGCTTTGCACAACAGATGTAATGTTGAAACATTAGAGCGACGATGATTGTATTTGCTCATGGTTTATATGAGAAGACACTTGTCAATTACGGATGGCAAAACAAACATTGAACAGCCCGCTGTTACTAATGCTGTTAAGACTAGAAACCAGATGAAGAGACAAATACGCCTTAAACGACCTAGAACCAATCACTATAAAAAAAAACCCATTGTATAAAACCTCCCAATTATGGAATAACCTACCGCTTGAGGTCCAAAATTGTGAATCGGCATATGCATATAAAAAATTCATACGAAGAAAATGTATGACATGGTGTAATGACTGACCCCTATTAGCCTGGACCATCTCATCTCATCTCATCAAGTTACCAAGGAAGGATCCTGGCATGCTGTCCAGTCCTAACTGTCATGTACCGCTCACTTTACGAGCAGCTGTGCTATTATGTAACTACCTCCTGCGTGAGGAACATGATCAAATTGCTAATGTATATAACCACCCAAGCTGCAACGAAAACCTGCTAATTTGCAGATTGCATGCTTTACTCTGTATTCCTGAGTGACTAAATTAAAAAAAAAAAATTTTAAAAAAATCTACACAGTCCGGCCTCCCACACTTATCCAATTGTCTCCACGAGAGACTATCCACGTTGATGTGTGCCTTACCGGGTCTGTGCTCTATCTGGCAGTTCTTTTAAGTCTGAACTCAGACAGAGCCAGCAGCCATCTGCCAATCTTTCCCTCAGCGTCCTTAAAGTTAAAGAGCCATTTCAACGAGGAATGATCCGTATGCAAGGTGAAATCTCCACTCCCAAGGAAGTGTTGATATTTCCTTACGTACACAACCACCGCTAAGAGTTCCCTCTTGGTGGTGCAGTAGTTTCGCTGTGCCTTATTCAAGCTGTTGCTTGCAAAGGCTATTGGAACCTCTACTCCATCCTGTACTTGGGACAAAGCCGCTTCAATACTATCATTGCTCGCATCGGTATCAAGAATGAACCGGCCCTTAGGCAACGGGTAACAAGTTTCCTCAAACTTTTTCTTCAGTCCCGAGAAAGCATCCGCAGCTGTGGGATTCCATAGGATTTCCTTTGACTTTCCTGCTTTATCTTGGACCACATACTGTTATAACGGATGTGCAGTTTCGGAAAAACCAGGGATAAAGTCACGGTAGTATGAACAGAATCCGAGGAAAGATCTTACTTCCTTTATATTCCGCGGTCGCGGCCAGTTAGCCACTATCTCTAACTTGGACGGGTCAGTGTTGATTCCATCACCAATGACTCTCCTACCCAAGTACTCCACAGAGAGTTTGAACAGTCGACACTTATGAGGTTTGAGTTTCAAGCCATAGGACTCTATATGCTCAAAGACCTCAGCAAGGTTATTTAGACATTGTTTTACGGTCTTCCCGAAAAACAATTACATCGTCTAAATAAACCAAACATTTCTTCCACTGCAACCCCTTTAACATCTGGTCCATCATGGATTCAAACGTCACGGGAGCGTTGCAGAGGCCAAAGGCCAATACTGTAAATTCATACAGCCCTTCATGGGTAGTGAAAGCCATTTTAGGCTGATCATCACTAGCCATTCTCACCTGCCAATACCCGGATTGGAGATCCAAGGTACAAAACCATTGGTTCCCACCCAAAGAGTCGAGACTCTCATCGGTCCGCGGTATAGGGTAGGCGTTCTTTCAAGTGATACCGTTCAGTTTTCTGTAGTTTTTTTTGTTGTTTTTTTTTGTGAAAAGGTTTATTGACATTAGGCATCATACACACTTGATACAGAACTGGCAGGTTCCATCCTTCTTAGTAACCATGACCACAGGACTAGCCCAAGGGCTTTCACTTGGCATGATTACTTCTTGGGAAAGTATTTTCCTTAACTCCTCTTCCAAAGCTTCCCGCTTGATAGGCGGTAGTCTCCGGTAGGGTAGCCTACATGGAATGTTTCCCTCTGTATCTATGTGGTGCTCTACACGATCAGTTCTACCTAGAGGGTCTCCTGGTCGTGCAAAGATCTTACGCCACCTTCCTAGCATACTCCGCAACTCACTCTGTTCAGCGTTGCTTAACACATCTGCAGAGGTGATCAGAGTTTCTAGGTTCTCATGTAGAACTACAGACCCGGAATCACTTTCAAAGTTTGCATTCACACATCCAATTCTAAACTCCTCCGGGTTGTTGACTTCCCGAAAACCTGGCCAGTTACCTAGCTTGGTATTGGGAATAGGTGCGACAATGTCACCTTTCTTCAACACAATCCTTCCCATAGTCTGATTACTAATGGGTATGGATTCCACCCGGGCGCTACCCACTAGGGTATCCTAAGCCTGCAGTCCTCTGCTCACATCCTGCCTACGAGATACCACGGATGATATCCGCCTACAGGAACACTCTACTTCTAGTTATTCCGGGTGATTAATCCAGAGCAAGCCCTGCTGGAGGTCTGATGACACCCCATATAGCACCTGAAAGTCTATACCTATTATCCCATTCTCCTCGTTATCACTTATAACACCTTAACGGAGTACCATTAGCAGCTTGTGCACTCGCTTCAGGAACTTTACATTCCAGATCAAACCCAAAGATTTCATATAGATTCTGATTTAACACAGAGCGACTAGCCCCGGTATCAACCAACAAATCTACTCTCAACCCTTGAATCTTTACAGGTACGTACCATCTTCTCCCACCGGGGACGGCTGCTGTATAAACCGGGAAACTTCATCCTGTTCCAGGGATGGACTTAGCACAGCTACCCAGGTTTTACCCACAGGCTTACTGTACTGCCTGAACAGAGCACACCTTTGTTCATAGGCATCCACTATTCTCAACACCTGTATGAGGCTCATACCGGGTTCCCATTTCAAGATCACCTTGTTTCGGATGTCCTCGTCTCTGAGACCCTTTACAAACTGAGTTTGCAGATCCTCATGTAGTGCTGTAGTCCAATCAAGTCCCGGGGTAAACCTCCATCAGCAGTTGCTGTAAGGCTAACCCATAGGCACGGGTGGACTCATCTTTCCCCTGCACCCGGCTTAAGAAAGTCGAGTGGGGGTTCAGCATTACTAGCTGCCCACAATAATAAGACGGTAGGCACTTAAAGCAGCCTCTCCGGGTCTGTTGTATAAAGCTCTCACAAAACCCAGCAAACCAGTGTTCCCACACCATTCCTTTACCCAACGGCTTTGGAATGATGGCATTATTCAGATCGGGACATCTCTAGCGTGGGCCAGACCAGTTAAACATCCGATCAGCATTACTCTCCGCGTGGATAGGGTTTAAGCCCAGTTCTGCTATTGTGGAACTAGACTGTGATCCCCTATGTCGCGTTAAGTGATTTGAAGAGTCCAACGGAGAAGCAAAGTTCACTGTGGGAGGTCTCCGATCTGTTTGGGGCAGAGTGCCTGCCTGAGGACCAGTGGCAATTGCTACGGGGAATATACATGGTCATCAGATACGCCCTGCCAGCCTGGCTGAGGAGTCCTATGCCTTAAAGCATAGTCATGCGCCAAAGCAAGCTGTTCTTCCTGCACACGCAGGGCCTCAGCGGTTCGTTTGGAATGAGCATACAGATCTTTGAGCAACAGCTGAGCATTCTGTTCCTCAGCAAACAGACACTGTCGTCGCTGTTGCCTTTCAGCCTCATGGTCGATTAGGCGCTCAACCATGGGCTGCACTACCGGGGTTTCCTATGCCCCAGCATTAGGACCTTCCTCAGGGTCGTTTATCTGGCTAACCCCTTCCAGGTCCTTTCCATCCATGGGAGGCACTTGGGGCGTCCCCATGTGGAACACAGTTGAACTTAAGGGTTCGGATTGACCCACTGGAAAGGGCAGGGAGATGCGGGATCTACAATCTGCTACCAGTGGACAAAGAACCAGACTCCGGACTATTTCAGTATACCAGCTTTTATTCGGTATATATAGTGGATACAGTAAGTTGGTGCTGCGGGGCACCAACTAGCACAGGAAGAGATTCTGCTCTCTTCGTCATTGAATGGTTCCTTACCAACTGGTGAGGCTCCAGGCGTTCACTCTACAGGGAGGCACTGCGAGGAGTCCTGTCGACCCGCTGTGGACTCAGTCTTATATACTGACTGAGTTGCGTAATGTGGGCGACCCCGTAGTATTTGCATACACGGGTCCACCAGCCTTACCACACAACAGGGATCGGCACTCGCACCATCTAGCGTTAAGTGAAACAACGCTGCTCACCTACCCTGACCCCTACACTATAATGGAACTGATTACCAAACAGGTATGTTTCCTTAACCTAACACCTTTTGTAAATCAGGGATCCTGGATAAGAAGACATTATGGCCAGTATTATGGCCAACAGTGGCCAGTTTGACCATCAGTTGGCCATTGAGGTGTATGTTTGGCAAGGTAGGTTTGGTGATAATGTTGGCCATCGATCTTAGTATTATGGGGCCCAGGAAACCTTCAGTCAACCAATATATGGGCTAATACTTCACATACAAGAATATGAAGGGAGGTATTTGCCCTACATTTTCAGATAGAATCCAATAAAATAAAAATTGATTTCTTAGTTACTCAAGATTGCCTTTTGCCTTTTCTGCATTACTTTCAGGATAACTTCTGCCATATTTCCTGTATGTAAATTCAACTACTTTTTATCTGTAGATGTTGATGAATGTGCAAGTAATCCATGTATGCATGGTGGCCAGTGCATTGATGAACTGAACATGTACACTTGTAACTGTACTGACACTGGAAATAATGGAACACATTGCCAAATAGGTATGTCCTGATAAATCAATTCAATTATGAATTCTGTAATATTTCATATATCAATATGCACTGCAATGTAAGGGTCTGTGTCCACTGAGCTCTGGATAATATATATATTTGTTAAACTTTAGCATCTCATAAATTTACTTCAGGATAGATTCCCATCTGATATCCTGTATGTGAATTCAATCCTTTTTATTCACAGACATTAATGAATGTGGCAGTAATCCATGTATGAATGATGGCCAGTGCATTAACGAACTGAACATGTACATTTGTAATTGTACTGACACTGGATATAATGGAACGGATTGCCAAACAGGTATGCTTCCCAATGGGCTAATACTTCACATACAAGAATATGAAGGGAGGTATTTGTGCTACATTTTCAGATAGAATCCAATAAAATGATATTGATTTCTTACTTACTCAAGATTGCCTTTTGCCTTTTCTGCATTACTTTGAGGATAGCTTCTGCCATATTTCCTGTATGTAAATTTCACTACTTTTTATCTGTAGATGTTGATGATTGTGCAAGTAATCCATGTATGCAAGGTGGCCAGTGCATTGATGAACTGAACATGTACACTTGTAACTGTACTGACACTGGATATAATGGAACACATTGCCAAATAGGTATGTCCTTATGAATCAATTCAATTATGAATTCTGTCATATTTCAGATATTGATATGCACTGCAATGTAAGGGTATGTGTCCACTGAGCTCTCAATATGTTCCAATATGCCCTATTTTACTCCTCCTGGTAGAAAACCAAAATTAATTTGGAAGGTCACTTAACAATTACTGTGTGTGTAATTTTTTCCGCTGCCGACTGTACCGTAGCCATTTTGAACCCTGGTGGGGGGGGTCTGGCACCGTATTTTCCGCAGTATTAGAAAAAATTTGGCGATAGTGGCAAGGGTTTCACCACTATCGAACCTTCGTAAAACCAACAGTATGGCGAATCAGACGTGTCTGACACCACAACTACAACATGAGTAGCGAAGAAGAAACCCTGACTCCGACAAGCAGCAGCGTATTCACCACTCAGAGCAATGGGACCAGTAGAAAAAGGAAATGCAGCACGGACGAGACAAACCGCCCGACGCTTTCCCGTTTGGAATTCGACTCTGTGACAGAATTCAACTTGGAGAAGGGACCTGAACAACCGGCGAAAACGTCCACAGGAGACGAAGTGAGTACAAACCTTGAACCCACATTGTGAAAAGGGACTCGAGAGCCGCATCAACAACCGGTCAAAGCGGGCTCCCACCGATATCCAACTGATGGACCCGTTCGTGGCCAGGGGTACCTTCAACAAAAAGGGACGTGGCCCCCCGGCAGCTGCATGCGGAACCCCAGAAGAGGGTTTTGCGAATCCCCCCCCTCCGGTACCGACCAACAAGGGGAACAGGGGGAAAGGCCGGTACAACGACCGCAACAGCTGCGGGAAACGCTATGAGCAATAGCCTCGCAGCAACCACAGCGACAGGGGATCCTTCACCAGGGGTGGACGTCGCCAGACGTACCGCCCTCCCTACCAGTGGCAAAACCAGCAGGGGAATGGACAATAAACAAAAACATTGACCAGCCCACCGAAGCCACTAAAATAATGAAGGAGTGTTCCGTTATAAGTAGCAATTCCTTTTGTAATAAAGGTATTGAACAGTGTCTGTCTCGTTGTGTTGCCAATTCTCAAGTAGAATCAGATAATGTAACCAACCATACGAAAGAAGTTCAAAAGAACATCAATTTCGATAAATACACTACAGGCAACGTAGTGAATCTCTGAGATAAATCACTCTCAGAGAGCGAACTCTCACTACTGAATAAAGGTCTCAACTTCTGTCCCACTCAAACTCACACCGAGGAGGGTGACGTAAAATCCAAACTAGACGGTTTCCATCGAAAACTTAGAATTAAACAATTCTTCGAAAAATCTGCTAAGAACAGGCAAATGAATCGTGATAAAAATAAAACTACTCAAGAAGGGGTCACTGAATCACACACACCTGACATCTTGGGAGCCTACCATGATGAGGGCCTCATTAAGAAATGGGGACCCAAAAAGGCATGGTCGGCCCCCCAAGGGTCGAGCAACCTTGAGGGCTTTATAGCAGTGAATGAAATTAAACTCTCACAGAAAAATCTCAATAAAAACACGATGAAACACAACATCACATGTGATGAGAGAATGTCGCTCAAAAAACTATAGAACGATAACGAAATCACGATTAAACCAGCTGACAAAGGCGGGGCGGTGGTAGTACAAAATACATCAGACTATTTCAAAGAAGCCGAAAGGCAACTTAATGATACACAGGTGTATAAAGAGACCAAGACAGATCTCACTATAAAACACAATGCGGAGATCAGTGAAACTATCGAAAGTATGGTAATCTCTGGAGACATAAGTGTAAAAATGGGAACAGCTCTAAAAACAGAGAAACCAAGAACAATACAAGTCTATTTTCTACCAAAGATCCACAAAGGCATGATACCCCCACCGGGGAGACCAGTGGTATCGGCAAATGGATGCCCAACAGAGAAGATATCGGCTTTTGTGGATAGCTTCCTCAAACCGGAGATACCCCGAATACAGTTTTATATAAAAGACACAAACCATTTCCTGGAAAAGATCGGAAGTGTGGGGAAATGCAAAAACACCGACATACTAGGAACCCTAGATGTCAGTGCTTTGTATACTAACATCCCGAATGAGGAAGGGATAGAGACGGTAAAAAACAAACTAGAACAGACGAGGGGAAGACATGTGAAACCCCGAAATGAAAACCTAACGAAACTACTTGAACTAGTACTGACTAAAAACAATGTGGAGTTCAATGGTGATCACTACCTCCAAATTGGTGGAACGGCAATGGGTACCAGATTGGCCCCCTCATACGCAAATCTGTTCATGGAACTCCTGGAGGAAAAACTGCTACGAGAATACCCACTAAAACCAAGGGTATGGTGGAGATATATCGACGATATATTCCTCATCTGGGAACACGGGCAAAGTGAACTCAATAAATGGTATGGGTGGCTCAACACATACCACGACACCATTAAGTTCACCAAGGAGACATCAACTGAGTCTATAGCCTTCTTGGATACACGAATAGAAATAGACAAATCAGGATATCTCAAAAGCAGTCTGTACACGAAACCTACAGACAGAAACACATACCTCAGGTATGACTCAGCCCATCCCCCGTCCCAGAAACGCAGCATACCATACTCTCAAATACTGAGAGTTAAACGAATCTGTACAGATACTGCAGATTACGAAATGGAGGTGAGAAAAAAACTCAAACAATTCAAGAGCAGGGGATATCCAGATGATATCTTGAAAAACTGCAAAGAAAGGGTGGACAAACTAGACAGAAACAACATACTGTCTTCGAGAAACAGACAAACAAAGGCTGAGATCGACCCAGAAACCAATACCTACCTGATATCTACCTACCGACCTGGGAGAAATTATCTCCCGCAAGTAGTAGACAGCAGCTGGGAAATCCTGGGAAAATCTGTCACAACCAAAAAACTCTACGAGAGCAAATTGGTGAGAGGTTTCAAATGACCAAAAAACCTAAGGGATTTATTGGTACGAGCAAGAACCAAATACCATCCGGATGAAACGAGCGGCGCAAAACTAAAGCGCACAAAAAAGAATGCCTGTGGAAAGCCGAACTGTAAATACTGCAGACTGCTAAACACCACAGGGGTGTTGAAATCAAAGACCACAGGTCGAGAGCACAACACCAAAAAAGAAATCACATGCAATAGCTCCAATGTGATATACAGCATCACCTGCAAGGTATGCAACGGCCAATATGTGGGACAAACAAAACGGAAGCTCAAAGAACGACTGCGGGAACACTTGTGGTCCATAAAAACAGACAAAAAAACAAGTGATGCCCCAAAGCATTTCAACCAGGCGGACCATAAAGGGACCAATAACCTGGAGTTCACCGTCCTGGCCTTTATATACAAGCATCCAAAGAGCAAACGGGCCAAGGAGCTGAGACTGAAATTGAATACAATTGGATTCACAGGCTCAAAACCCAAGCTCCAGTGGGTCTAAACACCATGGATAGTAGGTATGGGTGATGGAACTTTAAATGCCACATCAAAATTTTTTTCTAATACTGCTGAAAATACGGTGCCAGACCCCCCCACCAGGGTTCAAAATGGCTACGGTACAGTCGGCAGCGGAAAGAATTACACACACATGATCACAACCATCCATTCACCTGAGCGAACATGGTATGACAAAGCCTGATAGAAGGCCAGAACCAAAGTATGTCGGGAAATCCTCCTAAGAAAACAAACTTAAGATGCCCTTTCCCACACACAGCTGCAAAAAGCCTGACGAGATCAAAGATCGAAACTGCTGATGTAGGGATTTCCGAAAGAAAGGGAATCCCAAATAAAAAACACCCACAACTTGTAAGACACAACTTTTTAAAGTGAGTGCGTAGCCTTAACTTCTGCAGGGAACAGTATCACCCCAGAACAAGACAGGGGACCAGTTGAAAAAAAAACCACACTGTGGCAGCACTGTCACCAAAACACAGGTGAACAGGGTAAAGCCTACCTTCAACAGTAAGAGGGGATCCGATTGGGGTTTTATAAAAAAACACCAATTAAAAGACATAGACTTGTACACCTGATCACAAGAACCAATGGGTGAAGGACTTACGAACGGCCTGACACGCATCGAGCCCGACGAACGGTGCCGCGGGACCAGGCTTTGTCATACATCAGCAGTTGCTCGCACTGTGTGCCTCGTACAACTACACTTAACAATTACTCCCCAATGAAAGATCTGTATCATAGCATATCTACGACATTTCAACATGTTGAAATGTTGGTTGCTAATCAGGCACATTAGAGAGTATTCTTGCTGGAAAATCGGTTGCATGTGTGAGATGCTGATCAGAAAATTATGAGATTTTGAATTTAGATACATATGCCCATATGCTCTGCAACTTTGGTGATTTTTAATTATGTTTAAGTGTCTCACTTCAATACTTTCTTTGTTTCACTTGGAGCAGAGCTTTCCGTGCCCAAAAAGTACATTGTTGTTCAATGTGTCTCGGTAAACATTATCAACATTAATTGTAGTGTATTGTATGACAAATAAAACCAAGAAAGCACTTCAAGATAGACACTTTAGCCTGGGTCATTTCCTGAATGTAAATTCCACTACTTTTTATCTGTAGATGTTGATGAATGTGGCAGTAATCCATATATGAATGATGGCCAGTGCATCAACGAACTGAACATGTTCACTTGTAATTGTACTGACACTGGATATAATTAACTAGACACGTAATGGCAATAAAGGTTCTTTACTTTGTCAAAACATGATTCTTTGATTTTTGTTCTTTTTCATAAAACAATGTTTGGTGAGGATAAAAGAAGAAATATCTTCTGTTATTAGCATTAATTATTTACAACATTTTTGAGCCCTATAAAAAGGGGACTTTTTAATATTATTAAAATTGTATGAAGGTGATGCTGGGGACGGCGGGTGGGAGAAAACGATCCAGAGCCTGTGTATGCGGAGATGAGTGAGGACGTGGTATGTGAGGCGAGGGTATATATAGTCTAGGTGCAACTGGTAGCCGACGGGATTTCGCCGCTGGTGCCTTCTGTGTTGCCGCTAGTGCCTCACATGTTGCCACTGGTGTTTTACATGTCCCATCCGCCGCCCCGCAGTAACTACGGCAAAGAGAGTGCATTCGTTATATATATGATAGACGTGTCTGTAAATTAAAAATAATTTACAATTATTGCCCAATGGAACAGATTGCCAAACAGGTATGCTTCCCATACCTAACATTGCGTGTCAATCAGGTATCCTTGGGTACTTTACATAAGTGTAATAATAAATTGACCAAAATCTCACATACTAAAATATGATGGGACATATTTCCCTACATTCTTAGGTTAAGTGAAGAAAGGTGATATTGATTTCTTAGGTAGGGAAGTATGAGATCAGTTTCATTTGGTTATTCATATAAGGAAAACCAAGCTAGGCTTTGGCCATTTATGATTTAGTTTAATGATCCTATATTTCCTGAATGTGAATTCCATCATTTTTATTTACAGATATTGATGAATGTGCTAGTTATCCTTGTATGAATGGTGGCCTGTGCAGCAATGAACTGAACATGTACACATGTAACTGTACCGACACCGGATATAATGGAACAAATTGCCAAACAGGTATGCTTCAGAACCAAACATTGCTTGTTAGCCCTTTAAGGATGGCTGCCTATGGCAGAACTTCATACTTTGGGACGGCTACTAGTGACTATGTACAATTCAAAGGGAAGGAGCATTGTCCTCTGACCTCAAAATTCAAAGGTTTATCACATGATCTGATTTGTTGACCTCAATATCTTTATATCTATTATTTAGAATAAATACAATGTTACACCTACATAATTTCATAAATACCCCAGATGGTTGATGCCTTCATCTGCCCTTAAAGGGTTAATCAGGGATCCTCAAATCTTATACATCAGTGTAACAATTAATAGACCAAGATCTCATATACTGCAGTATGATGGGAGCTAAATGTGCCCTACATCTTTGGGTTAAGTGAAGAAATATGATATTGATAACCTTTTAATCTAGAAAGGCTCAGCCCAGCTATATCCTGAATGTGAATTCCATCATTTTTATTTACAGATATTGATGAATGTGCTAGTAATCCATGTATGAATGGTGGCCAGTGTAACAATGAACTGAACATGTACACTTGTAACTGTGCTGACACTGGATATGAGGGAACACATTGCCAAACAGGTATGTTTCCAGACCTGACATAGCTTACTTATCAGGGATTCGCAGATCTTATGCATCAGTGTAACAATAACTTGACCAATGTCTCACATACTAGAATATGACGGGAGGTATTTGCCCTACATCTTTGAGTTAAGTGAAGAGAGGTGATATTGATTTCCTAGGTATTGAAGAATAAAATCAGTTCTAATCCGGTATTTCTATTAGGAAAATTTAGCCTGTGGCGTTTTATGAATCAGTTTAATGATCCTGTATTACCTGAATTTGAATTCCATCATTTTGATTTACAGATGTGAACGAATGTGCCAGTAATCCATGTATGAATGGTGGCCAGTGCAGCAATGAACTCAACATGTACACTTGTAAGTGTACTGGCACTGGATACAAGGGAACTTATTGTCAAACAAGTATGTTTCCAAATCCTACCACTGCTTGTAAATCACATCCCATGAATTGTGGAATAATTGTAAAATTATTATCTAATTTGTGGACAGGGGACACCTCAAATATAATTCTGCGAGGCAATCATCATGAATAATTAATTAAGGTATGCGTGACTTTTGCGGATCTGTTCACATGAGGCAACTAACCTAGTCCTATAAATATCTTGACCAGCCGCTCCCAGTCAGGCTTTTTCCTCATGCACTACTCAGAGCTACAAAGGTTCCTCGCCAACCATCACAAAATGCATGATGTTAGTATTAAGTATTTTGTTGTATACACATGCCCCCCCTTGTATGCAAAGTTTGTTTTACTATAGAGAAATAACTCCAAGTATGAATGGTATATGACTACTCAACTCTAAAAAATGGCCACCAAGATTTGTCAAGTAACAACAAAGTTATTCTTGTGCCAAACTAATATTCAAGAAGTAGTGATAGAAGGAAATATTCATTCATGTGTATCAACAACATTATTTGGCCTAAATGATACAAAATTTGTGCCTTTGTTAAGTACAGCGAGATAGGAATTCTTTTCTGACATCATTTTGGCTACGTATTTTTCATGGAATTACCAACCAATGAACTGCACTCTAACCACAGGGGAAATTTACAAATTTATTGGGGCATTGAAGTACCCCAAAAGTGGGCTTATAGCATTTTGCTGAAATAGCGGGTGTCCGGCTTATAACCGGGGTCGGCTTATAATCGGGGTTTTACGGTAGGTGCAAAATATCACAGGGTGTGAACTACAACTTGGTCCGATAATAGCAAGTAGCAAAAGGATATCTGGCACACATTTCAGGTTGGTCTTAGAGTTTGTATTCATTCTTTTAGTAATTCAAAAGTGTGGACAGGGGTAGGATAAAATCAGAACCTGATTTGTTTTAGTATAGGCAGCCATGTGCCACGAATGGAGTTTGGCATAGTGTTTGCACGAGGCAGAGCTGGGTGAAATCCGGACCCGAAACTCCATTCTTGGCATACGGCCTCCTATACTAAAACTCATACAGTTTTATGATAGACCTCTACAACATACCATTATATTAAATGCTGCCAGGATGCTTCTGGATGTCTGAATTCTGTGTCAGCCTTGGTGGTTCCCAGGTTTTTATAGAGGAAACCTATGAAAGTTTAGTGTCAGAGCTCTTATCCCAATGAGTTTGAATCATGCAAAGCCGTATGAATGATGTAATGATTCAAATGTTATGCGATCAAGCTCTGACCATAAACTTGAATAGATTTCTGGATTTATCTCACCCTCTACATTGACTAATGGGCTAGCCTTTGTGACATAATCCCCATTGAATATCATTATCTAAATACTCCATGGGCATTGGATACAAGTTCCCAATGATAAGTCTATTGGAGAAAAATACCAGGGCTGAGATAAAGTCTTACCCCTTATCACAGCTATGAGAAGGAATCAATATTTGAAATGATAAATTACTTTCCACAGAAATGCCTGGTGTTTCTAACGAATTTACAGTCAATCTGCCATTCAAGAATGATTATGGAGGCCCATCAACAATTGCCAAAGTGAAACAATTGGTATGTAACATTGTTCAAATGCCTATTTTAAGCAATTGCAACCACTTAGCACATACTTTACACATGTGTACTCCTTTGTCATTGGTATTTGTCTTTTACCCATTTAGAATTTTTAAGACTTTTTTCTGTGCTTTGTCTACTAGCAAAAATTGCATTTTTTACAAGGTTTCTAATCTCACCATTTACAGACTGCGTTAGACTAATCTAGGTTTTCAAGTTAATTTCCATTAATACTCCTAGCTTTAAATCTAAGAAATGAACACTTATTTTGGTAAATGTTGGAAATAAAAACATACAAAATACACATGTCAAGACTATTGACATGTGTATTTGTAGTGATGATAACAACAAATCCATGATCCTCCAAAATGTCTTAACTGGTCAACAATTGTCCAAACAAATGGACAGCTATAGGGATGTCATACATTTAGCTTATTTCTAGTAGGTATCACAGTACGCAGTTATTTTCATGGTGGAAGAGAAAGCATTGCGCATAAGGCCCGGCGTCCACCTAATACGATATGGCTCCGATACGGTCTACGATGCACCTCCCGATAGAAAATCAAAATCACGTCGGAATGTCCCTTAATATCGGGGCAGTTGACCACATTTCTGCGATTAGACACCGATAAAAAACCCATATAATGCATGGTGGATTGGCATGTCTAGACATATGTCTACGATTTTGCACCTTCCCGATATGTCTCCAATATTTGCTTTTTGTATCGGTGCCAAATCGGTAGGTCTAAATTTCTATCGTAGTAGGTGGACGCCATGCATTATTCAAAAAGGCAGAAAACAGCTTCTGGTGGAGCTGTATGATATTGAACAAGCATATTGAAAAATCTGTTATACATAGATATGTAAATCCTTATCTATACTCATTTATGCCACTATACAATTATTCCGACCTCTGCACATAGTAGACACTACTATTGTTGTTTTTCTTATTTTCATTTTCCATTAGTCAATCCTTGGTAATTCCAGTTATCTAATATAGTAAAATCATCACTACTAATATTTGTCTATAGGTTTTTTCTTGATATTATTACATTCAAAACACCATTGTTCTATAGTCCAGCCTTGCTTATAAAGCACAGGCTGTCATTGTATTGTATTGGGACTGATGGGCAGAGAGTTAATGCAGTGAAAGGGGAATGGTTATGCTGCAAGAAAGGGGAACGGTTATGCTGCAAGAGGTGGGAATCAGGCATTGCAGTACACAGGAAGGCAAAGGTCATTGTTGGTGAAAGGAGTGGGCTATTTGATAAGAAATGTATGAGGGACTGTGGGTGAACCTTTTTTATTTCTTATCTATATGTCTATGTATGTCTATGCTGACGTAGGTATCATGTTGGTGTGCTATCTATGCTGGACACCCAATACTGCCATTACAGCCGTGTAGATACACATCAAACATGTCATCTATGCTGTGGCACATGTATATGAAAATATCAGCCTTTACTACTGCCTTCTCCATTATATATACATTGATAAACCCAAATGTTCATCCTGTGTTACTTCCAGTGTAAAGATGCAGGAGCAGATGATGTCTCCAATGTCGTAATTAAGTGAGTTTCTTGACAACTATCGTACAGACAAAATCTCTTTAGGTTAATTTCTCTTGACCAGTCATCATCATTATAATGATATCAAATGCAATAACATTACCACTAACTTTCTATTTATTATCATATTGTAAAGTCCACTGAGAAGTTTCCATTTGGTTAATCGTTAACCTGACAAAGTGGACACAGAATCACTTCAGCAGCGGCTGGTCTGAGGAGCCACTCCAGTCTAACATATCTGATGGTTCTGCATATTGTGAAAATTCATTGCTATATTAATCCAAAATGGCTAGGAATAAGCCAACTATTAATATGTTGAAGCATTGATCAAGTCTTACAGTGAAGCAAAGTGCAATGCTCTTAATAATTGATGTAATAATTGATTACACTCCTTTTGAAAAATTGAAGTTGATTCCAGCTACCGTTATGTGTTTGGGTCAATTCCACTTGGTAGATTACTAGACCATGCTGTGTTGTTTATGTGTGGAACACCAGCTAACCCTAATATGTGCTCCTAGTGCATGAACTAGTAACCTTTTAACCAGAGTGAACAGTTGCTCTTTCTATAAACGATATGTAAATATGAGTTGTTTGCAAACAGGTATATAGAATTAACAATGTATTGTTGCATATATTTTCCAGGAGTGGAAGCATTGTCTTTTCGTATACACTACTGTTTGATACAGAAGAAATCCTCTTTGCTCAAATTGATACTCTGGAAGCAAACATACAATTGTTGATAAAAACAAGAGGAATACTTTTGCCTGATGGAACAGATGTTAGATCAAGTTAGTATGGCTCTCTTACCTCTGATTATGTGAAATATATAAAACAATAGAATAGAATTGCAAATTTAAATCTGCACCAAAATAATGCAAGAAAAGGAATATCATGTCAAAGTGAGATTTGTTAAGTGATCTCATTGTTTGCTTGCTTCATATCCATTAAGTAGATAAAAGATGGTAAGTTGTATCAGGAATACTACCCATATTCGACTATACAGCAGTTTTTATGGGTGGGACTTCTCGGAAAAACTTGGATAAGCTACAGCACCTCCAGAACAGGGCGCTTCGGGTTTGTCTAAATGTCAGAACCATGATCCACACTGTCAAAGAGCTACACAAAATAACCAAAGTCAAAATGCTAGACCATAGGCAGATAGAGCTAACATTACCATTTACTCGTAAGGAGTACATAAAGAAGTATGGGGATTTCCCTACCCTTGTTAAGCCTGATAAATCAGATAAATATTCATTTGACCCTGTCTAATAGACAGACACAAAAAGAGGTCAAACCAAAAACTCATGAACAACGTATCTTGCGCTCGCAACAGAAGCTGATGTTCAAACTTCCCAGGCTGAATCTCAAGTTCTTAAAAAATGAAACCAAAATATTGTGGAGAAGCAGCATGGAACAAACTTCCTGCTGACATCCAGAAACTACCAAGCAAAATCGATTTTAAGAAAGCTATTGCAAGTATGGATAATCTATGAAAATCCCTGGCCAATGTCTATATATATATGTATCATCATCTCAACCACCTCATTGTCTCTCACTGCATCCATATATAAATATGATACAATATCTACCCGCTAGTGAACAGGAATAGGGAACTTACTATGGTGTTAAATCCATTATATACTCAACTTTGTAATCTAATTTGTATGATTATGCATAATCATGATTTGTCGTCGTTTGGACTGAAAACGCTGTAATGGAAGACCACCTACACTAGGTGAATTGTGAAGAATTGTAAATTCTCAGTAATTCTACAGAGGGAGGACTCCTACATTTATGCCCTCTATCGGCTATGCCTGAAGTATCTACGCCAAGCCGCCATTATCTGAACTATTCTGCCGTCTACAGACGCTCAGGACAGTTTTTGAACCCGCCCACCCACACCAATGAACAATTTTCTCCTTTAGGGCTTTGTTATAATCATGCCTTTATGCCCTCGGCATTATTCCACTCAGACTGCAAGTCATTAAAATTTCTCTCTGAATAAATTTTAATAATGCCAGTCCGGACTTAGTTATAATTACTTTGCAATTAAAAAAAAAAAAAATAAAGAAAATTTGTATAGTAGAATTGTAATATTTTGTTTGTTTAATGTTATTTCATCAAGATTCTAGATCATATAGGACTATAGGCCCAGCTTTGCCACCTTGTGGATAAGTAATAAGAGAAAATGTTGTTACTTAGCCCAAAGGGATGGCCGTTTGAGGTCTTTTAATGTATTCATGGCATCAAAAGACCAAGAATGGCATCCCACAGGCTCAGTTCCTATGTTTTCTTATTTTTACATATCTAAATATCTAAAAAAAACATCATTTCATACACTTATCTAATGTAGCTATTGACCTAATACATTCCCTTTGACATAGTGTGCCCGAATATCCACTATGGGCGCCGAACATTATTTATACTGTACTTCTAGTAGCGGGTGGTATTTCATAGACGTTTAGCCACACAAGTATGTAATAATACCCAAGTGTTGGTTGACCAAGATGAGACATTTTACACAAGTGTAGTATGCAGCTGCTTCCTGATGTTCTCACTACAAGTGTGTTAATCTGTGATGATACCGTGTGTATGTTTGTCAGACCTGTTTGTCTAGAGCCACCAAGTGATTTCAACCTCCAAAACAGTATAACTGTCCATACTACATGCAAAATCCTTGAATAATATGATGACAAACAACATCATGGACATCCTATTTCATACAGGGTAGCATAAAACTTGTTATGGGTAACAGCAATATAACCTGTACAAAATGTACAATTGTCATCCGACGGACCTTGGACCTGTTTCACTAGTTTTGTGACAAAAGTGTTAGACATAAATGAAAAGCGGCATCAACAGTGCAAGCAAGAACAGACAAAATGAAGTCTAATGTCTAATTCTTATGGAACCAGACACACCATGTTTGGGGCCTGTCTAGTCCCAAGTGCAGCTACTTGTGTTATCACAAAACTAGTCAACCCCAATCTGTCTGTATGGTGTCACAGACATGTCATGAAACTAGTCTGTATGCACATGCTTATAAATACACCTCATAATGAAATGTTGATACATACCAATGAATATCAAGCAGTGGTCTTCCTGGACAACAAATGGAAAATAGATAGACAATATTTACTAAATAAACAACTTTTTATGCTACACCAGCTATGGTATTTAACCCATTCACGGCGGGTGATGCCATATGGCATCAACCGTGCGGGGGCAGGATGATGCCATATGGCATCATCTGTGCTAGGGCGGGTGATGCCAAAAGGCATCATTTTCTTTAATTTGCAAAATTTCGTTTTTGTGGAATAAAATAGGATATATTGGTTATATAATCATGAAATTTTCACAGAATATAGATGTAACACCCAGCTCATGAATTCGCGTGACCTGGACAATAATATTAATGATTGCATATTTTATCACGTCCTGAACTATAGAACTATTACAATAGCCCTGATTCTTCCCGCCCTCTGGAGGTATGAATTAGCACTATCACCCACCCTGAACCACATACTATTGCCACAGGTACCCGCCCTTAAAGGGTTAAAGTTCTCATATCATAAAAGGCTTGTTCTCCTACGATATACTTTTTTATGCCATGTTTTGGTACCAATGAGACTTATAGGATACTTTTTTATCATAGAATTATTATTCAAGGGACCCCAGGCTGATCCTTCTCCAAGCAGATTATCAATATGAGTGAACCCATGGAATTTACATCATCGAGTCCAACCACATTACTTCATGAAAAAAGGGATAACAGTGACACAACAAAATAAACATACCATACCCAATGTTATTTGAATAGTCAATCTATGACTTACTGCCTTGAAGAATGATCCAACATTATCAAAAGCAATAAAGATGTATACAAAATATCATCAAGAAAAGAAATAATATATTACTACATGCTCTTATTTGATGCTTTGACAGGCATTGATGCACTTAGTCGTCAAAACCCATAATTTGAGTGTTTTATCAAAAGATACAATATAGAATCTTAATTATTTCATTTTTCTGAATATAAATACTATTTGTGGTGTTAGACTTACATTCTGTGAAAATTTCATTAAGATTGCTCCATTATGCCCAACCTCTGTTGAGTTTGGTTTAGGTTCTGTATTATGTTTTTTTTTTTTTGCTGGATCAAAGATGGCTTTTGAAGTGTCATAAAATGGACTTTGGACAAACTTATTTAGGTCATACCTTGCACTCTCACTCTAAGCTCCTCATATCTCACTCATTTTACTGTGTGTAATTGTCTGCATCAGTTGTCCGGAGTCCAGTGCCACGGAATCGTCGGAGCCATGCTCCCGAGGGAGCCCATACCCAGACAGGTGAAGCGAGCTCCACTTTCTGGGCCATGGGGAATTACTGAAGAATTCCCCCGCCATCTCCAAAGGAGAGTGGGGGCCCAACCTTCCCGGTCATGCTGGTGGTCACCAGGTCGACCTTGGTAACCCAGGACCTGCCGCAAGGCTTCTGGTGGCTCGGGATCAATCCACCAAGGTTGTTCGGGTATTCAGCACCAGGTTTGCACCCAATGCCTCGTACCCCGAACCACTTTTCCTGGGTTTCTGGAAACAACATCCGGCCCCAGGCCTTCACCCGACACCTGAATGTGTCCCAGACTTTTTTTCTCATTTTCTGAACCATTACCATACACCATCTACTGTACACCATCTGCATACCGCGGCGCCTTGGGGAAGTCATCCGGCTGAACCCCCCCCCCCCAGGCTAGGGGAACTGTCAAGAGTGACACACAGGGGAGTCACCCACGTGACACTCTCCCTGGGGGACCGAGGCTTCTGACACCCCCGGGTGCCACGGCACCGTCCGGAGACATGGTAAGCCAAACAGATGGATGCAGCCTCTGGAGGGCCCTCTATGGGGTATCCCTTTGAGCAACATCAGGACTGCACCAAGATATGACAACAAGGTCAACAAGGTATAGCTGAGTCCTTGGCCGAACGGCTAGAACCATCAATGACACCTCAGCTCACCGGTTTTTGCCCGCTCTGCCCCCTACATCTCTTCGACTTAAGCCTAGTTAATATGGACGTAAGTTGACTTGAGGAGACGAGGCGAGGCGGTATGGCGAGGGTACAGCCAAGACTACTTCCGACCACTTATACTGTGAGCCCGATGGATTACGGAATAAATCGACTTATGACAGTCCCGACCAGATGGTTTTTCCTTCACTCGGCCCTAAATATCTTGTCGAGTTAAGTCAAGTTAAGATTGCCGGGCCCAATGACTTAAGGCAGATTATGGCAGTTTCCCATTGACATAAGTTAACTTGCGCCGAATTGAGGAAGTTCCCAACAACATCTGTTGGAGTCTCACAGAGATGCCTACATATATATCCATACATGACTTAGGAAGTACAAGTTGAGTTAGGGCGACAGCATTTTGCGGTTGCTGGAACTGCCGGGGTGATGGTGTAAAACTAGCATAACCATCGACAGGAGAAAGTATGGCGAGGGTACGGCCAAGACTATTCCAACCACTTATACTGTGAGCCCAATCGATTACGGAACAGATAAACTTTTAGCAGTCCCAACCAGATAGGACTTTTATGGTTTTTTCCTTCACTCGGCCCTAAACATCTTGTCGAGTTAAGTCAAGTTAAGATTGCCGGGCCCAATGACTTAAGGCAGATTATGGCAGTTTCCCGTTGACATAAGTTGACTTGCGCAGAATTACAGCAGTTCCCAACAACATCTGTTGGGGTCTCACAGAGATGCCTACATATATATCCATACATGACTTAGGAAGTACAAGTTGAGTTAGGGCGACAGCATTTTGCGGTAGCTGGAACTGCCAGGGTGATGGTATAAAACCAGCATAACCATCGACAGGAGACAGTATGGCGAGGGTACGGCCAAGACTACTTTCGATCACTTATACTGTGAGCCCGATGGATTACAGAATAAATAAACTTTAAGCAGTCCCAACCAGATAGGACTTTTAGGGCGACAGCATTTTGCAGTTGCTGGAACTGCCGGGGTGATGGTATAAAACTAGCATAACCAACGACAGACTGAAAACTGCATGTAAGCAGACACCCCACGTAAGCGGATACTTTGGCCTAGAATGGAGGGTGTCTACTTACGTGGGGGCCTACTCTACCTAGATGCACATAATTGGTTACACTTGATACATCACATTTGCCAACCACATAACCACATTGAATGCATTTCTGACATCAGGAGATTTAATTTGATACCAAATACTCATACCTTTCATGATTTCTATCAATGTTCATCTTTTTTTTTCTTTTTTTTTAATTCTAAAGTTTTTTTGCTGATGCGTGCTGTGATGAGAAACAAATTTGTCTTTTTTAGTGGCCTTATGAAAGGATTTTTTTTTCTTTTCCTAGTTTTTTTTCCCAGTGTTAAGACTGTTATTCTATGTTTGTCTTTCTCTTTTCCTAAAAAACTAAAACAAGCAGCTATAAAATTTGTTATCATGTTGTGCATGGATAATTTACTGTTGTATTGAATACTAATTCCATGTACAAGTTCGAGAAGTGCAAATAAACTGCTTTTGAAAATTTTTTTAAGGAAGATTGCTCCATTGTTTCGTTATTAAAAACAATTTTGTATATTTTTGAGAAATGATGCCTCAAGGTGTTTTAAAAAATTGTGTTACATTAACTTAGATCAGACTCTTGATGTGTGATGTATTGCCCTCAGACATTGAGACTTAACTATTTACCTTTCTTTAACAAACAGTTATTCCCGGGAGCTTTATATCAATAAAACCAAAGCAGAATCAAACAAACATGACAGTAGCATCTACAGAGAAACCTCCAATTCTGCTAAATGTCAGTTTGGTTACTGTCACTGTCATCATAGTTGTGGTCATAATCACAGTATTAGTGATTGGCCTGAGTCAGAAACAACACACATTCCGATCGAAATTCCCGGCTCCAGATCTTCAAACTTCACTACTACTGAGACGACATGGCCTATTTTACCTACGGCCCCTGCACCACCCTATATATGGCCCTGAGTATCACCCTACAGCCGTTCAGCAATGGTAAGGATTTCATCTTAGAAGATGGAATGGCAGAAACCCTGCTGTTATAAACATAAAACATCTTTTTGCCAACCAATACCCTTTACACTTTTACATGTCCAAGGATGGATTCTGTTTTCATGTGGTCTTGCACTGTCCTGTAATACTGTTTGCATGAACTGTTCATTGTGGCATTAACACTGAACATGATTTCATGAGAAAGATACTTAATATTTATTTGCTATTTTTTTAATGAATTGAAGTAACCACACTTGTGCCTATATTTCCTTTAAAACAGGCCAGTTTACTCATCTGGCAATATGTCTCAATTTGATGCATTTTCACAAATAATATATTCTCAAATGTGGTTTTGCAGTGTGTGGAAGTGACCACAAGTAACTCCCAAGTTGTTTTTAAACAAAACCTTATGCACATAAATTGGTACCTATAGTTTCACAACTTCAAAGAAATTGTTCAAGTTTAATTGGAATATATTGCTGCATGTATGATACTGGTTGAATTTACTATTTATATTTCTTTTTAGGAATGTTCGTGGAAAATTTTTATAAGGATAATAAACCAATACAACAACTATGTCATTGCAACATCTTACCATGGACGTGGAATGAGCATAAGGAGACTATCCAAGTTTCATCCTGAATTAACGTCAAGCTTGAATGATTTCTAACGGAACGACAACTTATGAGGGAATCTTTTTCAAAACTACCTGCACCATCTACCGATAGAAGGACAACTTATTGCATATCTGCTGGTACATCTAGTCTCAGCACAGAGTCTCTTCAGGCAGGGTAGATTGTCACTGAAATGAGGACCCTCCTTTTGTGAACAGTCATGCTTGGACTCCAGTAGGCCTGAAGTGAGGGGTGTGAAATACAGTAAAAACCCCCTTAAGGGGACACTCCGTTCCGGGCAAAGTGTCCCCTTAAGCGAGGTGCCCCCTTAAGCGGGGTTTTCAGTCTGCCAATGGTTATACAATAGAGAATACCTACATAAATAAAGGAACCACTGGTTGTAAGGTTAAAAAGGTTAGCAGTGGGGAAGTTGCCTTTCATCCAGGAATTTCAAATCTTAAGCTTTTAATATCTCAACTAATACTAAGAGTAAGAACAAAATTTGGAAGAAACTGTAAATGATACAAATGTTATGCCAATGACATGGTTAGTTTCTATTTGCAAGATTTAACTGAGAATGCCCCCTCATTGGAAGACATTTCCCGTTTTTCGTGCATGAAGGCATGAAAACTGTGAAAGCAGGGGGCTGAGGTCCCCCCTACTCCCCCTACCCCCCCCTCTCCTGAACTGCCCCCCGCTAGCCTGTAAGCGGGCCTCTTACTCACTACATTCAGCGGGCGTGAAAATCATTGGTACTAATACCTACCCACTGAGAGCTGCCCAGAGCCGCTAGAGATGTAGGGATTACCGTTCAAACAATACACTCCAGGGAGCTGTTTCATAACCATAGACTTAACCCACATTTTGAAACAGCTCCCTGCTGCCCGACCCCGCACGGGAATGCTAAGTCTATTGTTCTGGTTGTAACAACTGTCTGTCCCGGCACCATAAAGACAGATTTTCAGATAATCTGGAATGTTTTTGATAAGATGTCCCCCCAAACTGTCCCCTTAACCCATTCATGGCGGGCTCCTACACAGTCATGTATATCGGGGTCAGGTATTATTACCTATATAGTGCTAGGGATCGGGTATCCACAGGCCCATTATGGTAATTTGATGATGTGATCACGTGATATAACATGTGATACTCTATATCATTTTCCATTTCCATAAACATTTTAAATATGATGCTATACCTAAACTTTGTGAAAGTTTCATGTATATTGATGAATTATTTTCTAATTTATCACATAAAACAATAATTTTGTAAATATTGGAAAATGATGCCTTAAGGCATCACCCGATCTGGACTGGTGATGCCTTAAGGCATCACCCGATCCTGTGTGGTGATGCCTTAAGGCATCACCCACAGCTAATGGGTTAAGCGGGGTTTTGAAGCATTTCTGTACCGAAAACTCTCCCCTTAAACAGGGTGTCCCCTTAAGCGGGTGTCCCGGAAGCGGTGTTCTAGTGTACATGTGATCCCTTTATGGGGGGGACCTGGACATTCTCATTTCATCTATATTTTGTCCCATATTTTTCATTTCCGTGCCTTGGAATGACTTTATTCCCACAAAATGACTTTCACGGAATGATATCTCGTGAGAATATCATTTTGTGAAAGTCGTTTTGTAGAAAGAAGGGTTTGACAAAATGAAAGTATGTGGCACGGAATGAGTGATATGGGACGAAATATAGACGAAATGATAATGTCCAGAACGGCCCTCTTATCCTTTTGCTAGCTTCCTATTGGCTAGTTTTAGTGCTGCTTCAGCAGTTAATGAGATTCATCAGTTTTTTATCCCAGTTTAACTACGACTAAAGGCTTTGAATTTTATTGGGTTTTTTTATATTTTGTATCTATTGTCTGTTGGTGTATGAAACAAAAATTACAATTGAGGTCAGAGTTATTTCTTAGTGTACCATGTCTCTGTTTCTACACTGTGCAAACATCAAAATCAATATGATATAGATGTTAGTGTAAATATCACTTTGATGTGTTATTTACACTTTACAAGTGCAAATATCCAAAATTCATGAAAAGGTTTATATACCCCTTGTCTTTACACTATATGTCTATACGATGATATTTTGTGTTTTGCAAACTTTTCTTGGTTTCTGAAAATATTTGGCAGTTGCCATAATTAACATTTTGATATGTCTTCCATCTGATTATTACAGCTTGCACTAATAACATTCTGATATGCTATTATTGTCCAGCGCATACTCCATAAAGCCATAACTCAAACCCTAATCCTAATCCTAACCCTAACTTAACCTGACATACATACCCCACCAATCTACCTACACCATATCTACCTAGCTATCAATACCCACTCACCCAATGAATTACCCCCAATCCCTTTCTTCTGACCCCGAATACCCAAACCACCCACCCCAACCCCTCCTGCCAATTTACCGACTGACCCACCTGCCCTTCCATTCATCGAACTACGCCAATACCTCCAGCTATCTATCCATCCCCCAACATACATCCTTCCACTCACACATGTTTTCAGCCATACATTTGCCCTAATCTTAACCTTAACCTTACCCTAAACCTTTTCAATACCCTAATTCTACTTCCCTCCCTACCTTTCTTCTTGCCTATGTACCTATGTACCTATCTGCCTGGTGTAATGTAGTCACAGTACTACTTATGCATATGCACATATAATATTACGTCATATATTTGTGTATTAAATCTATGTTAATTTGAATTGTCACTCTATTGAAGGTGAGGAAACTTGCGTGGATTATAACGCTGATTGTATTTTATATGAAGGATATTGAGGTGCTTGCACGCTTTAAATGGTTGTTTGAATATTGATAGAATTCTATTACAATGGGTGATGGAAGTTCATAGCATTTTCGGGATGCACTGCTTGGGTTCTCATAGGAATTACAACATATTATTACATCATATATTCATGAATTAATCTTTGTTAATTTGAATTGTCACTGTATTGAGGGTGAAGAATCTTGTGTGGATTATATTGATGATTGTATTTTATTTGAAGGATATTGAGGTGCTTGGAATCTTGAAATGGTTGTTTGAATATTGATAGAATTTTATAACAATGGGTGATGGAAGTTCATAGCATTTAAGGAACAGCAACAGCACAATTTAACTGGTCACTACTCTTTCTATCAAAGAGATCCAAGAGGCTACTTATCTCATGATTACAGCATATATGCTCAAAGCAAATTGTCTCCAGACAGTGATATCAAGTGATATCAAAAATATCAGAAAGACAGTTAAAGGATGTATGATGTGACAAATCATGATGACTGTCCAGGTAGAAGTCTCGCCTATGAAATCATTTCCAATGAAAGGGCAGCTTTGGGGGTCCACTGTATGAAAGTAAGCCTTAAGAAAAGTCCCAGGAATCAGTGATCACTGTGGTAGTTGTGTGGCTCACTGTATGGGAGGAACATAGTTCCCTTTTTTCACTGCATTTATTTGAATTTGAACATTAATAGGTGTGCTCAATAGGTTTGCTATTTATGTAAAAGAAATGATTATAATCATTGATTCAGTTGTTTCTTCATTATAGTTGATTCAAGTCATTGGCCACTCTATACACCATATATTCTTTGCATTGTTTCTTGTGTTCCTGTTATATCGTCTTAATAAAGGGTAATAAAAGGTGTGATATTGTCGCATTATAGTATCACTAAAATTACCTTATGATAACTGGTACTTCTTATAACTGGAACCTGTTTATTCAAATAGATGACAGGAAGGGATTTAAAATAATGACAGACTATTGGTTAATGTTAAACTCCCCCTGAACTGGAATAGTCTTTTAACCCTTTCCCTGCAGCACCCAGTTTCCCTGCTAGGCATTACACATGCCTGCCCAAACGACCCTGCTATGGCAGGCACCTTTTTTTGGACATGGCAATGTCACATGATGAGTCATGTGATTCAAGTCAACATGGCTCGTATACATTGTCAAAATTTCTTTTAAATGAAACAATTATTTTTTTATGTATTGAATTTTGTATATAAGTATCAATGATGCCTTAAAGATGCCTCAAGGCATCTTCCTGCCGTAGCCAGGGGAATGCCTGGAGGCATCTTCCTGCTGCTAAAGGGTTAACAAGTATTGTCATTTCTGACAGTAATAATCAAGTTTGTTTGTTTGTTTTGTTTGTTTGGGTAGTTTAACGTCCAATTTGTTCAATTAGACTTACTTTGGTTTACTTTAAAGTAAAGTAATAATCAAGGATGAATGGAATAAAAGGCGCGACAAATCCCACATATCTCAGTTGAGGCTGAGGCACTGTAAACACAAACTTCCTGGCTTTGATGAAACACAGCCTATGGATGTTGATCATGATGTAAAATTCTGTTCTATACATCCCTATCAGGTCCATGTAATATTGTTTTCTATGAGAAGAAACTAATAATCTAAATTACCCCTAATTATTGAGGAACAAATTGACTGAATTGGACCAGTCGCCATTTTGGTTAATAACCTCCTCCCTGATGTTTACAGTATGGCTGCCATGCCTTGAATGGAATATAATACCCCTATTATCGCTCAGCTCTAGTTCCCAGTCTGCCCACATGAGGGCAGGTCGCTCTACCTATGACACTTTGAGTTGTTCAGTGTCATGAGCGGCCTCCTGACATGTGCGACAGACTGGAATGGGTGCTCAACCGGAATGGATTTGGCTTTCCCTATTGGTTGTTGGTACAACAGCCAATGAGAGCGTAGAGCTCACGGATGCCAAGCCTGTCATTCCAACCCCCTGCTAAGGGTATAAAACCAAGACCCATTCCTGTCAATAAACAGTTAGTTAAGTTCTTGACTCATAGTAGTACATAGTACCTGTGTTTGAGTTCTTCTCTCTCTTCTTAAGGTCTACTCCTTACACAAGTAGGGTCCAACACTTTACAATGAAACAAGCCCACCATGTGATGAGGTCCTGGGTAATGCCCCAGTCACACTGGCGTAAGAAACTGTGTTTTCCTGTGTATGCACGTTTACATATTTTGAAATACGTATTTACATATTTTGAAATACGCCATATAACGCTGCAAAGTGTGGCGATATGTAAACGAAAGTCAGAATGTGTAAACGAACGTAAACAAAATGTGTTAAATGTGCGGTCTCAGAATTACTTTTAAAAATTTAAAACTTATATCTATATGCATTATTGATGCATATGGGTACAGAAGCGTAGATAAGCATTGAGGAAAGTTAAGGAATGTACTAAAACGTTAAAGCAAAGCAAACAGATATACATTCCCAATCCGTAGCCAATACGTGGTCCCCGCCATCTCAAATATACATGTATAGTAAAAACACCAGAATTAACGCCCGTGTGACTGGATTGAGTAGTAACAAACAAATGTGTTGTATTTGCGTTGTAAATCCTATCGAAAACGTGGAAGAAACGCCGTTATGTTTTTACACCAGTGTGACTGGGGCAATAAAAGAGCCTTGACAAAGCCTGTGTTGACAAGAGAAGCGATAAAAACTGTAAACCTGCTGCCCACCTGGGCCCCGTTACTCCTGTTTTTGTGGTATCGCTAGATATAATCGGATCGTAATTTTATTTTTACGATTACTTTAACGATCCGACTAAAAAAGCATTGCTCCAGTAATATCGGATTGTATCGCTATATTTCTGCGGTATCGCTAATTTTTGCGATGCGATTATGATACAGCAATTCAGGGTCACATATTGAATGAGACAGGGGAAGATTAATTAGTTTTTTAAATTAAATACAGATGGCACCAGAGTTAAAACTGATCTGACCCCTGTTGGTGTGGATCGCCATTTTCTATAGGTAAAAGAACAAGGGGCGGGGGATCGTAGTGCCACCACCCATCGTTATTCAGATTTTCAGACAAAGCCATCTCTAACCAAAGTGTTGTGATCCGCAGACGAGCCGCCCTGGTGTGAGGGTCCGCATAAAAAAGTATCGCTAATAGCCGTATTTTACGCGGTGATGCGCCTATGCGATTACGACACGATCCGCAAAATTTCTGGAGCAAATAGCAATCCGCAACTCTGTCGTAAACCTGGAGCAACGGGGTCCTGATGTACACTAACGCCCGTCTAACTGGAAAGGGGAGGCCTGGGTGGGTGTGAAGTCTGAGGCAGCTGAATTTCATGCTCCTAGCAGATCTTCTGACTGGTGTTGTGGGTGTAACCTCAACAGGCACTTTGCTGGGGGAAACTGGTGCAGTTTCTCTTGTTCCTTGGATATTGCCTGTCTCCATTGCGTCCGCTAGTGGTGTAGTATCTCCTTCTTCTAGTGGAGGTAGGTCTTTTGCATGCAGATCAAAGTACTTCGCCTGGTTTTTCTGGCGTTGCAAGATCTCTCGACCTGCCTGCTCATTGTTGACAGTTTGTGGCCTTAGTAGGTGAGTGGTGACTGGTAACAGAGTCTTTGTGCGTCTACTCATTAGTCGCTGTACAGGGCTAGATGTCATTCCCTGTGTCTGTGTATTTCGCTGGTCCAGTAGAGCTAGGTATGTGTCACCACCTGCTTGTTTAGACTTCTTCATAAGGTTTTTTGCAGATTTCACTGCGGACTCAGCCTTGCCATTGGCCTGGCTGTTACCGGGACTACTGGTAACATGCTGAAACTCCCATTTACTTGCGAATGCTGCAAACTCTTTGCTTGAAAACTGAGGCCCGTTGTTACTGACTACTGTGACTGGTATACCATACCTGGCAAAGTGGGCTTTCAGTTTGTGAGTTACCGTGTCAGCTTCAGTGTTATATAGCCTGTCCACTTCGAAGAAGTTGCTAAAGTAGTCCACCGTCACCAAGTAGTCTTTTCCATCAAACATGAAAAGATCAGTCCCTATCTTGGCCCAAGGCCTGTCTGGTACATCGTGTGACATCAGTGTCTCCTTTTGGTTTGCTGTTTCGAAGGTTTTACAGGTGTTGCACTGACTGATGTATCCGCGCATTTCTGTGTTCATATTGGGCCAGTAGACAGACTCTCTGGCTCTCCTCAGGTAGGAATCTACTCCTAGGTGAGATGAGTGGATCTTCTCTTTCATGACTTTCCGATGACCATAGGGTATGACCACCCGATCACCACGGTAGATTATGCCATCATGAACCGACATCTCATCTCTATAGGGATGGTACACTTGTATGATGTCATGGCACGGATCACCCTCATGCGTGTCTCAGTAATTGGTACGAACTGTGCTGCATGAATGTGGTCGAATGTCTCCGGCTTGCCCTTGTTGGGAAGGAAGGCACGGGACAGAGTGTCTGCAAGGTACATCTTCTTGCCTTGTGTGTAGATGACGTGTATGTCGTATCTCTGTAGGCGCAGCATCATTCCTTGCAGTCGCCGAGGAGCTTTGTCTAGAGATTTCTTCAGAATGACTTCTAGTGGCTTGTGATCTGATTGCACCGTTACAGATCGACCATACGTATACTGGTTAAATTTCTCCATAGCAAAGACTATGGCCAGCATCTCTTTTTCTATCTGGGCGTAACGGGTCTCTGTGTCTGTTAGGGCCCTGCTAGCATATGCTATGGGTTGGCTGTTTTGCATGAGAGCAGCGCCCAGCCCTTTCTCACTGGCGTCACATTGAACTACCAGCTCTTTTTCCGGATCGTAGAATGAGAGTACGGGTGCTTCTGCTACTAGCTGACATATTTCATAAAACGCCTTCTCATGTACTTCCGTCCACTTCCATTCCACATCTCCTCTTGTGAGTTGTCTTAGGGGCTCGGTCACGTCCGATAGCTTGGGTAAGAACTTTGCTAGGTAGTTCACAAACCCTCCAACCCGCTGGATGCCCTCGACATCAGTGGGGGTCGGCATTTCCATCACTGCCTTCACTTTATCGGGATCCGGACACAGGCCATCCTTTGTTATTAGATGACCCAGGAAAGATACTTGTTCCTGGCGAAGGCTCATCTTGTCCGGATTAAGGCGAATGCCTATTTCTCGGCATCTTTTTAGGAATTTGTCGAGTTTGTGATCGTGATCCGCTGTAGCTTCTCCTTCATCCCGTCCTACTCCGTACAGCATGATATCATCTGCAACACATACCAGCCCCTCAAGGTCGCCAATTGATTGTAGTAGCTTCTTTTGAAAGATTTCAGACGAGACTTTGAGGCCAAATGGCAGTCTTTTCCATCGGTACCTGCCAAACGGTGTTGCAAACGTGGTTAGGAAACTGGATTCCTCGTCCAGTTCTACATGCCAATAGCCGCTTCGAAGGTAAATAGTGGAGAAAACTTTCGCTTTAGAGAGTTCTGGTAGGATGTCTTCTAGGATGGGGAGTTGAAAGTGTTCACGTTTGAGTGCCTCATTTAGAGGTTTTGGGTCGATACATATGCGGAGTCCACCATTTTTCTTAGAACTCACAACCAGGTTTGACACCCAATCCGTAGGTTGGTTTACCACTTGTATCACTCCTTGTTGACACATATTGTCAAGTTCTTCTTTTAGACAGGATTTTAGAGCTACCGGCACTCTTCGGGAAGCTGCGACATGTGGGCTGATCTGTGGATCAACTTCTAGATGCGCTACCCCTGGGAGACTACCTATTTCATTCTTGAAGATCTCATCATATTTGGCTATCGGATCAGTAGTTACGGCTGCCACTCGGTGGAAATTCTCTTGGTTCACTGTTATTAGACCCATCTGTTGACTAGCTCTCGCACCGAGTATTGGGGTGAGTTCTTCTTCCACAATAGTGCACTTCACAGAGTATTTCTTCCCATTCACTGGATTTGTTATTTTCACATGAGACTCACCCAGCGGTATTTTCTCAGTCTGATTCCACATGCAGAGTGTCCTAGCTGGACTCAGTTTCACATCTCCAACATAGGATTTGGGGATGAGATTGGTAGAGGCTCCACTGTCAATCTGGAATCTGACGGGTTTGCCGTTTACAAGCATTTTCGCGTAGACTTGCCGGTCGTTGAAGTTATTTACACAGTTTATCTCCTCATATTCCGACTCTTCAGACTCAAGAGCATGGACTTTATCCCCAGTCTTCTTACATACAGCTGAGAAATGATTTCGCCCATTGCATTTGGAACATCTTTTCCCCCACGCGGGGCACATTCCCATCTTAAACTCGTGTTTTTGTGCGCAGAATCTACATTTTCTGGCATCCTTGCTATCTCCCTCCTGAAACTGTGTCTTGTGGGGGGGTCTTGAAGACTTGTTCTTCTTGTACACTTTGGGTCTAGCACTGGTCACTTTGTGTACATTGTCAGTGGCATGCGTCATTTCTCTCATCTGTTCCTCACTACTTTCGAACGCCTTACAGATTCGGAGGCATTTGTCTAAAGTAAGGTCCTCCGTTTGTAACAGTCTCTTCCTGCACATGTCATCCCGGACACCGAGAACCATTCGGTCGCGAATTAGTCCTTTTTCTAGCGTCCCATAGTTACCGACTTTGCTAAAATGTGGAGACTGGCAGCGTATTTGTCAATGGTTTCGTCGGTCTCCTGTGCCCTCTTGTTAAAGCAATACCTCTCGTAGGTTTCGTTGGTTTCGTTGGTGCAGTGTCCCTCCATCTTCTTATATAGAGTCGCATAATCTTGCGACTCTATGGTGGATCTATCTGTCTGGTCGCACATGAGGGTTATTAGAGTCACCAGATATTAGTCAGTTGTGTAAAAGATGCCTTAGGTACAAACACATGTAGCTAGAACCATTGTCAATTGTTAGATGGGACCATGTGCTTGCTCAGATGGGAAGCTCAGCTTCTGCTCACTTGCTCCTGGAGACTTTTACAGACTGTTCTGTGTCAAGAATTGAGTAAGGTCCATACTCACAGTATCCCTGCTGCCACCATGTTTGTTTATGCTTTGTGTCATATATTAGAAGTTCTTGGAGCTGCTATAAATTGGGTTTATTCAAGTGAGAAGTGAGCTGGTTACATCTGGCTTCCAGTATGGTGGATCTATCTGTCTGGTTCCACATGAGGCCGTTTATAAGACATACACAACAGCACCAACATGAGTCCGTTCACGAGACTACATAACATAACACGTTGTACATGGAAGCTTATCCCATAAAACATTTCCGCGATAAACTGGCGATCTATAGTATGTACTGCTAATATTCCTTTCTTTAATAAATCGTATATGGTGTTTACTTCATGTAACACGTAACATACACTATAAGCATGGGGCTAGAGTTCGGGAGAAAGGAATAATCAAGGATACTATACACTTAGTGGGGTAAAAATCAATAGTCCCATGACCGTGACATCCGAACCTCCATATCTCACCTTTGTTGTTTATAGAGGGGACCATTTTGAGAAAATGTATCTCTTATATACACTGTAAAAACGGTGTTTGCTATCCACACGCCAGTGTTTATAGGTTAAACACTTATTTAAACAATTTCCTGTCCCACTTCTCTAAACGCTTTTTTTTGGGTAAACACGTTTAACTTTAGACATGTTTAGGTAAAAAGTGTTTAATTTCGGAATGTGTTTAAAAGCAAAGCGTTTAGTTTTATAGTGTTTAAAAGGGGTATCCCACTTTCACAATTTGCGCCTCCGACACACTACGATAGCCTTATGACACGCGTTCCGATGAAAAAAATTTTGTCTGAAGGAACGGCCATATCGTGGAAGTGGGTTTTGTGTTCCGATGAATACTACGAAACACTCCGACGCACTCCGATAGTGCTACGATAGAAATGCTGTGTCGTAGGCCCTCCGACAAATCGAACATGTTCGATTTGTCGGAGTGTGTCGGTGTGTGTCGGAAGCATTCTGTATTATGTGTAGGCTATGCACGCCCCCCCCCCCCCCCCTTGGTTTTCGCCCGCAAAATAGCAATTGCCCCAGGAGCGTCCCTAGACAATTGCTCAGTCACCGCATTTCGGTCGATTCCACCTGTGGCATATATATTTTGATATTATATTTATGTAGTGGGGTGCGAATCCAGCAGTGTTCGTTTGTTTTACGGAAGGTGGCGCGACGTGCCGATCCTTACTGTGTAGTGATTCCGGACAACGCCGCACACGAGAGTGGCACGGCGGAGACCGGGATTAGGTAATGCTGGGTATATATACAGTAGAACCCCGCCTAACGGACACCCCACTTAAGCGGACACCCCGCGTTAACGGACACCTTTGGTCGGAACGGTTCCCTCTATTAGATGTTTATTTAACCCCGCATAAGCGGACACCCCGCGTAAGCGGACAATTTGGCCCGTACGGAGGGTGTCCGCTTACACGGGGTTCTACTGTACTCAGCGTTCACAGTAGGTCGACAGGCTGTCCTCGCGCGTCTCTTCTACGGAACAGACCCTTGGGCCCTCACTTTGAAGGCGGGTTCTTGTAACCTTCCTGGTGGTTAGGCGAGTCTTTCAGATTAGCCTCTCCAGCGTTACCTGGCACCTATGTGCTAGGGTACTGTACTTGTGGGAAAGATCTTCCAGATCTTTCCGGGAAGTAGTGATTAATAAACATCCCTGTTTATTAAAAGACGTTGTTGTGTCATGTGTGACTAGGTCTGTGCAAACTAACCGAAAACCGAACCAACCTACGTAGAGTGCGTAGGGTGGGATCCTGCCTGGAACTACCGTTCCGGATTGGGGTCATCCAACCTGCTAGACAGGCGGCGACCACCACATTTATAAACAAATTTATCCGGATACCACTCGTGATATCACTACACCAAACTCCAGTCGTGGATTACGGGAGCCAAGCTTAAAACTCATCCGGTTTTACGATAGTATTTCAAATATAGGAAAACCCCGGTTATAAACCCCCCACCAATATATGTTGTTAATTATTTGCCTGAGACGGGTATTTGCCTTACACGGGGTTTTAGGCCTTTTTGTACCGAAATTACTGTCCGCGTACGCGGGTTGTCCGCTTACGCGGGGTGTCCGCTTACACGGGGTTAAAATAAACATCTAATAGAGGGAAGAAATTCTGTTCCGAGCAAAAGCGTCCACTGACGCGGGGTGTCCGCTGACGTGGGGTGTCCGCTGACGCGGCGTGTCCGTTAGGCGGGGTTCTACTGTACTAATACTGGCGGTAGGAAGAGAAACGGTATTCTTACTGGGCTGTTAGTGAACGTCTGGATGGATTTTTTTATATGGTATGAATCCGCATTGAAATTAGATACTAATGTGTCACCGAAATATATAGCTCAAAAAGTACTACAACACCTTGTAATGTGTAGCATATGTCATATGTGTATTATCTATGTATTAATTCTCAGTTAGTTCTTAAATGATTCTTTTCTTTTTTTTATCCTATGAATTGTAACTACTGTGTGTATTCATTTAAGAAAACATCTTTCTTACACAGCTAATTTCAAAAATAAAGAAAAAAAAGGGGGGAGTGAAAGTAAGAAGGGTATAAAGTTTGAAATTGTCAAATAGTAAGTCCGATTTAAAGCATGTCTGACGAAGGTGATGCGGCTCTCTTATGCTGGCATCACAAACCTGTTCTTTGAGTGCACTTAAAATATGCTCTGGAAATTATGTAACTAGTTTTTAAGGTATTGATAAGCAACATGGACTTCTTGATGTACTATACGTTAAATGAAATAAACCTCCTATGAAACAAAAAAAAATGTCACCCACATAGATGAGGCAGAGAGGCAAATAAGGTGCCATTTCCCACTAAACCTAACATAAGTAATTTAATAAAATGCATTTCAAATTTATGTGATATGTTCTACATCATGAAATTCAGTAAAAAGCAGTATTATAACACTTCACATAGCCCTTATATTATCAAGAGACGTCACGTGTTTGAGTCTGAGTTTATTTATGCCACGCATTTTGTTGGCTCCATAATTTCACGAGTCAAAGACGAGTGACATTACGGAGCCAACAAAATGTATGGCATAAATAAACTCAGACTCAAACGAGTGGCGTCTAGATTTTATCCTATCCTGTTTCCATATTTGTTCAGTATCAGAAAGTAGTGACATAAACAACACTTTATCACACCAGTGACATAAACAAATCCCATGTTAAGCCTATGGCGTTTTTTATTAGGGGTAGGATAAAGCAGTTTATCATATGACTACTTTTATACATATATAACTATAACATACATCAGTATCACATATAGTTCTCTTTACTTTGCACCATTTCAATAGCTATCATCAGAAGATTCAGCCTCAGAGTCAGAAGATTTATTGTCACCGTGAACACGCCGTCTGGTGAGTGGTGGCCGTACTACAGGCTAAGGCACTTTATCCCACACTGCACCGCTCCAGTTTATCGCAAAACGAGTTTTCTGTATGTTGCTCGAGCGCTGCAGTGTGGCTTTATCCATATTCACGACCACAAGAGGGCAGCACCGTCTTACCCACTTCCGCTTTGCACTACGAACATCAAACAAACAACGTTTATTTCTGTTTCTTCTCCGATTTTATGAGGATATGGTAGTTCCCGGTTGTTTTTGAATGTGGAACGACTATAGGCTGGATATTTGTACTGTGACAGGATGAGTGGCGGTTTGGCACCAAGTAAAAGCACGATTTATGTTTCAAACCTCCCATTTTCGCTCACAAACAACGATGTACATCAACTGTTTGAGAAGTATGGAAAGATAGTCAAGTAAGTGAAACGACTTGTGTTTTTGTTTTAAGACTAAAGGTATAAAAGTGATGAATACAGCAGGACTATTGTGACTGCATAGATATACCAGAACAGGGAGCTGTTTCAAAACGTGGGTTAAGTCTATGGCTTTGAAACAGCTCCCAGACTAGTTAGACGTGGGCCGACCGTCGCTGCGCTGACGTTTCTAAAACATGGCAACGGTGTCTGGACGAAGCCGGTTTTCAGCAGGGAGCTGTTTCAAAACGTGGGTTAGGTCTATGGTTTTGAAACAGCTCCCAGCTGGTGACTATCGGACTCGACAATTTATGTCAGAACTCTGTCTATAATTGACGTAGGAACTTGGAACAAACATCAATAGATAGCTAAAGCTTTGCGAAAAACAGCACATGGACTTATATTTTGCTTCAAGATAGGCAATATATGATTATTTGTTATTGTTTGTTGTGTGCTTCGCCGCGGGTGCAAAAGTGTTACCTCCCGAAAACCAAGAGGGGCATCTAAAATACGAAGCGGGGCGTCCAAAGCGTACTGGCTACTGAGCAGGGCGTCCAGTATTTCTTACGGACATAGGCTAATTTTGAGATTCTTTGCGAAACAGTTTGGTTCGCAAACTAACGTTTGTAAAGGATGTGTCATGAAATAAGAAACAGTTGGATTCAGCAACTTACATCACAATCCTCAGTCTCACATCATATGAGCGTCAGATGGGTAGCAGGTAGAAACGGTCCGGAGTAATAGGGAGCCAAAGTGAACCCGCTAAAACCACAGATACCCACCTACAAAACACCATTTCCGGTGGCCAGTAAGAACGAGGCTTAGTGCTAAAGCTATGGGGGTTTGAGGCTAGACTTATGTTTTTGGTCTCGTTTGTTACTTTTGAGGTGGAGTTTATAACTATCGTCTCTGAATAACTTTGTTTCAAAACTACGATGACAGTTGTTAAGTTTATTAAAAATTTGGATCTAAAAGATTGGTGAATGACACATATAATCTGGAACCTACATAGTCAAAGTACTGAGCGCCTATACCCGGGAATAATATTTTGTGACCGGCTATCTGTGGTTGCAACGGGTTCACTTTGGCTACCTATATTGGCCCGGTATCTTCGGCCCAGCCCTCCTGTAATCACGGCCCGATATTTTTTTAAAGATTTATAAGAAGCTTTTAGGAAGTGTTAGGTTAAGATGATACATACAGTATATATTCCTCGTATTAACAAGGTTTCTTGGAATTGTCAAGGATTTGTTTACGTGTACAGACATGCAAGACATGAGCGAGACCGCCTACAGCCTGCTTATTCCCGCCTGTACCGACACAGACGCGGCCGGGGAACCCCGGACAATTCAAAGGGCTAACACACAACAACTGGGAGGTGTGGGGATGCTGGTAGGCCGGGCTGGCCGTGGGCGGTATCAAATGGGGGATGGGGCGTAGTTGACTGAACTACCGATTGAACCCAATAGATCTCGGAATCCTGATTAATATAGTTTTTAAATCATGTTTCTGCTCCCATTATTAGCTAAGATATTCAAGATTGAAGTTCATGCTCCGAGGGAGATGAAGTGTCAATGTCGTGGGTGAAAGCCCGCAGACGACCGGCAGGTGGGCAGGCCGATATTACTACTTTGGCAGGCCGATATTACCTTGGGCCGACCTCCGAGCCGGGCTGATATTACTCGTATTCGTCAGATGTTATCTTTTTCTTTATCAAATCCTCCTTTAAATCCCTGAGTCAGGAGCCCCTCAATCAACAATCCGCCATTTTTAATCATTGAATTTTGAATTGAGCTGGATACCGGCGATCATGTCAGTCTCAAAGTCCGACTCTAGTGAGGAACGAACATAGTCGGACTACGTCCGACTAGGGTCTCTGCAACGAATACTCGCGGTGAACCACGTAACAAATACAGATCACCACCACCCACGCCACAATCACCTGGTGTAGTGCAAAAATTGGTTACCCTGCCGAAAAATGGTAATTATCGCCCACTAGTATCTTGTGCACGTGCGCGAACATACGCAGTGATGAAATTTGCCGAAATTAAGCATATCACAACATGTAATTCTCATTTCTAAATACTACTCTTTTCATTTATTTACATTAAAATCACATCAAAATAGTAGTACATCCAATAGTCCGTGAAATCTGACCGGAAGAGCATGTGCAGACGCATTCGCGTATTGGGTGGGTGATAATTACCATTTTTGGCAGGGTAACCGATTTTGGCACTACACTGGTCATAATCTACCATCGGCACGACGCCAACTCCGGGTAGCTTCTTTTGCCCGCTTGTACCCACACAGACGCGGCAGTAACGCTCAACTAGGCCTTTAGTTACAGTTACAGCTACAAAGCTACAGCTAAGCATTCACACCATCGGCCGGGTACGCCCGGACGGCTACCGACTCACTGCAATGCTTTCAGGCGGCCAAGCCAACTAAATATCAATTGGTTCCTTAAAATGATAACGATATGGACAATGCCGTAGTTTCTTTATTGAGATAATTGGTATTTACAAGGGCACATTATGTATGATATGAACAGAAAAGTACACCTCTGTAAATTAAATTGTGTGTATCCGAACGCCCGACGAAAACCAGCACAGGATAACCCCGCAGCTGAGAGGGCGCTCACTGTAGTCGATTATTGACGTTATCTTGAAATGATGGTGAAATGACGAAAATGTACATGAAGAGATCAATAAAAGACCTGAAAAAAAATGAAAAAAAGGGGAGAATGTGACCGAGTGATTGTGGGGCGGGTGATAGTGATGCGTACCCAGCGTAATAAACAATGACAAATAATCATATGTTACCTACCAAAATTTAAACCCAAGAACTGTTTTTCACACAGCTTAAGCTATCTATGGATGCTTCGGTTTTTGGCACTACACTTTTTTTCAAATTTATGTCAGAATTCTTTATCAAGAATTGATGTAGGAA
Organism: Alentia gelatinosa; assembly: GCA_950022655.1. Taxonomy (NCBI): domain Eukaryota; kingdom Metazoa; phylum Annelida; class Polychaeta; order Phyllodocida; family Polynoidae; genus Alentia; species Alentia gelatinosa. Next base: position 122,966,812 of record OX465581.1, read on the forward strand.
CGTCAAATAAAGGTCAGTAGATAGCTAAGCTGTGAGGAAAACAGTTGGTAAGTTTATATTTTGATTCACAATAGGCAACATATGCTTGTTTGTATAGTTTTATGTCTCGATAGGCTAGTTACGTCCTTTTGAGACTGACTCAACCAAATGACAAGAAATCCACATTATCAGTGTATTTAAGAGATCTTAAAAATGTTTAAGAATCAACAGTTTGTATGACTTCTTACCAGTCTGGCTAGCCCGTTGGAAACTCAGCACGCATGTCTAACCTGATGAGCCAGACTTCCTGACGTCCTGCAAATTAGTACTAGGTATATTTTCTTAGGAAATCAAGAAGTGAAGATAAGCGATTCACAATATTTTGACTCCATCATGGTGAATATGTTGATCCTAAAAACCTATAAAAGCCTATGTTTTGGGCCTTGAAAAATCTATAAAAACCTATATTTTGATTTTCAAAACCTATTAAAAAGCCTATATTTAGGAAGAGTGGTACTGGGAGGCCTGATGCCAATAAACTGCATTAACATGTCATTGGAAGGACCAGAAATTATGATGCACCCTTGCTTCATGTGATAAGACCGAATTGTAATCCATTTATGAACTCTCTGGTATACAGGGGTGCTATAGCCTGGAATAACCGACAATCACCGAATTCGGCTATATGGCCGTTCTTCCACTCGGGCCCTAGACCCCTACTCCTCATTCTTATGGCGGGTGTTAAGCCGAATGGGCAGTGGGTACCATTTTTGTGTAAGTCTTTGGTATGACCCGGCCGGGCTTTGAACCCACGACCTCCCATGCTCGAAGCCAACACCCCTACCACTTGGCCACCGAGCTTGGTTATCTCCAGAAACACGTAATATTCCTACCTACAAGGAGTTTAAATCAATCACTAAAACTTATATGAACCAACATATACCAGTATTATGAGACACTTTGAAATACTTTGAATTTTTTTTTTTTTTTTTTTTTTTTTTTCATGGTCATATTCAGGTCATATTCAAGTTAGCATCGGTTGGGACCAGAAGTGCTTTTCGCCCCGTATTTCAAATCTTGAAATACTTTGAAACCTGACACATCGTTGTTCTGACTTCATGCCTTCAAAACTTCTCGGACGACTGTGTCACTTAGTTCCCTAATCTTAGTACACCATCTCAGCTGGGATATCACCCTGGGACCTGTTTCACTAGTTCCGTGACATGTCTAGATGGCGTCTAGATGGTGTGTCCGGTTTCATAAGAACTAGACATTAGACTTCGTTTTGTCTGTTCTTGCTTGCACTGTTGGTGCCGCTTGTCATGTCTGTCTAACACTTTTGTCACAAAACTAGTGAAACAGGTCCATGATGTGTAGATTTGTCTAATTCTTATGTTTGGGGTCTGTCTTTACCTAAGGGCAGCTATTTGTGTTGTCACGAAACTAGACAACCCCAATGTCTGTATGGTGTCACAGACATGTCACAAGACTAGTGAAACAGGTCCCTGGTTAGTTCATAGTTGCCAGGGTATATTTGTTCTATTAATTAATTGGTAATATCTGACATCTAGCAATTTATGGATAGGTTTTGAAGGTCTTTTTTCCTGATGTAATAGGCCCAAGTGAAGAAAAACAGCCAACCTGATGGCTGACACCTACGGCCTCTTTATATGATGCTACTATGTACTAATTGTCAAATGGATGAACATTGTAACGACTTGCATCAATAAAGAAATTTGTGAAAAATAAAAAAAATAAAAATCGTAAGTTCTCGTTGTTGCAGAGTGACGATTGTGAAGGACAAGGCGACGAGAAGAAGTAAAGGCGTGGCCTTCATTCTGTTCCTGGAGAGGGATTCTGCGCACAAAGCTGCGCATGCGCTCAACAGAACTGAGGTGAGAGTTGGGATTGAAGCTAGACTGGTTCCCTGCCCATATGAATAAGGGGCAGGTAACGGGTTCCACAGGCATGACCTTCAACCTTGGCTGGTGCCCGCCTGTGACTAGGGGATACCACAGGAACCAGCCAAGTGGTTTGGCTGGTATCTGCTTGTTATACACCTATAGCTCCGCCGAGCCCTCTAGCGGACTACCGGGGAACCAGAAGGCGTTACCAATAATGCACTATAAAAATGGAACCCGTTACCTGGCCTATAGTCTAACTAGGCCAGGCTTCCAGGCTAGGATTGAAGCGGGAACCTTTAACCGGAACGAAAAATCTTTATTGTGATTGAGTTTTTTTTATTAACTCATCTAATGGAATAGAGGGAAACTATGTTCAGGTGAGGGAAAGTCAAAGTTATTAGGCAAGGTTCAGAAAAATTACTGCCCAAGGCCTTGGCCACGGACAGTAGTTTTTCCAAGAGGTCGTGCACCTTGTTTATGATCTTTATACATGTAGGGACTATGGCCGTTTAACTAGTTGTTTGCTTATTGATCTTAGTAAATGTCATCAAGATTTCCTATTTTACTTTCAGTTGTTCGGACGGACGATAAAATGTAGCATCGCAAAAGACAACGGTCGCGCAACAGAATTCATCCGACGGAAAGAATATAAAGATAAATCGAAATGTTACGAATGTGGGGTAAGATATTTGATCTATATGTATAAAAACAAGTAATTATATAGAACGACCTGACCATGCTGTACAAGGTCCAAAACGAGATGATAATTTATGATTCGTACGGAACGAGGCGCTTATGCCGTGTTCCGTTAAGACCACACTTTATTATCGAAGTTTGTGTCTTGTGCAAGCATGGTAGGTCGTTATATATTTACTATATACCTGAAATAAATGAAATGATTAACCTAATTTGGCCTAAAAACTAATATTTTAGTAGATACATAGGGAACAGTGTTCCGTACGGTATTTTTACGTCATATGACGAAACGGTGCGTATTTACAGTTTATCCTACCCCTAATATAAAACCCCATAGGCTTAACATTGGGTTCCCGTATGCCATGCTGACTGGCATATGGAGTTTTATATGCCACTAGCGGCATACAGTACTGTTATCACGTAATATTCCAAAATCGAGGAGATAGGGTAAGATAAAATTAAAACCTGATTTGTTTTAATCTTGGCCACCGCATTCCACTCCTGAAGTTTTGGCTCCGGACTTCACTCGGCTTCGCCTCATGAAGTCACTTTGCCAAACTCCAGTCGTGGAATACGGTGGCCAAGATTAAACCTCATCCAGTTTTACGATAATATCCGGCTTGGGTATTTAGTAAATATACAAATACTATCGCTGTATTTATTAAACAACTAGTTTTGGATAAGGGTCTGAAAGAGTTCATGATTACATGTGATATTTCTGTGATTTAACGCTTGCAATATTAAGTGTTACCCCTTGTTTGTATAATAAAGTTTCTACCAAATTCACTCTCACAATTCTGTTGATAATAATATCAACCATCAAACAGTTTATAGTTTCGCAGATTCACTGAGCCTTCGATACAACTGAATAGTCACTGATTTCATTTTGAAAAAAAACATATAGGAAATGTACAAAAAAAAGCATAGTTTTTCTCAATTCTCTCAAAAACAAGGACGGTGACCTATGATTTATAAAGCTTAGATCTGTACTTTCTATACGTTTACTAAGTTCTGTGAAAGTTTGAAGAAAATGACATGGGTTTTACTCTGTTAAATGCAACTTTTTATAATTTCTATATATTCTATTATAAAATTATCTTAACATTGTTCTCTAAATGAAAAAGGATCACAGTGACCCCCGATTTTTAAGTTAGATAACGTATGTGTTCAATAACACCTGAAGATCATCATATTCAAGTGTCAGGAAAATGACATGGGTTAAGGGTCGATTCCACCAACACACACGATGCAGCAAGATTCGGCCCGATTTGGTTGTCTTGCTAGATCGGGCTAGGATTGAATCATCGCGTGCCTATTTGTCGCGATGTGTCTTGAGGTGTCGCGGTGGTGGAGCACCAAAATATACACCCAACACCGCGCGGCTACGTTTTGAGACAAGTTAGGTACGACACAGCAAGACATACCAAGAAATACCACGGCAAATCCAACCTGTTGGTGGAATCGGCCCTTTATAATTTTCAAGCCAAATTGTCCGATATGCCTTTAAAACCCCGTCACTGTACCCTTTTAAAATCTCTCTGTATTCTATTGTAATATTATCATACTGATCTCTTAATCGGAATCTAGCACGTGAACTCTATTTATCAAATTAGATATGCTCTGTCATACTCATGGGAGATTATTTTATTTTAATAGGGAGAAGACCATCTCAGTTACGAGTGCCCAAAGAACCTGCTTGGAGATCGAGAACCACCCAAGAAAAAGGAACGAAAGAGGAAGAAGGACAGAGAGGCCGAAGATCATTGGTGGGTTTTCAGAATCCGCCAGATTTTTTTTTTTTATTATTTGATGAACATGTACAGATATACAATGCGGTTTACCATCAAACCCTTTTGGCAAGAGAAAAACAAACTCTTATGTCGTATTCACATACTCATTGTTTCTATACTCAATACGAGCTACAATTTCAACCCAGAATCAAACCAATTTGAATTAATCATTGTTGATACCAAAGTATCCTAGTGTTTTAATAATTCGTGGAATAAAGTACTATATGTCTAATATAGTACCATTTAAATAATCTAACGTAAAAATTGTGCTGTAATTACAAAGTGTTTTGGGGGAAAATTACACGTAATAGTGATGATGATGATGATGATTATAGTAATAATAATGATGATAATAATAATAATCATGATAATAATCATAATGATAATAATAACTATAATTCACGTGTTTGTTTGTGTAGTTTGTATGTATGGCATTATGCTTTAGTTGACAACTGTGGCCACTGTATCACTCAGCTGCTTTTTCAAAACTTCCTGCAGTACTCCCCCAATCTCAGGGATGCCAGTTTTGAAATTCATTGAAATTTTTCATTTTCAAGATGAAAGATTATTTTTGTATAATACTGACATACCAACTGTTAAATTATCCAATCAGCCACATCCTTTGATCCCCCATTGGCCCATGTAAAAACATGAACTTTCCCTTGACCCTTTAACCCCTACGGTTTTGTTTATGTAATGTGTAAACCCTGTATTGCAATTGAAAATATTTCAATGCTTTTTTCTGACCCCAACTGGCATCCCTGCAATCTGTAAGCACCGCTTATAACGATTGTCATGACTATAAAACACCAAGCCTTATTCTAAGATAGTCTTTCCGAAAGACTATTTTTGCGCCGATCTCTCGTGACGCGCTATGACCGGGGCTGTAGGACACCTACCATCTTCTGTCGTCCAAACTATTGTACATTCATTTGGTGATCTAAAGTGGTGATTCCACCAACACACAAGATATAGCGAGATTAGTCACAATTTGGTTGTCATACTAGATCTTGCTAGGTTTTGAATAATCTTGTGCATATTTGCCGTGATGTATCTTGAGGTGTCATGGTGGTGGAGCGCCAAAATAGACACGCAACGTCAAGTGCTACATATCGCAACATAGGAGGTACGACATATCATGACACTGTAAGACACTACAAGACATACCACGGCAAATCCATCGCGTTGGTGGAACGAGCCCTTTAGACAACGATTAAAGGCAATACCCACTGAACGATTTTGTTTCCAACGATTAACTCCCTGAATCGTCAGGGTTATTTAACTTGTCTCAGGTGAATATGTACATCGCGTCGACTATTCCCACAACATTTATGGCAGCCATTAGCATGAGTTAATCGTAAGCAAATTCTGTCCACACTGGACGACGGACTGCGTAAATCGTGAGCGATTTCGGGCCACCGATAAAGGAACAAGTAATAAATCTCAGTATATGGGAGTTAAATCGGTGAGCTGGCCTCAGTCTGTGTGTGGCATGGGCATTTCTGCTAACCCAGTGACTAATTAAGGGCCATAATTGGTAGGAACCACGGGGGGTATTTCTTAAACTCCGTTGTCGGCGACAACGGGAAGGAACACGTTCCTTAATTTATCGGTCCCGATTTCGGAACATTGGACTGCAATTTGTCGGCGACAAAGGTACATCGCCATGGGGGGGATTTCCAAATCTTAGGCAAATTACTGTAGGGGGGTGTCACATTGGCCGACACATTTTCTAGGCCTCGCCTGAGCTTACAATTGTTCTTTTGTCGCCGAGAAAGGAACATTCATGTTCCGAAATCGTACAGTGTGTATTGGCTTTTACCTATGATTGTCATGACTGAAAAACACCTCCCTGATTTCTGTGTTCTCAGGGAGGAGGAGGAGGAGGAATCGGAAAGCGAAGATGAGGGTGAGGATCTGAAGGCCGACAGTTTAGCAGCCGCCATCAAATACCAAGTAAGTCCATCGTCACACAACCCACAGCGCAGTCGTCTTTCACAATCAGTTTTTTTTTTTTTTTTTTTTTTTGCATGTACCAGACCAGTGTGGCGCCACACTTCTGCAGACGGCGAGTATTCCTAAGTATAATTAACTTAAAGCTCCCCACATTAGATCATCCGACCCCTCGAGGTCGGCTTGTAACCCTACACTGGCCACATTTTACCAGAAACTTTTATTGGTTCAATCTATCATTCACATTTCAAAAGTTCAAGATCCCTTGATCACCTTGTTTACCGTCCTGGCGCTTTAAGATGCCTGATGAGCCGATCCTGGCGAAACCTTGATAAAATTAACCCCCCCAACAGACTTTTCTCTGTCCGGCCACCCTTTCCAGGGTCAACTGAGTGTCTGAAACCATTTCTGTGTTGATATGACACTGTGTTGCTATGCTTCCTGCCATGCATCCATCGCCGCGTGATGTCACACCGACCGGTGTACATAGTTACGGTGGTTAAAGGCATATCCTACAATTGACAGTGTCGCCACCTGGTGATTTTTAGATATTGTCAATTCTTAGTCCAAACTGGTTTTTTAGAATTCATTCTAATACTACATGAGTAAATTCAACATTTTGTCCAGTTATCCAATCTCGATAGCTAAAATAGGCCAATTTGCAATTGCTTGATTTACATAGGAAATCTACTGAAAAATATGGTTTTCTTCAATTCTTTCAAAAACAAGCATGGTGACCTATGATTTTTAAAGCATGAATAAGTAGTATCATGTGTGTACTATATTCCGTAAAAAATTTGAGGAAAAATACATGGGTTTTACTATGTGAAAAAATGCTTTTTAGAAATTCTATATATTCTTATATAAAATTATCCTTATATTGATCTATAAATAAGAAACTAGCACGATGACCCCCGATTTTAGATATGTGTTCCACAACACTTGGAGATCATCAGATAAAATTTTCAGGAAATTGACATGGGTTTTAATTTTCAAGCCAAATTGTCCGATATGCCTTTAAGTGCAGTTCCAAAACTGTCACACAAGGTAGCATCCAGCTAGGGGACAGACTTAGCCTCGTCCAGTATTTAGTCTTTCACAACAGCTTTTGTCAAAGTTCTCATAGAAGATGTCAATATCTGCCACAAAATATATCTTAATTCATTTTTTTTATATTCGACAATGTATGAGAGATGACAGAATTCCATTTCAGGAAAATCCACTTTTAATTTTATTGAATTCTTTACCTTTGTGTAAAACAAAATTGAGTCTCATTCACGCCTGTAGAATAGTGAATCTAACCTCTCCACAAACCCTTAGCCCCATGTCATGGCTGACAACGATGTATTTTTCCATATCATCTCAATCTTTTAGAGGCCATAAAAAAAATATGTCAACTTTTTTATACATGCCTGAACAATGCATTTTTTTTAATTAGTCAACTTTTTTTTTAAAACCGCATATTTTCTAATGTATAAAATGTTATTGATATACCTGCCCTCTAACTTTTAGAGAATAAACTGCGATAATTTAAGACCAGGAGTTCTTCTCGAAGAACTAAGGTTTGTGGTGGACGAGGCATATATAATTCTTAACGCAGCTGATGCTACCTATAATATGACCATTAGCAGTCAGATCCAAACAGATGCTATGCAGTCTCTATAGGCCCGTTTCCATTGGCCGACGAAGATTGCTTAGATTTTCTGAGTTACACAGAAAGTCTGTCGGTGGTGCCACTGACTGTGCGTCGGTATAGAAAAATCGCTGAGGGTAGTAGATTTCACTCACTTACCAAGCTTTCACTCAATGGTGGGTGGTGCCACATTGCATAATCTAAGCAGAAAAAGTCGTGGGGCATTTCACGACCTTGGTTGTTTCCATTGACCGATATTGTGTCCACAATGCCAAAAGTCCGTCGGTGGTTCCTGACTGTAGATCGGTCACGGGAAATCGGCCAATGGAAACAGGCCTTTAGGCGCCATTGTTAGAGGAACAATGACATTGCAACCACCCATTACAACCGTGACCTTGCACTATTGTTGATACTGTCCTGGCAGGATGTGGTGGGGAGTTAGCTTCTCATACCATGTCTATTTGGTGTGGTGTACAGCCACCTTTCTCCTTCATCCCCAGCAGTCGTAGATTTACTGCTATATCAAAGACCTGTCCTTCTCATACCATGTCTATGTGGTGTGGTGTACAGCCACCTTTCTCCTTGATCCCCAGCAGTGGTAGAATTACTGCTATATTAAAGGCCAATCCTTCTCATACCATGTCTATGTGGTGTGGTGTAAAGCCACCTTTCTCCTTCATCCCCAGCAGTGGTAGAATTACTGCTATATCAAAGGCCAATCCTTCTCATACCATGTCTATGTGGTGTGATGTACAGCCCCGTTTCTCCTTCATCCCCAGCAGTGGTAGATTTACTGCTATATCAAAGGCCAATCCTTCTCATACCATGTCTATGTGGTGTGGGAAGTAAAAGAACTCTCACCTCGGTAAATGTGTAGCGGTGAGATTTCTACCTGAATTCATCACATAGATTAGATCACCACCTTTGTAGTGTAATATAACCTTGAGAAAGAATGGTAAGAGCCGTTGAATCAATTCAACCAACCAACCAATCCCAGCAGGGTTCTTCCAAGATGGTGGGCATTGAACCAATAAAATGCAATAAAATAAAATGCAATGGAGGTGGGGATCAAGGTTTCATCCATGTCAGACTCTTCAGGTATCTTATACAGGGATGCAAGTTTGCCGAAAAATTGCGGAAATCCGAAATTTCACAAGCGAGTCGGCCAGCAGCAGTCATGGCTACCCCGGCGTGTCAGTGCGGCCGCTAACGGTCATTTTGACGGCTGGAGACTGCTCCCAGAGCCGTGTACATTGCGGCCAGTGCCGTCAAGTGCCGAAATCTTTTCTTGACGGCACAGACTTATTACAACTTTTTCTCCATGGGATGTTTTCTCAAAAATTGTTCCAGCAGTTGATCTTGAAACCATACATCGATTTAAATGGAAGGTAAATCATGATTTTGGTTATCCATCAATCAGGATATATAGGCATATAACACAGAGACTTGAACCAGTCTATTCTATTATACTGTTGGTGAAAAAAGGGATTCCCCACTTCACTGAAATAGAAGCTGTGACTTTCAGTCTCAGACCCTGTCACTGATCAATCGTCCTTCAATCAAATAAGGTAATTCTGTTAAGAAAGCAGCGTTTCCTTTCTAGTTTCATGGATATGTGGTGATTTGGTGCCAAAATTATGTTACAAACTCCGTCGGGTTTGAAAAGTTATAAATTCCGACGCTTTCACCAGACCCGACTTTCATCCCTGCTTATAGATTGCCTATTTCAAGGCATATGACATTGTCACATTTGGGGAACATGCAAAGTTGTATTTAATATAAACAAAATATCAGGAGACTGATCTTGATGTATTTATAATGTCTTCATTTTATGATTTGCTGCCATCAGCTTGTTTCTGAAGAACTTGCTTTGTGCGAGAGTAAACAATAGAATTTTTTTTAAAGCAACAATGTTTAATAAAAGGAACTGATGTTGGTAACTTTTTTTCACTTTTTCAGCAAGATCACGAAGAGGAGGAGGACTATCGGTTTAAAGTGGCCACCGGGAATTATTCTGGTGGTGCCGGTGGGAGTCACGAGCCGAAGAAAAAGAAGTACAAAAAGGATGCGTATTTCAGCGACGAAGAAGAACTCGATGACTAACACCGAACACAATCACCACAGTCGCTGAAAAATGTTGCAATATGTTCATGATGGAAAATAATCCTTGTAAATATGTCACACATAAAAATGGACTGAAGTTCATTTTAATCTTATATGTATTGAGTAAGAATGTTAAGTCGTATTATAAACACAAATACCAGAATATCATATTGTTTTGTTGTTTTTATTGGATAAAGATTTTTCAGTAGAATTCAGCGAGGAATGCTTTTTATACGAAGCTCTTATTGGGGACAGAGCTAAAAAAAAAAATTAGACAAACTGGGAGCAGATCTTTATCCGCAACCATTAATCTAGGAATTTAGAAACAATAATTTCACAAGCCTTTCAATCCAGACTCACATCTTGACCAGGAAACCCCATATGGCCAGTGAAAAAACAAAACATAAACACTGCCCACTGTATGTGAAGAGATCTCCCCACATACCTCAAACACACACAAACTTGTACAAAATAAAGGACAGGCCCATACAAATACTACACACATGTAGGATAACACACCCACCTACCAGAATAAATCCGAAATGTATCTGATGAGCCAGATGATGGCGAAACTGCACAGATAAATAAAGTTGAAAGGGGAAAATAAACCCAACTCACCACCATGACAGTGACCCAAGGTGAAGGTTAAACATAGGGGACACACCCCTCGATTCAACCAACCAAAATCATCAAACAACAGTGTGTACAAGTAACCACAGACAGCCACGGTCTCACCCAATGAGGACAGAAGAGAAACCGGAAATACAGCCTAAATGCGCGAAATTCTGTGGTTCAAATCACCTACCTGGTCACATGTGCAGTCATACCTCGGATTCATTGCACGTCAAACGATACAGAGCCATTGTTAGTTCATGAAGCCGTCACTAGGTGGCCAGCAGTATGGCAGGCCCCTTGGGGGGACAGATCTATATTCTGGCTCTTTGTTCCTACGAAATTCAACGGCCTTTCAATGTTTTACCATGGTTCCCTTGACTCTCTACACCCATCCTAGAGCAGGATGAGATACTGATTAAATCCAGGACATGGTGCTTTCTACATGGAACACTTTATACACATATGTGAACAGGGCTAGAGTTGTGACACTTCTCAATTATCATTCATTTCTTTTTCACCTCCATTAGTGAAGAACACCTCCTTTTTCACCTCCATTAGTGAAGAACACCTACTCGGGGGCGTCATGGCCGCCCCCATGGCTCATAGGCAATATGCCTTATAGAGTTGTGTATATGACTGTCATCATGAAAGACAAGTTTAGACGGGAAGCAGAATTAGGATACACTCTAGGCGTCTATGGAAGCTATAAAATGGACGCATATTGGGCGAACATTATTAACGCTGCCGAGTCGCTGCGCAAACCGCAAAGCTGGGAACAGATGTGGATGGGCTTCAGGATCAGTGCAAGAACCTGTCACTATCCAGAGAGATACTCCCAGGAGATATAAATATGACAGATTTAAGCCAAATATTGATCCCTATTCTAATGTGTGTAAACAACATTTATTCAGTATTTATATGGAAACAGGGTTACTGTGGGTTACGTTGAATTACATGTTAATTTTGGTGATCAGATAACCCTTGCCGATGGTTCTTGTAGTATTGATGTCTTTCACCAGTTTGGATGTGCAATTATTATCATCGAGGCGAAGCAGAGTGACGATTACATAGACAATAATCGATGGTTTTGTGGACAGGCTGCCGTAAACCACGAGAGGTTGACGCGTAGTAATACACGAGCGCTAGCGAGTGTATTACGACGTCAACCTCGAGTGGTTTACAGAGCCGCCTGTCCACATAACCATCGTTTGTTGTATTTATTATCCATCTTTTCGTATGAATTAAACCCATTAATTACCATATAAACGGGTATAACAACAGGGACTATTTCAATTATTATCATCGAGGCGAAGCAGAGTAACGATTACAGTGGCATTCCAACGAGTTTAGTATTTATTTTACGATTCGAGTGCAGTTCTGGATTTATCTAACCCCTTTCAAGGACATTATTATGGAGCCTCCATATGTAATGTATAGGGCACCTGGAATGAGCTAGCCGGAGATTCTGACATGCAGGAGATTCAGGAAAAATAGTCCTGTCCATAATGAGGTTGAATCATCATGTGCAGCGACTCGGGACGGCCGCTCGTACACAAAACCAGTCATTATTGTGTATTTAAACAGCTTCACAATATCAGAATAATTAAAGTTGCTTAAGCAAATTGCTCAAATAGTCGGTTATATACGGAAACTGGCTTACTATCTTCGTACGTCAAAAATACGCGGTGAAATTATTGATCACATACATCCCGATGCCGGGGGCAGAGGGATGTATTTATATATATCCTACAATGTAGATGTATGTATATCCTACAATTCACAGTGGCGCCACCTGGTGATTTCTAAATAATGTCAATTACTGGTCAAAACTGGTTTCTTGGGAATCATCGAGTAAATTTAACACTGTTTCCTGTTTCTCCAATCACAATAGGTAAAATAGGCCAATTCACATTTGTTTGGTTATAAATATAGGAAATTTACTGAAAAATATGGTTTTCTTCAATTCTTTCAAAAACAAGGACGGTGACCTATGATTTTTAAAACCTTAATATTTAGTTCTATATATATGTTATATTCTGTGAAAGTTTAAGGAAAATGACATGGGTTTCACTTTGTGAAAAATTACTTTCTATATATATTATAATATATAATTATCATAAAATTGATCTACAAATCAAAAACTAGCACGGTGACCCCCGATTTTTGTGTTTGATAGTGTTCCACAACAATTGGAGATGATCAAATTAAATTTTCAGGAATTTGACATGGGTTTTAATTTTCAAGCCAAATTGTCCGATATGCCTTTAACATGGGTGATCATGGCGTGTAATTTTTTAAAGGCATATCGGACAATTTGGCTTGAAAATTAAAACCCATGTCATTTTCCAGAAAATTTAATATGATGATCTCGAAGTGTTGTAGAACGTATATCTGACTTAAAAATCGGGGGTCACCATGCTGGTTTTTTATCTAGAGATTGATATCATGATGATATCATAATAGAATATAGAGGAATTTTAAAAAGTTGAATTTCACATAGTAAAACCCATGTCATTTTCTTCAAACTTTCACAGAATATAGCTGAGGAATAATATAGATTAAATTTTAAAAACTATGGGTGAGTTTTTCAGACATAGTCAGCTTAGATAATATAGGAATTCTAAGAAGTTACTTTTCACATAGTTAAACCCATGATATTTTCTTCAATCTTCACAAAATAAAGTAGATGTATAGTACTTTGTATTAAAGTTTTAAAAATCATTAAATAAATGTAAATTGGCTTATTTTACCCATTAAATTAGGTGAACTGGACAAAACATTGAATTTACTCATTGAATCACTAGAATGGATCAGAAAGAACCAATTTTGACTGATAATTGAAAATATCTAAAAATCACTAGGTGGCGCCTGCATGACTTGTAGGATATCCCTTTAGACAGTTTATATCACAGCACTAAGAAAACAATCAGTGAGAAAGAAACCACTTTATTACTAGGTCTTAATTGTCCAGCAACTACAGACTGTGGTTTAGAATGTTGATGAAGTCCTGCTTCCTTCAGCGTAGAAAGTTCATGGTGAATGAATAATGGTTGGTAATGTCAAGTTAGATGTCCCGGTAAATCAGTAAATAATGGTGTCACGTAGAATCAGATGTCCCAGTGAATCGGTAAATTATGGTTTGCCATGTAGTCAGATGTCCCGGTAAATCGGTAAATAATGGTGTCACATAGAATCAGATGTCCCGTTGAATCAGTAAATAAAGGTGTGTCATATTGAGTTAGATGTCCCGGTAAATAGTAAATAATGGTGTCACATAGAATCAGATGTCCCGTTGAATCGGTAAATAATGGTTTGTCACATAGAGTCAGATGTCCCGGTAAATCAGTAAATAATAATGTATCATGTCGAGCCAGATGTCCCGATAAATCGGTAAATAATGGTTTGTCACGTAGAATCAGATGTCCCGGTGAATCGGTAAATAATGGTTTGTCACATAGAGTCAGATGTCCCAGTAAATCGGTAAATAATGGTGTCACATACAATCAGATGTCCCAGTGAATCGGTAAATTAAAGTTTATCGGTAAATTAAAGTAAATCGGTGAATAAAAGTATGTCATGTCGAGTCAGATGTCCTAGTAAATAATGGTGTGTCAGTTGGTTTGCTGGTTTGATTTAATGTCCAGTTAACCATTACAGGTTCTTACCAGACTTTCTCAAGGTTCTTTTACACAAGGGCGGTGATAGAATCTATGTAATGAATTTAGGTAGAAATCTCAACCCTACATCTTTACCGAGGTGAGAGTTTTTACTTCCCACACCACATAGACATGGTATGAGAAGGATTGGCCTTAGATATAGCATTAAGTCTACCACTGCCGGGGGGTGAAGGAGAAAAGTGGCTGAAGTGGGACTCGAACCCACAAAGTCCTACAAGCTAGGGATAAGTCCAGTGCCTTAACCACTGAGCTAACTCCCCATCCCCTTAATGGTGTGTCACATAGTCAGATGTCCCGGTAAATCGGTAAATAATGGTGTGTCACATAGTCAGATGTCCCGGTAAATCGGTAAATAATGGTGTGTCACATAGAGTCAAATGTCCCAGTAAATCATAATGTATCATGTCGAGCCAGATGTCCCGATAAATCGGTAAATAATGGTGTGTCATGTAGAGTGAGATGTCCCGTTAAATCATAATGTATCATGTCGAGCCAGATGTCCCGATAAATCGGTAAATAATGGTGTGTCACGTAGAGTGAGATGTCCCGTTAAATCGGTAAATAATGGTGTGTCACATAGAGTGAGATGTCCCGTTAAATCGGTAAATAATGGTGTGTCACGTAGAGCCAGATGTCCCGATAAATCGGTAAATAATGGTGTGTCACGTAGAATCAAATGTCCTGGTAAATCAGTTCATATTTGGGCACATTGCGAGGGTCGAGCGGACTCCGGACGATCACCTTCCCTTGCATCGCTCCCCGAAAGATGGTCTCGACGACATCCACGAAGTCCTGCTTGGTTTTAAAACTCCCGATAAACTTGGTGTGGTCAGGCGTACTGAAAACAGGATTCACTCAGTTTAGAAATGAGAATTTAAATTTGATACCCCAGTTTATGCTCGTACCAAGAACTGAGGTGGCTAGAATTCAGAAGGCTACGTTATTATAATACAATTCCTGAGGCACATATCATTGGAACTTTATCAGAAGTAATATTTACAAAGAAACCTGGGAGCAGCAAAAAGGGACAAATGAACATTTCATAAACATTCACATCAATTATGGTATGGTAAGTGCTATGATTTAATCAGCTAAGACTATAATCACTGATTTTTCACACTAATAATTAGGATGACCTTGGAGAATACGAGAAAAAAGTCCCTTATATATCACCTAGCATGCAAACATGGACACTGTATCTCAGTATAATGTATAAGTAGTGCGTGAGAAGATCGACGGCCATTTTGTATTTCCTTTGATAACTTAAATTTTCAATGTTGAATAATAAATATATTAACCTGCTTTTTTTTTCTTTTTTTTGTGTGCAATATTTAAGGGAATACTGTGTCAGACAATCACCGAATTCGGCTATATGGCCGTTCTTCCACTCGGGCCCTAGACCCCTACTCCTCATTCTTATGGCGGGTGTTAAGCCGAATGGGCAGTGGGTACCATTTTTGTGTAAGTCTTTGGTATGACCTGGCCGGGCTTTGAACCCACGACCTCCCATGCTCGAGGCGAACACCCCTACCACTTGGCCACCGAGCTTCTGATACTAGTGTGTGTATCTTCCTTATAGTTGACACTACGCAATATCCTCACACGTGCTCGGATATGACAATGCGGAGGACACGCCCACTAGTATCAGAAAAAGGTTAATGTGTATTTATTCTTATTAGCCATGGTACGGTATACAAGGTCCCCATTGAAAATGCATGGGTACTCTGTAAACCACAATCCATTATATAAAACCCATCAGATACCATAACTGTGGTATACGGATCCAAATCTGTGGTACAGGCTTCAAAGCCATGGTATATGGGAAAATAGTCCCTTTGTGCTATAGAGCAAAAAAAAGATCATCCCTATTGTTATACCCTTTAATATGGCAACTACTGGGTTTGATTCATTCGAAAAGATGGATAATAAATGCAATAAATGATAGTTTTCTGGACAGGCGGCTCTGTAAACCACTCAAGGTTGATGTCGTAATACACTTGCTGAGGCTCGTGTATTACTATGTGTGCACGATAGGATTTCTTACCCCCAGTCGACTTTGATGTGTTGCCCATTGAAGAAGAAGATGGTAGCCGGGATGAGTGTGATGTCAAAGTACTGCATGTACACCGGATGTCGGTCTGCGTCTGCGCAGTAGATGGCCGCCATCTGGGACAGCTCAGGCGCCATCTTGGCCAGCTGCAAAACGAGGCTCAAAATGAAAGCCAGGAATCACAGGACATAGCTTACCCTCTATGGAGGCAGTCATTAACATTCAAGGTTGAATCACCAATCAGTGCATTATATAGGGCACAGAGTGATTGCTAGTTCTGCCATCATCCCCTAGGTTGTAAGATAGGGAGCCAAAGTGAACCCGTTGCAACCACAGATAGCCGGTCACAAAATACTATTTCCGGGTATTGGCGCTCAGTACTTAGCCTATGTAGGTTCGAGATTATATGTCTCATTCTCCAATCTTTTAGATCCAAATTTTTAATAAACTTAACAACTGTCATCGTAGTTTTGAAACAAAGTTATTCAGAGACGATAGTTATAAACTTCACTTCAAAAGTAACAAACGAGACCAAAAACATAAGTCTAGCCTCAAACCCCCATAGCTTTAGCACTAAGCCTTGTTCTTACTGGCCACCGGAAACATTGTTTTGTAGGTGGGTATCTGTGGTTTCAGCGGGTTCACTTTGGCTCCCTATAGTGCCACTATGGGTTGGGGCAACTACTGTTATCAGTTGTAATAATCTGTAGATAATAATGAGATGAGGCTAAAATTCCTCTATAGCAAGCCCAAAAAGATATTTTTGATAAAACCCATTGATCATAGGTCCAGGTGGTGGGACCAATGATCAATGGATTTTATCCAAAATATTCTTGGGAGCTTGCCATAGAGGAATTTTAGCCTTGTCTCAATATTATTCATAGATTATAACTTTAACAGTGATTACCCCCGACTATAGCACTATCTTACAATTTGCTGGCGAATGGTGGCAGAACTAGCAGTCACTCTGTGCCCTATACGCCCTCTAGAGGTTACTAGACTCCCTGTTATCGCCCAGGGTAAACACAAGTTCTGCTCTCGAGTGGCTTGGCACACTACGATCACATGAACCACAGTTTTCTCATTTATATTTGAAGAACCTGAATATAATTTCGGATTTATATGTAGAAATAGGTGAAATTTCCATTTCTGACATCGGATTTCCCATTTGTAGATTTATAAAAACTATTAAACTGCAATAACTGTGGGTTACGGTTCAAGGGTCTATCGCCATACAACGTCGGTAACCAGCGCACACCGGGACCTGTAAACAGACTGAATTCTGGGATACCTCAATAGGGTCTATAGATTTTCTGCCCGGAATATGGATAAATATGGTAACGTGCAGTTTGGGTATCAACTAGCCAGTATACCCGGCCCTGTCCCCAAACAGGGCCAGGTGCTGACTCCATACGGCCTACCCTGCCTTGTCGTTCAAGGCTGGCCGCAGTCTGACATATATGAAAAAAAAATTGAATCGATAAATATGTACCCATTTGTCTTCGCCAACATTCAAAATAGCTGTCGCTTACTTTATAACTGTGTTTTAGAGGTAGTTTTCCGTTAGATCTTGGCTGGTTCTTAAATCCTGCCATTTTGTTCAGTCTTCCTCGCTGGTTCCCTAACTGCAAAGAGCCTCGCCTATTTACATAGAACAGCTGTTCACCCCTGAATGGAGATTAGGGGTGAATACTTTACCTAGGTATCATTATCAACACAACAACACTGTCAACAGAAAGAAATATATAGACAGTGTACAGATATAATTAGGAAATAAGGTGGCATGGCATGTAGATCTTGTACCGGTATAATGGAATTATCAACAAATGATCAAGTACCATCTTTGTAACTGTCAGTGGTGGACTGATTACACTGGGTAAGAGGATTGGGTGGGGGGGGGGGGGGGCTGTTTTCCTTTAAAATGTAAGCAGTATAATACGCAGAAACACCCCTATTGTCGCTCACAAAATACTTTCCAACACTTACGATGTCGTCTAGGACCATACATTCTGTATCATTTTCTCGGCCGAATCTCAGGACAAGAACTAAGTCTTCCGTTGTTTGTATGGCTTTATCGACATCCTGTTTCGAAGTGAGTTTTGGCAAAAGTATATTCATTTCTGCCACCGACGTTTACGGTTTAGTGTACTTTCGCTGGTTTCTCGGCATAGGCAATGTCTCTGTAGCTGAGCGCGGAAATCAGCGAAATTCGTTTGAAGACCCCATACAGCAATATAAATAACTGTCAGTTGAGAAGTCTTCTTCTTCACTATTTAGGCTATCTATATCTAAATATAACTTATACATTATTACAAGTAGAAAATAAAGAGTAAGTGTGTACACAAACTATTCACATCATCACGAGCAAAAGAAAACTTTGATTAATACCAAGCGCGTGCAGTGAGCGATAATAAGGGCTCGACCTACGATTGCAGACAACATCAAGAAACACGAAAATGACACTGGATTCATGAGTTAATCGAGTACTGAGTAGAAAATACAGTCCCGCCTACGGTTTACCATCAGGGCGTAATCTACAGAAAGGATTAGTTTATGTTTGGTGTCTTTCCGATCATATTCAGTGACTGAGACAGCGAGAGTTGATTTGAAGGTGAGTATGACCATCACTGTCACTCCTTCCCACTCGGTCACAATGTCCCCGTTGGCTGCTTGCCGCCCATACCGGAGCGGATCCGGTGTGAAAGCCCAGCAAGTGACTGTTAAGCGCCCCCTCCCCCCCCCCCCCCTTTAAAAATCCTGGATATACCAGTGAATATTACTAGGTTACTAGGTAAGGCCTAGACCGGCTTCACTTCAGTCCCTGTCTGAGTAGTTATACTATACGTATTATCCTACCCCTATAGGGAGCCAAAGTGAACCCGCTGAAACCACAGATATTCACCTACAAAACACTATTTCCGGTGGCCAGTAAGAACGAGGCTTAGTGCTAAAGCTATGGGGGTTTGAGGCTAGACTTTCCTTTTTGGTCTCTTCTGTTACCTTTGAAGTGTAGTTTACTACTATCGTCTCTGAATAACTTTGTTTCAAAACTACGATGACAGCTGTTAAGTTTATTAAATATTTGGATCTAAAAGATTGGAGAATGACAAATATAATCTCAAACCCACATAGTCTAAGTACTGAGCGCCTATACCCGGAAATTATTTTGTGACCGGCTATCTGTGGTTGCAACGGGTTCACTTTGGCTCCCTATATAAAATCCCATAGGCTTAACATTGAGTTTCCGTATGCCACGCTGATGGCATACAGAGTTTTATATGCCACTAGTGGCATACAGAATGGTTATCACTTAATATTAAAAAATCGAGGAGATGGGGTAGAATAAAATCAAAACCTGATTCGTTTTAATCTTGGCCACCGCATGCCACGACTGGAGTTTTGGCTCCAGACTTCACTCGGCTTCACCTCATGAAGTCATGATGCCAAACTCCAGTCATGGCATACGGTAGCCAAGATTAAAACTCATCCAGTTTTACGATAGTACAACGCTGTGTGTCCGCTAGAGACTCTGTTGTCTCAAAACGTAGCGCGTGATGTTGTGTGTCTATTTTGATGCGACACCAAGACACATAGCGACAAATAGGTATACGCTTAAATTCAAAACTAGCCTGATCTAGCATGACAACCAAATCGGGCTGATTCTTGCTATATCTTGTGTGTTGGTGGAATCACCACTTAATACATGTGTATAGTTACCCTCCTACCATTAGATGCTAATTTTGGTGTGATTGTGGGTTTTTTTTATGCACAGTTTTACAAAGGTTAGCCTTAGGGCCTGTTTAAGACATTACTATTGTTAAAGGCGGTGTCACATTGTGTGGGCAGAAGATTCTTATCCAGATTTCCGAATTTGGTGACGTCCGAGCGATCATTCTTGAGATTGAAGTAAATCCTTTGAGAAAATAAGTTTAGCTCTCAGCTGAGGTCTGAAAATCAATTACAATATCTATAAATAGAGGCCCCCGAAAACCCTTTTTATTAAGGATATTTTCTATTTCTTATTGTGTTTGTGTTGGAAGATATTTATTTTATTGTATTATTAAGTATGTGCAAGTCCGTAGAAGTTGTCAGGGCGAAGACTGTAATATAGATGTCTGTCTGTGTCAAATATGTGCAAATCTGTAACAGACTCTTATTATCAGGGATGCCAGTTTGTAGGATTTTGCCTGCATGTAGGATTTTCATTTTAGTCTCAAAGAGATGAAAATTTAAAGAAATTGTATGTTTTGAGAACAATATAGACTCCACGTTCCCTAATATATATATCATTGTTCTGTTATCTTTCAAAATTCTGAATTCCGCTACCCACAGCACCCTCAGTCAGAGAGCTTATGGATCCCAGTGCTCCAACCTAGAGCTGTAGGATGGTAGGATTCCTGTGGGAAATGCTCCTACGGATAAGGGCAAACTTAAATACTGACATCTTATTGGCTTAAAATATGTCAGGTGAGAATAAAGTTATTAAAGCATTACAAAGTCTAAAAGAAAATATCAGAGGAATGCCTAATGAACTTGTAACGGTATTCTGCAGAATATAGAACTGATAGTGTGTGGTAATCTTTCTTAAATGATTTTCTTTGAAGAGTACCCCATTTAGTGCAGAACTACACATATACCCACTCTCATAGCAGATATCTAGATATCCTATACTGCCAGTCCATGCCCAAGGATCTGTTAGGAGAGTGATGGGAATTCCCCTACACCATGTGCGTTTTAGGTGATACATAGACTGGCATCAGTCCCCATGTAGGATTTTTTCCTGACCCCAACTGGCATCCCTGTATTATGTCTCCATAGTGTGAAGATGCTGCGCTCGGCGGTGCTCGCTCTGCTGGGCCCTGCGACACGTACATCCGGTCTGCTGCACACGCTCCCCAAATGCGGTGCACGAATCGCTGCCTCCGCGTCTCCAACATCTCTGAGACGAAGCCTCTCCGCGCCCCGCTGCCTCAGCTCACAGCCAGCGAGCTTGGCTGAGTCCGACAGCAAGTCGCGCCGCATGAAGGACCACCTGAGTAAACTCTCCGAGTCTGAGCAGGAGGAGTTCGCCAAGGCCGAGCTGGCGAAACTGTCGCCAGAGGACGAGAAGCGCCTACGGGTGTTGGAGATGGAGTACGACGTGTGGTCATCGACTGGAGGGCGGATGCCCGACTCTCCGAGCAACTCCATGTGGTTGCAGCTTCTGCACACCAAGAGTCGCGCCGGTCGCAGCAAGCTCTATAGTTTCTGGTTCAAGCGACAAATGCAGATCCGCGGAGACCTTGCCAAGAAAGAGCTGAGGCAGCGCAGACACCTCGAGAGGCAAGCGGAGAAGCGAAAGATGCTCGAAGAACAAGGGCGACAACAAGGGGTGAGTAGTACAGACTTTTTTCTCACCCCAGATATTTTTTCTCCATAGACTTAACATTGGAAACTCGTATCTAACACCCATTAGATATTTAGGAAATATATCTAATGGGGGATAATGTCACAAATGTTAGCCCATTAGTCAATATTAAGGGTGATATAAATTCAGAAACCCATTCAAGTTTAGGGTCAGAGCTCGATCCCATCTCATTTGAATCACATAGCAATTCACGCGGCTTCGCCTTGTGAATTACTACGTGATTCAAACTCGATGGGATATGAGCTCAGACCCTAAACTTTCATGGGTTTCCTCTATAGTAAATACAGGTATCTACCTAGATTTAATGATAGCAAAAGATACATGTAGATACAAGTATCTACCAAGACCTAATGATAATGAAAGAATCTTGTAAATACAAAGATCTGCCTAGACCTAATGAGAATGTACGATGCTGGAAGATCTAAATTTGTCAGATAGCATATGATATCTTATATTGGTACAAAAGTTCATTGAAACGTTCATATACTATACCAAAAAGTCTACAAAATTTGTGAGTGGGGGGTATTGGGGGGGGGGGGGGGGATGGGGGTCTGGAGCCCAAAATGGGGGGTCGGCTTATAACCGGGGTTTTCCTAAAGTTGAAATTCACCCAGAATCGTCTCATAGCATTTTGCTGAAGTGAAGGGTCGGCTTATAACCGGGGTTTTACGGTAATATTCAGTTATAATGATCAATGTTCTGTTATACCTACAAGTAGGCCGCGGCTATCTATACCCGGACTAAACAGTGGCGAGCCCAAGACACTTAAAGATGCTGTCAGGTCACATAATGTGCCGACCGCTTTTTATCTTGAGAAAACAATTGAGTCTTTACTGATCTATAGACACACATCCCACAGCTCTGAGCATGTTTTACTACCAGCCCCCACATAGTCCAGTCTCCTCTACTGTTCTATATACACATGCCACAGCTCTGAGCATGTTTTACTACAGGTCCCCACATAGTCCAGTCTCCTCTACTGTTCTATATACACATACCACAGCTCTGAGCATGTTTTACTACAGGTCCCCACATAGTCCAGTCTCCTCTACTGTTCTATATACACATACCACAGCTCTGAGCATGTTTTACTACAGGTCCCCACATAGTCCAGTCTCCTCTACTGTTCTATATACACATGCCACAGCTCTGAGCATGTTTTACTACCAGTTCCCACATAGTCCAGTCTCCTCTACTGATCTATATACACATACCACAGCTCTGAGCATGCTTTACTACCAGTCCCCACATAGTCCAGTTTCCTCTACTGTTCTATATACACATTACACAGCTCTGAGCATATTTTACTACAGGTCCCCACATTGTCCAGTCTCCTCTACTGTTCTATATACACATACCACAGCTCTGAGCATGTTTTACTACAGGTCCCCACATAGTCCAGTCTCCTCTACTGATCTATATACACATACCACAGCTCTGAGCATGTTTTACTACAGGTCCCCACATAGTCCAGTCTCCTCTACTGATCTATGTACACATGCCACAGCTCTGAGCATGTTTTACTACCAGTCCCCACATAGTCCAGTCTCCTCTACTGTTCTATATACACATGCCACAGCTCTGAGCATGTTATACTACCAGTCCCCACATAGTCCAGTCTCTTTAACTGATCTATATATACACACATCCCACAGCTCTGAGCATGTTATACTACCAGTCCCCACACTGTCCAGTCTCCTTAACTGATCTATAGACACACATCCCACGCTCTGAGCATGTTATACTACCAGTCCCCACACTGTCCAGTCTCCTTAACTGATCTATAGACACACATCCCACGCTCTGAGCATGTTAAACTACCAGTCCCCACACTGTCCAGTCTCTTTAACTGATCTATATACACACATCCCACAGCTCTGAGCATGTTTTACTACCAGTCCCCACATAGTCCAGTCTCCTCTACTGTTCTATATACACATCCCACAGCTCTGAGCATGTTTTACTACCAGTCCCCACATAGTCCAGTCTCCTTAACTGATCTATATACATTTTCCACAGCTCTGAGCATGTTTTACTACCAGTCACCATACTGTCGAGTTGTGTTTTCCTCTAGATTATATTTCAAAAATCTTGTTTAAACAGGTCTTACATCCCTTGAGTCCTAATAAGCAATACACGAAACTGGAAGCTAGATGTAGGCCCAGGGTAAGGGGAGTGCATATTAATGTATAGTAAAACCCAGCCTACAGTGGGATTCACACAGAGAGACTCATGTACTTGAGACTAGTGTACTTTACATTTTTTCCCCAGTCGCCGATAATTTTCCCTTTGTCCAATAATCTCGGAGCAGAATGCTGAAATTGAGCTTTCCCAGTCTCTAGGGAAAACGGTGGATCTGATTCACATCGAAGGACAAATCTGGTTCATAGGCTCTGTTTCAGAAGGTACATAGTCTCTGGCTTGCAGCTTTTTCCCATGTGAATGTGTTCCTTGAGACTAAAGTACCTATTTTCAGGGTACATAGTCTCTAGCGTAAGGTCTCCTTCCCATGTGAACCCGTGAAAATATACGCCACTGAAACTAGGGGACCCTCATTATCAGCAAGAAGTACGCCAGTCTCACCAAAGTCCCCGAAACATTTTAAACAGGTTTAAAATCTAAATTGCTATGTACCTTGGCAGGGAAAATTTACGCCGACGATTTTTACCTGCCCCCCTCAGTCTCAGGGAATTGAGACCTGGGGGTGTCACACGAGGAGACTATGTACCGGCAAATAATCTCAGAGAAATTGTCTCAGACAAACCCTGCGGAAGGTACATGAGTCTCTCGTGTGAATCCAACTTAACGGACACCCTGCATAAGCGGTCACCCCGCGTTAACAGACACCTTTGCTCGGAATGGTTCCCTATATCAGATGTTTATCTTAACCCTGTGTAAGTGGCCACTTTGCCCTGAAACAGAACAACACAGAACAGATTCCATTCAGCCACACTAACCATGTCTCCCTATATTATTATATGCCTGTGGCTGTATGAACTACGTATACTGCCCGCTCCTACCCATGGCGTATTTATACCCGTACGCCACACTGTGACATACGGGGTATGTGATCACGTGACCAGGTAAATTCTCGCCATTTTTAGATATATAATAATACGAAAACAGGCTGACTGTCTTCGTACGTCAAAATATTTGCTAAAATTGTTGATCACATACATCCCTCTGCCTATGGCATCGGGATGTATGTGATCAACAATTTCACCGCATATTTTTGACGTACGAAGACAGTAAGCCAGTTTCCGTATAATACACTGCAGTTCTGACACACACATCATATTCCCCTGTCAGTTAGTACGGCGTAATGCCCGTGATATCAGTACCAGCTGGGAGGTAGCACAATGACACACTCACCTACTCCCTGCTGATATCAGAGATACATACTGAAGATTACGCGGCTGACCTAGGCACCTGGTATTCGTTTCATAACTTCGTACGATCATATACAAATATTTTCGGTTCGCAACTCCCTCTTATTTTCGTCACTTACCTTTTCAAAGCAATCGGTAAAATCGGTTCACATGTCTGTTCGCTCGATTACGACAATATTGACAGCAGCGTAATTGTGGTGATTTGCTTTGTGTCTAGTTGTTAACAAGTAGTTTGTCAGAAAGTAGGTGTGTCATGGGTTGTCATGGCGTGTGCAAGACAACTACAGGGGTTTAATTCTAACGGGAAGTGAAGTTGCGCATTCGGTATGACATGTCCAGAGTGGTCTTAGACCTACGACACTTATGGCAACACTTTCCGGTCCATTGGCCACCAAGTGTCGTGACTATAGCACACCTTTTACCTCCCTATGTGTCGTATCTACAGCAAGTGTCGCAGCCAGCCTAAGATCGTAGCTCTATAACACACTGACAGCAAATATGTGTTGTAAGTTACGAATGTCGTGACTAAAAAACAGGGCCCAGTTGTATAGATTCTGTTCATCATTGAGTGATGATAGAATATTCATACGTCCCTCCGTACCACGTGACCACTGTCATTTTCGTATCAGAAAATAAAAATACACGTTTTAATCAATTATACGTATATAATAATAAGGAGACATACTGAGTGTGCCTGAATTCCATCTGTTCCACAATATTTTGGAAGGAAATATATGCACCTCGTTCTTAGAACTCTGGTGAATATTTCCGACCAAAATTACTGGGAACGGATTCCATTCAGGCACACTAACTATGTCTCCATGTATTGTCCCATACGATATATGTCAAATATACGACCATTTGTATGAACGATTCACGTGTCTCCCCATGATCCATTTTATTGATCGCTCACAAGGTCGTACATCGTTGGCTAGATTGTATCGTCCAGCCCTGAAATCTTTCATAACTTATGACAGGATTCGTACAGAGCCTGGGAAACCTGGAAAAGCCTGGAATTATGCTTTTGGGTTTTCCAGGCCTGGAAAAGCCTGGAATTCTCACAGAGAGCCTGGAAAAATCTGGGAGAGCTTGGAAAATTTAGTTTTGCATAAAAACATTTTTTTAACCTATGAAATTCTGGTCATAATTAGCTTTCTTTAACTACGGTTCCTGACTACCTATGAAATTTCAGTGACTTGGATTAGATAGTTCCAAAAATCCTTTATTTGACCATATATAGCAAATTGCTAATGATATAGCATGGATTTCATTATTGGTTTTCATATTTAAATTTTTTTTTTTTTGGTCACTCGTCTAGAATAAACCAGGTGAGAGACAATAGACTCTAGGGGAAGGGAGGGGGGTGGAGGTCGATGATTTTAATCTCAGTGCTGATTGAACAGTGGCCGGTTAAGATAACAGTGATTTATTATTGACTGCTATATCCTGGTTCATGTCACTCTCCATTATAAGTGAAAGTCTCTGCGATAAGAAGCTCAGTGAAAGGAATCGACGAGTGTTTCTGAGATAAGACTCAGCGAGAGGACCCGACGACTATCAGTGAGAGGAGATAAGGTTCTCAGTTAAGACGGGGTGCTCGCTTCGCAGTGGATGTTAGTGATAGACCGGCACGCAGTGAGGACTTACAGCCTGAGGTATTCTCTGTACACCCGAAGGAGACTAGAAATAACTCATTTTGTCAAAGTACCGGTAAGCTTTAATTAGCAACTTATTTTATCAAAATACTGGTAAGATTTAATTAATAACTCATTTTATCAAAATACTGGTGGGATTTGATTAATAACTCATTTTATCAAAATACTGGTGGGATTTAATTAATCACTCATTTTACCATGTAGTCTCAAAAGGACGTAACTAGCCTACCGAGACGTAAAACCGCACAAACAAACAATCATTTTACCAAAATACTGGTTAGATTTATTTAATAGCTCATTTTATCAAAATACTGGTAGGATTTGATTAATAACTCATATTATCAAAATGCCAGTAAGATTTAATCAATAACTCTTTATATCAAAATTCCAGTAAGATTTATTTAATAACTCATTTTATCAAAATTCTGGTGGTATTTAATTAATAGCCCATTTTATCAAAATACTGGAAAGATTTGATTAATAACTCATTTTATAAAGATACTGGTAAGATTTAATTAAAAACTCGTTTGATGAAAATACTGGTAAGATTTGATTCATAACTCATTTCATCAAAATACTGGTAAGATTTAATCGGTAACTTATTTTATCAAAATACTGGTAAGATTTATTTAATAGCTCAATTTATAAAAAAAAATACTGGTAGGATTTAAATAAAAACTTATTATATCAAAAAGCTGGTAAGATTTAATCAGTAACTTATTTTATAAAAATACTGGTAATATTTAATTAAAAACTTATTATATCAAAATACTGGTAAGATTTCATTAATAACTTATTTGATAAGAATGCCGGTAAGATTTAATTGATAACTTAGTTTAACAAAATGCCAGTAAGATATGATTGATAACTCATTTCAACAAAATACTGGTAGGACTTTATTATTCATAAGATATACGGTCTTCTGCTCTTTACTTTTGTTACCGTTGTCGGCGACAACAAAGTTTAAGAAATACCTCCCGTGGTGCCTACAGATTTTGGCAGATAATTAGTCACTGGATGTGCAGAAATAGCCCTGCCACACACAGACTGAGCCCCGCTCCCCGATTTAACCCCCATATACTAAGATTTATTGCTTGTTCCTTTATCATTGGCCTCACATCGCTGAGAAAATCGAGGTCAGTCGTCCAGTGTGAACAGAAGTTGCTTACGATCAATTCCCACTAATGACACACCACCCCTATCTATAAATCAGGGATGCCAGTTTTCAATGTTTCCATTGAAATTCATGTTTTTATTTTTAGAAGAAAAAAAAGTAATTCCTCATGTAATATTAATATACCAACTGCTAAATAACCCAAATCAGCCCAATATCTACCACTGAACCTCCCCATTGACCCATGTATAAACTTGAGCTTTCCCTTGATCCTTTGATTCCCCACTGTAATGTGTATGTTATGCATAAACCCTGTATTGCAATAGAAAATATTTCAATGTTTTTTTCTAACCCAAGCTGGCACCCCTAATAAATCCTGCTGTGATGGTTGACACCCTGTGCAAAATTCGCCTGAGACACATTAAGATTTGCTTACGATTAACGGTGTTAATCGGTGGGAACGAAATCGTACAGTGTTTCCCACTTAAGACCCTGAGACACTGGCACCCTGCTCTGTTCTTACTATCACTGTGAATAGCATGCAGATAGCGAAGGGATACTTTACTGGAAGCATGCTGGAAGTTCAGTGTAACCACTCTAATGTCCAGGTGATGTATATAGTGCGTACATGCACGCTGTAATAAAAGGAATTTTAGCATCTGTCTCGGTAGGATGTTTTTAGCCTGATGCTCACGTATTGAGCTTTGTGTGTTTTCAGCTGCCTGAGGGAACGATACCCATCATGAAAACCATCTCGCTGTTCATCCGGCCGCAGACCATGCTGCGACACTACTACAACAACATGGCGTGGGCCATGCAGTACGGTCAGTCGCTCGTCATGGACCTGGGGCTTGAGACGCACATGAAGGACCGCGAGAGGACCTCCCTCATCAAACAGGTCCTCGACGCGTACGGCATCAACAAGATTCAACAGGAGCCTTTCCACATGATCTTGACCGGCCTGAAGCCAGACAGCTTCATCAACAAGTTAGTAATACAGTGTGTGTTCGTAAAATTATGTGTAGAGAAATGGGACCATAGTCACAGAGTGTGTGTTCGTAAAATTATGTGTAGAGAAACGGAGACCATAGTCACAGAGGGTTTGTTTCTGTCAAATATGAAATTATGTGTGTAGAGAAATGGGACCATGGTCACAGAGGGTGTGTTCGTAAAATTTTGTGTGTAGAGAAATGAGACTACAGTCACAGAGGGTGTGTTCGTAAAATTATGTGTGTAGAGAAATGAGACTACAGTCACAGAGGGTGTGTTCGTAAAATTTTGTGTGTAGAGAAATGAGACTACAGTCACAGAGGGTGTGTTCGTAAAATTATGTGTGTAGAGAAATGAGACTACAGTCACAGAGGGTGTGTTCGTAAAATTATGTGTGTAGAGAAATGAGACTACAGTCACAGAGGGTGTGTTCGTAAAATTATGTGTGTAGAGAAATGAGACTACAGTCACAGAGGGTGTGTTCATAAAATTATGTGTGAAGAGAAATGAGACTACAGTCACAGAGGGTGTGTTCGTAAAATTATGTGTGTAGAGAAATGGGGACTACGGTCACAAAGGCTGATTTCGTAGAATTATAAGGGTAGAGAAATTGGGGAATATTCACTGAGGACATGTTCATAAATATATATGGGTAGAAAATGGAGACTTAAGTCTCAGAGGTTATGTATGTAAAATTATGTGTGTAGGGAAATGGGACCATAGTCACAGAGGGTGTGTTCATAGAATTGTATAGGATACCGTAGTTATAGAGGGTGTGTTCGTAGAGTTATGTGTGTGAAGAAATATTTGACCTATGTTTTCTCAGTCTCTCTCAGGCAGCAAATTCCAAAATGAAAAATATTTCCACTCTTTTCTGATCTCATCTGACTTTTCTGCAAGTGAAGCTAACAAAGGCATATGGCAGAAAGATTAGGAGGTTATCATAACACTAGGTGGTGACAAGGTAGTTAGGAAAGGGTTGACCTTATAGGTGAAAGGGACTAATAGGAATAGAACTGGGCTGATAGTCACAGAGGGCATGTTCATAAAACTTTATGGGTAGAGAAATGAAGACCATACTCACAGAGGGCATGTTCGTAAAATTATATGGGTTTAGAAAGAGAGACCATAGTCACAGAGGGTGTGTTCATAAAATCATATGGGTAGGTAATGAAGACCATAGTCAAACAGGGCGTGTTCGTAAAATTATGTGTGTGTAGACATAAAGTAACTAGTTTCTATGTTTTCTTGGTCTCTCTGAGGCAGCAAATAACAAATGAAAAATATTTCCACTCTTTTTTTTTTTTTAGTTCAGTTGAATTTTCTGCAAGTGAAGCTAACAAAGGCATATTGCAGAAAGGTTAGGAGTTCAGTATAACACTAGATGGTGACAAAGTAGTTAGGAAAGGGGTCGACCTCGTAAGGTATAAAAAGCCATCCTCATATCTCAGACAGAGAATAATATAAAACTATCAGAACTATTAATACTCAGGTCTGTTTCTGAACTGGCAGTATATTTCTCTGGACATGTTTCAGGAAACTGGCACGAGCGATAGACCTGGAGACGGTCCCCATCACAGTGACGTCACAGAACTACTCGGACCTGTATGCACAAGACCAGCTTGTCTACCTGACCCCGGACTCGCCCAACGAGCTGTTGACGTGGAGCCCACATGACGTCTACATCATCGGTGGGCTCGTTGACCTCAGCGAGGAGAAGCCTGTGACGTTCGCCAAGGCGAGGCGACAGAAGATCCGCACAGCACGCCTGCCGCTCGATCGCTACATGATGTGAGTATACAAGATGAATGTTGTCTGTGGGGGACAGGGAGTTAGCTCAGTGGTTAAGGTACTGGACTTGTAATCCCAAGGTTGTGGGTTCGAGTCCCACTGCAGTCACATTTCTCCTTCATCTCCAGCAGTGGTAGATTTACTGCTACATCAAAGGCCAGTATTTCTCATACCATGTCTATGTGGTGTGGTGTGCAGCCACCTTTCTCCTTCATTCCTGGCAGTGGTAGATTTACTGCTATATCAAAGACCAGTCCTTTTCCTACCATGTCTAAGTGGCGTGGTGTACAGCCACCTTTCTCCTTTATCGCAACAGTGGTAAACTTACTGCTATATCAAAGGCCAGTCTTTCTCATACCATGTCTATGTGGTGTAGTGCGTAGCCATATTTCTCCTTCATCCCCAGCAGTGGTAGACTTACTGCTGTATCAAAGGCCAGTCCTTCTCATACCATGTCTATGTGGTGTGGTGTACAGCCACCTTTCTCCTTCAGCCCCAGTAGTGGTAGATTTACTGCTGTATCAAAGGCCAGTCCTTCTCATACCATGTCTATGTGGTGTGGTGTACAGCCACCTTTCTCCTTCATCCCCAGCAGTGGTAGATTTACTGCTGTATCAAAGGCCAGTCCTTCTCATACCATGTCTATGTGGTGTGGTGTACAGCCACCTTTCTCCTTCATCCTCAGCAGTGGTAGACTTCCTGCTATATCAAAGGCCAGTCCTTCTCATACCATGTCTATGTGGTGTGGTGTACAGCCACCTTTCTCCTTCAGCCCCAGCAGTGGTAGATTTACTGCTATATCAAAGGTCAGTCCTTCTCATACAATGTCTATGTGGCGTGGGAAGTAAAGAAACTGTCACCTCAATATTTAGAGGTGAGATTTCCACCTAAATCAATCTCATAGATTCAATCACAACCCAGTGAGAATAGTTGAACATTGAAAAAAAATGGAAAGGACCTGTAAATGGTTGATTGGACTTATTAAAAGTCAAATCAACAAACAAAAGTGCAATGTTGTCTGCATGCAAAATATGTCTGTGTGTAGACAAGCATAGTTTATTTCATTTGTTTGTTGGTTTGATTTAATGTAACGTTAATGCCATGTCAAACGTCACATTAATCATATTCCCTGAACCATTGAAGAAAATGACGTTCGAACCAAACTTTCTAAGTTATAATCTGTGCTTCAACACTTTGAGATCATTTTCTAAAAAAATGACATGGATTCTAATGTTCAAGATGTATTGTCCGATATGGCTTTGACATTGTACGGATATTTTTTATGTTCAGCCAGTATGAATTCATACATTTTTTTTTATTTTTTTTTTTTTATTTTTTTTTTTATCGGCTGTGGTTAGAAGTGTATATGCCACGTATCATTAATTTTGAATTCATACATAAACCGTGTTAAACAATCTCATACGGAATCCCATCTCGTGGTTCAAGGTTTACTGTGACCTGCAAAATCTGACTCGCAAATTTAACCCTTTTTTAACGGCTTTTGCGTAGAACTTCTCCCTCGTCTTTGGGATGTTCCGCCGAGACCGTTTAAACCCTGGATGTCTCTGAAGGTCCCGGAAAACCCTGGAAAAAAACTGTTTAATGGCTTTCCATAATGGTGTTATTGCCACGTTTTACTATATACCCATGCCGTATTTACTGTAAATACGTACCTTTTTTACATATAACGTAAAAATACTCTACGGACCACTGGTCCGTACACTAGAATACGGACCACCTTGCCAAACACGTTTATTAACATATCGGTTGTTAAAAATTAAATTAATGATTTTTTTAAAATTTTGGGTATATAGTAAATATAAAACGTCCAACAATGCTTGTACAAGTCACAGAACTCGATGATAATTTACGGTTTGTACGGAACTCGGCATAAATGCTTCGTTCCGTACAAATCGTAAATTACCATCTCGTTCTGTGACTTGTACAGCATGGTCAGGACGTTCTATATAAGTATTAATCTGCCAACTTAACCCAGGTGTCTTTATCTTATCTCATGTGTGTGTAGGTTTGTGTGTCAGATTCGGGTTGATTAGAACTCTGTTTGTATCTTCACCAGCCCATTGTGTGTAAACAGTTGGTCTGCCAACTACCACCTCACGTCAGCCCTGACATGTTGAAGGTCGTCAGACTTTGTTGATTCGGGTCCCACTGCAGCCACCTTTCTCCTTCACCCCCATCAGTGGTAGATTTACTGCTATACCAAAGACCAAGCCTTCTCATACCATGTCTATGTGGTGTGGGAAGCAAAAGAACTCTCACCTCAGTAAATGTGTAGGGGTGAGGTTTCTACCTAAATTCATTACATAGATTCGATCACTACCCTTGTGGTGTAAAAGAACCTTGAGTAAGTCTGGTGAGAACCTGCAATGGTTAACTGGACGTTAAATCAAACCAACAAACAAAAAAATCCTAGCCTAGAACCCTGGCCTATGTGCTCACTCACATACTAGGCCAGGTAACGCCCGTCATTTTTCTGGTGCAACACATCCGCCATTTTTACGCTGGTTTACCTACGAGCGGGCATGGCGAAACTTGTTATTTTTTTAAGAAACATTCTAATAAATTATCTTTTATCTTTTGAAAGGTTGGTATTACTCTATTTTGTATCATCATACAATATAAACAAGTACTATTAAGTTATTTGGGGAACCTCATGAGGGAGAGGTTTTGCTGGTTCTCCTTACCACTGCAAATCAGCAGGGAACCAGCGAATGTTCAAAGTCGCTCACTTGTTGGTCTAGTTGGACGTTACCTTTCCCATATTTCATTGGGGAAGGGAACCAGTCTAGTGGATTCACAGTCCGCAGTGGCGCCACCTGGTATTTTATAAATATTGACAACTCACAGTCACAGGTCAAACTGGTAGATTGGTAGATTGCCCACCACCTCTGTCTCCACGTAGGTGAGGTGTGATCGCTATCTAGTCCGTTCACGCACCGTGCCACCTTCGGGTTACGGTACGTGAAGGTCTAACAGAGTATGACTCTGACTGGCCAGCCACCTTCAGTGAGAGGAATATCGTGGTTGGCTGTTCTATTTATAGTATCAGTTTGACAAGGGGGAATACCAACAGGCGCTTAGTCTGCTTAAAGTCTGTAAGGGTCTAACAGAGCACAGCTCTGATTTGCCAGTTCCTTAGGCACTGATTGGAGAAAAGGATTTCTTGGTTGGCTGTTCTAATTTTAATGCAAACCCAAGCCTGAAAATATCACGATTCTGGCACTATTCTGGGAATCATTATAACTCTCCAAGCTGATTTATTTGGTACATGCCCAGTAAAAGCTACTCTAGGACCTCTGCTTGAAGAGTAGCATACTGGTTACTGGCAAATCAATCAGGGCATCTTAGTACCAGCAGAGGTAGGAATTTCTACCTTAAAATGGCAGTGCAAAACAGTCCCAGTATGAGAGCCTGTGCGCCCTGGCCCTGGCGACAACGGGCTGTACTAGAGTCTAATCGCTATCTAGAGCTCGTGAGGGAGAACCAAATATCTTGAAGCAGAGTACAATTTTGGATATCATGAAATATAAACTAAGAATACTCATTACAAGACATTATTAGCTTATATAATTGATAGCATAGTCTAACTTCCTGAACTCTTCATCAAAGTACCTAAAAAAGAAAATGATGACATGAATCAGGGGCTTCGAGAGTGCTACAATCTCCAACCACAATAGCCTGTACTGCAAGATTAAAACCACTACAAAAGATATGCTGGAAGAATGATTCACTCTTCCAGCGGGGATTCCGATTCTGGTAGTAAGAAGATCAGCTTGGAGAGTACCGGTCAATGTTGCTCAGATTGCATTCCACCAGAGCTTACCTGAGTGTGCTCTGGTGGCCAGAGTAACATCAGCCCTGCCATGTTAAAGGCATATCCTACAATTCACGGTGATTTATGTAAGAAATGTACTGAACAAAATATATATTTTTTTAATTTATTAAAAAAAACAAGGATGGTGGCGAATGTCTATATTATGATGGTGTTATAGTTATGACTGAGTGTTTTTTCTGTTTTCTAGGTGGGAGCAGGGCAGTATACCTAGGAGATACAGCCATAGGTATATAATAATATGATATTCTAGTTATGACTGAGTGTTTTTTTCTGTTTTCCAGGTGGGAGCAGGGCACCAAGGCCCTCACGCTGGATGTTATTCAGAAGATTCTCTGTGAAATGAAGGAGTCGGGCGACTGGGTCAAAGCCTTCCGCCACATTCCATCAAGAAAAGCACAAATACGACCACAATACCTGAAGAACACTTCACAGAAATCCAGACAATCATCTAAGAAGTGACTTGATTTCAAACTATAAAGCGTGGATTCCACATAATAACCGATCTATGCCGAAACCTGGTCAGATGGAGAACTGGCGGGATCGTAACAAATCTGAAAAAATTGTATAAGCGTAGCTGGCAGTGGAAGCGCGCCCACATTTTTTCTGATTGTTTTGGGCACTAATGGGTAGACCATCTTGCCTGATTCTTCGCGTGAAAGGAGGTAGGATATAATACGATATTCTTCTATATGTTCCGAAGAGATTGGAAACTTTCTGATGAATCCTTAGTCGGGTGGAACATGTGCTTTAGTATGGGCATCATTCATTGTATTAGTATCTCAAGTACATGTCTTCGATTACAATACAAAGTGCAGACGTGGAAGCTGAAATTACAATAACTTTGAATCTTTACACAAAGAATGCGATGTCACTTCTATAAACATTAGAAAATCCACACACCCTCCAACCCAACATGTGCTGGGAGAGTGAGGAGGCACAGGCTGCTAGGAATTTTCATGGTAGTTTGGTATCAGGTTGAATTGTGGTCAAATTCAAGGTACCGGTACTGTCGGCCATTGTGGAGTTGTTTTACTTCATCTGAGAGTATTTCAAATAAAAAACAATTCCTCGTCACCTCATCCTGAAAAATTCAATTTTCAGAATGGAGATATTCAGTGAGTGACTTTGGAGACTATCTGGTGGTCCGATTATGGCGGTTTGATGTGTTACGGAAGATAAACAAGATACTTACATGTATATAGGACTACAACGAGAATTGTATAAATACACAATACTCCACGAGTTTGGAAGGGCCGCAGTCGTCATCGAGGCGAGGCCGAGTGATGATTACGGTGCATCTAAACGAGTGGAGTATTGTTTATTTTACGATTCAAGTGCGGTTCTGGATTTATCTCACCTCTTTCACTGTTAGGGATGTTTAGATCGCTTGTCTTGTCTTCTCTCTAAAATCCTGGCCACAGATTGGTCAATCACCTATGACGTCATCTCATATTCACTACGCCACGACCATGGCATAGTATTGTCACTTTACCGGGGCGATCGTTGAGTATTTGTTCTAACGTCATTCTTATGGCTAAACTTGTACTAGGGGCGAGATAAAGCGAAGGTCACTGACATTGGATTTTTTTGCCTCTGAGTCCTGCACTCAGTGCATGCGCCACTCACCCTCGTTATGTAATCAGTCAACCTTCATCTCTGAATGTGGATGTGAGAACCAGGGATCAGAATCGGTACTGACCAAAAAATCGGAAATTACAAACAAACTGTCATACTACAGCTTACACATGTGTGCGCGTGCTAGTTGCCAACAAGTCACAGATACGGTCTCACACCACCGGGGTTCCTATAGAGGAAACCAATAGGGAGCCAAAGTGAACCCACTGAAACCACAGATACCCGTTTACGAAACACCATTTCCGGTGGCCCGCAAGAACGAGGCTTAGTGCTAAACCTATGGGGGTTTGAGGCTAGACTTTCGTTTTTGGTCTCTTTTGTTACTTTCAAAGTGAAGTTTACTACTATCGTCTCTGAATAACTCTGTTTCGAAACTACGATGACAGTTGTTAAGTTTATTAAAAATTTGGATCTAAAAGATTGGAGAATGACACACATAATCTCAAACCTACATAGTCAAAGTACTGAGCGCCTATACCCGGAAATGGTATTTTGTAACCGGTTATCTGTGGTTGCAGCGGGTTCACTTCGGCTCCCTATGAAAGTTAAGGGTTAGAGCTCGTATCTCATCGAGTTTGAATCACATAGTAATTCACAAGGCGAAGCCGCGTGAATTATGAAGTGATTCAAATGAGATGGGATCGAGCTCTGACACTAAACGTGAATGGGTTTTTGAATTTATCTCACCCTTCACATTAGATAATGGGCAAACCTTTGTGACATAATTCCTCATTGGATATTTTTCCTGAATATCTCATGGGCGTTGGATACGAGTTCCTAATGTTAAATCTATTGAGAGAAAATACCAGGAGTGGGATAAAACCCCGATCTGCCTCTGTGTAGATGTTGCTGGATTTGTGCATTTTATTTTATCTTTATCATATTTGTTGGAATATAAAGCAATATATCAAAATTTATGATTATCTTTAAAGTGTAACATCAACCTAAGCTGGAATCATGTAAACCTCTCTATAATCAGGGAATTTCACAGCGTATCTTTTAATGATGCTCAGTAAAACTCTGTAATCAGGGAATTTCACAGTGTATCTTGTAATGATACTCAGTAAAATTTTCTGTAATCAGTGAATTTTACAGCATATCTTGTAATGATGCTCAGTACAAATAATAGGTGTTCTAATTTACCTGAAAGGGAACACAATTAGGTAAATCAGAATCTGTGCTGTAAAGAACAGTTTATCTGTGAAACATTTGTATGATATTAACCAGTTAGGCTGGAAATGTTCTCGTCTCTATTTATAGATACTACCTTCAAGAATTATTCTTGCCAGTAATTATGATGAAAGCAGGTAAACAGTGATCCTAACTGTTATGTTGTAAATACATCTGCCAATAAAATATTATTTTATAAGCATGTTTTCTGAATTATTGATGTCTTGTAAATTTAAATCAGAATTACATCAGGATCATCAAAATAGGAAACTTTTTGTCACTACAGAAAGATAGTATTGAGACTGTTGCCTGCCATAAAAAACATCAAAAGTATCCCTTCAAATGAAAATCTTGAATTGAGCTTCTATCTTTATTCCAATTATAAGAAAAATGTGAAACTTTTTGTCACTACAGAATGACATTACTGAGACTAGCCCGCCATAAAAAACATCAAAAGTATCCCTTTAAATGAAAATCTTAGAAATGTCTCAGCCTTATGAGACCTAGCCCTTACAAAATAGTTTTTACAGTCCTTTCTAGGACACTTTCAATTGGGCTTCTATCTTTATTCTAAGTATCTGAGAAAAATGGGAAACTTCTTGTCACTACAGAATGATAGCACTGAGACTGTTGCCTGCCATAAAAAATATCAAAAGTATCCCTTCAGAAGAAAATCGTAGAGAGCTTCTATCTTTATTCCAAGTATCTGAAAAAAATTGTAAACTTTATCTTAGATCATGAAAATGATGAAAATTAACACCTGATTTTAAAACTTGTTGAACAACCTAAACTTTATACTATATACCTGTGCCAGTATATTACACAAATACCAATCTCTGCTAGGGTATTGGTATTAAATATATACCATCAGAGTATGGTGGTATACCTACTTTAAAAACACATTTTGATTGGCTGAAAAACATAATCGCACTGACCTACTTATAACATACTGACAGTGACTTGCAGCACTCTGCTAATCTATGTGTTCAAAGGATCATGGGATTGAAGAAATATAAAAGTAAAAAATGTGCTTGGAGAGTATTCTGTGCTCAACTTCTGGTAAGATGTCAACAGATATACCAGCACACTTTGAATTCAGCTTGGATGTCATCACATTTCCATATGTAATTCATCAAATACTTATATTTGAAGGAATATAATAAAATAAAAATGTATTACCTCACTGGTACATACTCTTGTACTTGTTTCTTTCAATAGAAATATTCCACTCGCTCTGCGAGCTCATGGAATATTTTCATTGAAAGAAACGTGGTACGCGAGTATGTACCAGTAAGGTAAATACACATTTTATCTTAATACTCTATACACCAGTCATTACATATTCTAATCATCTTTCTAAAATACTTAGCATAAAGATAAAATATGATTACCAATTGTTACAGAAATACCGTACATGTAATAACTGTAATGCATTTTCTATATATTACTGTAGCACCATATAGTGGCAATTCGCGGAACTACGCGGAAAACGATGGCGCCGCCTATGGCGGGTATTTGTATTAGAGTGCGGCAGTGATCGGCCCACGGCAGGGCCCGCTTCCAGTCCATAGAGTTGTATGTCAATATGGGATAATCATTCAGAATTTCAGGTTAAGGGTGAAGTTTTGAGGTTATTCTGAGTATCCATGGTCCTTTTCGAATCTTTTAACACTGTGTTTATCTTTATTACAGGAAAAGTACATCAATTCAATGTATCCTTTAATACTATAAATAGTGAAGCCTTAAACTAAAAGTATTAAAGTTAAACGCAATTATTTGTAAAGTAATCGTAATCTGAGAGAAAGTTTCATTTGACTTTGAGTATAGGTCTAGTTTGTCCCTACAAACCTACGCTTCTCAACCAGAAAAAACATGCTAATCACTGCTATATAGGATAGAGACCTAGAATCTAGATCTAGATCTAGAACTAGATTCTAGATCAACTCTGTATTTATTTGTTTTGTGTTTTTAACATGCCCATTTCGGGGGATCACACAATTACTCTTACAGCACAGGGCCTACGCACGCACTCTAAACGAAGATTTCTCTTTTCATCATTTACTATTCGGCAGTTGCACGAAGTTGCTAAATAATTTAGCAACTGCGTGCAACTGCCACATACGAGTGAAAAATATCATTCACTTTTTCACTAGATCTAGAACCTACATCTACGCCCAGACTACGGTACGATTATCACATAACCTCGAGGCTCCATCTCCAGTATCTTTTTCTCCCAGAGACACTCGCTCATGGAATCTAGGAATAAATGTCTATTACCAAGTTTAAGTCAGCTGAAAGAAATTTGAACATGAAATGAAGTTGTTCTAACTTGATTGTCAGAATTTAAGTTGTAACTTTATGCCACGAGAGTTTTCCGCACTCCCCAAGCATAGATTCTGCGCCTTGCGTCTTGCCTTACTTGTAACATCTGCTGGGAGAGCGAGTTTTCATATCATGTTTGTGACGTCACCGTTAACTGGGTTGGTTGCCATGGCCATGTGTGTGACGTCACTACTAACTGGGTTGGTTGCCATGGCGCTTTTGCCTAGTTTTGTTCCCTAGTAACAGATTTGTGTTCATCCACTTTGCGAAGAGCCTCTTGACACAAGCTAATACTTTGCTCCAGACAACTCTTCTCGAAGTTTTACCAATTTCTACCCATTACTACTCAGTGATAATGGCGAAAGAAGACGTGGCAAATACTGGTGAGATTCCTAATATAAATCTTCTAGCCTAAATTGCCTTATAATTGTATTTTATTATAAATATTTATCCGACAAGTGGCAGGGAGTCATAATGATATTATTACTTAGCCTGACTGAGTGAGAGTGAGACAGCCCCTAAAGTTAAATAAATGCTAAAGTCTCAATACGACAATAGCCAGTATACCCGGCCCTGTCCCCAAGCAATGTCATCCACAGAACATGACACTTATAGCTACTAGGGATACTGACGGAAACTTGTATGGTTAGTTTCCAATTTAGGCTCAGAGTCTGATGTGTATTGAGTCCGATGTGTATCACTATCAGCAAAAGTATTGACCTATAAGACCGGAGGTGTTTGAATCACTTGCAAATACCGCCCAAGTAATACTACGAGAAAATTGAATGAAAATGTAACTACTGACTAGTACTACTGACTAGTACTACTGCAAATATAGTCTTAAGACACAACAGACTGAAAATCTACCGTAATACTTAACGTATTCATATTTTCATCTTACAATTGCTTTACCTTTTAAGTGGGGCATTCCGTACTGTTTATTCTCACTTTCCTAAAATATAGCGGTGTCGGCTTTAGATTGGGCTTGTAATTGTATATCAATTGAGCAGGCTGGCAATGTAGCAGGAATTTTCCCACCGGGGGATCGCTTTTACTAGATTTGTTGTTTATGTTATAGTATTTTTTTCAGAAACTCCCTCGAAAGAAATCGGGCAACCGATTTTCGTAAATCGGGCCCTGATTTCATCGAAAATGTTTTTGATCTTGTTTATTATTTCTTTTGAAAATTTGTTTATCATTAGAGTGTCACTAGTAAAAAATTAATAAATGTGGTGGGGGGGGGGGGGGGTCTTATGGGGTCAATTTTTCGTTGGGTCACATATTTTCTTTGCTATTTCCACCGGGAACCAACTTTTAATCAGCTATTAAATCAAAGAGAGGTTGACTCAATATTGCGTGATAACCAATGTCTCACTAGAGCATTTTGTTACTAGCAGGCTTCTCTCCTTATCAATTAGCTTTTTCATGAGGCGTCTTTTCTGACTGATACGGTACTTGAGAGAGTTTTAAAAAGGTGTTTTCTTAATTTCCATGACAGATCCTAACGCAAAACATGGGGTCATTGGACGTCTCCAAAAGTTTGGAAGTTCAGTGAAAACTTTCTTTACAAAGAAGCGCAACACCAAAGGTAATTATCCACACATTTCAAGCAAATTATATGCCATTTAATAGATCATCCCTATCCTAAGATTGAAATTGCCATGAATGCTTAGTTCTAGACTTCCTAGATTAATTGATATGGTCCTAAATACATAACCTCAGGGTAAACAATCCTAGATGGATATTGTATTGTAGTGAATTTGGTTAAAACCTTTAAAACCCCAAAACTATTATTCCTGTAGTAGAAGAAAAAAATTGACGAAATAATGGATAGACATAAAAGCTATATTGTATCCATTGTGTGACATTAATTCATAATGAAACATGTGAAACGTAATTAACAGTGGGGCCAAACAAAAGCACAAGGAGTAATCTTTTTTGTCCTATTTTTTTTTTTATCACAGGTGTTCAGACGTGCATGTGCAAGAAAGAGGAGCGGGAAATGGTGGCGCTCACTGATAAGTTTGCTGAGCTGCGACAGGAGCGTAGCGCTCAGCTGCAGGAACTGCGGGAGCTTCAAGCCGCCAACAAGGAGCTGTTGAAATCCATCGACGAGGTAGGAATACACACTGTAGATTTACATATAAATCGATGTGTAATTTACAGAGACAATTAAACTTTTCTTTGGACTTCCTATACATGAATAACAAGCATTGGAATTTCTCAATTATCCTAATGATGAATGTGATTAAATATTTGATGCATTTCCTTTAAACAGAGGAATGAGACACTAAATGATGACTCTAATGTATATGTGTATATTTTCAGCTGAAACCACAAGTGGCCTGTATCGATAAAACAGTGAACCATAGGTACAGATATGTTGAGACGTACCTGCCCAAGGCTCGTCAGGAGCTCAGGTCAGTAAACACGCTATTCTATAATCTTAAGATTCAAGACCAACTCAGTTCAGTTCACATGTGATTCTATTATCGTAAGAGGTCAGAACAGCTCATGGGCAGTTAACACATGATAAGAATAGGGCTGCACTGTGAACTTAGCTTTTTGCTCTCTTAAGCTCAGAGCGGTTCATATGCAGATTCAAAGGAAAACGGAAAGAATCAATCTGCATTATCTTTCAATTTTTTTTTTATTATTATTTTTTTTTAATTTTTTTTTTCATCTTTCATTATCTTTCTAAGAACACTATATGTAAACCCATCTTTCTGCTAGTATTTCTATCAGTAGGTTCTCGATATATAATATGGTTTGTTGGAATTTTCTTTAACAGAACCTCTGATCTAATCTCTTTTAGTGAGGAGCGCAAGCTGAACCAAGCGATCAAAGAGAAGCTCGCTGTTCAGTACAACTGTCCCGTTGACCGCGTGGAGGAAGTGATCGAGTCTCCACCCTGCATGTCGACTCAGACCTGCGGCCCATTCGAGGCCCATGCTGAGAAATCCAAGACCTGTGCCGAAAAAGCACTTCAGAATCATGTAAGTTCAGTCTTTTCTGTAAACCAAAATCTACTTTTGATCCTGTTTCATCTATATATAGATTTTGCTTTCCCAGTAGTTTATCAGACCTCCTGCTTCCCATAAATATTTTCAGTATGATGTTACAAGTTATCATGTATTTGATGGCTCGCCAAGCTGATTTCTTCAATCAGACCGTGCTAGATCAGATCTGAATGGCACATGCAGTACAAGTAGACCAAGTTTTCATTTCAGTAAGTATGGGAAAATGGTCCACAAAAGGTACCAGATTAAATTTTTACATTTTCATCCTTTTTTTTCGTAAACCTTGATGAGCCGACCTGCCTGCACATGTCTGATGTTTGTTTCTCACTCTCTTCTTTTCTCACATAGATGGCTATGGTTGAAAACCATCTGATGACATTGGAAGAATTGGTGGCTCAGAAGAAGAAGGACATCAAAGAGTTGCGGGAGAAGCAGAAGAGACAGGAGTTTGTGCGGGCAAACTGCGGCCAGCAGGCTCTGAACGATCTGCGCAACGTGTCCAGGCCCAGAACTCCAGAAAATAAACTGACCGCAGTCTCAGTAGCATAATAATGCATGTCAAAATCAATATCCAGTAAAGTGCAATATGTATATACAAAATGATAAACTGTGATATAATCTTAATCAATTCACGAATAAAGCAACATCATGCAATGAAGAAACTCAAGGATAGCCTAGAAGAAAATATTACAATATTTATTCGATGTATTTAATTCATAATAATTATCATATATATCATGTTTATCAATCATGCAAGTTAAATCTATAGTTGTTATATTGTTCAACATATATTATACAGTGCCTATCTTGTTATTGAATAAATACTATCAAAAGAAATCTACCTCCTTATTATTTGTCACTGTCAGTATCGAAATTTCACATTTATGGAAGTCTTATAGAAACATTGGAAGTTAAACTTCCCAAACAAATGATTGTATGGTAGTGTTGACCTGATCTAAGTAAACTGTAATTATTGTTTTTTTCTAGTTTTTTGTAAGGTTTAGATATGATCAATAAAGTAAACCTCCATTCATCTAGAAGCAAATGACAACTATATCTATTATCACAGATTTGTCAATGTTGGTTAACGTAGTTTTGGAGTATAGCCCTCCTAATAATGCATTACTATTAGGAAACGTCCTTACTGTGGACGAAACGGTTCCTGTTCGAGGTCAGTCGTCGATTTTATACTGCCTGACGCCACCTATGTCCGAATGTCTATCAAATACTGCCCGCTGCTAGGGGTACAGTAATAATGTTGGTGCCCGCTGTAACTGCGACTTTGTATGTCATTAAAATGGCGTTTTTTCAACAATTAAAGGTATATAATAATATATTTATTAATCAACATTATCAAATATCTGGATTTATGGAGTAGTTGTGGCCTTCCTTTAGTTATAAAACATATACAGGGTTTTCTTAGATACAGAAATGAATAAATTTGGTTAAACTAAAACTAAATTAAAACTACGTTTATATTCATATTGGACAATTTACCTTGATAAATGATATATGATATATCATGTTCCTAT
Source organism: Alentia gelatinosa (assembly GCA_950022655.1). Taxonomy (NCBI): domain Eukaryota; kingdom Metazoa; phylum Annelida; class Polychaeta; order Phyllodocida; family Polynoidae; genus Alentia; species Alentia gelatinosa. Next base: position 123,011,093 of record OX465581.1, read on the forward strand.
GAATTTGACAGGATCTCCAAGTATTGTAGAACACAAATTTAATCTAAAAACTATTTTGTAAACTATTCCATATTGTAACTCAACCAAAGTACTATCAATATAAATCACAACTTTAAGTGAAATTTGCTGATGCTTGCTGGTTTTATGACATTTTCCCTAGAAATTCTAATTTAAAGGTGTAGGTCAGCATGCTACTCATAATATTTCACAGAAATGCTACAATCTAAGTACTAGAAATTATAGGTCATCTTGTTTTTGAAAATATCTAATAAAACCACATTTTTCAGTACATTTATATATAAATCAAACAAATGTAAATAGGCCTATATCATCTACTGGGATAGGTCAATTTGTAATAAATGTTATATTTCACTCTTCTGACAGAATAAAATACATTGAAACAGTTTGGACCAATGATTATCAATATCTAAAAATCACCAGGTGGCGCCATCATGAATTGTAGATTATGCCTTTATTTGAAAATATGAGGCACTACTGGTGCATCTACTCTGAATTTTTGCGAATTTACGACCTGTGATATCAGAATGATTTGACGCAGGACTATTTGAGGTGATTTGTTTGTAACTTTATTAGCATACATGCATTCTTGCATACATTCCACTGTACAATGAGCTTCGTGACATGATCCAGGCCAATACAGAGGGTGCCATCATTGATTTCACCCTCACGGTAAGTTTTTATTGCAAAGTGTATAAAGTCCCGGCTCCCCCCTATCAACAATCAGCCGAGGAGATAACACACCAACACAAGCCATGTCTCGTTTAGGGGGGAAGATGGGTGGGCAACGCATTGACTACAGGTCCAAAGATTCAAATTCAAAGTCTCTATATTATATCTCTATGTGAAGCAATCTGTACTACTACAAGGAAATAACAGAGAACTGGTCTGTTTTCAGCGATGGAAGTGACGGGAATACTGATTTCTTTCACATTGACAACCTTTCCAACAGTAACAAATGAGTAAGTACACTGCATGAGGATTAGGTACTGACCGACCCTAATAAATTTACACTTTGATCTTGAAAATCAAACCGCAGGCTGTATCTATCATGTGCAGATGGAAACACTAGTGTGCAATTGAAGACAAGTTTTATTAAGGATGTGACTTTTTTTGGTTCCATGCAACAAGATGAGAGTAACACACGAACTGACTCACAACATTCTTCACTCGATGACACACAACACGCACTCCATGTATTTATAGCGTATTTTAGCTTATTTTTCTTTTTTGTTGCTGATTATTAGACATTAGCACAAGGAAAGAGATGTAGATGCCAAGGCAGGCGTCACAATTCAAAACTCAAAGTGAATGTCCATTGTCTTTCATGTCTTTGGGTGAGTAACAAGTCTTCCCGTCATCCGGGCACACTTCACCAGGGGACAGTCTACGATCATGGTCTTGGCTGAATCGGTTAAGGTCAGAGACCTGAATAAACACTATGTATGTCACATGAAGAGCTGTACAGATAAAGTGAGGAGTAGCAGTAGAGCTTTGTATCATATATCTTGAATTACTGCTCAAAAGAACATCAAATAAGAGTAAAACAATTAAAAGCAAAAGGAACAACACAAATGAAAAAGTTGTATTTTCAACTGCATACCAGGATTGACATGCCTCAGACAGACTTTAACCGATTGAGCCAAATCTTTTGTGCTATCTACTGATGGCTAACACTTTATGTAAAATACAGGAAAAGAGAGCGACAGATTTCTCACTTTGAGAAGTCTAGTACCCATGGGAAGCCACAGTGAACCTACTGAAACAGTACTTCCAGATACATCGAAAAATAAGGGTTCACTGCCTGAGCTAGTAAGGTTTGAGGTTAAAATTTTCTAGTCTCATTTGCCATTTGCTCTGAATAAGTTTGTCAATAATGTATGAAAACTCTTCTTGAGTGTATTGACATATATATTTTATAAATTGGAGAAAGAAGCCCATTTTCTTGGAACAGATATGAAGCCAAAGGCTTGATTACTTATAGCCATGAGTGAGATTTTGAACACGGATATCTGCCATTTCAGTGGGTTCACTTTGACTTCCGTTACAAGACTACACCTGAATATTTACTACACATTTTTGGTTACCATTAAATAATAATCATACATGAATTATCTTCTAAATCATTTCATAAAGCTGTCACCATAGAACTTTCTGATTTAGTCTTACAGTCTACTTTCTCGTCAGCCAGGTAGACACCACTCTCCAAGCAGTACCTCAGTGAGATAAAGTCTCTGCTAGGAGACTGGATACAGACACCAGATGAAGGTTCTGTCAGCCAATCAGACTGTCAATTTATTGTCATGTGACCAGCACAACTCTGTTACAGCATTAGAATGCTGCCATTCACCAGATTAAGACAGAAGGTTGTGATACAGAATGACTGCTATAAGATTTTAACCATCAGCCATCAGTTCTCAGAGCCCAGTTTTACCTGCTACAACTCTTAAGTGGGACTCTCTTAGTGTTCCTGACCCCAATCAGTATCAATATTGGACTGCATGATCATTCCCCAGTCCCCTACACAGTATCATTATGGTACTGCAACTCCTTGAAATAAGAAGTTTTGTGGAGCCTGGCTTTTTTGGTGTTTATTCTAAAGCAGAAATTGGCATTAAATCACACAAAAAGAAACTTGAAACTATCCTTTGCCTCCTTTTATTGTACAAGTGGAGGCCCTGGTTCAACATGTGAACTCTTCAAACTCACACAAGTAGCTGACAGGTCAAAAGATGGCAGATACAGCTCCACCATCTACAAGTCAAAACGGAATGAAAGGCAACACTTTCAGAACAAGTCTTACAGAGAACAAGAAGCAACAGTCAGCAAACACTCTCCAGCAGAGACTGCAGTCAGAGAATCTGTTGGGTTGCCTGTACAGACATAAAGTGGATCTTTTAGGGTGATGAACATACCTTGTTGAGAAGCATGGTGCAGGTTTGTACAATGAGGAAGACTCAAACAAGACAACAACGATAAGGTTTGCCATTCTGTACACCATTCGTCATCCATGCCAGGTCAGCAATAAAGTCTGCTATCTACCGACAAAAACAGGAACTATTCTTACATGGGGACGCAGTAGCAGATGAAGTGTCAGGATCAGCTAACTCTATTTATAGACCAATTATCAACCAGCTCTGCTTGGCTAGGAAAATAGATCATTTCTTATTTATCTGTATACTCCAACGCTTATCATATATAGCCATGCAGCATTTTACCATTATGAGGAGTACGTCAAAACATACATACGAGACTCGTACGAGTGTGGGAGGAGGAGGACTTCCAGGCATCAAATATTAATCGACATTCAAGATTAACAAGGTGCTCGCCTCCCAGATTCACAATTATCTGGGAATTCTGTTTACACTTAGTTTTCCACTTGGTTGATTTCATTCGGAAACAATAGTGAAACTTCAGTTTCAGTCTTTGCTTGGAAGGTAATTATTTACACTATTGACCGAGGATTGCGCTGTGCTCCTTTAAATAGAGAAGACAAATCACAGAAGTCCAATTGCAGTCCTCCAATTGCAGCATGTTCACCATTAGTATAGACATCAGTATATATATATATTATATATGTATACACTCTGTACAACAGGTATAAAGAGGAAAGGGCAGAATAACCTCCCAACTGGGATACGAAGATATATAGCCAGGGTCAAAAGTGCAGCGAGTACATGAATTCGCCAAGGTTATGCACCTCATATTTTGTTCGCAATTGCGTTCAATAACAATCATAAATAGTATCATAAAATTACACCAAATCGCAATGGAAATCATGATTGTTCAGCTCTGACAATAATCGGGTACGACTATGCTACAACCAGGCTCACACAGTGACTAAAATGTCAGCGACAAGTTCAGACAAAGCACGACTACAAACAGATAAAGTCACAGCAGAAAGGCATGGCGCCGCCACCTCGCGGTGCATTGTGGGTAGTCGGCGAACAGTCGTCTTCACCTGGTCTACCAGGCTCTACAGGTACTGAACTGCCATTGTTTGATTCCCTAGAATGACATAGGCTGTTTGTTATCTGGACCTCACAAATCACTATATTGGTCATCAGGAACCAGTAGAACTCTCTTCACTTAAAACGCACCACGCTTTTACATATATGTACAGAAATATGCTTAAAAATACCTTTATTTCATTGAAGGGCAGGACCATGTGTGCTGCAGGGTCCAGTATACACAGATTGAACGACTTATAATTGTCCCCCTTCTCAAAGTTTATTACCTGCAGCATTTTCTACGTGAACAGCAGAGGTTTGATTTTCGAATGAACGAAACTCCCATGAAGGTAAACAGAAACAGGTCGGACCACACAGACACACATGGCCACGCCCTGCATTCTGATGAGGACTTTGTAACGGGTCCTAAGATGGCTTCTGCACACCGAGATGACACGGGAGCAAGGCCATCTCTCCTCTACGCAGACCTACCTCAGATAGACCCAATTATTGCCAAGCTGAACAAGATATGTACTTCAGTAGTCTGCGTCATGCCCTCCGGGGGGCGTTTACATGTACATCATACCTTCCCATAATCCCCCAGAAGCATGCCACACACACATGATCAGGATATCAATCACATGACCAGGATGCCAAAATCACATGACTAGGATGCCAGTCACATTACTAGGATGCCAGTCATGTGACAAGTCACATGACCATAATACCAGTCACATGACCAGGATGTCAGTTACATGACTACGATGTTATTGTCACAAGACCACGATGCTTAAGTCATGTGACCAGAATGCAGAAGTCATGTGACCAGGATGCTGACAACATGCTTTCAATATTGTGAAAACATGTTAATAATATCCTGAAGACACATTTCATTCTCTTCTACAGTGAAAGAAAACCTCTCCAGCCAAACAAACCAGAAGGGTCGAAACACAAAAAAGGCTGAGGGCTTGAGAAGGCGGTCTGCAGAAGACGGTCAAGCAGTAGTGAAGCAATGAGAGCAGGATAGCTTTCTCCTGTGTTTCTAGTAACCTCTGAGTAGGCCTGATGTGCTAAAAATCAAAGTCACATTTACTGATGGCAGCTGAAACGGTGGGGATGGTTGTGCTTTCTTCACCTGATCAGGTAAGGTTTTCCCCATAAGGTTTGCACCATCAGGATTTCCCCATAAGTTTTGCCCCTTAAAGTTTTCCCCATAACGTTTTCCCCAAAAGCTTTGGCCTCCAGGGATTCCCCATGAAGTTTTCCATATGGGGTAATCCCTGTAAAGCTCCTACCATCACCATAACACATAAGATTTCCCAGATCAGGATTTTCCCTGTCAGGATTTCCCAGTCAGGTTTGCACCTTCAGGTATTTCCAAAAAGGGTTTTCCCCATCAGGTTTCCCCATTAGATTTTCAGGTCAGATTTTCCCTGTAACGTTTGTAACATCAGGTGTTCCCATAAGGTTTTCCCGATCAGGTTTCCCTAATAGATTTGCACCATCAGATGTTCCCCATAAGGTTTGCACCATCAGATTTGAGGTCAGGTACCCTGGAATGGTCCTGTGTTGTCCGGAAGGTTTATGACATCACACACCCATCACCACCAAGGCTACATCTAATAATTGATGATCCGCATCTAATAAAGTTACTCCTAAAACCCACCAGAACACAGTTATCGATGATTAGGGACTAAATCTAACCTCCTGAGACCTAAAGTGTCATAGCAATAAGTTATTAAGAACCTTACGGTTATCCTTTCCTTTCCTGATGTGAATACACATCATAGAATTCCGTAAATATAAAATTGACTTTTTCTTTTATCACAATAATGATAACCTTTCATTTTTGGTACACCATCCATTTTTGACTGATTATGTCAAATCAAGGTGTAAATTAATCCCCAAATAAAGATTTTCTCCTGATTTATAAAATAATTATCCTTCATACTCAGAAATACCCAAAACGAGTAGTCACTTGCAGAAACATCATTCTATATTTATTATTTTAATGGAAAATATCAATACATCCTTATTATTCATTGAATTAGGAGAGTTTGTAAAGACTTGAAATTTCCACTTCCTACAGAATGATGGGAAACAGCAGTAAATTAATACTGCTAGGACCATGTGGGCAACATTTTTCAGTTAAGGCTTTTTTTCAGGAAAGTATTCATGCGGTATCAACATGAACATAAAAGCAAAGATATGTAAATAATAATTGAAATAAAAAACTGCATGCCAGCATGGTTTTCTCTTGTACCTTTCACTCTTTCTCTTTCTCAGATCACACTGTGAGAGTTATGCATAGCTGACCAAAGAGCCGTTAACTTATTGATGTGTATGACTGACCTGAAGGCTCATTAACCTATTGACGCGTGTGACTGACCCGAAGGCAAGATAAGTTAATGATGTGAATGGTTGATCAAAAAGCCCAATAACATATTGATGTGTATAGCCAATTGGAAGGCCAGATAACTTATTGATGTGAACAACTGACAGGAAGGCTCATTAACTTGTTGATGTGAACAACTGACCGGAGGACTCATCTGACTGGAAGGCTCTTTAACTTTTTGATGTGATTGCCTGACCAGAACAGCAGGTAACCCATTGATTTATATGACTGAACAAAAGGCCAATGGACTAATTGACTTGTCATGCGACAGAAGGCCAGCTTAAACTGCCACCATACACAGCAGGTGACCACTTTTTGAAAGTTTTTGAAAAGTTTTGACCAGTTTTGAAAAAGAAGGCTTATCACTGACTTAAATGACTGAAGAGAGCCAAGGAGCAGTTGGGACCATCTTTTTAGATAGAAATAAATAAAGTTGTTTCCAGGTATTGTAGAAAACAAATTTAATTTGAAAATTATTTCATATACTATACCATTGCACCATTGTGGGGTCTGATTAGATGTTACCTAGACCAGGAAGTAGCTGAATCCTTATCGGCTTCTGTATGTCTATCAACTGTTATAAGATGTTTGTTCACTATAGTAGAAGCATTCACGAAGCACAACCACAGCGACACAGTGACCTCACACCACTGTGGTCAGAGGAAATAAAGACGAACTATGAAGTCTTGGTATGTTGTTTGATACTTTGAGAAGCAATCCATTGACACCTGATCTCGTTGGAGCAAGACGCTCTGGTCTTAAACATAAACACACTGTTGAATAGCAATAGTTCATGGCAAACTGACACCTGTAAAAAGACCAAGTAAGACGACTTTCACATTTATAAGCTAACACATCCTGTGATGTTAGTCCTATCCAAAGTTTCCGATAATACAAGTCCGGAGTATCCTCTCTGTGTTCTCTCTCAGTGAGAGTTCCTCACATGTCAGTATGTAAGTTACTCACAGAGCAGGAAAGTTCCATGCTATGATCTTCACCAGTAGGCGACTCCACTCCATGTAGAGTGAAGACTCCGGCGCCTAGAATAAGCTCGCTCTCCAGTGAGGAGCGGCTTTTCTAGATCTTAACCTCGTTCTCACTGCTGCTCACAGCAGGTACCACAGAGGTATACCCCTCTGCTGCCACATCAGCAACTCACGTAATCATTCCCTTCCTTATACAGAATGTCTACGCTACAGTTTACCTCCAGCCATTATTGTTTCAGTCCATGGTCAAAACTCTGCCCACACGCTATTACATTATTAGCCACTAAATTATAAGTAAGACACCAACATAATTTCGGACAACAGCATAGTGCATTATATTGTAACTCAACCAAGATACTATAAATATAAATCACAACTTCAAATGACATTTGCTGATACTTGGTGGCTTTGTGATATTTCTCCTACAAATTCTAATTCAAAAAGTGTGAATGAAAAATACTACATATCTAAGTAGGGGCCATCCATAAAGTATGTATGCAGATTTTCCTGGGAAATTGACCCCACCGTACCCCCCCTGTTACGCAGCATACGCTTCTCATGGACCCCCCCTATTGCGTATGTACATTTTTTTTACCCCCCCTTTCAAACACCTGAAGCAGGTGTACTTCACATCTTTTCCTCAGTCTCTGACAGGTTTCCCCCAGCACTGAAATCTAGCAGCAGGATGTACATTTTAGCCTGGCAGATTGGAATGGGTTCATTTGTCTTACCAAAATGAAATTCTGTAATTTGGGAATGGAATATGTTGGGGACAATTGCCCATATCAATCTTAAGTCACTACAAGGAGTACATCAATCCCAATGTCACAACAGTCTCACAGTAGTCTCACAACCATTCTGCTCCTCAGCTATACCACACCTCACCCACACATTCCCTCATATACACTTTTGCCCCTCAACTGGACTGCCCCTTAAACCATACTGCCCTTCACCAAAATTGCTCCTGAATCATATTGCCCCTCGACCATACTGCCCATCAACCATAGTGCCTCTTCACTATACTGCCCCTCTACTATATTGGAGTCATGTTAGATTGTTCTCTAAATTACACATCATACATCAATGATATAATAAAGAAAGTTGCCCACAAGAACTACCTACTCATGTACATAAGGAAATATCTAACTAGACAACAAGCCATCATGGTGTTCAAAACAAAGACTCTACCATATCTTGACTATGCACCCTACCAACACGCTTACAAAGATGTCAAAACAAAGCACTGAGGATATGTAACAATTCACAGAACCGCATACCTACAAGTATCCTTCACAAATCATTTAAGATGAATTACCTAGCAGATCACGAATCACTCAACTGCAAAAACTAGCTTACAAACATAACAGAACAGCAGTAAATTTAGTTGACAAAACTCGCCAAACACGTCTCCATGACGGCCCAGTTCTTAAAGTCAAACAGCATATACGCACAAGTAAGTACAAAGAATCAGTCGTGTTTAACGCTTTCACAGCAGGAGGATGCCTTAAGGCATTACTGCTATACGGCAGGAGGATGCCTTAAGGCATTACCGCTGTACGGCAGGAGGATGCCTTAAGGCATTACCATTGTATGGCAGGAGGATGCATTAAGGCATTACCGCTGTACGGCAGGAGGATGCCTTAAGGCATTACCACTGTACGGCAGGAAGATGCCTTAAGGCATTACCATTGTACGGCAGGAAGATGTCTTAAGGCATCTTTTTGTGGTTTTTGTGGAATTTGCTAAATTCCTGCAGGTTAACAATATCATTAAGGTATTTAAGGGGTTCAATATTATTTTAAAAAATATGGAGAAATAAATTGAATAAATCATCAATTTGTGGAGAAAATGGCGAAAATTACAGCAAAACACGCCTGCCGTTCACACATTCACTGTGTAACGTCTTCCGGCCTCTAGTATAGGCGAACGCCGATGGTGGCGCTGCCTCTGCTTTATCGCCTGTGTGAAGAGTGCGGCGGTTAAAGGGTTAAAGCAGCTAACCTGTGGAACAATCTGAGTCCTATGCTGAGGCTCACTTCAACAGAGGATGACTTTCATACTGCTATATAACAAATACAACGAAGTAAAATCGAACATTATTAAGAAACCTAGAGTGGTATCCATCTGCAACAGGACCCATCCCCCCTTTTTCAATATCATACACCACTAAAAATAACCAACAAATTGTTTTCTTTGTATGATACCTATAAATGGACCGGGGTGTCCAGTATGACTTACCTAGGACCTAGACGTATATCCATGAACACATATTACCCTAACTGGGCACTTTATTTTTCTGTCAAATGTTTGATGACTGACTTATAATTTCTAAGAATCACCGAACCTGTCTGTAAGCTTACTCTGTGAGCAACACGCGATATGTTATCTAATCCGCTGGAGCCACCGGAAGATAGGACACATGTAGGTGTTTACTCCAGGGTAAATAAAAAACAAAATATATTTTTTTTAAATTGTCCCTCCACCATACTACCTGCCCTTCCAGGATACTGCCCCTTTACCATACTGCCCCCTTACTATATTGTCCCTCCACCATACTGCCCCTCTACAATACTGCCCCTCTACTATACTGTCCCTCCACTGTACTGCCCTTTTACCATATTGCTGCTCCACCATACTGCCCCTCAACATAACTTCCCCTCTACCATACTGCCCCTCTACTATATTGTCCACCATACTGCCCTTCCACCATACTGCCCCTCTACCATACTGTCCATCCACCATACTGCCCCTCCATCATACTGTCCCTCTACAATACTGCCCCTCTACTATACTGTCCCTCGACCAAACTACCCTTTGACCATACTGCTCCTTCCCCATACTGCCCCTCAACATAACTTCCCCTTTATTATACTGCCCCTCCACCCTACTGCCCCTCCACCATACTGCCCCTCTACTATATTGTCCCTCCACCAAACTGTCCCTCTACTATAATGTCCCTCTACCATACTGCCTGACATTCCAGGATATTACCCCTTTAGGTACTGCCCCTCCATCATATCATCCACCGTACTGCCCCTCCCCATACTGCCCCTTTACCATACTGCCCCTCTAAAATACTGCACATCCACCATACTGCCCCTATACAATACTCTCCTTCTACCCTACTGTCCCTCCATCATACTGGTCCTCCACCAAACTGCCCCTCTATTATACTGCTCCTCCACCATACTGCCCCTTTACAATACTGTCCCTCCACCATACTGCCCCTCCACCATACTGCCCCTCCACCAAACTGCCCCTCTATTATACTGTCCCTCCACTATACTTCCCCTTTACCATACGGCCCCTCTAAAATACTGTCCCTCCGACAAACTGCCCTTCTATAATACTGTCCCTCTAATATAATGCCCCTCCGCCATACTGCCCATCTCAAATACTATCCCTCCACCGTACTGCCCCTCCTCCTTACTGGCCATATATCATACTGTCCCTCTTCAATACTGTCCCTCTACTATACTGCCCCTCCACCAAACTGCCCGTCTATTATACTGCTCCTCCACCATACTGCCCCTTTACAATACTGTCCCTCTACAATACTGCCCCTCCACCATACTGCCCCTCCACCAAAATGCCCCTCTACAATACTGTCCCTCCACCATACTGCCCCTTTACAATACTGTCCCTCCACCATACTGCCCCTCCACCATACTTCCCCTTTACCATACGGCCCCTCTAAAATACTGTCCCTCCGACATACTGCCCTTCTATAATACTGTCCCTCTAATATAATGCCCCTCCGCCATACTGCCCATCTCAAGTACTATCCCACCACCGTACTGCCCCTCCTCCTTACTGGCCATCCACAATACTGCCCCTATGCCATATTGCCCCTCTACCATACTGCCCCTCTACCATACTGCCCCTCTACCATACTGCCCCTCTACCATACTGTCCATCTACCATACTGTCCCTCCAACATACTGCCCCTCTATCATACTGTCCCTCTACCATACTGCCCCTCTACCATACTGCCCCTCTACCATACTGCCCATCTACCATACTGCCCCTCTACCACACTGCCCCTCTACCATACTGCCCCTCTACCATACTGCCCATCTACCATACTGTCCCTCCAACATACTGCCCCTCTATCATACTGTCCCTCTACCATACTGCCCCCCCATTATACTGCCGCTCCACCATACTGCCCCTCCACCATACTGCCCCTCTATCATACTGTCCCTCTACCATACTGCCCCTCCATTATACTGCCGCTCCACCATATTGCCCCTCTACCATACTGCCGCTCTACCATACTGCCCCTCTACCATACTGCCCCTCTACCATACTGCCCATCTACCACACTGTCCCTTCACCATACTGCCCCTCTATCATACTGTCCCTCTACCATACTGCCCCTCTACCATACTGCCCCTCTACCATACTGCCCCTCTACCATACTGTCCCTCCAACATACTGCCCCTCTATCATACTGTCCCTCTACCATACTGCCCCTCTACCACACTGCCCCTCTACCATACTGCCCCTCTACCATACTGCCCCTCTACCATACTGCCCCTCTACCATACTGCCCCCTCCACAATACTGCCCCTCTATCATACTGTCCCTCTACCATACTGCCCCTCCATTATACTGCCAGCCACCATAATGCCCCTCCACCTTACAGCCCTCTACCATACTGCCCCTCTACCATACTGCCCCTCTACCATACTGCCCCTCCACCATACTGCCTCTCCACCATACTGCCCCTCCACCATACTGCCCCTCCACCCTACTGCCCCTCCATCATACAGCCCCTCCAGAATACTACCCCTCTATCATACTGTCCCTCTACCATACTGCCCCTCCACCATACTGGCCCTCCACCATACTGCCCCTCCACCATACTACCCCTCCACCATAATACCCCTCCACCATAATACCCCTCTACCATAATGCCCCTCCACATACTGCCCCTAAATGACTGCTTCTCAACCGTCCTACCCTCACGGAGATTGCCCCTCACCCATACTGCCCCTCAACCCTACTGCCCCTCACCCATACTTCCCCTCAACCCTACTGCCCCTCACCCATACTTTCCTCAGCAATAATGCTTCTCAGCCATACTGCCTTTACAATTTACTCCTCCTCTACTATACTGCATCTCAATCATACTTCCCTTAATCCATACTGCATTTCTACCATGCTGTCCTTAATTCATACTGGCCTTAGACCATACTGCCTCTCAATCCTACTGCCCTGAACCATACTGCCCCTCATAGGGGCCTACCTACTTTGGTGAGGGACAGAGTATTTTAGGTGCAGTATGGTAGAGGGGCAGTATGGTGAGGGGCAGTATGGAAAGGGGAAGTATGGTTCAAGGGCAGTATGGTTCAAGGGCAGTATGGTCTAAGGGCAGTATGGTAGAGGGGCAGTATTGTTGAGGGAGAGTATTATTAGGGGCATTATGCTGAGGGGCAGTATGGTGGAGGGGCGGTATGGTAGAGGGGTAATATGATTCAGGAGCATTTTTTGTGAGAGGCAGTATGGCTAAGGGACAGTATGATGAGGAGCAGCATGGTCAAGGGTGGTATGGGCGAGAGGAGGTATAGTTAGAAGTATGGTTGAACAACAGAATGTTTGAGGAGCAGCAGGGTTCAGGGGCAGCATAGCTTCAGGACAGGATAGTGAGGGGCAGTATGGTTTATCCAACAACACTCCTGCTATATATCCACACACACACACACACAAGACATTTTCATTGATATTGCTTATGCATGCATATGGAAAATCAAGCCTTCATCCCCCTCTCCCCCTCGTACGCTTTTGTATGCATTAGGTCTAACCCCCACCCCCTTTGCTGCGTACATACTTAATGGATGGCCCCGTACTAAAAATTATTGGTTACGGTCAGAGTAATTTGACGCGGGACTATTTGAGGTGATTTGTTTGTAACTTTATTAGCATACATGCATTCTTGCATACATTCCACTGTACAATGAGCTTTGTGACATGATCCAGGCCAATACAGAGGGTGCCATCATTGATTTCACCCTCACGGTAAGTTTTTATTGCAAAGTGTATAAAGTCCCGGCTCCCCCCTATCAACAATCAGCCAAGGAGATAACACACCAACACAAGCCATGTCTCGTTTAGGGGGGAAGTATGGGTGGGCAACGCATTGACTACAGGTCCAAAGATTCAAATTCAAAGTCTCTATATTATATCTCTATGTGAAGCAATCTGTACTACTACAAGGAAATAACAGAGAACTGGTCTGTTTTCAGCGATGGAAGTGATCGTCTGCACATGCTCTAAGGGTGGTGGGCAGGTCATGTGGGACAGTCTGCAGCTGCGCACTTGTTGTCAGTGATATGGTCCACGGGAATACTGATTTCTTTCACATTGACAACCTTTCCAACAGTAACAAATGAGTAAGTACACTGCATGAGGATTAGGTACTGACCGACCCTAATAAATTTACACTTTGATCTTGGAAATCAAACCGCAGGCTGTATCTATCATGTGCAGATGGAAACACTAGTGTGCAATTGAAGACAAGTTTTATTAAGGATGTGACTTTTTTTGGTTCCATGCAACAAGATGAGAGTAACACACGAACTGACTCACAACATTCTTCACTCGATGACACACAACACGCACTCCATGTATTTATAGCGTATTTTAGCTTATTTTTCTTTTTTGTTACTGATTATTAGACATTAGCACAAGGAAAGAGATGTAGATGCCAAGGCAGGCGTCACAATTCAAAACTCAAAGTGAACGTCCATTGTCTTTCATGTCTTTGGGTGAGTAACAAGTCTTCCCGTCATCCGGGCACACTTCACCAGGGGACAGTCTACAATCATGGTCTTGGCTGAATCGGTTAAGGTCAGAGACCTGAATAAACACTATGTATGTCACATGAAGAGCTGTACAGATAAAGTGAGGAGTAGCAGTACAGCTTTGTATCATATATCTTGAATTACTGCTCAAAAGAACATCAAATAAGAGTAAAACAATTAAAAGAAAAAGGAACAACTCAAATGAAAAAGTTGTATTTTCAACTGCATACCAGGATTGACATGCCTCAGACAGACTTTAACCGATTGAGCCAAATCTTTTGTGCTATCTACTGATGGCTAACACTTTATGTAAAATACAGGAAAAGAGAGCGACAGATTTCTCACTTTGAGAAGTCTAGTACCCATGGGAAGCCACAGTGAACCTACTGAAACAGTACTTCCAGATACATCGAAAAATAAGGGTTCACTGCCTGAGCTACTAAGGTTTGAGGTTAAAATTTTCTAGTCTCATTTGCCATTTGCTCTGAATAAGTTTGTCAATAATTTATGATAACTCTTCTTGAGTGTATTGACATATATATTTTATAAATTGGAGAAAGAAGCCCATCTTCTTGGAACAGATATGAAGCCAAAGGCTTGATTACTTATAGCCATGAGTGAGATTTTGAACACGGATATCTGCCATTTCAGTGGGTTCACTTTGACTTCCGTTACAAGACTACACCTGAATATTTACTACACATTTTTGGTTACCATTAAATAATAATCATACATGAATTATCTTCTAAATCATTTCATAAAGCTGTCACCATAGAACTTTCTGATTTAGTCTTACAGTCTACTTTCTTGTCAGCCAGGTAGACACCACTCTCCAAGCAGTACCTCAGTGAGATAAAGTCTCTGCTAGGAGACTGGATACAGACACCAGATGAAGGTTCTGTCAGCCAATCAGACTGTCAATTTATTGTCATGTGACCAGCACAACTCTGTAACAGCATTAGAATGCTGCCATTCACCAGATTAAGACAGAAGGTTGTGATACAGAATGACTGCTATAAGATTTTAAACATCAGCCATCAGTTCTCAGAGCCCAGTTTTACCTGCTACAACTCTTAAGTGGGACTCTCTTAGTGTTCCTGGCCCCCAATCAGTATCAATATTGGACTGCATGATCATTCCCCAGTCCCCTACACAGTATCATTATGGTACTGCAACTCCTTGAAATAAGAAGTTTTGTGGAGCCTGACTTTTTTGGTGTTTATTCTAAAGCAGAAATTGGCATTAAATCACACAAAAAGAAACTTGAAACTATCCTTTGCCTCCTTTTATTGTACAAGTGGAGGCCCTGGTTCAACATGTGAACTCTTCAAACTCACACAAGTAGCTGACAGGTCAAAAGATGGCAGATACAGCTCCATCATCTACAAGTCAAAACGGAATGAAAGGCAACACTTTCAGAACAAGTCTTACAGAGAACAAGAAGCAACAGTCAGCAAACACTCTCCAGCAGAGACTGCAGTCAGAGAATCTGTTGGGTTGCCTGTACAGACATAAAGTGGATCTTTTAGGGTGATGAACATACCTTGTTGAGAAGCATGGTGCAGGTTTGTACAATGAGGAAGACTCAAACAAGACAACAACGATAAGGTTTGCCATTCTGTACACCATTCGTCATCCATGCCAGGTCAGCAATAAAGTCTGCTATCTACCGACAAAAACAGGAACTATTCTTACATGGGGACGCAGTAGCAGATGAAGTGTCAGGATCAGCTAACTCTATTTATAGACCAATTATCAACCAGCTCTGCTTGGCTAGGAAAATAGATCATTTCTTATTTATCTGTATACTCCAACGCTTATCATATATAGCCATGCAGCATTTTACCATTATGAGGAGTACGTCAAAACATACATACGAGACTCGTACGAGTGTGGAGGAGGAGGAGGAGGACTTCCAGGCATCAAATATTAATCGACATTCAAGATTAACAAGGTGCTCGCCTCCCAGATTCACAATTATCTGGGAATTCTGTTTACACTTAGTTTTCCACTTGGTTGATTTCATTCGGAAACAATAGTGAAACTTCAGTTTCAGTCTTTGCTTGGAAGGTAATTATTTACACTATTGACCGAGGATTGCGCTGTGCTCCTTTAAATAGAGAAGACAAATCACAGAAGTCCAATTGCAGTCCTCCAATTGCAGCATGTTCACCATTAGTATAGACATCAGTATATATATATATTATATATGTATACACTCTGTACAACAGGTATAAAGAGGAAAGGGCAGAATAACCTCCCAACTGGGATACGAAGATATATAGCCAGGGTCAAAAGTGCAGCGAGTACATGAATTCGCCAAGGTTATGCACCTCATATTTTGTTCGCAATTGCGTTCAATAACAATCATAAATAGTATCATAAAATTACACCAAATCACAATGGAAATCATGATTGTTCAGCTCTGACAATAATCGGGTACGACTATGCTACAACCAGGCTCACACAGTGACTAAAATGTCAGCGACAAGTTCAGACAAAGCACGACTACAAACAGATAAAGTCACAGCAGAAAGGCATGGCGCCGCCACGTCGCGGTGCATTGTGGGTAGTCGGCGAACAGTCGTCTTCACCTGGTCTACCAGGCTCTACAGGTACAGAACTGCCATTGTTTGATTCCCTAGAATGACAAGGGCTGCTTGTTATCTGGACCTCACAAATCATTATATTGGTCATCAGGAACCAGTAGAACTCTCTTCACTTAAAACGCACCACGCTTTTACATATATATGTACAGAAATATGCTTAAAAATACCTTTATTTCATTGAAGGGCAGGACCAGGTGTGCTGCAGGGTCCAGTATACACAGATTGAACGACTTATAATTGTCCCCCTTCTCAAAGTTTATTACCTGCAGCATTTTCTACGTGAACAGCAGAGGTTTGATTTTCAAATGAACGAAACTCCCATGAAGGTAAACAGAAACAGGTCGGACCACACAGACACACATGGCCACGCCCTGCATTCTGATGAGGACTTTGTAACGGGTCCTAAGATGGCTTCCACACACCGAGATGACACGGGAGCAAGGCCATCTCTCCTCTACGCAGACCTACCTCAGATAGACCCAATTATTGCCAAGCTGAACAAGATATGTACTTCAGTAGTCTGCGTCATGCCCTCCGGGGGGCGTTTACATGTACATCATACCTTCCCATAATCCCCCAGAAGCATGCCACACACACATGATCAGGATATCAATCACATGACCAGGATGCCAAAATCACATGACTAGGATGCCAGTCACATTACTAGGATGCCAGTCATGTGACAAGTCACATGACCATAATACCAGTCACATGACCAGGATGTCAGTTACATGAATACGATTTTATTGTCACAAGACCACGATGCTTAAGTCATGTGACCAGAATGCAGAAGTCATGTGACCAGGATGCTGACAACATGCTTTCAGTATTGTGAAAACATGTTAATAATATCCTGAAGACACGTTTCATTCTCTTCTACAGTGAAAGAAAACCTCTCCAGCCAAACAAACCAGAAGGGTTGAAACACAGAAAAGGCTGAGGGCTTGAGAAGGCGGTCTGCAGAAGACGGTCAAGCAGTAGTGAAGCAATGAGAGCAGGATAGCTTTCTCCTGTGTTTCTAGTAACCTCTGAGTAGGCCTGATGTGCTAAAAATCAAAGTCACATTTACTGATGGCAGCTGAAACGGTGGGGATGGTTGTGCTTTCTTCACCTGATCAGGTAAGGTTTTCCCCATAAGGTTTGCACCATCAGGATTTCCCCATAAGTTTTCCCCATAACGTTTTCCCCAAAAGCCTTAGCCTCCAGGGATTCCCCATAAATTTGTCCATATGGGGTAATCCCTGTAAAGCTCCTACCATCACCATTACCCATAAGATTTCCCAGATCAGGATTTTCCCTGTCAGGATTTCCCAGTCAGGTTTGCACCTTCAGGTTTTCCCAAAAAGAGTTTTCCCCATCAGGTTTCCCCCATTAGATTTTCTCTGTAAGATTTTCCTGATCAGGTTTCCCCATTAGATTTTCAGGTCAGATTTTCCCTGTAACGTTTGTAACATCAGGTGTTCCCATAAGGTTTTCCCGATCAGGTTTTCCCTAATAGATTTGCACCATCAGATGTTCCCGATAAGGTTTGCACCATCAGATTTGAGGTCAGGTACCCTGGAATGGTCCTGTGTTGTCCGGAAGGTTTATGACATCACACACCCATCACCACCGAGGCTACATCTAATAATTGATGATCCGCATCTAATAAAGTTACTCCTAAAACCCATCAGAACACAGTTATCGATGATTAGGGACTAAATCTAACCTCCTGAGACCTAAAGTGTCGTAGCAATAAGTTATTAAGAACCTTACGGTTATCCTTTCCTTTCCTGATGTGAATACACATCATAGAATTCCGTAAATATAAAATTGACTTTTTCTTTTATCACAATAATGATAACCTTTCATTTTTGGTACACAATCCATTTTTGACTGATTATATCAAATCAAGGTTTAAATTAATCCCCAAATAAAGATTTTCTCCTGATTTATAAAATAATTATCCTTCATACTCAGAAATACCCAAAACGAGTAGTCACTTGCAGAAACATCATTCTATATTTATTATTTTAATGGAAAATATCAATACATCCTTATTATTCATTGAATTAGGAGAGTTTGTAAAGACTTGAAATGTTCCACTTCCTACAGAATGATGGGAAACAGCAGTAAATTAATACTGCTAGGACCATGTGGGCAACATTTTTCAGTTAAGGCTTTTTTTCATGTGCTTAAACAGTAAAAACAAATGTTAACATCTAAACCATTCCTAAAAGCTTTTAAGCGCA
Source organism: Alentia gelatinosa (assembly GCA_950022655.1). Lineage (NCBI taxonomy): Eukaryota > Metazoa > Annelida > Polychaeta > Phyllodocida > Polynoidae > Alentia > Alentia gelatinosa. The sequence continues at coordinate 123,030,088 of OX465581.1, forward strand.
AATCACACCCAATTTGTGGAGGGTACATAAAATCAACAAAATAATACACAAAAGAAATTAGATTAAAATCCACTCAGGAAAACCATACTAATTTGAAACAATTCTAAATTTCCGTCCAATGTCCATACATCTATTACCAAAGTATGAATGAGGGTAAAAAAGCAAGAAGTGTGAAGACCAGGAAAGTATTCATGTGGTATCAACATGAACATAAACGCAAATATATGTAAATAAAAATTGAAATAAAAAAACTGCATGCCAGCATGGTTTTCTCTTGTTCCTCTCACTCTCTCTCTTTCTCTCTCTCAGATGACACTGTGAGAGTTGTTTATGGCCGACCAAAGAGCCGTTAACTTATTGATGTGTATGACTGATCTGAAGGCCAATTAACCTATTAAAATGTATGACTGACCCGAAGGCCAGATAAGCTAATGACGTGTACAGTAGAGAAAAAGGTCAGTTAGTTTATTGACATGTATGACTGGCCACAAGGCCAGACAAGATATTGATGTATATAGCTGACAATAAGGTCGATTATTCTATTGATGTGAATGGCTGATCAAAATGCCAGATAATTCATTGACGTGTATAGCCAACAAGAAGCCAGAATAGTTATTGATGTGAATGACTGACCGAAAGGCCCATTATCATATTGACATGTTTACCCGACTGGAAGGCTCATTAACTTATTGACTTGAATGACTGACCCGAAGGCTTATTGACTTATCAACACGAGTGTCTGACCCGAAGGCCAGATAACCTATTGACGCATATGACTGATCAGAATGCCAATTAACTTATTGACTCGTCGGGCGACATAACGCCAGCGAAAACTGCCACCATACACAGCAGGTGACCGCTCGAGTTTTGAAAGAGTTTGTTTTCCCCTCTAAGGGCAGCGAGGCTTGTCACAGCCTGCACACTGCCAAGGTTTGATTGGTGTTACTATGGTAACAACTGCTAGCATGACCTTGTACTACTATGGGATGGAGGCAGAGTATCCCATCGTGCCCCACAATGTGAGTGGTGGTACCATGTGTCGTAGACATGGCTGCCGCTGTTCTTCACTTGTTCATCGCCAGTTTCCTCATTTGTCTTATCACTGCTGTTGCGTTGTAGGCTTGCTGCAAAGACGAAAAAATACAACATTCAGGAATAATCAGTAAATATATTATTAGGAAACGTCCATACTGTGGACGAAAAAGTTCCCGTTCGAGGCCAGTCGTCGATTTCATACAGCATGACGCTGTTGGTGGAAGGCGGTATGAAATCGATGACTGGCCAAGAACGGGAACCATTTCATCCACAGTAAGGATATTTGCTTATTATTATATACCTCAAATCAATGAAAAAACGCCATTTTCATGACTTGTAAAATGCAGTCACAGCAGGCACAAACATTATTACTGCACCCCTAGCAGGGGCAGTATTTGATAGACATTCGTACTATCGTAAAACTGGATGAGTTTCAATCTTGGCTCCCGTATGCCACGACTGGCGTTTGGCGTAGTGATATCACGAGGCGGAGCCGAGTGGTATCCGGAACCAAACGTGGCATACGGGAGCCAAGATTAAAACGAATCAGGTTTTGATTTTATCCTACCCCTCTCTACAATATTTTAATATCAAAATCATGAATGAAAATCATCAAAATTCTGTATGCCCCTAGTAGCATACAAAAGTCCGTATGCCAGTCAGCGTGGTATACGGAATCTCAATGTTAAGCCTATGGGATTTTATATTAGGGGTAGGATAAACAGGTATATAATATACTAGCGACTTCGTTGCTACAGCATATATGAGCACAGCACCTGGTGGAAGTTAGCCACACTACAAGCTGGTTCCCCTGCCATCTGCATAGTACTGAATGGGCTGTTATTTCCCATGACACAGGTACTAAAATTGTAATGCGCAGGATTTTGTCGACAACTATCGACTTGTTTGCTGCCCCTTTGCCTCCAAGAAAATCGAGATCGAATTACTCCAAGTGTCACGATAGAAGTTGAGGACAATAGGTAGTCCGTTTACAGACCGCGCCGCCTCAGGCTTACGGTCTGTAAGGGTCTAACATAGCGCAGCTCCCATTTGCCTGTTCCCTCTGCCTGATGGGAGAAAGGAATATTGTGATTGGCTGTTCTAATTTTAGAAGAGTAATACATTGGTTACTGGCAAATAACTCAGGTCAGCTTAGTACCAGCGGAGGCAGGAATTCCTGCCCCAAAATGGCACCCCCTAACAGTCTTAGTTTGAGCTTGTGCGCCCTGGCCCTGGCGACAACAGACTGTACTAGAGTCTAGACAATAGGCTGCTCCGCTGTGCCCCCTAGTGAGGGACCGGGGAACCATCGTAAACTCGTATATTTGGCGTGATTTCCATGGCGCAGGGGGCCGTTTAATAATCTAGGATCTTACACGAAGACCATTTTCTGTACATCGTACAAGGGTTATCATTTAATAAAATTAATTCTGTTCGCTAAAACAGTCTTAGCCATCCATAAGGTTGTCCATAAGTGTAGAATAAAGTTGACCCACATCGTTCCTGGGTCTCTATGGCGTACTGAAAAGTTTCTACATTTATCCTACCCCTAATATAAAATCCCATAGGCTTAACATTGGGTTTCCGTATGCCACACCTGACTGGCAGACAGAGTTTTATATGCCACTAGTGGCATACAGCATTGCATTAATTTTTTACATGGTAGGTTTAGATGAAAATATAAGTTACCTTCCATCGTGCCTTGGCGAAAGTCTTCTTCATTTGCGCGCTCACTGTTGCGTGGATGTCTTTTTCCAAAGCAGTATTACCAGAGATCCTGTAGGAACAAGAATTTTATTTTAGACTGTGTAACAGGTATTATTCAATTCTTAGTGTAGAAACAGGAAATACGGTTCTTATTTCAGTCTGTGTAACAGATCGTAACAACCCACCAGGGATGTGACAGAACCTGCCTACATGTATATCTAATCTCATCCCATCCCATTTCCAAATTTCTTATAAAGCTGCAACCGTGATACGTTGGACTTTATTGTTGTCTCTGAATGAGAACATTCAACTTTGTTCCTGTGCTCGTTGAGGTCAACCCTAGTTTGTCTACATGCTTGCTGAGGATGATTATGTACTGACTGAACTGAGGCATATAAAACCTTGATATACTATCGTCAGTCTGACCGTCTAGTGGATGTAGTGCATTGCAGTAAAGGGCAGATTCCACCAAACAACCGCTTTTCCTGAGCAAAAAGACGTTCCAGCCGACTTTTCGACAGACGTCGGCTGAAATGTCTGCCCAAATTGCCTCAAAATGCGTCACTGCTCCACTGAAACTCCCAACAGACGCTCATGTGGTTTACGTAGTAATCAAGTTCCCCAATAAGGCGGCGCTGCGTGCGGCGATACACTACGATGCTCCGAACCTGCGAAAGCCGCGTATCGGGCGGAACAGTGTATTGCCGTGTCGGGAAATGTACGGGAGCGTCGATAGCTCGTCAAATAACCACGGAATTCCATGTTAAATCGAACAATGAAGGTAATTAAAGATAAACATTGATGTTATGAATGTGTATGGCACGCTATGGTGCTAGAATTCTGTCGAAAATACAGAAAGTGTCAGAATTTTCTATGTCCGTTCGCGGCTTCAGGTATCGCCGCGCAGTGTTGGCGGCTTTCCCTCGCCGCAGGTCCCGGCAGAGCCCGCGGGCAGGTGTCGTACTCAGCCAGACGCTCAATTCCAGCAGACAAAAACTTACTAAATCAGTTATTTCGGCCAACGCTATAGTTACATCTTGTGGAGGGTTGTTGGGGGTATCAGCTGGAAATTCTGGTCGGTGGAAGCGCATTTCAGCTGGGAAATGGCCAGACGCCCCAGCAGATGCTCAGGCAACACTGTAATGACCCCCAATATCCTCCAACAGACGTCATAACTTAGAGCAGACGTCTGTTGGAATGTCTGGCGGGAGAGCTGACGCCTGCTGAAATGTCTGCTGTGTGCTTCCACCAACCCGACAGATGATTCAAATAGAGCAGATCTGCCAGCAACTGCCATACGGGCGCTGTACAACGTTTTTGTCTTGTTGGTGGAATACCCCCTTAACACCAGCAATAAAGCTTGTAATGGGATGAAGTCTTGGAGTTATTCATTCAGCTTACTATTCACACCTGATAGTAACAACTCACAAGGTACGTGACGGAGCCTGCTTACATGTATACCTCTTACTATATGTAAAATATGTAACAACTCACACACGGCTTATATGTATATCTCTTACGGATGTGTAAAATATGTAACAACTCACACAGGATGTGAAAGAGGCGGCTTACATGTATACCTCTTATGGTGTGTAAAATACATAACAACTCACTCAGGATGTGAAAGAGCCGGCTTACATGTATACCTCTTATGGTGTGTAAAATACGTAACAACTCACTAGGGATGTGACGGGGCCTGCTTACATGTAGAATTTTTATAGATGTGTAAAATACGTAACAACTCACCAGGGATGTGACGGGGCCTGCTTACATGTATAATTTTTACGGATGTGTAAAATACGTAACAACTCACCAGGGATGTGACAGAGCCTGCTTACATGTATACCTCTTATGGTGTGTAAAATATGTAACAACTCACCAGGGATGTGACAGAGCCTGCTTACATGTATACCTCTTCTTGGTGTCTTTACACATCAAATACCGAATAAAGTCCTTCGCTGAAATAAGAAAACAATTCATCAATAAGTAAGCACAAAGATCTGATTAGGATTACACAAAATAACATTTCTAAATGCAACTGAATGCAACCTGCAATTTAGCTCGCTCTTAAATGAAAGACATGTACAATTTACTGTAACTGATATGATATAAATTATCCCTAATGATAATTTTTAAAAAAAAAGAGGCTCAATTATCAAAATATAGGTTTTCAAAGGTTTTAAAGGTTTCCCTGGCAGGCCTGCCCTCAAAATAAAATGATAAGACTCACAGGTCCCAGTGACTGAGAAGATGGAAAAGGGTTATCTCTTATTTCAAGAAAAGATTATCATATTACAATCTTTTTTTCTTTTTCTTTTGTGTCTTTTTTAAATAGGGGGAACCCGTCCACTTTCTGTCATTATCGATTTTATACGTCAACAAATAAGTTTTTTTGTTTGAAGTTTTTCAACATCCCACTTTCTATTCATCCTAAAGTTTCTTTTAAATATCATCAGAGCATTCACCTCATATTCAGATTCTGTCAGTGTCAGCAAAATTAGGTTTTTCATAAACCCACAAACAATACAAATTATTATGTAACTTATCTAAACAGGGATGCCAGTTGGGGTAATGACAAAAAGGAAATATTTTTCATGTGGAATATACTGCTTCAGAGAGACTGAGAAAATATGGGAAAAAACATAGTTATTGGCCATGGCATGGAGCTGGGATATGTTGAAATGCTTGAACTACTGCTTATTTATCTGAATGAGGCCCAATTAATTTTCTTTGTTTTACACAAGAAATAAGAATCTTATAAACTGAAAATAAAAACAAGGATTTCCTTTGAAAAGAGGAAACCTGCAATCTCAGTATAAAGCAGATGTTGATTTTTCACACATCCTAAATCCAATCATTTTAATGTCTGATGGTTAGATGTCGACCATGTCTACCATTTTCATCTTTTACTTCAGGGACCTGTTTCACTAGTTTCGTGACATGTCTAGATGGTGTGACATATCTAGATGGCGTCTAGATGGTGTGTCTGGTTTCATAAGAACTAGACATTAGACTTCATTTTGTGCGTTCTTGCTTGCACTGTTGGTGCCGCTTTTCATGTCTGTCTAACACTTTTGTCACAAAACTAGTGAAACAGGTCCATGACGTGTAGATTTGTCTAATTCCTATGTTTGGGGTCTGTCTTTTCCTAAGGGCAGCTACTTGTGTTGTCACAAAACCAGACAACCCAATATGTCTGTATGGTGTCACAGACATGTCACAAAACTAGTGAAACAGGTCCCAGATCCTTGAGAAGAATGTAAGTGGTTTTTACTGTACACACCTGAATCTGAAATCTCGTCCCAGTAGGGGGAGTCAAACTCGTACTCGGCTTTGAGTATCTGTCGGAATAGCTCTGAGTCGTTCTCGTCGTAGAAAGGTGGATAACCACATAATCTGAAAATCACAAAAATATGTCATTGTAATACAGGGTGCCAGCTAGATAAAGCAGTTCAGCACTCATAAGATATATCCATGGGATTACTAGGATATCGACTGATGAAACACAAGATATATGATATTACTAGGATATCGACTGATAAATCACAAGACATATGCAATTACTAGGATATTGACTGATGAATCACAGGATATATGACCACCTGCTGCAAAGTCAGCCTTATATACAAGCCGAGTTAAGTAATCCGGGCGCACCCGTAGCACTTGCATGCACAGGCTCACCCGAACCACCACACAGCAAGAACTGGCTTCCCACATCCTCTAACAAAGAGCGAACACACCACCGCTCAACTGACCCGACACTTACACAATTACTAGGATATCGACTGATGAAACACATGATATATGTCATTACTAGGATACCAACTGGTGAATCACAGGATGTATGTGATTACTAGGATATCGACTGGTGAATCACAAGATATATGCTATTATTAGGATATCGACCGATGAATTACAAGATATATGCTATTACTAGGATATCGACTGATGAATCACAAGATATATAAGCTATTACTAGGATATCGACTGATGAAACACAAGATATATGCTATTACTAGGATATCGACTGATGAATTACAAGATATATAAGCTATTACTAGGATATCGACCGATGAATCACAGGATATACGCGATTACTAGGATTTCAACTGATGAAAAACTGGAAGTATACCATTACTAGGATAGCGACTCACAAAGTACTCACAGGATATATGCAATTACTCCGATGGACCAAACATCAACTTCTTTCCCGTAGGGCTTCTGGGCTAATACTTCCGGTGCTGAAATTTCCAAATTCATAACTTGAATGCAGGGAAGTAAGTCATGGTGAGATACAAAAGAATGTAGTAAACACATGACTGGAGAGTGTAGGGTTTTGTGGTAAAACATGTTCAGAGCTATATGATGGGGAAGTCAGCTGTGGTTAGCAAAAAAAAAAAATTAAATTATTAAATTATAAAAAAAAAAAAAAAAAATTATTTGTAATATGAAGTAAGTTTACCACACAAAACCAAACTCGTTCAGTTCAAAATTTAAAAAGTTTATTGATGATAGAACTTTGAGTTACAGTATTGCCAATAAGATGAGTGATGTATGAGTCATAAAATAGCTCAACGTTTCGATATAATTTATACATCTTAGTCAGGAGTAATTTTTTGTGTGTTGAATTTGTTGCCTAAGAGAAACCGAGATAACATAGAGTTACATTGTAGTTATATACAGGGTTCGTACATAGACAGCCCAATAAAATTCCAGGCTTTTTCCAGGCTTTTCCAGGTTCTAATAATTTTGTTCCAGGCACATAATAATGTCAATCAATAAATGAAAAGTCATTGTTTGTTTTCTGAAGGGTTCATATCATATCGGGTCGCTGTTTTTAAAACCATATCTGATTTATCACCAAATTTTGTTAAAATTGTCTTTATCTTCCTTACTACTTTCTTCATCTTCCTTACTTCATAGACTAAAAAAAATTGTTTTATGCAAAACTAAATTTTCCAGGCTCTTCCAGGTTTTTCCAGGTTTTTCCAGGCTCTCTGTGAGAATTCCAGGCTTTTCCAGGCCTGGAAAACCCAAAAGCATAATTCCAGGCTTTTCCAGGTTTTCCAGGCTCTGTACGAACCCTTTATATATAATGCATTGTAGTTATATATTGTATTTTCATGTAGGCCTATTTACATATTGCATTGTAGTTGACAAGGACAACTATAGCTTTATATTGAACTCTTCTTTTACTGTCATTACTATGCTCCAAGCTGTTTGTAACACAGTCTGAGTCAATAAACACAATTCAAACAATTCAGAAAATATGTCAGTGTCGGCCAAGGTATGGCGCTGAAGGAGTGTGGATTATAACAGCTGACATGGTGCCCTGAGATATACAAGTGTGGGACATCAAGTGATTGCTAGTTCCATGTGCCAGGGAATTGTAAGATAGCGCCACTGTAGTCGTGGTACACCGGCCATCTTGGCCTCGATGCCAAACCAAACACCAGGTGGCGGGTGCGGTTACGTCTGTGGATTACAGTAATCTCAACCTCCGCCCCTTCCTTAGTCCGTTCACGCACCGCACCACCTTCGGGTTACGGTACGTGAAGGTCTAACAGAGTATGACTCTGACTGGCCTGCCACCTTCAGTGAGAGGAATTTTGTGGTTGGCTGTTCTATTTATAGTATCAGTTTGACAAGGGGGAATACAGACAGGCGCTTAGTCTGCTTAAGGTCTGTAAGGGTCTGAAAGAGCACAGCTCCGACTTGCCAGTTCCTTCTAAAGGCACTGATTGGAGAAAGGAATTTTTAATTTTAGTGCAAACCCAAGCCCGAGAATACCATTATTCTGGCACTATTCTGAGAATCATTATAACTCTCCAAGCTGATTTTTTTGGTCCATGCCCACTAAAAGCTACTCTAGGACCTCTGCTTGAAGAGTAACATACTGGTTACTGGCAAATCAATCAGGGCAGCTTAGTACCAGCGGAGGTAGGAATTCCCACCTTAAAATGGCAGCGCAAAACAGTCTCAGTTAGAGCCTGTGTGTCCTGGCCCTGGCGACAACAGACTGTACTAGAGTCTACCCTTTCCTCAGATGCCACACACAAACCACGCCAACAGACATTTTTCAACTCGGCCGAAAGTGAAGCTGGCTTCACAGATACGCGGCACTGCTGGACAAACCTCCCCTCTTTTTTTTTGATGGTTTTATTAGAGCGTGCCTGCAGGCGCTAAATACATCATCTAGAGTTTAGAGGGGTCCAGATAGACTTTCAGGGTACTGCATACATACTGTCACTTCACTATCTGTGTGTTATTCACTGTGATAATGAGAACAGTGTCACAGTCTCAACTGACCATGACCAATCATTCAAGACCAAAAATACCTCAAGACCAACTGGTGCTAGATGTGTTTAGATTCTAGATAGGCAGTTGCAGAAATGGCAAGTTGACTGGGTGCAAGTGGGTTACAGAAAACTATCCATAGGCTGAGTTTATTGTTATGCATATATAATTGCACGCTCATTCATCAATGATGAACATACTATTTACTCCTAGTTAGGGTCTGTTACCACCATTCTTCTAGTGCACTGTGGGATTGCCTTGAGCTGGTACCCGACCAAAACTTGTTAGTTTCTACGCAAGTTTCCCGCTAGAGGGTGTGGTGAAATCTGTAATTTCTTTAAAGAAAAATTCTGTCATCTTTTGAAAGGTTGCTATTACTTTATTTTGTATCATCGTTCATTATAAACAATCATAAGTAAGTTATTTGGGGAACCTCGTGAGGGAAAGAGGTTGTGCTGGCCATCCTTGCCACTGCAAATCAGCAGGGAACCGGCGAAAGTTCAAGGTCGCTCACTCGTTGGTCTAGCTGGGCGTTACCTGTCCCATATTTCATTGGGGCAGGGAACCAGTGTATGTGTACTCACCTACATATCCCGGCGTGCCACAGGCCGTGGCCATGGTGCCAGACTCCTCCGTCTTGGACAGACCGAAGTCACTGATCATGATCTTTGAGTCCTCAGCGGGGCAGTAGTATAATAGGTTCTCCGGCTGTAAACAACAACAACACATTTATTATACATCGTATACAAAGACCCCATTGAAAATGTATAAGGACTCGGTAAACCACAACCCATTATATAAAACCTGTCAGATACCATGACTGTGGTATACAGATTCAAATCTGTAGTATACTATCGTAAAACTGGATGAGTTTTAATAATAGGTTCTCCGGCTGTAAACAACAACAACAACACATTTATTATACTTTTCTTTTTTTTTTTTTGTATATGGTAGTGATTATTTATTCCCGATGGAGCCGCCCCGTGATCGATTCCCACTTTTTTTGAATCTGTAACCTTTGCACAACAACCTACATTATTTAGATTATCACATCCTAAAATGTCGTGTCACTAAGCTCAGACATCCTCAGTCTGATCACCTTGTTACCCACAAAGCTTTATATGATACCTGATGAGCCGCTTCCGGCGAAACCTTGCTAAATTACCCCACATACATACAACAGCACACCAAAATACAGTATAATACTGTCAATATAACCCCCAGATCTCTGTAGAGACTCCAGGGCGACAGTTGCTGACACTATGATGTCACGACTGACAGTGCGCTATGGTGACGGTGGTTAGGGGCAGTTCTAAAAACTGCCACACAAGGTAGCATCGCTGGGAGAGAAGGACGTCGCCTCGTCCTGCATTCATTTATTATACATTGTATACAAAGACCCCATTGAAAATGTATAAGGACTCGGTAAACCACAACCCATTATATAAAACCTGTCAGATACCATAACTGTGGTATACAGATTCAAATCTGTAGTATACTATTGTAAAACTGGATGAGATTTAATAATAGGTTTCCCGGCTGTAAACAACAACAACACATTTATTACACACCGAATACGGAGTCTCCATGCTGAGCCTATGGAGCTTACAGATCGCTACTGAGTAGAATACGGACCTCCGTAATCTCCTAGGAGAATACGGCTTTTTCGGCCACCTGACGGGCGTTATATGAACTAATTCATTGAAATCTGTGGTATATGGCCTCAAAACCATGGTATACGGGAACATAGTCCCTTTGTGCTATAGACCAAGGAAATAGTCCATATTGTTATACCCTTTGACATGGCAATTACTAGGTTTAATTTATTTGAAAAAGTGGATAATAAATAAAAAAAACGATGGTTTTGTAGGCAGGCGGCTCTGTAGACCACTCAACTCTAGCGCTCGTGTATTACTACGTGTCAACCTCTCGTAGTTTACGGCCGCCTGTCAACAAAACCATCGATTATTGTCTATGCCTTTCACTGTCCGTCATTTGTCGCTTTTTTGTTTGCTTACCTCTTTTTGTTAAACCCAACCATATGTTTTACATAGAGTATCGGTTCACACACGGGCAACACCTGATTTGCATTAACTAGACTGACCGTCAGATTTATGTGCATATGCAGGCCGAACTTTCAATGTTTATGTATTTCTAATTTCGTGAGACATGGCTAAAAAAAAAAAAATTAAAAAAAAAAAAAAAATGTTTATGTATTTCCTACTCGTTGTGTCAGTTAAATCATCTCATCATCATAAACCATTTGTATTATTGTCGCAATCTATGCACCGTTATTGAAACTGCTGACTAGTTAAAAAGTCACCATTTTGAACTGAACGACATCACGCCGTAATGTAAGACCGTCCTCCGGGATGAATTATGTGCTTAAATAAAAAAAAACAAAAAAAACCATGTTAACTGGTCTGAGAGTCTCACCTTTAGGTCCCTATGCACGACGCCTTTTTCATGCATGAAGTCGACGGCCTCCAATACTTGCCGTATTAGTAAGGATGCGTCCTTCTCCGTGTAGCTACCTTTTTCTACGATACGGTCAAACAACTCGCCTCCAGTAACCCTGAAACACACATACATTATAAACATTAGTACACAGCAACATTATAATCATGATTACACAGATACGTTATAATCATTAGTACACAGCCACATTATAATCACTATAACACAGCTACATTATAATCATTAGTACACAGCTACATTATAATCACTATAACACAGCTGTCAGCCAACCATAGCTCCAGTAACCCTGAAACATAAATAAAATACATTATAATCACTATAACACAGCTACATTATAATCACTATTACACAGCTACGTTATAATCATTAGTACACAGCAACATTATAATCATTATAACACAGCTACATTATAATCACTATTGCACAGCTACATCATAATCATGATTACACGGCTACGTTATAATCATTAGTACACAGCAACATTATAATCATTATAACACAGCTACGTTATAATCACTATATCATAGCTGTCAGCTAGCCATAGCTCCAGTAACCCTGAAACACAAATACATTATAATCATTAGTACACAGATACATTATAATCACTATAATAACACAGCTACATTATAATCACTATTACACAGCTACATTATAATCACTATAACATAGCTGTCAGCTAGAAATAAAATACATTATGATGACTATTACACAGATACATTATAATCACTATAACATAGTTGTCAGCCAACCATAGCTCGAGTAACCCTGAAACACAAATAAAATACATCATGATCACTATTATACAGCTACATTATAATCGCTATTACACAGCTATATTATAATCATTATTCCACAGCTACATTATAATCACTATAACACAGCTACATTATAATCACTATTACATAGCTGTCAGCTAGCCATAGCTCCAATAACCCTACAACACAAACAAAATACATTATAATCACTATTACACAGCTACATTATAATCACTATAACATAGCTGTCAGCCAACCATAGCTCCAGTAACCCTAAAACACAAATACATTATAATCATTATTACACAGCTGTCAGCCAACCATAGCTCCAGTAACCTGAAAAAACAATTAAAATACATTATAATCATTAGTGCATAGTCATTAGCTACCCATAGCTCGAGTAACCCTAAAACACAAATAAAATACATCATAATCATTATTACATAGTCGTCAGCTAGCCATAGCTAGAGTAACCCTAAATAATAACTTAAAGGAAAAAAATTCTCTGAAATTGCAATATAAAATATTGCATCATTTGCAACCAAGCCTTTTTTCTCTATTTTATGCCTACCATGACAGTGCTTTGAGATATGGCAGATATCACAAAAAGGGGCTTTTTGCTAATTTTCTTTGTTGGCAACAATAGTCTTTTTTTCCTTCTACTATGAGTACAAATGTTAAGGTATCAAAATGATTGTAAGAGAAATCTCTACTTGATTAAACTGGGTTTCAATTTTGCTTCCATATGGAATTCTATGGAATCTTTAATCATATCACAGAAGTCAAACATTTTGCCTAACTTTTAACATGAATTCTGAGAAAATACGTCAAAGATGCAAACAGATAAATTATCTCAACAAAGTGAAAATATATATAACAATAAAGCCCATAATCTCTGGTTTAATATTGTACCTTTTGCAAATCATTTTTACAGCCTAAGTTAAAAGATTATTTGTATATCAAGTCAAAAATAACTAGTTTTCTATCCCCAATATGGTTGCGCGGCCTATAGGTCTGAGAAAATATTGATTGACGTGGGAAATAAAATAATCTCCAATGCGTGAGGCTCATATGAGTTCCAATACTGTCAACAATCATATCAGAAAAAAACCCACCGGAAAAAAACCCACCGAGAATTGACTGAGGTCTCTCTGCGGAGACCCAGCTCCGAGTCTCACTCGCGGTAATCACGTGTGCAAACAGTCACGTGATGAGGAGCGAGATCTCGCCGAATCCCGCGGGAATCTCGCGGGAATTGGATGACGGGATTTGTAAGTGGATCTCATCTCAGTCAGGAAAACACCTTTTTTATTGCTTTTTTTCAGTCAGAAAAAAGTTGATAAAGAGATGAAAATATGAGGATTAAGACTTTACTATGTTCGCTTATCCCTTGAACAACATTCGTCTTGATCATTGAAAATACTAGTTTCATTTGATGCAATTTCATCTGTAAATATATAATAGGGCATCCCACCACTTATTTGTAGTTATATGCATAATTCCGCATGGCACTTACCACCCACAACAATTCAATCTCCCGCCACCCACCTCACTCAAATCACCTGCCACCCACCTCATTCCAGTCACCTGCCACCTATTTAACTCCAGTTACCCATCACCCACTTCACTAGTCACCTGCCACCCACCTTACTCCAGTCACCTGCCACCTATTTAACTCCAGTCACCCATCACCCATTTCACTAGTCACCTGCCACCCACCTTACTCCAGTCACCTGCCACCTATTTAACTCCAGTCACCCATCACCCACTTCACTAGTCACCTGCCACCCACCTTACTCCAGTCACCTGCTAACTACCTCACCAGAGTCACCGACCCTACCAACTCCTTGGTGGGGCGTTATCACCGAATTAACCAAGTGGGCCAACTCCTTAGTGGAGTGCTATCACTGAATTAACCAAGTGGGTCAACCCCTTGGTGGAGCGCTATTACTGCATTAACCAAGCGGGTCAACTCCTTGGTGGAGCGCTATCACCGAATTAACCAAGTGGGCCAACTCCTTAGTGGAGTGCTATCACTGAATTAACCAAGTGGGTCAACTCCTTGGTGGAGCGCTATCACTGAATTAACCAAGTGGGCCAACTCCTTAGTGGAGCGCTATCACTGAATTAACAAAGTGGGTCAACCCCTTGGTGGAGCGCTATTACTGCATTAACTAAGCGGGTCAACTCCTTGGTGGAGCGCTATCACCGAATTAACCAAGTGGGCCAACTCCTTAGTGGAGTGCTATCACTGAATTAACCAAGTGGGTCAACTCCTTGGTGGAGCGCTATCACTGAATTAACCAAGTGGGCCAACTCCTTAGTGGAGCGCTATCACTGAATTAACAAAGTGGGTCAACTCCTTAGTGGAGCGCTATCACTGCATTAACCAAGTGGGTCAACTCCTTAGGGGAGCACTATCACTACATTAACCAAGTGGGTCAACTCCTTAGTGGAGCACTATCACTACATTAACCAAGTGGGTCAACTCCTTGGTGGAGCACTATCACTGCATTAACCAAGTGGGAAAACTCCTTGGTGGAGCGCTATCACTGAATTAACCATGTGGGTCAACTCCTTGGTGGAGTGCTATCACTGCATTAACCAAGTGGGTCCACTCCTTGGTGTAGTGCTATCACTGAATTAACCAAGTGGGTCAACTCCCTAGTGGAGTGCTATCACAGCATTAACCAAGTGGGTCAACTCCTTAGTGTAGCGCTATCACAGCATTAACCAAGTGGGTCAACTCCCTAGTGGAGCACTATCACAGCATTAACCAAGTGGGCCAAGTCCTTGGTGGAGCGCTATCACAGCATTAACCAAGTGGGAAAACTCCTTGGTGGAGCGCTATCACTGAATTAACCATGTGGGTCAACTCCTTGGTGGAGTGCTATCACTGCATTAACCAAGTGGGTCCACTCCTTGGTGTAGTGCTATCACTGAATTAACCAAGTGGGTCAACTCCCTAGTGGAGTGCTATGACAGCATTAACCAAGTGGGTCAACTCCTTAGTGGAGCACTATCACTGAATTAACCAAGTTGGCCAACTCCTTAGTGGAGCACTTTCACTGAATTAACCAAGTGGGCCAACTCCTTAGTGGAGCGCTATCACTGAATTAACCAAGTGGGTCAACTCCTTGGTGGAGTGCTATCACTGAATTAACCAAGTGGGTCAACTCCCTAGTGGAGTGCTATCACTACATTAACCAAGTGGGCCAACTCCTTAGTGGAGCACTATCACTGCATTAACCAAGTGGGTCAACTCCTTAGTGGAGCACTATCACTGCATTAACCAAGTGGGTCAACTCCTTAGTGGAGTACTATCACAGCATTAACCAAGTGGGTCAAATCCTTGATGTAGCGCTATCACAGCATTAACCAAGTGGGCCAAATCTCTAGTGGAACGCTATCACAGCATTAACCAAGTGGGCCAAGTCATTGGTGGAGCACTATAACTGCTAACCCCCTCAGCCCTGTGATCGGCAGTCACGTGACCAACAAGAACCACTGCTTCTTGACAACCATCACATCTCCACTGCGGCACAATAGAGACCGGGGCTGCGGGAGGGTGAGAGCGGGTTTTCATTTGCCAGCTGGCTGGTTGTGCATTGTGGTGGCTGAGCCGGGTGGAGCAGTGATGGTGGGGAGAGTGAGGCAGGTTTACAATAGCGAATCACCTGCTGCTACAATGGGACCAGGTCTACCACCTTCTACACTCTCTGTGAGCTATTCAGCACGGAGAGCAACTCTTCACGAAACCAGCTCTTTGTGAAACCCGCTCTCCACGAAACCAACTTTTAATGAAATCTGTTCTCCACGAAACCAACTCTTAATGAAACTCGCTCTCCACGAAACCAACCTGAAATGAAATATGCTCTTTGTAAAACCAACTCTTAATGAAACCCACTCTCCACGAAACCAACTCTTAATGAACCCCGCTCTCCATGAAACCAACTTTTAATGAAACCCGCTCTCCACGAAACCAACTTTTAATGAAACCTGCTCTTCATAAAACCAATTCATGATGAAACCTCGTTGTAAACGTGCTAGGGCCCGAGTTCGGATCGAAATTTTTACGTTTACAGGAACATCGTTTTATTACTTTCCTTAAAACCAACTCTTAATGAAACTTACTCTCCATGAAACCAACTTTTAATGAAATCTGCTCTCCACGAAACCAACTCTTAATGAAACCCGCTCTCCACGAAACCAACTTTTAATGAAACCTGCTCTTCATAAAACCAATTCATGATGAAACCTGCTTTTCTTAAAACCAACTCTTAATGAAACTTACTCTCCATGAAACCAACTTTTAATGAAATCCGCTCTCCACGAAACCAACTCTTAATGAAACCCGCTTTCTATGAAACCAACCTTTAATGAAACCTGCTATTCACAAAACCAGCTCTAAATGAAATTTGCTCTCCACAAAACCAACTCTTAATGAAGCCTGCTCTTGGTTAAACTAACTCTTAATGAAATCTGCTCTCCATGAAACCAAATCTTAATGAAACCTGATCTTCATGAAACCGAATCTTAAGGAAACCTGCTCTTTGCAAAACCAACTTTTAATAAGACATGTTTTCCATGAGAACCAACTCTTAATGAAACCTGCTCTACACGAAAAGAACTTTTAATGAAACTTGCTCTCCGTGAAACCAACTTTTAATGAAACTTGCTCTCCGCGAAACCAAGATTTAATGAAACTTGCTCATCATAAAACCAACTCTTCATGAAATTTGCTCTCCACAAAACCAACTCTTAATGAAACCCGCTCATCGTTAAACTAACTGCTCTCCATGAAACCAAATCTTAATGGAACCTGCTCTTTGTAATCTGTCAATGAAACTCGCTCTTCACGAAACCAACTGTCAAGGAACCCTGCTCTTTGTGAAACCAAATCTTAAAGAAACCTACTCTTCCTAAAGTATTCAACAGGCCCCAGATGAATTAGAAATATTTTATGGTGTGTAATTAAGGAAAATAAACCAAGCGTTTCATCAGTGAATTTGTTACTCCTTCACAGACTTGAAAATATGCCCATCCCGCTTCAGGGCGTCGGGGCAAGTATTTGCCTAGCTGTTAGTTTGTAACGGTTCATCGATTAAACGCCCAATCAGTTTTCCCATTCTATCTGGTATGTTTTCTCCATAGACTTAACATTGGGAACACGTATCCAGCATCCTTGAGATATTTAGGAAAAATGGGGGATTGTGTCACAAAGGTTAGCCTTTTAGTTAATGTGAGGGGTAAGATAAATTAAGAAACTTATTCAAGTTTAGGGTCAGAACTCGGTCCCATCTAGTTTGAATCGCTACATAATTCACGCGGCTTCGCCGTGTGAATTACTACGCAATCAAAACTCGATGCAATACAAGCTCTGATACGGCATGCAGTGATACGTATTTATGGCATCAAAAGACCATGAAGGGCCATCCCTTTGACCTCAGTAACCACGTTTTCTCTTAGTATGGTACAGTGTGCTGTTGTGATGGGAAAATTAGTTACCCTGTGAAAAACTTGTTTTATCGCCCACTCTATATGCGCATGCGTCTGGACACGCTCTTCTGGTCAGATTTCACGGACTATTGGATGTACTAGATTTACACTATAGAAGTTAGTTGGAAATATGTTTTATTTCTCCTATAATAAGCTCTTAAATGTTGTAAAATTACGTTATCACGTTCATTATGACGTTCTTAATTTCGGCAAATTGCACTACAACCTAACAGAGATTACGTTAAATCCTGACAATCTAGGGAATCGCGCGCCGATGAATTTTTCACTCTCCAATCGTGGACTTCAACACTGTGTATGTTCATGCATGCGCACAAGATAATAGTGAGTGATAAAACAAGTTTTTCGCAGGGTAACCGATTTACACACCGTACACAGTATACACGTTTTATCCTACCCCTAATATAAAATCCCATAGGCTTAACATAGGGTTTCCGTATGCCACGCTGACTGGCATACGGAGTTTTATATGCCACTAGTGGCATACAGCATTATTATCACGTAATATTCCAAAATCGAGGAGATGGGGTAGGATAAAATCAAAACCTGATTCGTTTTAATCTTAGCCACCGCATGCCACTCCTGAGGTTTTGGCTCCGGACTTCACTCGGCTTCGCCTCATGAAGTCACTTTGCCAAACTCCAGTCGTGGAATACGGTGGCCAAGATTAAACCTCATCCAGTTTTACGATAGTATACAATAGGCCGCTGGTGTACACCTGTATCTGTAACATGACCATCTCAGACCCACCTCTCTCCACCAACTCCCCACACGCACATCACCCATAACTCACCCCAAAGACGGTATCTACAAAACAGGGAACCTCTGTGAAAAATAAAAGTCACGTGATACCGGGTCGTCTCTGCGCATGCTCTGAGGAGAAATGTCGTCTGTGACTAACCTGAGAGTGAGGGCGGTTTACAGACCAGCATGCACCGCGCACTGTTTGTTTGTTTGTTTGTTTAAAGGCATATGGGACAATTTACAGTGGCGCCACCTGGTGATTTTCATATATTGGCAATTACCAGTCAAATCTGGTTCCTTGTGAATAATTCCAATGACAAATGTGTTAATTTAACATTTTGTCCAGTTTATCCAATCTTTATAAGTAAAATAGGGCAATTTAGGCCTACATTTGATTGATTCACATGGTAAATGTGCTGAAAAATATGGTTTTCTTCAGTTCTTTCAAAAACAAGGACGGTGACCTGTATATTCTAAAATATATATGTTTAGTACTATGCATCTACTATATTCTGTGAAAGTCTGAGGAAAATGGCAAGGACTTTACGGTTAGAATTTCTATATGTTCTATTATAGTATAATCATTATATTGATCTCTAAATCAAAAACTAGCATGGTGACCCCCGAATCTTTAAGTTAGAAATGTGTTCTACAACACCTACAGATCATCATATCAAATTTTCAGGAAAATGACATGGGTTTTAATTTTCAAGGCAAATTGTCAGGCACAGAGAGATTGCTAGTTCTGCAATGATCCGCCAGGAAGTTGTAAGATAGCGGCACTGTTGTCGGGGGGCAAACACTATCATCAGTTGTTATAATCTACAGATAATGTTGAGATATGGATAAAACTTCTTTTTTTTTAATAAAATCCATTGATAATCGGTCACGACACCTGGTGTTTTGGATGGTGTCGAGGAGCATGGTGGCCGCCTCCATAGCACAATAGCTATGTTTCCTAAAAAGCAGTGTGACCATTTGTGGCCGATAGCTAGTATAAACGCAATATTACCTACGAGCATTTATCTCAGCCCTGGGATTTTATCCCCATGGACTTAACATTAGGAACTTGTACCCAATACCCATGGAGTATTGTAAAAAAATATACTCAATCAGAGATGATATCACAAATGTTAGCAAATTAGTCAGTGATAGTGGTGAGATAAAACATGAACTGCACTCCATCCATAGCCACTGAAAATACGTCATTCATTTTGGTCTGCTACATAATCTCACGAGGCAATTACGCTGCAACCAAAAACCCACTCAGGGCATATTTTCAGTGGCTTCAGGGACCTCGATACAGTTCCTTCTTACAACTGCACATTTATATAGAACTGCATCGAGAATCGTATCAAAAGTATTTTACGATCCATTGGTTCTGGATTTATCTCACCCCTTTCTATGACATTAAATATCATCACAATTTCAGAGTGAACAGAATATACTTAGCATATAACATCATCTCAAATTCACTACACCACGGCGTAGTTTTGCCACTTTACGGGGGTGATCGTTGAGTATGTTTTTCTAAAGTTAATCCCATGGCTAAACTTGTACCAGGGGTGAGATATGAGGGTGGTTGTGGCCCACTAGATTCTAGGTCAACTCCCGACTGTGGAACCGTCGCAAAGCGCTATAAATATCATGTAAGGAGGTCAGGGTGAAGGTCGGGGTTTGCTGCGAATGCAGTCATTGGCTGCCGGGTCTACTCTATTCCTTATATGGCAGTGAGTGTAATGGGACAACTCCAAGCAGATAAAGTCCCTCTCACCATCCTACTTAACAGTTTCTACTATATCACGACAGTAACCAGCATCACACCCGTCACGTGGTCAATACGTCATCAGTCATGTGACATATATCGTACACCACTGGTTCCTGGGCCTACCGCTAGCTGGCGTTTTCTCTTCCCCTGTGTATGTGTGTGTGTGAGGGGAATGAGCACCATATCTGCTGACGCGGCAGTTTTTCTATCCCCCCCTCCACCTCCCCCGCACTGTTGCTGGTAACAAGGGGGCTAGTTTTCTATCCGCCAGTGCTGCCGGTGACAAGCGGGAAGTGGGGAGTCAGACGAAACCCGCTGAAACTACTCAAACCCCGCTTCATCTGGAGGAGCGACCACAGTGCCACCTATGTCCAGGGACCTGTTTCAGTAGTATCGTGACATGTCTCGATGGCGTCTGTGACACCATACGGACAGATCACAAGACTGCAATCGATGACACGCGGAAGGAATTAAGCGATGACACTTAAACACGAGTAAGGGATACCTATAATCGTTCCAAATATGAAGAAGATTGGCCGCCCCAATCCGCCGATATTTGCTAGTCTTTTTCCGCTGTTGCTTGTACTGTTGGTGCCGCTGTTGATGTCTGTCTAGCCTAATGTCACGAGACTACTGAAACAGGTCCCTGGTCCTGAATCAATCCAGCGGAGAAAAATTATCGCAGAATCATAAAAATTATATGATATATTATGCTTAATGTTGCCAGGACATTCGTGCACAGTCTGTATGCCATAGAGACCAGGGGACGATATGGGTTTATCTATTATTATTCAATACTTATGGACGACCTTATAGATGGCTAATACTGTCTTAGTGAACATACTTCGATATTATTAAATGATAAGCCTTGTACAAGTAACAACATTCATGGAGGTGAGAGTTCTTTTCCTTCCCACACCACATAGACATGGCATGAGACGGACTGGCCTTTAATATAGCAGTAAATCTACCACTGCTGGAGATGAAGGAGAAAGGTGGCTGTACACCACACTACATAGACATGCTATGAGAAGGACTGGTCTTTGATATAGCAGTAAATCTACCACTGCTGGGAGTGAAGGAGAAAGGTGGCTGTACACCACACCACATAGACATGGTATGAGAAGGACTGGTCTTTAATATAGCAGTAAATTTACCACTGCTGGGAGTGAAGGGGAAAGGTGGCTGTACACCACTCCACATAGACATGTATGAGAAGGACTGGCCTTTGATATAGCTGTAAATCTACCACTGCTGGATATGAAGGAGAAAGGTGGCTGTACACCACTACACATAGCCATGGTATAAGAAGGACTGGTCTTTGATATAGCAGTAAATCTACCACTGCTGGGGATGAAGGAGAAAGGTGGCTGTACACGACACCACATAGACATGGTATGAGAAGGACTGGTCTTTGATATAGCAGTAAATCTACCACTGCTGGGGATGAAGGAGAAAGGTGGCTGTACACGACACCACATAGACATGGTATGAGAAGAACTGGCCTTTGATATAGCAGTAAATCTACCACTGCTGGGGGTGAAGGAGAAAGGTGGTTGTGCACCACACCATATAGACATGGTATGAGAAGGAATTTAAGGCCGCATACCTCAGATTTGAATCCGTATACCACAGTTATGGTATCTGACAGCTTTTATATAATGGGTTGTGGTTTAGTAGGTCCCCATACATTTTCAATGAGGTCTTTGTATACGATGGATAATATGAAGAAACCAAACAAGACTTAGTCGTGTTGTTGTTTATCGCAAGATGGCAAGATCGCGTATTACTGCGCAAGGCGAAGCCGAGAGCAGTAATATGCGATCTTGCGGGAGTGCGATGAACAATAACACGACTAACTCGAGTTTGGTTTAGAATTTATCCTACCCCGCCCATCTAAATTACTTCTAAATTAACACATCATTTGTCAAGTGTATCCCACTAGAGCAATGTTTTTCATTTTTCTGAACTCCAGACCGAATACAGTGACCCAATGTTAAGCCTATGGAATCTTTTATTAGGGGTAGGATAATAAGCATCAAGGTGGCGCTGCTTTCAGGACACAGACTACTGCTATGTGGGTGGTCGGCTGACATTCACACAGTCATCTTAATGAGTGAGAAATCATGGGAAATAATGAAGGATGAGGTCTCTAATAACGACATTATATCGTTCAAATGAGGCTGACAGCAGACGATTTCCAGTTGTGTCGTCTGGTTTCCTTGACAACCGGAAGACCAGCCTTTGCTATGGCAACTTGGGGTCGTGGTGCATTATGGGAGAGAGGCGGGGCTACATCCGGTGCACGTCTACTGCGAAAATTTGCTAAAACTTGTTTTATCGCTCACTCAATATTCGCATGCGTCTGCACACGTTCTTCTGTTCAGATATCACGGACTATTGGCCGAACTATAATTTTAATATGATTTTAATGTAAATGACTGAAAAAAATAGTATTTCACCATGAGAATTACATGTAATGATATGTCGTAATATGCTTAATTTCGGCAAATTTCTCACTTTCCAATCAAGGACTTCATCACTGCGCATGCTCGTGGGCGATAAAACAAGTTTTTCGCAGGGTAACCGTTTTTCATATTACACGGAAAGTATTACAGTGTGGATGTTTCTGATGGTGTTAATTTACACAAGTGACTGCTAACTTTCTACTGTTATGTTTGGAGACAAGGCGTAGCTTCGAGAGTTCTCAACCCCACCGCTTGCGACCATGTTCTAGAGAGAACAGGGAAGCAGGTCGCGGAGGTAACCGCTGCCTTAGCCAGTGTACCCGGCCCTGTCCCAAACAGGGCCGGGTTCCTCTGCCATAGAGCTCTCCACCGGAGTCGTCATTTCATACTGCGCACACTCTTAACATATATGAAAAAAAAATCGAATCGATAAATATATACCCATTTGTCTTTGCCAACCTTAAAAACAGCCGTATCTTATGTTAAAACTGTGTATTTAGACGTAGTTTTCCAGTGAAGCTTCGCTGGTTCTCAGGTCCAGCCATTTTGTTCAGTTTTCCTCGCTGGTTCCCTAACTGCAAAGAGCCTCGCCTATTCTAATAAGACAGCTGTTCACCCCTGAATGGAGATCATGGGTGAATACTTTACCTACCGCTGCCTAATCTGCATACAAAGATTCGGCAGATTTGATTGGTGGAGGCATCACATCACTCATGCGTGACTTTGTTGTTGTTTTTACAGCCATAGCCGTTCAGCATGAGCGCGCCACCCGGAAGGCCCAGTGTTGTGGGGGTGCTATGTGTCATTCCACACAGTTCCGTGGAGTTTAGACAGCGTAAACGCTCCTGCCGGGGTGCTGTGAAGTACAAAACAAGGGGGAAACCCATTGTATGTGAGTGTCACTTGCTGGGAGCTCAGTGTCACTGTCTGTATTTGTTTGTAGCTAACCCTTGTTGTGACAGCGTCAACCCGGGATGCTGCTCCGGTGTCATCACATCAGAGAAAGTGTGAAGCGGGGTTGATTACCCCTCCATTTCTCTCGTGGTTTCGACTCTCATCCAGTCTCATCAGGCAAAGTGCGGTAGGTACTCTTCTGTGGTCTTGTGGACTAAGGAATCTGCCCGCGGCCAAGGCCTTGGGCGGTAATTTTTCTGAGCCTTACCTCGTAACTTTGACTTTCTCTCACTGGAACATAGTTTCCCTCTAATCTTACCTAAAGCCTCGGTAAGTAATTTCAAGCATCCTCACCACGTAATTCGGAACTCTTTCACCCCAAACCAGTTTTCCTCTATTACCCTGATTCATCAAGGTATATAAAACGGTAGAGTTTTGTCGGATCTGCTTGGAGTCTCAGCCCCACATAGAGACAGACCTAACCAGACATATGCAGGGAGAGTGAAGTGCCACGAGAGTGGGAAATTCCCGAAGCTGCTGTACCTTTTTGCCATTTCTCTACACAGAAGGACTTTTCGTTTTTCTAAAACATTTGCGGCCATGCTGTAAACATAACTCAGAACTGTAGTTCTGTGCTAGTGTATTACGAAGTCAACCTCGAGTGATTCCCAGAGTCGCTTGTCCACAACCCATTGTTTGCTTTATCTATCACACACCTGTATACTATGAAGAAACCAAACAGGAGTTAGTCATGTTGTTGTTTATCGCAGGACGGCAAGATCTCGTATTACTGCGCGAGGTGAAGCCGAGAGCAGTAATACACGATCTTGCCAGAGTGCTATGAACAATGACATGACTGACTCGAGTTTGGTTTAGAATTTATTCTACCCCGCCCGTCTAAATTACTTCTACATTAACAAATGACGTCTTTTGTCTAGTGTATCTCACTAGAGCGATATTTTTCATTTTTCTGAACTCCAGACTGAATACAGTGACCCAATGTTAAGCCTATGGAGTTTTTTCTTAGGGGTAGGATAAATCATACTTATGCTCACTGACCTCTGCTCTGTACGGCCTACTGTGCCATACGTTTTTTTATACAGGCCAGCACTGCGTGTCTCAATTTGACTTAGAATGGCAATTAGAGGTAGATTCTCATGAATTTAAAATATTTCAAAGTGTACTATAATGGGAAAACATACCAGGCATTAAATTTGTGAATTAATGGAGTCGAAAATATGCCCCTCCAGCCTAAGGGCATTGTATTTGCCAGTTCGTGGTTTGTAGGGGGCCATCCATAAAATTGATAGGGAGATGGGGAGGTCCAAAATTAGGAAATTTTGTGTATGCTCCTTTTATCTATTCCGGACAAGATAAATTCAAGAAATTCTGGGTACATACTTTATGCCCATTCGGCTTAACAACCGCCATTAGAATAAGGATAGGGGGCTAGGGCCCGAGTAGAAGAATGGCTGTATAGCCGAATTCAGTGATTGTACACACAATACTCCCATCAATAAGAAATTTCTATATACCTATGCCGTATATACTGTAAATACGCACCGTTTCGGCATATGACGTAAAAATACTGTACGAACCGCTGGTCCGTACACTAAAATACAGAAAACCTTGCCATACACGTTTATTAAGAAATTGGTTGTTAAGCCAAATGAAATTGATTTTTTTTTAAATTTCGGGTATATAGCAAATATATAACGTCCAACCATGCTTGTACAAGTCACAGAAATTGAAATTGATTTTTTTTTAAATTTCGGGTATATAGCAAATATATAACGTCCAACCATGCTTGTACAAGTCACAGAACTCGATGCTAATTTACGGTTTGTACGGAACTCGGCATAAACGCCTCGGTCCGTACAAACCGTAAATTACCATCTCGTTCTGTGAATTGTACAGCATGGTTAGGACGTTTTATATAAATATTCTAAAAGAATGGCACCCAGTAATTCTGGATACATACTTTATGGATAGCTCCCAGGAATTCGTAGATTACAACCCCTGTCAATGTTCCCACTGAATTCTTCACATCACACTTTCACGTTATTTCTGGTGTGCTCGGAGAGTGGAGAGACGCTACCGCTCTGTGATCTACACTCTCCATACACAACTCTCCCTCCACCTCCCGCGGCGTTTCCGTGACGTCACAAAACGCATCCCTGTCGTTAGCGCGCGTCTCGGCAGACGGCGCCACTGACGGCACTTCCGGTTCCGGCGCGTTAACCTAGAATCAGCGCACACGGGAACAAGCGGCAAGCTATACTTACACTCTCCACCCACCGCCCCAGGCTGCGAGCGAAGAGTGTCTCCTCGCGTATGAATAACAAGTTCTGTAAGAAAATAGGGCGCCACTCGCACTGCCCACCTGAGACCTAAAACGTCAGGTATATAGGGATATATAATACATATATATATATATGGATAGTTATATCCATATATTGTTATATATACCACGTAAGTCATAACGAGGCTGTGTTTTTTGTGTTTTTTTAGGTACGATTTCTTTATTGATCCTAGCTGCATATACATTGTTCAAATTACATAGACCCTATTGAGGTATCCCGTAATTCAGTCTGTTGACCAAGTTCCGGGTTTCGCTGGTTACCGACGTAGTATAGTGATAGACCCCTTGCTCGTAACCCAGAATTAATGCAGTTTAACGGTTTTCAGACATCCTCAAATTGAAATTCTGATGTCAGAAATGGAAATATCAGCTATTTCTACATGGGAATCCGAAATTATATTCAGTTTCTCCAATTATAAATCAGAAAACTGTGGTTCATTTTGTCGTAGTGTGCCAAGTCTATCGGGAGTGGAACTTTGCTTTACCCGGGGCGATAATCGGGAGTTTAGTAACCTCTGGAGGCTCTATAGATATAATGCATGGGATGATAGCGGAGTCAATAAAGTGGCAATCAGCCTCAGTTGGTAAACAACTGGTTTTCATGGCTATGCCATATTAATGGTCGACCTTGTATGAAATAGAGTATAATTACAAATATAGATTGTTTTGCATCATTCATAATAGCATATTGATCCATGAAGCAGACAAAATAATACAAAATTATACAAAATAATACAAAATTATTACTACAACGTGTGAGAGGAAGTGCTTTAAGACCATCCTTCAATACAAAGTAGTACAAAATCTGTCACCACAAATATGGCGTGTTTGTCTAGTATAGCGTCACGTGACTTGTTTACATCATTTCTAGATTGCCTCAGTCTTATACAGGTGTTGCCGTTCAGCGTCGCCTAACGGCCCACTGTCTAGTTACGCGGCCGCTCGGACAAACACTGCGAGACCGCCGTTATTCATAAAGAGACAAACAGCAATGACACCTAAAGTGTGAACGGTGGGTGTGATTGCAGGAGTGTTGTTTTCTGACAGATTAAATTGCTGGAACAAACTAGGGTATTGGTTCAATGAGTCTAAGTTGTATAAACTCTATAGTCGATCATTATCTTGGTTTTAACTTGGGGAACGATAAGCGTATTATAGCTAGGCCTGCCAATGTATTATCGTGTATCCAATTTGGGAATGACTGTGTTATCTAAGCTATGTCTTAAGTACTATTGAGTTGATGTACATGTATGACACACCAAATTGGAGGTGGAATACCATAGAATTCAGTGCAATCACTTTTATCTCTATCGGAATGATGTACATGGGTATTACAAATGTATCACTTTTGTAAATTCAGTGATCCAATGCTAAAGTATACGTTGCTAGGGGCATGTTTGGCTGCAAGCATTGCATAACCACATTGATAACGTGCGACAAGGGCCTAGTGTCTCCCACATGTCTTGTCTCCCCCCGTGTCTGTCCTATTAGATATCCTTAAGATAAATACCAAAAATAAAGAAGTTCTGTAGCACCCATGTTCATATTGTATTTTGTTGGGTGAAGGCCCTCAGTGTCCATCAAAAATAAGTAGCAATGATTTCTTCATTGTATCACTCTTTATTATTTGAATTGGTATGTGGTAGGTGTTATCAACTGTTCTTCCTTTAACATCTTGTTGGAATATCATCATGATATCTCATTGTAATTGGATTTTCTTGATGTCAATAAATGCTGCTATTTATAAAAAAAATATTTTAAAAATCTATAATAATAATAATAATAATAAAAATAATAATGATAATAATAATAATGATAATAAGGATAATAATAGTAATAATGATGATGATGATGATAATATAATAATAATGATAATAATAACGATAATAATAACGATAATAATGATGATGATAATAATGATGATAATAATGATAATGATAATGATAATAATAGTAGTAGTAGTAGTAGTAGTAGTAGTAGTAGTAGTAGTAGTAGTAGTAGTAGTAGTAATAATAATAATAATAATAATAATAATGAGGTGTAAAGAGGTACTCACAGCTCCATGACGAGGTACACGTGTGATTTGTCTTCGTACACATCGAGAAGCTCCACAATGTTCGGGTGTTTTAGTCTGAAACAAGACAACAAGCCGTCAGTATACAAACTCTCTCTCATCCTCCCCGCCACAAGTCTCAATAAATAATTAGCGCGAGTCTCCCTTCAGCTCTGGTAGAAACACTTAATTACTGGGAGGCCTGGATGGCCCAGCCGCTGGTTCTATACTCTGCGTGGTTGTATGACTACAGCAAGTATTATCTCACCCCTGGTATCTCTTTCCCCTTAGACTTTGATTCAACGTCCAGTTAATCATTATAGGTCCTTACCAGACTTTCTCTAGGTTCTTTTACACCACGAGGGTGGTGATCGAATCTATGTGATGAATTTAGATAGAAATCTCACCCCTACAAAGTTTTATTTCCCACACCACATAGACAGAAGGACTGGTCTTTGATATAGCAGTAAATATACTACTGCTGGTGATGAAGGATAAAGGTGGCTGTACACTACAGCACATAGGCATGGTGTGAGAAGGACTGGGCTTTGATATAGCAGTAAGTCTACTACTGATGGGGATGAAGGAGAAAGGTGGCTGCACACCACACCACATAGACATGGTATAAGAAGGACTGGTCTTCGATGTAGCAGCAATTCTACCACTGCTTGGGATGAAGGAGAAAAGTGGCTGCAGTGGGACTCGAACCCACAACCTTGGGATAACAAGTCCAGCGCCTTTACCACTGAGCTAACTCCCCAACCCAAAAACCGACAGAAACTCCACAGAGTCATGAGAACACAAACTCTTGACTGAAGGGCCACAGAAACTCCACAATGTTCGGGTGTTTTAGTCTGAGACAGGACAACAAGCTATCAGCATACAGACTCTCTGAACTGCTACCAGGGATGTCAGTGGGGGTCAATATTTTTCATGTAGAATTTACTGCTTCAGAGAGAAAGTGGAAATATGGAAAATACATCATTGTTGGGCATGGAATAGGGATGAGGGTGTGTGGGGAGGTTTGAACAACTGTTTTGTAAAAAAAAAAAAAAAAAGTTTTATAAACTGGAAATAAAAAAGGATTTCCCTGGAAAAGTGGAAGACTTCAATCTTTGGCCTATCGAGTTCTCGGTCGCAGCATGTTGCTGAGGGTCCGTGGTCAGGTTAAAACCACTATTTTATTGGTGTGAATAAGACACGACTAATGTCACAGGCCTCATACCACACTTTCCAGAAAATAAAGGCATTCTAAAGGAGATTATTCCCCAAAATAAAGAAAAATATAGAAATCTTAAAGGAATTATTATAAAAATAAAGGAACAGATTGCTTATTGCTGTCCACCCCAGCAGGCCTGATGCTAAAAACAATATGCCAATGACCTGTCAGAAAACAATATAACGCCACCAACGTTTTAACTGACATATATAAACCAGGAGCAAATGGTACGTTTGTCATTGATGAATGAGCATGGAAATATGAATGAACAGCAATTAAAAGGTTTGAGTCTATTCGGTCTATGGGTCATTTTCTCTAGCCCACTTGGAACCAGTCAACTTGCCATTTCTGCAACAGCCTTCTAGGACTCAAATGTATCAAGCACCAGGGGGTCGATAAGGTATTCCGGTCTCTAGTGATTGGTCATGGTCAGCTGGGCACACCTCTACGACACTGACACACTGGCCCTCTACACCTTTCCCAGTGTCACAGTGTTATCACGCAGGATTAGTTTTTTTGAAAGAAGAGACAGTCAGAGTGGTAAATCACAAAAAACAGACACAGTAAGTTTTTGTAGATGGTGTTATTATTAAAACCAAGGTGTACAGTGGGTGTTGCATACAGGGTATCAAAAACATTTCCGACGTTTCGCTTGGTGTTCAACCAGCTTCTTCAGGTTTTTTGAAAGAAGCTCAAGAACCAAGCACAAAGATAAGCACTCAAAGCTTCTGTTTGTGAATCACCCATTGCGAAGTCCCCAAAGTACTACCCATTGTGTTTTTTTAAATTTGAAATAATAACCATTGATAACGGATTTCAAAAGCTTTTCTTTACTGTCCTCAAGCCTTTGATTATAAGAATACAAAGTGCGACTGATGTCTGTGGGGAGGTTCAAACCACTGTTTTAATGGTGTGAATGATGCTGATTAATATCATCTTCGTTTTAAAAAAGGACCAATAACTCAACTTATTATATACCCATGCAGTATATTTGATAATTACGTACTGCTGCTCCCTACTCAGTAGAAATTTAGACTTGCTCAAGTCTTTGATTATGAACATTCATTAAATGATTAATCACAATCAGAATAAAGTTTATTTTAGTATATATCCTTCTCTGACTAGCCCATGAATCAAAGACTTGTCCACTATGAACAGAATCTCCTGTTTATGGCCCCAAGCCGCTCCCTGTACCCCATTACTTCCTCCTACCCCTCCCCCTCCCCTCCTCCAGTTCCCTGGTCGCCTGTGTTGTCATAGCAATAAGTTTAGCCTACTCCTGACTGTGACCCGATTAAGATCAAAG
The DNA here is from genome assembly GCA_950022655.1 of Alentia gelatinosa. Taxonomy (NCBI): domain Eukaryota; kingdom Metazoa; phylum Annelida; class Polychaeta; order Phyllodocida; family Polynoidae; genus Alentia; species Alentia gelatinosa. Next base: position 123,060,691 of record OX465581.1, read on the forward strand.
TGAGAGGGTATCAATCTCCAATCAGATATCTGACCAGTAGCCAGGATATCTGTATGGAGAGTGTTGGAAATACTGGCGCTATACAGCGCAAAAAAACCAATACCATTACCGATTGTACCAGTCCCTGTATCCCAGCGAGGAAAGTAGACATAGGATGCAGGGACTGGAACCAGTCTAGTATAAGTCGTGTACTGAACCCTGTGCAGTATACAGTTATACTGAGCACATGAAACATCAGCAGTGTGTGGGCTTTCACAGAGACATGTCTTCTATGACAATATATGTTAAGATTTCTATTAATTTTGGGTATATAATAAATATATAACGACCCACCATGCTTGTACATGCTACAAAACTCATGGGAATTGATCTTATTTACGGAACGAGGCCCCAGGAAGAGTTGCGTAAAAAATAACAATTCCTCACCATGCTTTTACATGCTACAAAACTCGATGAGAATAGATGTTATTTACGGAACTCGGCCTGGGGTCTCGTTCAGTAAAAAACAACAATTCCCCAACTCGTTTTGTAGAATGTACAGCATGCTCAGGTCGTTCTATATAAATACTGAAAATGAAAAATTTGGATTTTTACAGAAGAATAGAAATCTGCCGCCTCTGTATACTGAGCACAGACGCTGGATGATCGTCTAGACGCGCTGCGATCTGGTACCCATAGTGACGTAAAGAGAGCACCAGGAACCAGCTCAGAGATGGACGGGCAGTGTTCCGCTTCCGCTCCATTTACCAGCAGACATTACACATCGATGACCACTGCTGTGACCTCCGCCGTAGTGAGTGGATGTGCCCGGAGTGATCGACTAGTTTCACCTACCATCTACGGAGTGATCGCCACTCTCCCCCCAGATCTTTCGCGGCGCTAGCACTGGCTTAGTCTCTGCCCCAACCCAAAGCCTGTTGCCTGGGTATCTACTAAGGACAGGGGAGACCAGCGAACATTTCAGATTCAAAACAAGGCAACTGTCAACAGTTATACAAGTCAAACAACTCACATATCATGAGTATGGAAATATGGGAATTGTTAGTGGATTAGACTGCCCCCACAAGTGAGCACATGCATTATGTTTATAAACAAAACCCTGCCAAACATGAGGTGCTTTCCACTGTAGAAAGTAATCCCTAAGACTGTGTCTGGTATGAAATGAATGATTTTATAACAGAAATGAGAGTATTCTATTTACCATATAAATATGTTCATCTCTATTTACAAGTAGAACACAAAATACCCGCAAAAGCCCTCAGAATTTGGGATATTTAAAAAACTGGCGTAGGGGCCAGATTTAGGCCAAAACAGGCAGGTTGGGGCAGAGATACAAGCGACTGCAAGAAGTAGAGCGCAGGATCTCTGCTGGGAGAGTGAGTGATCGCTTGGTTTCACACACCATCTATGGAGTGATCGACTGGTTTCACACACCGTCTATGGAGTGATCGACTGGTTTCACACACCGTCTATGAAGTGATCGACTGGTTTCACACACCGTCTATGGAGTGATCGACTGGTTTCACACACCGTCTATGGAGTGATCGACTGGTTTCACACACCATCTTTGGAGTGATCGACTGGTTTCACACACCGTCTATGGAGTGATCGACTAGTTTCACACACCATCTACGGAGTCATCGACTAGTTTCACACACCATCTATGGAGTGATCGACTGGTTTCACACACTGTCTATGGAGTGATCGACGGGTTTTACCTACCATCTACGGAGTGATCGACTGGTTTCACAAACCATCTACGGAGTGATCGACTGGTTGCACCTACCATCTACAGACTTATTGCACTTAAATTATGATGCATCCATGCTTTGTTGGGCAGGATATAAGTTTTTCAGACAGGATAGACAACACTCTAACTGGGGTGGGATAGGTTGTTATGTCAAAGATAGTTTCTCCCTGTATACCACTTTGTCAGCTGAATTAAGTATAATTTGTGAGGACTATGAGATTTTAGTTTTATTCGTGGACAAGCCTCATAATAAACGGATGTGTGTGATTACCTGCTATAAGCCTCCACCGAAATCAGCAAAGAGATTTTATGAAAGATTGACTGAAATAGTAACCTCTAAACAAATGGAGAGGCGGGAAGTCTGGGCCCTGTTTTTCAGTCAAGACAACCTATATGTAAGACATCTTACAGCTGTCAGTGTACTATAGAGAAGACATCTTTGGGGATCGGCCAATAATTGTCCCTCAACGACACTTAGGCTGCAGCCAGATGTGTTATAGTCAGGACAATCTTAGGGCCACATGATTAAAAATGTCTTACAAAGTGTCTTAAACCTAAGACATCTATGGACATGTCCTACCGAATGCGCAACGTCACTTCCCGTAGGAATTAAGCAATGAAACTTTAACACGAGTAGGGGATATATATAACCTATACTCGTAACAAACATGAAGAAGATCGGCCGCATCGTTTCGCCGTTATTCGCGTTTGAATTTCGTCATAGCAATCGTCTTCTCTGGTGGCCAGTGTACTTTCCCCCACGCCTCCACTAATTTATGTGGCGACCTCGACATTCACTGCACACCGGGAGATAGGAGGGTACACTGGCCACTAGAGCAGACGATTGCTATGATGAAATTCAAACGCGAATAACAGCTGATCGGAGTGGCCGATCTTCTTCATATTTGGTACGATTATAGGTTATAAATATCTTACTCGTCTCAAAGTTTCATCGCTTAATTCGTAAGGGAAGCACGGGAAATCCCCTATATACGCACAGTAAGGTTTGACAGAACCTAAGACAATTCTATACTTGAGATACTTTTAGCGGCGATCTCACGTGGCGCACTACGATACTGTCTATTGTACACCCGCCATTTTGTGTCTTCCAAACTGTCTTCCATTTGCAGAGATGTCTTAGGGTATCGTTGGTCGATTATGTCGTAACTGAAAAACAGGGCCCTGGATCATAGGTAATACTAATGTGAATCTGAAAAAAGCTGGGACGAGTGAGTATAAAATGGCGTTTGTGCGGAACAACGGTATGAAAGAGGTCATAGATGACATAACTCATCCATGTACCACAGGAGGCACTACTATAGAGATCACGTCTATACTAATTCAGAACATGTGGCAAAGGTCAAAGTGCTTAATGACTATCTTAGCAATCATTTTGCAACTCTGGTGGTTCAGAAACATGCTGAACGGATACATGTACCGAGTGAATACTCAGGCAGAAAGTACAAAAAGTAAACAAAGGAAGACCTACAAACCTATATAGATACATACCCTTGGGAGAACCTAAAGAAAAAACAAAAGAAATTAATGAACTTAAAGGTGCTTATCTAAAAGTATTAAGGAACTACCTGGACACAAAGGGTTCTGTAGTTAAAGGCATATCAGACAATTTGGCTTGAAAATTAAAACCCATGTCAATTTCCTGAAAACCGAATACGATGATCTCCAAGTGTTGTGGAACACATATCCAATTTAAAAATCGGGGGTCACCGTGCTAGTTTTTGATTTATAAATCAATATGATGATAACTTTATATAAGAATATATAGAAATTCTAAAAAAGTATTTTTTGACATAGTAAAACCAATGTCATTTTCTTCACATTTTCACAGAATATAGTACATAAATAATACTACTTATTTATGTATTAAATATCATAGGTCACCGTCCTTGCTTTTGAAAGAATTGAAGAAAACCATATTTTTCAGTAGATTTCCTATGTAAAACATGCAAATGGCCTATTTTACCTATTGAGATTGGATATACTAGACAAAATGTTAAATTTACTAATGTAGAATTAGAATAAATCCCAAGAAACCAGTTTTGACTAATAATTGACATTATTTAAAAATCACCATGTGGCGCCACTGTGAATTGTAGGATATGCCTTTAAAATGAGATTCAGTGACACCAGGCCAAATTGGATGAGCAAAAATCTTCTAAATCTCATAAATCACCGATAAAAAAACCTAGTAAAAACATACAAGAAGACAGGTAGTAACATAGTTCTGATGGAGCTAGGGCGATGTTTCTGGGAAATCAGGCACAAAATAAGTGGCAGAAAAGAGTGACCAATGTAAAATGAAGCTCACTGAAGCGAAAGGCTCAGCGAAGAGATTATGGAGTATGATAAATAACCTTCAAGCTTCAAAAATTACCACAAAAACAAAAAAAATTACAAAAAAAATTTACAATAATGTTTACCCTAAGATGGGTATGTAGTTAGATCTAGTCTTGTATTTCTGCTAATGCTGTCATCACATCACCCCATTATCATCCCCATTTTCATTATAAATCAAATCATCCTACCAAATGTAAGTTGACATTCTAGTACATCTGATGTTGTCACTATCTACTTAGTTAGACTGACAAACGAGTGTAAGACGCCAACTGCAGGGCCAGAATGGAAGAACGGCATTGTTGCCGAATTTCGGTGATTGTTGTAAAACGCAATTGTCCCTTAATAAAGTTAATAAAAAAATATTTTTTTTTAAAAAGACAAAATAGGGGACTTCGCATCTGCACTCGTTCGCACGTCGGCGATCTTACCACTAAAAACCTTCATGAAATCTGTGATATACAAATTCTTGATGATAGGCGACAATTCCTGAATACGTTGTATATGCGGAAATATGCTGCAAAGATTGAGTTGGAGGAAAGCCCTAGAACACGAGAACAGGCGAAACGAATCGTAAAATTGCGTAGGTCACGTACTTCTTCCTTTATGAGAAGCCCTCTATACAGAGGAAAAGACTGTTAATTAGTCTCCCTAAAACTGTGCAGGATGGATCGTTATACAGCTATAAAAAGTTCATCAAAGGCCACTCAAAAAAACAAACTTGTTTCTCATCACCAAGCCATGAAAAATATGATGAGGGTGCTTTTTTTTTGAGGGGGGGGAGTGGGGTTAAAAAATTGCTTAAAAGTGTCATAAAATGGGCTTTAGACATACAGTAAAACCCTGCATAAGCGGTCACCCTCCGTTCTGGGTCAAAATGTCCGCTTATGCAGGGTGTCTGCATAGCGGGGTTTTCAGATGTATACTGCTTATACATTGAAAGCATCCCTGGCACGAGGAACTTTAATTTGATACTAAATACACATACTTTTCATAATGTCTATCAAGGTTCATCTTATTTTAACCAAAAAAAATTAAAATCTCCTAAAATCTTTTTTGCAGATGCGCTCGGTGATGAGAAACAAGTTAGTTTTTTTTGAGTGGCCAAACTTAAAATAACTTGAGGTATAGAATCAGGTATTATTTCTCAAGACGTGTGTCTAGGTAGTTTATATAGTGTAATTCCTGTATTATTATAAAGAGGAGGTATGTTTCCGCCTACTGCTGATTCAAGTTCGTTGTATAGCTAGAATACCTGCCATGGCAGAGGCTATTTTTGTACTACCTTCTTTGTGCAGAATAAAAAATTTAAAAATTTAAAAAAAAACCCTGCTGAAGCTGAGAGATATCATCAAGATGTATTGCTAATGCAAGCAGTTGGTAATTGATATTGATTATGTTGTAACTGAAAAACTCACTGTGGTGAGAGTTGCAATAAACGAAATAAAAAAAAAAAAATCGACTGGTTTCACACACTATCTATGGAGTGATCGACTGGTTTCACACACCCTCTATGAAGTGATCGATTGGTTTCACACACCATCTTTGGAGTGATCGACTGGTTTCACACACCATGTACGGAGTAATCGACTGGTTTCACACACCATGTACGGAGTAATCGACTGGTTTCACACACCATCTGCGGAGTTATCAACTGGTTTCACACACCATCTTCGGAATGATCGACTGGTTTCACACACCATGTACGGAGTAATCGACTGGTTTCACACACCATCTACGGAGTGATCGACTGGTTTTACACACCATCTATGGAGTGATCGACTGGTTTCACACAAAATCTACGGAGTCATCTACTGGTTTCACATGCCATGTATGGAGTGATCGACTGGTTTCACACACCCTCTACAGAGTAATCGACTGGTTTCACCTACCATCTATGGAGCGATCGATTGGTTTCACACACTATCTACGGAGTCATCGACTTGTTTCACACACCATCTAAGGAGTCATCGACTGGTTTCACACACCATGAACGAAGGGAGGCTCAGAGCGGAACCGGAAACACCCGTCAGCAGTCACGTGAATACCATCTTCTCAATACCCGGATTCCGGAATGTCCGCCACCACACTCACACCGTGAATTCTACCCCATTATGGGACGGTATGACATTCACAGAGGTCACCTTGAATTCTACCCCATTATGGGACAGTATCACGTTCATAAAGGTCACCTTGAATTCTACCCCATTATGGGACAGTATGACATTCACAGAGGTCACCTTGAATTCTACCCCATTATGGGACAGTATGACGTTCACAGAGGTCACCTTGAACTCTACCCCATTAATGGACAAAACAGGTGTCACAGAGGTCACCTTGAATTCTACCCCATTATGGAACAGTATGACGTTCATAGAGGTCACCTTGAATTCTACCCCATAAAGGACAATACAGGAGTCACAGAGGTCACATTGAATTCTACCCCATTATGGGACAGTCCGATAATGGTAATTAACCGTAATTAACTGCTGTGGTTAGTACTTTTCTCAGTAGTATAAAAATCGAAGTCGCAATAGACCTTTAACACTCCTGTATTATAATGTGTCAACCTCTTGTGGTTTATGCCTTTCTATCTTTATAACGAGCTGGCAGGGAGGCTGTCTTTCAGAATGAGTTGCTGTAGTAGCGAGCATTCACCAGGGATGCCGACGTTCATCTGGTGCGAGATGCACCTTCGTCTGGCGCTAAGTATTCCAGGCATCATCCCTCCCCGCCACAAGTCTCAATAAATAATTAGCGGGAGTCTCCTTCAGCTCTGGTAGAATCACTTAATTACTGGGAGGCCTGGATGGCCCAGCCCCTGGTTCTATACTCTGTGTGGTTGTATGACTACACCAAGTACACTGCGCGAAAACCACCATTTTATTCATATATATACGCCATCGCGGAAGTGCATGTATCAGCTGAATATTGACTTGTTTTCAAATATATATGCCCATATTTCACACCAGCGTATGAGGCGTATACATGACTGTTTCCTCTTGTATACGGACGCGTCTTTGCTGTATTTCACACCAGGCGTATACAAGAGGGAATATCCTCTGCGCAACATGTATACGCCGGTCGTATACATTTTATATACGTTTGGCGTATATGTATACTGATAAAAAAAAAAATAGAATCGCAACCTGCCCCCGCCCCCGCACTCGTGGGTGTTGGTAGAGGTTAGACCAGCACTGAAGCCCCCCTGCATGGTTGTATGACTACACCAGGTATTATCTCACCCCTGGTATTTTATCCCCGTAGACTTAACATTGGAAACTCGTATCCAAAGCCCATTAAGTATTTAGAGAAAATACTCAATGGGGGATTATGCCATAAAGGTTAGGTTATTGGTCAATATGAAGGGTGAGATAGATTCAGAAACCTATGAAAGTTTACGGTCAGAGCTCGATCCCATCTCGTTTGAATCACTATATAATTCACGCAGCTTTGCCTTGTGAATTACTACGTGATTCGAACTCAATGGGGTATGAGCTCTGACACTAAACTTTCATAGGTTTTCTCTGGGCAACTTCTTTATTATGTACCTTTGCACGAGCTTCTATGAAATACTGCCCGCTGCTAGGGGTGGAGAATGAATAAGGTTGAAATGGTGTGTTTTCCATTGTGAGGTTCAGGTATATGATAACGAAACATAATTACTGAGTATGTTCTGATGGTTATTCTCGTTCTTTTGTCACATAACTACAGCCATACGAGCTGAGTAACTACGTTTTCTCATGACCTTCCTGCACCCTCATGCCCACTGCTAACATTCCTACACCACCATGCCAATTGCTAACATTCCTACACCACCATGCCAATTGCTAACATTCCTACACCACTATGCCCACTGCTACTATTCCTACCCAGATATGCCCACTGCTAGCATTACTACGCCCCCATGCCCACTGCTAACATTCCTACACCACCTTGCTCACTGCTAAAATTTCTACACCACCATGCCCACTACTAACATTCCCACACCACCATGCCCACTGCTAACATTCCCACACCACCATGCCCACTGCTAACATTCCTACACCACCATGCCCACTGCAAACATTCCCACACCACCATGCCCACTGCTAACATTCCTACACCACCATGCCCACTGCAAACATTCCCACACCACCATGCCCACTGCTAACATTCCTACACCACCATGCCCACTACTAACATTCCTACCCAGATATGCCCACTGCTAGCATTACTATGCCCCCATGCCCACTACTAACATTCCTACACCACCATGCATACTGCTAACAATCCTACACCACCAAGCCCACTGCTAACATTACTACACCACCATGCCCACTGCTAACATTCCTACACCAACATGCCCACTGCCAACATTCCTACACCACCATGCCCACTGCTAACAATCCTACACCAACATGCTCACTGCTAACATTCCTACACCACTATACCCACTACTAACATTCCTACACCACCATGCCCACTGCTAACATTCCTACACCACTATGCTCACTGCTAATGAATAAGGGCGTCATTGTTTCGAGTTTGTTCTGAGGCATACTGCTATCATGTTGCCTGTCAGACCGAGAGCAGGCCTAGCTCAAAACTTGACATCTGAACAATGAGGCCTTAAGGTAATTAAGTCACCGACAGCTTTAATTAAAGCCTTCAAATCTCATGATATAGAGTGGAAGTGTGGATACAAAAAGAACATTTCATAATATCATCTATGATTCACGCAAATCTATGAGATGAATTCAGGTAGACATCTCAACCCTACACATTTACTGAGTTGAGAGTTCCTTTACTTCCTACACCACATAGACGTGGTATGAGAAGGACTGTTCTTTGATAGAGTAGTAAGTCTACCACTGTTGTGGATGAAGTAAAAAGGTGGCTGCACACCACACCACCTAGATATGGTATGAGAAGGACTGGACATTGATATAGCAGTAAGTCTACCACTGCTGGGGGTGAAGGAGAAAGGCGGCTGTACACCACACCATATAGACATGGTATGAGATGGACTGGACATTGATATAGCAGTAAGTCTACCACTGCTGGGGATGAAAGAGAAAGGTGGATGTAAACCACACCACATAGACATGGTATGAGAAGGACTGTCCTTTGCTATAGCAGTAAGTCTACCACTGCTGTGGATGAAGGAAAAAGGTGGATGTAAACCACACCACATAGACATGGTATGAGACGGACTGGTCTTTGATATAGCAGTAAATCTACCACTGCTGTGGATGACAGAGAAAGGTGGCTGTACACCACACCATATAGAAATGGTATGAGAAGGACTGGCCTTTGATATAGCAGTAAGTCTACCACTGCTGGGGATGAAGAAGAAAGGTGTCTGTACACCACACCGCATAGACATGGTATGAGAAGGACTGGCCTTTGATATAGCAGTAAATCTACCATTGCCGCACGTTCCAGTCGGGCAGAATTGGGTATAACATAGTAACAGCCAGTCGGATCTGGCATTTACTTCTAGAAATCTTCCTGAGATTTGAAAATCTTTGTCGCTGATGAATTGCAGTTGGATCTTCCAAAATCAGGACAGATCAATTAAGGAACCTGTTCCTTCCCATTGTCAGCAACAACAGAGTCTAAGAAATACCCCCATGGCGCATACTGATATCTGCCTGTAATTAGCATATTTAATTGCTGGGTGAGGAGTTATTGGGGATGCCACACACAGATAAGTGGTTAGATGCTGTCTCTCACCGATTAGTGCCCCAAAGTTGACCAATGACTAACCTGTAACACAGTCGGTGGGGTAAAAATCATAATACTATCGCACAGTGTGGACAGAATTCCTTAGGACTAACTCCTACCACCCCCTTTCCTGTTTAGCTGTGATAGTCGACGCCCTGTGCAAATGCGCCTGAAATACGTTTGCTTGTTTTGTTTTTGGTTTTGATTTTACGTCCAGCCAACCATTATAGGTCCTTACCAGACTTTCTCAAGGTTCTTTTACACCACAAGGGTGATGATCGAATCTATGTGATAAAGTTAGGTAGAAATCCCACCCCTACACATTCACCGAGGTGAGAGATCTTTTACTTCCCACACCACATAGACATGGCATGAGAAGGATGGCCTTTCATAAAGCAGTAAATCTACCACTGCTGGGGATGGGACCCGAACCCACAAAGTCCTACAACCTTGGGATTACAAGTCCGGTGCTCTAACCACTGAGCTAACTCCCCACCCGCCTGAAATATGTGAAGATAAGCTTATGATTATGGGAGTTAATCATTTGGAACAAAATCGTACATTGTGTTTTCCACTTAACTCGATAAAACCTGAGTTAGCGTTGCTACCTCTGTGTCTACTCTCTGGACGAGACAGCGGACGAGTGTTTTTGAGGATAAGTGATCTTTGTTCAACATCTCCCAACGTCAAAGGTTATCATGGTATCCTTTCGGTGATGCTCAAAGCCAGTATCAGCATTGGAACAAAAGCCGGCTTAAATGGTGCTGAACATTACCACCATTATTTGTTACCATTACAAAACTCAGCATCCAGTGGAAGATCTGTCGCGATAGACAGAACTGGTCGTAATAAACAAAAAAAAAGAAAAAATTATGAAGCCCAGCATCCAACAACAAAATAATAGTGTGCTTAAAGACCCACTAACCATCACCACAATTAAAAGCCAGCATCCAACATCAAATTGAAAGCTGGCTCAAACAACACCAACCTGGCTGGCTTAAACATCAACTGCCATTACAATACGCAACATCCAACATGGAAACGAAAGCCAGCTCAAGCAAATCCAAACATCAATACAAAACCCAGGATACAATATCAGAGTAATAGCTGGCTTGCCAAATACCACCATTGCGAAACCCAGCATCCAATACCAAAATAAAAGGCGGCTTAAACAACAACAAATGCCATTATGATAACTAGCATGTAACATCGAAACAATAGACTGCTGACCATCACAGCCTTATGGAACCCGGCATACAATAGCGATAACAATAGTCACCTTAAAGACCACCAATCATCACCACAATAAACTGAGAATCCCAACAACCAACAATGAATCATAAGTTGCCTCAAACAACACTAACCATCACTGCCAACAATATAAAAACAGCTGGCTAAAACACTATCAACTGTTACCACTATGATATAAGCTGGCACCTAAGATGAAAAGACAGCTGGCTCAAACTCTGTCAACCATCACCACAATAAAAAGCCAACAAAACAAGTTTTATCGCGGTGAAGGTTAGTGGGTCTTTGAGCCGGCTATTGTTTAGATATTGTATGCTGGTTTTTGAAATGGTGGTGATGGTCGGCAATCTTTAAGCTAGCTATTGTTTCATTGGTGGATGCTGATTTGTATTGTGGTAATGGTTAGTCAGTGTTTGAGTCAGCTATTATTTAGATATTGTATGCTGGTTTTATAATGATGGTGGTGGTTGGCAGTCATCAAGCCAGTTTTCATTTCAAGACAAGACAAAAAAGATTCTGCTGGAAGTGCTCTCAGATCCCACCAGATCATGGAACATACACAGGAGGGAGAATTTTACCTACAGTCATCATTTCAATGTTGTATGCAAGGTTTTATAATGGTGGTTGGTGTTGTTTGAGCCGCCTTTTGTTTTGTCGTTGGATGCAGAGTTTGATAATATAAAGAGACGTCACGAGTTTGAGTCTGAGTTTATTTATGCCACGCATTTTGTTGGCTCCATAATTTCAAGAGTCGAAGACGAGTGACATTATGGAGCCAACAAAATGAGTGACATAAATAAACTCAAACTCAAACGAGTGGCGTCTAGATTTTATCCTACCCCGTTTCTACATTTTTTCAGTATTAGAAAGTAGTGGCATAAACAACACTTTATGTCACACCCAGTGACATAAACAAATCCCATGTTAAGCCTATGGCGTTTTTTATTAGGGGTAGGATAATGATGGCGGTTGGCAGTCTTCAAGCCAGCTTTCGTTCCGATATTGTATCGTGGGTTTCATAATGGTGGTTGATCTTTCTTGAGGCGGCTTTCATTTCAATGTTGGATGCCGGCTTTTAGTTGTGGCGATGGTTAGTGGGTCTTTATTATCCATCGTATACAAAGCCCCCATTGAAAATGTATGGGTACTCAGTAAACCACCACCCATTGTATAAAACCTGTCAGATACCATAACTGTGGTATACGGATTCAAACCTGTGGTATACGGCCTCAAAACCATGGTATACGGGGAAAATAGTTCCTTTTGCTATAGAGCAAAGAAATAGTTCCTATTGTTATACCCATTTATATGGCAATTACTGGGTTTAATTTGTTTGAAAAGATGGATAATAAATACAACAAACGATGATTTTGTGGACAGGCGGTTCTGTAAACCACTCGAAGTTGACATCGTAATACACTCGCTAGCGCTCGTGTATTACTACGCGTCAACCTCTCGTGGTTTACGGCCGCCTGTCCACAAAACCATCGATTATTGTCTATTTAAACGTGCTATTTCTTGTTGGATGCTGAGTTTCGTAATGGTAACAAAACAAAAGCCGGCTCAAAGAGCGCCAACCGGCGGACCGATGATTGGACACCATGTGGAAGCCATGTGGAAGCCACTGAAGTGCGGGATCTTTATCCTGCAGGAAGCCAGGCCGGGTTAAAGGTCACGCCATCCTCACAAACCAATCACTGACGTCAGTTCACTGCTCAATTCTGTAATTTCCTTCACTGTGTCTGTTTGCACGTTGACCATCATTGATGGGTAAAGATAATGGTGAAGCAGAACACAGCACATTTGCTCGATTTTACCTCAGACTGACCATTATAGGTCCTTTCAATGTTCAGCTTTTCTCACTGCTTTTTCTCACAGCGATTATGACTGGATCTTTTAGATGAAGTAAGGTAGAAATAGACGATAAACAGGGGTTTTGTGTACAGGCGGCCGTAAACCACGACGCGTAGTAATACACGAGCGCTAGCGCTTAGGACGTCAACCTAGAGTGGTTTACAGACCTGCCTTCCACAAAACCATCGTTTGTTATCCATCTCCATTCTTATTATCCATCTTTTCGAATGAATTAAACCCAGTAATTGCCATATTAAAGGGTATAACAATTGGGACTATTTCTTTGCTCTATAGCACAAAGAGACTATTTTCCCGTATACTATGGCTTTGAGGCCATATACCACATGTTTGAATCTGCATACCACATTTATGGTAGCTGGCAGGTTCTATATACTGGGTCGTGCTTTACTGCCATTTATGCAAATGTCCAAGTCTAGGATCCTAACATATCAAGCATCAGTGGGTCTTGAGGTATTTTAGTCTTGAGTGATTGGTCAGGGTCAGCTGGGCACACCTCTAAGACCCTGAGACACTGACACTCTGCTCCTTTCACAATATCACAGTGAATAGCATGCCGATAATGAAGGGATAGTTTTTATGCAGTACGCTTCAAGTCTATATGTTACCACTCTAACCTCTAGGCGATGTATATAGGGCATACAAGCACGCTCTAATAAATGTCACTGCCTAAAGACAGGTGAGAGCATTATAAAAAAAGGCTTATAGCCCGTGAGAAATAATGAGAAAGGTGCCCCAGTTGTGATCCTTACTCTGCCCCCGCCCTTTTCTATGCTATTCTCTTCAGCTGCTCTTGTGTGTGGCTCATTAGGCCTAGTTTTAGGCTTGGGTAGGCGAGGGAGCCTAATGAAGGCTGGGTGGTGAGCTGATTGCCGGTCGGTTGGTTCCGGGAGGACAGAGAGACCAGCGAAAACAGAACTCAACATCAACTGAAAGTCTCAATGTGTGCAAATCGCCAAGATAACCGCCATAAGCGCCGTATCAAGTAAATATACAAAATATTATATAAACTAATTTTTAATAAGTCCCACTGTACACAATGATACCCATATTACATAAATATCACATGAATATATGGAGGAAAATATGTCCCACTGTCCACAATAACGCCTACGATATATGAATTCCCATAATTCTCTCAATAAAATAAGCCTCAATATCTATGGCTTAGAGCCTATGAGATGTAGTACTAATCTACGGCTTAGAGTCTGTGAGATATATAATTAATCTATGTCTTAGAGCCTGTGAGATGTAGTATTAATCTATGGCTTAGAGCCTGTGAGATGTAATACTAATCTAGGGCTTAGAGCCTGTGAGACATATTATCAATCTATTGCTTAGAGCCTGTGAGATATATTAATCTATGTCTTAGAGCCTGTGAGATGTAATACTAATCTAGGGCTTAGAGCCTGTGAGATGTATTACAAATCTATGGCTTAGAGACATCAGCTGTATTAATATCTAGCAGGAATGGATAGGGAAATAGTAAAACATCGAAAAATCAGAAGTTTAACAGCCAATTAAACCCGATCAGGGGCCAAGGTCATTGCCCTGGGTGGGGGCCAAGGGGGTGAGGCCCCCAAAACCCCCTACATTCTGAGCTATTGTGACTGAATTCCTGGCCTCAGCTGAGAGATAAAAAGCCTAGAGTTGATAACATGTTGTTCGCCATCCTACGGGTTTTCATTTTCAACCCCGCAAGCCCAACCCAAAAATGTGTTTACCTCCGGTTTACATTTATCTCAAGAATGACACTTGGGATGTCGAAATTTCCAGAAATCTGGGAAAATTCGAGGAAATACTTGGTCATGAGCAGAAATCCAGGAAAATTCGAGGAAATACCTGATTATGAGCAGAAATCTGGGAAAATTCGAGGAAATGCCTGATTATGAACAGAAATCTGGGAAGATTCGAATAAATGCCTGAATATGAACAGAAATCTGGGAAAATTTGAGGAAATACTGGATTAGGAGCAGAAATCTGGAAAATTTCGAGGAAATACCTGATTATGAACAGAAATCTGAGACAATTCGAAGAAATGCCTGGTTATTATGCCGTGCACCCCTCTTTCTACCTCTCCCGTGCAGACAGACCATGGTCCTTTCTTGAGTCTGAGACTGGCGAGCGATAAGCTGCCGTCCTTATTACTTATCAGCGCTTATCACCTCTTATCACAGCCCACACACAGACCTCTCTGATCTCTTACTCCTCATCTACTCACTGTCCCTCCCAGATCCCCTGTCAACAGCTACTGCTACTAACTAGGGCACTACTCACTCAATACGGTCATCCCATACAGAGAAACCCTGACACTCCTTGGTTATTCGGTTCGTAACTGCATAAAGGGGGTGTTCCACTGGACCGACGGTAGCCGATTCCGTAGTCAGACAATCGCCGATTATTATCGGATGCCCTAGAATTTCTCAAATCTTTGAAAATGGTCATTTATCTAACTATTATTATCAGAATTAAATGAATTACAATACGTGAGCTTCCTCTTAAGGGCCCAGGAACAATTGATCGGGTGAGAAATCGGCCTGGTGGATTTTGCCCTTAACCAAGATCAAAGCACATTTACCCATAGCGGTTAGTCATGCGCAGGGTCCACTATACATATCATTTCCACACCTAATGCATATTTTACGCTAAAAAGGAGACAAAATTGTGATGGTAGCAGCACCGATAAATTCAACTGGTACCAGCACACAGCCATTTGAACTGTTTCACATTAAGTGATTGGGCGAGTATTCTATATATAAAAAAACTGCTATGGTTTTGGAATTTTATCCATCCCAGCAAAGTATGCTTCCAGTCAACCATCGAATCTATGTGATGAATTCAGGTAGAAATCTCACCCCTACACATTTACCAATGTGAGAGTTGTTTTACTTCCCACACCACATAGACATGGTATGCGAAGTATTGGCCTATGATATAGCAATAAATCTACCACTGCTGGGGATGAGGGAGAAAGGTGGCTGTTTAAAACACCACATAGACATTGTATGAGAAGGACTGGCCTTTGATATAGCAGTAAATCTACCACTACTGGGGATGAGGGAGAAAGATGGCTGTACACCACATCACATAGACATGGTATGAGAAGGACTGGCCTTTGATATAGCAGTAAGTCTACCACTGCTGGGGATGAAGGAGAAAGGTGGCTGCACACCACACCACATAGACATGGCATGAGAAGGACTGGCCTTTGATATAGCAGTAAGTCTACCACTGCTGGGGATGAAGGAGAAAGGTGGCTGCACACCACACCACACCACATAGACATGGTATGAGAAGGACTGGTCTTTGATATAGCAGTAAATCTACTGTTGGGGATGGAACTCGAACCTACAAAGTCCTACAACCTTAGGCTTACAAGTCCAGTGCCCTAACGACTGAGCCAACTCCCCACCCCCCTTATACGGCAGTGAAGGCCGAGGGACAACTCCATGCCCACGACCACCCAGAGGGCCATGTCTTTGTCACGTGATCCCACTCCCTCCTCCCCAGCTCCTCAGTCAATACCAGCCCAACACAGGTTCCTATTGCACTTCCCTGCCGCCAGATTAATTCTATTCTTCTTCAGAATTCAAATATTTTACCAGCTAATTAGTAATTGCCACCAGTGGTATTGACCGTCTCAGCAAAAAACAACACGCGCCGCCTGGCGGCTGAAGGCCACACCACGCAGCAGACCACTCTCCCAGCAGATATCTTGCGCTCTACTTCCTGTGGCCGCTTATATCTCTGCCTCAACCTGCATGTTTGGGCTTAAATGTGGCCCATACGCCAGTTTTAAAAAAATCCTAAATTCTGAGAACTTTTAGGGTTATTTTGTGTTCCACTTGTAAATAGAGATGAACATATTGATATGGTAAATAAAATACTCTCATTTCTGTTATTGTTTATTTCAAACCAGACACATTCTCTGGGATTACTTTCTACAGTGGAAAGCACCTCATGTGTTGCAGGGTTTTGTTTTGTCAACAATGCCATGTGCTCCTCTGAAGGGGCAGTCTAATAATTTGTGGAGTCCCATTATAAAATAGATTAAGTATGAAAAAGAAACAACCAGATTGTCTGTGAAGCTGCTTTAACAATTCCTATATTTCCTCATGATATATAAGTTGTTTTACTTGTATAACCTTTGACAGTTGCCTTGTTTTGAATCAGAAATGTTGGCTGGTTCCCCCTGTCCTTAGTGGATAGCCTGAGAACCAGCGTATGACATCACTGGGTTGGGGCAGAGATTAAGCCAGCGCTAGCGCAGCGAAAGATCTGGGGGGAGAGTGGCAGCAGACGACAATTGACGAACGAAACGAAAACGAGGCTCCCAAACAGGAAGTGGGGAGGAGTTGGCTGCGCGCGCACTCAGTGTGAGTTTACGTCATCTGACGCGGGTTTGTCTTGCCGTGCGTCCGTTCCAGATCTCATTTATTTATCGCGCTCTGAAATTGGCGCCAAAATGGCGTCGAATGTCGTCTGCTTTACAAAGAAATTTTATCCGTGCGTCGTCAGGAAGCGGCGGCCTCGCTCACAGCTGTGTGTAATCCCCGCGCCGCACAAGTACGTTTATATCTGTGTGCCTCAGTAATATTTCACAAGTACCTTTATATCTGTGTGTCTCAGTGAAATGTCACCGCTACCTTTACATCTGTGAGTATCAGTATTATTCTCACAATAGACATTTGTATCTCTGTCTCAGTGATATCTCACAACTAGGTTTATATCTGTGTATGACAGTATCATCTCACCCCTGGTATTTTTTCTCCATAGACTTAACATTGGGAACTCATATCTAACGCCCATTAGATATTTAGGAAGAATATCCAATGGGGGATTATGTTACAAATGTTAGCCCGTTAGTCAATGTTAAGGGTGAGATAAATTCAGAAACCCATTCAAGTTTAGTGTCAGAGCTTGTATTCTATCTCGTTTGAATCACTAGTAATTCATGTGGCTTCACCTTGTGAATTATTATGTGATTCAAACTCGATGGGATACGAGCTCAGACCCTAAACTCTCATAGGTTTCCTTTATATTATCCTACCCCTAATATAAAATCCCATAGGATTAAGATTGAGATTCCGTATGCCACGCTGACTGGCATACGGAGTTTTATATGCCACCAGTGGCATACATAATTATTATCACGTGATATTCCCAAATCAAGGAGACGGGTAGGATAATATCAAAACCTGATTCGTTTTAATCTTGGTCATCGCATGCCACTCCTGGAGTTTTGACTCCGGACTTCACTCGGCTTCGCCTCATGAAGTCACTTTGCCAAACTCCAGTCGTCACATACGGTGGCTAAGATTAAAACTCATCCAGTTTTGTGATAATATCCTACCTTGCATCTGCATATAAATCCCCATCTGCCATAAAATATTCATATGCTACGGGTGACATATTGTAAAATTCCAGTCTATACATCCCTATTGTGACCAATTATATTGGTTTCTATGCGAAGAGATTAGTCATCTAAATTGCCCATATTTATTAGTACCAAAATGACTACATTAAGAGAGTCGCCATTTTGTAGCAGCTCCTCCCTGTCTTGTTGTTGACCGTATGGCAGCCATGTAGTGAATGGCATAATTACCCTAATTATCGCTTACTCTAGTTCCCTGTTGGGCCACATGAGGGCAGTGTGCCCTGACACTGACAACTGAGTTGTTTAATAGGGAGATGAGCGGCCCTCCTGACATGTGCAACAGACCGGAACAATACTGGTGAGACCTGATTGGCCGTTACTTCATCTGCCAATCCCAGCACAGAGTTTACCACACTGCACCGCTAGAGCAACCTTCGGAAACTCGTTTTGCAGCACAGTAAACCGGAGCGGCGCAGTGTGAGAGTTTACAAGCTTACTCTGAATCCAGATGCCACCTGCTGTGTGTATATAAACTGGATGAACATGTTATTGAATCAGCATTAAAGCTCAGTTAAGTTCTTGACTCATAGTAGTACATAGTACATCTGTGTTTGAGTTCTCACTCTCTTCTTCTTAAGGCCCACGCCTTACACAAGTTAAGTTCAAGGCTTTACAATATGAAGTGTGACAAGGTAGGATCTAAACATCCCTCAATTTCATATGATTGTTTACATGGCGTTTGTTGTCTTCCGCTACAGATATCACTCAGCTCCGCTTCCTGATATCGTTTCATGAAGATAACGCACGCCATATAAACAATCATATGAAATTGTGTGAGGTTTCTTGATAATCTCACAGCAACTTTTATATCTGTGCATCTCACCCTGGTATTTTATCGCCATAGACTTAACATTGGGAACTCGTATCCAACGTTCGTTGAGTATTTAGGAAAGATATAAAGGATATGCCTTTAAATCTCGTTAACAGAGGATACAAAAAACCCGGTGCTTATTTGCCGCGTGGTGTAGGTTTCACTGAGTAGATGACTGTTACCAGATCCCGCGGATTACCGGGCAGATTACGGAGAGATTACGCTCAGTAATCCTCGTGTAATCCATGCTCATCCCGTATAGCCGTAGAGGCCAGGTACCCACAGCCCGCCCAGCAACAGTTTGTCAATCTGGACAACGTTCACTGGGTGGGTTAAAGGCATATCCCATAATACACAGTGGCGCCACCTGGTGATTTTCAAATACACTGTACTGAAAATGATAAATTTAAAGCAGTTCCTTGGATTTATTCTAATACCAAATGAATCTAACTCAATAAATGAATAAATAAATAAATAAATAACTAAACAAATGAGGTTAATTTCCATTCGGCTGATTAATATAGGAAATGCTATGGAAAATATGCTTTTCGTCATTTCTTTTGAAGGCAAGGACAGTGACTGTCATTTAAAAAAAACCTTAAATGTGTAGCATTATACATCTCTGAATCAAAAACTAGCACGGTGACACCCAGTTTTTACAATTAGCAATGTGTTCTAAAACACGTCCGATTTGTTCAAGTAGACTTGTGTGGTGCGTGGTGTGGTGTGTAGGGTGTGGCGTACGGCATTTGATGTGTGGCGTGTCGCATATGGCATGAGGTGTGTGGTGTGGTGTGAGGTGGTGTGATGTGGTGTGTAGTGTGGTGTGTGTTCTGTGTGTGGTGTGTGTTCTATGTGTGGTGTATGCTGTGTGGTGTATGGGGGATGCTGACAGTGCTATATGGTTAATGCAGCTGTGTGGTAATAGCGGTGTGTGGTGTATGGTGTGTGAGGTGTGAGGTGTGAGGTGTAGTGGTGTGTGTTGTGAGGTGTGTGGTGTATGCTGTGTGGTGTATGGTGTGTTCTGTGTGGTATGTGTGGTGTATGCTGTGTGGTGTATGGGGGATGCTGACAGTGCTATATGGTGGTTAAGGCAGCTGGGTGGTTATAGTGGTGTATGGTGTGTGGTGTGTGGTGTGGTGTGTGGTGTGTGGTGTGAGGTGTGTGTTGTGTGTGTTGTGTGTGTTGTGTGGTGTGGTGTGTGTGGTATGTGTGGTGTATGCTGTGTGGTGTATGGGGGATGCTGACAGTGCTATATGGTGGTTAAGGCAGCTGGGTGGTTATAGTGGTGTATGGTGTGTGGTGTGTGGTGTGTGGTGTGTGTGTGGTGTGTGTGTGGTGTGTGTGGTGTATGGTGTATGCTGTGTGGTGTATGGGGGATGCTGACAGTGCTATATGGTGGTTAAGGCAGCTGGGTGGTTATAGTGGTGTATGGTGTGTGGTGTGTGGTGTGTGGTGTGTGTGTGGTGTGTGTGGTGTATGGTGTATGCTGTGTGGTGTATGGGGGATGCTGACAGTGCTATATGGTGGTTAAGGCAGCTGGGTGGTTATAGTGGTGTATGGTGTGTGGTGTGTAGTGGTGTGGTGTATGGTGAATGCTGTGTGGTGTATGGGGGATGCTGACAGTGCTATATATGGTGGTTAAGGCAGCTGGGTGGTTATAGTGGTGTATGGTGTATGGTGTGTGGCGTGAGCTGTGTGGTGTGTGGTGTGTGGTGTGTGGTGTATGGGGGATGCTGACAGTGCTATATGGTGGTTAAGGCAGCTGGGTGGTTATAGCAGTGTAGGTGCACCGCCGACGGTTATACATGGCCAGCCGCCAGATCAATATCACCCGTGAGATACTTAAGCGAGTATCGATCGCCACCACTAACCCTTTGCCTCCCGCTTCCCCTAAGGGCGACTGTAACCCTTTCCCCCCCGCCTCCCCTAAGGGCAGCTGTAACCCTTTCTCTCCCGCCTCCCCCTAAGGGCAACTGTAACCCTTTCCCTCCCGCCTCCCCTAAGGGCAGCTGTAACCCTTTCCCTCCCGCCTCTCCTAAGGGCAGCTGTAACCCTTTCCCTCCCACCTCCCCCTAAGGGCAACTGTAACCCTTTCCCTCCAACCTCCCCCTAAGGGCAGCTATAACCCTTTCCCTCCCACCTCCCCCTAAGGGCAACTGTAACCCTTTCCCTCCCGCTTCCCCTAAGGGCAGCTGTAACCCTTTCCCTCCCACCTCCCCTAAGGGCAGCTGTAACCCTTTCCCTCCCGCCTTCCCTAAGGGCAGCTGTAACCCTTTCCCTCCCGCCTCCCCCTAAGGGCAGCTGTAACCCTTTCCCCCGCCTCCCCTAAGGGCAGCTGTAACCCTTTCCCTCCCGCTTCCCCTAAGGGCAGCTGTAACCCTTTCCCTCCCACCTCCCCTAAGGGCAGCTGTAACCCTTTCCCTCCGGCCTTCCCTAAGGGCAGCTGTAACCCTTTCCCTCCCGCCTTCCCTAAGGGCAGCTGTAACCCTTTCCCCCGCCTCCCCTAAGGGCAGCTGTAAGCCTTTCCCTCCCACCTCCCCCTAAGGGCAACTGTAACCCTTTCCCTCCCGCTTTCCCTAAGGGTGACCGTAACCCTTTCCCTCCCGCTTCCCTTAAGGGCAGCTGTAACCCTTTCCCTCCCACCTCCCCCTAAGGGCAGCTGTAACCCTTTCCCCCGCCTCCCCTAAGGGCAGCTGTAACCCTTTCCCTCCCGCTTCCCCTAAGGGCAGCCGTAACCCTTTCCCTCCCACCTCCCCTAAGGGCAGCTGTAACCCTTTCCCTCCCGCCTTCCCTAAGGGCAGCTGTAACCCTTTCCCCCGCCTCCCATAAGGGCAGCTGTAACCCTTTCCCTCCCGCCTCCCCTAAGGGCAGCTGTAACCCTTTCCCTCCCGCCTTACCCTAAGGGCAACTGTAACCCTTTCCCTCCCGCCTCCCATAAGGGCAGCTGTAACCCTTTCCCTTTCTCCTCCCCCTAAGGGCGACTGTAACCCTTTCCCTCCCACCTCGCCTAAGGGCAGCTGTAACCCTTTCCCTCCCACCTCCCCAAAGGGCAGCTGTAACCCTTTCCCTCCCGCTTTCCTTAAGGGCGACTGTAACCCTTTCCCTCCCTCCTCCCCTAAAGGCAAATGTAACCCTTTCCCTCCCGGGTACTCCCACTTGAACTCTTATAACCCTTTAAAGGCGGGGGTCTGTGGCAGAGCCCTGTTGGTCGGGCGGGTACATTGGACTGGTATAACTCCAGGGGACGGGCTGATTTTTGTCTAAACCCATATTCTATAATTTGATCATGTCATATGACTCGCCATTCTTGTTCATATTATTTGTTTTACCAAATAATATCAAATACTATATCATAGGTATATTCTCTGATAGTTTCAGATTTATTGATCAATTATTTCTTCATATAACAATCAAATCGTAATTATTACTAAATTTCATAAATAATGCCTCAAGGCATTATCCGGTCTATGCTGGGGAATGCCTCAAGGCATTATCCACCCTGAAAGGGTTTTAATCACCACTCGTACGTGAAGAAAGGGTTAAGGTAATAACGTAGTTAGTTCACTAAATGTCCACCAGGTGTAACGAGGCGTAAACTTCATCAAATAATCACGACTGACTAACGAGGGAAACCCCGCCGACCTCACTACAAATGTCACGCCTGATTATACAACTCTCAACACTCAACGTCCCACATTCTCCCTACGAGAAAAGGGGAAATAGCCACAACAATTAAAACCACTGCAAGGATCTCAGTTAGGGGATGAAAAAAATGAAAAAAGGAGGAATTGTTTTTCATGTGGAATTTACTGCCTCAGAGAGACGGAGAAAACATGGAAAACATATCGTTATTGGCCATAGAATTGGGATAGAGTGTGTGGGGAGGTTTGAACCCACGTTTATTGGTGTGATTGAGGCCCAATTTATACGAATACTGGAGAACTCGACCCGTAACGAACTTGACCCGTAAAAAACCCGTTTTAAGAACTCAACCCGTAACGAACTCGACCGGTTTTAAATCTTCCCTATTCACGTATCTCAACTGTGAATAAATATTATATTTAATAGTAGGTATAGTATCTTGACCTCAAATTTGGTCTGGGGAAGAAAACAAACAGAACACCCTACCCTTAACCCTTACCCTAACCCTATCCCTAACCTTTAACCTAAACCTAACCCTATCCCCTAACCCTAACCCTAAACATAGCTGGACTTATTTTCTATATGCGCTGGTTTATTAGTCTAAAAAAACTAATCAACCTTTTACTTGTATATGAAAATGTTTTATTCATAAGTTTCTGGAACGGGTCGAGTTCTCCAATAACCATTTATACAATCTTTGGTTTACACAAGAAAATAGAATTTTATAAACTGAAAATCAAAACAAGGATTTTCTCGGAAAAGAAGAAAACTGCCATCCCTGTAATCAGACAGGAAAATACATGTTTGCGTTATTTCTCATTTTTTCTGAGGTTAACTGAGGTGCTAGAATATTGAAACACCACGTGATCACAAATAAGGCGCGTTCAGACCGTCACGTGACTTCCGGCCATTTACTGCGGGTCTGGGCAGGTTGCCGGAGCTGGTTCGCGGCGACCACGCTATATGGAGTCTGGTTTTTGTTGCCGGGAGCTACGTGGGATTGAGTTCTCTTATGACAGACCCGGTTTTTATAAACTGTCGCAGGAATAGCCTCACCTTTCACACCTTTATCCTACCCCTAATAAAAAACGCCATAGGTTTAACACTGACTCAATGTATTTGAAGGAGCGTTGAATAAAGTGTTATTTATGCACCGAGGTGAATAAAAAAACTGACCAATCAGGGACCAGATAACGAAAGTAGATCCGGCAGTGTCAACACGCTACTATCATGGATAATTACACAATTTTCTCTGTATATCGGTGAGATGGGGTAGGATAAATACAAAACCAAACTCGAGTTAGCCTTCTCAATGTTATGCTACTCTGGTCAGGTCTGCTACTCACTACACTCGGCTAATGCCTCGTGTAGTAATACACAACCTGCCCATCGTGGCATAAACATTGACAAGGCTGACTCTCGTTTGGTTTCTACTAATTATCTCACGATCAACCCTGATATTTTTGTCTCATACGCTTAACCTTGTGAACTCGTTCTCCATGCCCCTACAAGTATTTCAGTCCGTTCCCCATGGTTTATATCCTGTGTATTGTCCATTCTTTTAGTGTGTACAGGGTTGAGATAAATACAGGTAGCAACTCGTTTTGGTTAAAGATGTTGTTCTCATACTTGTTTGAATGCTATGTGATATTCACTCAGCTGTCGCCTTGTTCATATCACACCGCATCAAACTTGTGGAGAACGCTGTCTTTGACAAAAACTTGTTGGTTTTTTTGAATATGTATGAATTTATTTATATAGCTCACACTCTGTTGTGTGGGAAGTTGATGAATGAAGAGGAATCTCTCAACACCAGATTAAACTGTATACCAGAGTGACCAGCGAGAGCTTTACTTCCTGTTTTGCCGGTAATGGGCGATAATATAACATCATAACAAAGGGAAGTATGGTAAACAACAGACCCACGATTCTCTGAAATATCCCGTTTGTATATTATGTATAGCACACTGGTATATGGGCGATAATAGGGTAAAACTGATAGATGAACGATAATAGGGCCTAAGTGGTAGATGAGCGATAATAGAGGCAGATTGGTACATGAGCGATAATAGGGGCAGACTGGTATATGAGCGATATTAGGGGCAGATTGGTAGATGAGCGAAAACAGAGGCAAACTGGTGAAAAAAATATCTGAGCGACAATAGGGGCAGTCTGGTACATGGGCGATAATACAGTTAGACCTGTAGATGAGCGATAATAGAGGAGATGACTGACCTGTGTAGTACCCGTATCTCGTTCTCGAGTGACTCCTCTTTGCCTCGTAATCCTTTCTTGTCTATACATTTCACAGCCACAAATGTGCCTCGTTCTACTTTACTTTCTGCCAAAACTACTTCTGAAAATGCGCCCCTGGAAAAGAGAGAAAAAACAGATCATCAGCAACAATGTCATAAAACAGAGTCACACAGTAAATGCAAAGCCGCCGCACCGTCATGAAAACGTAGAAAATACAGTCAAACCCCGGTAAGCAGACCACATGTAATTCAGGTCACTTATATGCAGAACGGAGGATGGTCCTCTGAACGAGGTTCCACTGTAGAGGCACCTTCAATTAAGGCTACACTGGAATTCAGGAAAAACACATTGAATTATTTTCTGGGAAATGTTGATAATATGCCTCCTTTAATTATCACCTAACTGAATGTGCTGGTTGAGGAAAATTCCCGGAAAATCAGAAACCACATTTCGATGTCAACTTGTAATATGAAGAACAACTGAATATATCGTTGTACATCTGGGAATAAACTTTCCTTTCTCAACTGTAAATTCTTTGTAAATCATCGGTAAATGAATTACTCTGAGATCATTGATGTAGTTTCACAATTTACGTGATCTGTTACAAGTTGTAATTAACTCTTTATTAAATCATTATGATCATCTCATTGTATTCGCAATTATCTTTTAGATTAATGAAAAACGTAAATGAAAATATTTTGAATCTCTTCACTGGTTTAACCCTTGCCCTACCATCAGGTTACTATGACGACAGACATCTCTTCACCGGTTTAACCCTTGCCCTACCATCAGGTTACTATGACGACAGACATCTCTTCACTGGTTTAACCCTTACCCTACCATCAGGTTACTATGACGACAGACATCTCTTCACCGGTTTAACCCTTGCCCTACCATCAGGTTACTATGACGACAGACATCTCTATACTGGTTTAACCCTTACCCGATCATTAGGTTACTATGACGACAGACATCTCTTCACCGGTTTAACCCTTGCCCTACCATCAGGTTACTATGACGACAGACATCTCTTCACTGGTTTAACCCTTACCCTACCATCAGGTTACTATGACAACAGACATCTCTTCACTGGTTTAACCCTTACCCTACCATCAGGTTACTATGATGACAGACATCTCTTCACTGGTTTAACCCTTACCCTACCATCAGGTTACTATGACGACAGACATCTCTTCACCGGTTTAACCCTTGCCCTACCATCAGGTTACTATGACGACAGACATCTCTTCACCAGTTTAACCCTTACCCTATCATTAGGTTACTATGACGACAGACATCTCTTCACTGGTTTAACCCTTACCCTACCATCAGGTTACTATGACGACAGACATCTCTTCACCGGTTTAACCCTTGCCCTACCATCAGGTTACTATGACGACAGACATCTCTTCACTGGTTTAACCCTTACCCTACCATCAGGTTACTATGACGACAGACATCTCTTCACTGGTTTAACCCTTACCCTACCATCAGGTTACTATGACGACAGACATCTCTTCACCGGTTTAACCTTAACCCTACCATCAGGTTACTATGACAACAGACATCTCTTTACCGGTTTAACCCTTACCCTACCATCAGGTTACTATGACGACAGACATCTCTTCACCGGTTTAACCCTTACCCTACCATCAGGTTACTATGACTACAGACATCTCTATACTGGTTTAACCCTTACCCTACCATCAGGTTACTATGACGACAGACATCTCTTCACTGGTTTAACCCTTACCCTACCATCAGGTTACTATGACGACAGACATCTCTTCACTGGTTTAGCCCTTACCCTACCATCAGGTTACTATGACGACAGCCATCTCTTCACTGGTTCAACCCTTACCCTACCATCAGGTTACTATGATAACAGACATCTCTATACTGGTTTAACCCTTACCCTACCATCAGGTTACTATGACAACAGACATCTCTATACTGGTTTAACCCTTACCCTACCATCAGGTTACTATGACAACAGACATCTCTATACTGGTTTAACCCTTACCCTACCATCAGGTTACTATGACAACAGACATCTCTATACTGGTTTAACCCTTACCCTACCATCAGGTTACTATGACAACAGACATCTCTATACTGGTTTAACCCTTACCCTACCATCAGGTTACTATGACGACAGACATCTCTTCACTGGTTTAACCCTTACCCTACCATCAGGTTACTTTGACGACAGACATCTCTTCACTGGTTTAACCCTTACCCTACCACCAGGTTACTATGACAACAGACATCTCTTCACAGGTTTAACCCTTGCCCTATCACTTGCTGCACCAAGTCTAGTTAACTTCCATCCTAAAAGGAATCCAGAAAGAGAGACCTCACAATCCGTCTTCTAAGACTAACATCGTTTCAAGACGCAGACAATAAAGCTTTAATATTTAACACAGAAATGATCCACACTCAAGTTTGGCTGAATTCCCAACCTTTCACAAAAAACCAAAGTTGTCAGACTGCAATCTACCAGACGCCACCCGTCCACGTGACAACCACTCAGCCAATCAGAGCCGAGCTCTCTGACTGACTGCGGGCGTCTCTGCCGGAAGCGTGACCTTATGACCTTCATGAACAGACAGCTTGTTTTCGGCGAGACGGGTGTTTAATTCTTTGCCGCTGGTGCTAAGAGCCTGCGTTCCCTGACGATCAAAGGGCGTCGGAGAGAGAGGGACGCTGCTCGTGACGTCACACGTCAGACGCATGCGCAGTGAGGCGACGCGCGGGGCGGCAGGTAGAGGGCGCCAGCTGCTGGCGTTCTCACACATTATCTCCTCATACGACTTTATCGATCGACACCAACCTGCAGGTAATTAACAACAAAAGTACAACAATCAGAACGAGGCGCGTCACAACAGCGTCTCCTCACTCCGCCAGCCGCCGCCAGGTGTCAGTCAGCGTCTGACGGATGACGTGTCCGCACGCATGCGTCGTGTGTATTGTCGTATAAACAGAGTTATAAATACACACTGAACGATAATACAGGATGTTGGAGACGTCTGTTGCCGGAACGAGGCTGTAGCCGCACCTGGGGCATGTTTACCTACTATATTTAAAACGGTAGAATTCCGTCGAATCCGCTTGAAGTTGTTCCCGCACATAGAGACATAGTGAACCAGAGCTAGGGCTGGAGATTGAAGGGCCACGAGAGTGAGATTCTCGTGCAGTACTTAACTGAATCCTGCTTCTCCTTTTTGTGTTTCTCTACACAGATCTATTTCTACCCTTAGGATTTGTTTCTATCTGTACTGAAATCATAATTTAGAACTGTAGTTATCTAATTGCCTTGCCCCGTGATCGGCCACGAGAATAATTGCGCTGGTTGCCGGCAAAATACCTGCGTCATACGAAATATTAGGAGCTGTAATAGACTGTAGTATGTCCCGCTGTCGCCAGGGTCAGGTCAAAACTCCGCTGATTCCCCTCCCCCTACCCACCGACTTCTACACTAAGCTAAGTATTTGACACCACTCAAGCATCTGGCCATGTGGAGCAGTCAGCGGAGTGTACGGCTGGGAGTGTGAGTGTCGGGCGTTCGAATCCCGCTACAGGCGGTTTAACTTTTCATTTTTCTATATTTTCCCCCTAACTCGGACTCGCCGAAGTCGCTAGTCCTAAATTAAAGCGTTCAATTTCCAGTCAGACTATCCGCTCTGAGAGTGAACTGAACGGAATAGTTCGACCGAAGGCATTCTCGCAAAATTATGGAAACCCCACCGACCCTCACTGCATGCATACTTTAAGGATGTATTAAAATTCTGTGTGTATACTAGAACCCCGCTCAAGGGGAAAACTCCATTCCGGGAAAATTGTCTGCTAATGCGGGGTATCCCCTTATGCAGGGGTTTCAGTCTGTCGATGGTTAGGCCGTGTACTAAAGAAGAAACAAGTTTTGGTCAAAGTCGTTGTTCTCAACGAGTTTGATGTGATATGAATGAGGCGACAGCCGAGTGAATATCACAGTGCGCTCAAAAGAGTTGGAAAATCACTTCTTTGACCAAAATGAGTTGCTTTCTGTATTTATCTCACCCCTGTTCACACTAGAAGTATGAGTGACACACAAGATATAGACTGCAAGACTTGTAGGGGCATGGAGAACGAGTTCCTAATGTTAAGCCTGTGTGGCAGAAATACCAGGGGTGAGATAAAGTGCAAGATGGGAGATTGAATCGTGACGTAAAACGATGCGATTTAATTCTCCATGTGGTCTTTGATATGGTAGTAAATCTACCACTGCTGGGGATGAAGGAGAAAGGTGGCTGTACACTACATCACATAGGCATGGTATCAGAAGGATTGGCCTTTGATATAGCAGTAAATCTACCACTGCCGGGGATGAAGGAGAAAGGTGGCTGTACACCACATCACAAAGGCATGGTATGAGAAGGACTGGCCTTTGATATAGCAGTAAATCTACCACTGCTGGGGATGAAGGAGAAAGGTGGCTGTACACTACATCACAAAGGCATGGTATCAGAAGGATTGGCCTTTGATATAGCAGTAAATCTACCACTGCTTGGGGCGAAAGAGAAAAAGAAAAGTGGCTGCAGTGGGATTCAAATCAACAAAGTCTGACAACTTGGGTTTTAGAAGTCCAGTGCTCTTTACCACTGAACCAACTCCCCACCCCTGTCGCTTTTGTTGAACCGTTTCGTCCACAGTAAGAACGTTTGCTTATTATTATATACCTCAAATCGATGACAAAATGCCATTTTAATGACTTATCAAGTCACAGTCACAGCAGGCACGAATATTATTATTACTGCCCACCTAGTAGCGGCAGCACTAGATAGACATTCGCACACAGGTATATAATAATAGGTAATTAAGTTGTTGTACAATGAGCATACAATAGCTGTTCATCTCTCAGTCTCCCACTGGCCGCACCAGATACTGGTCACAACTGACAGGCGGAGACGAGGCAACCTTCTGTGGGAACCTCTTTTATGTGGTTACCTTTGATAAAAACACTCAAAGAGCACTCTGGCATATAGAGACCAGCTCACCCAAATTACCAAATGACTTTCCCAGATTATTTTGGATGAAATAAACACATTAGGCAACGAGTATGAGGCTATATATAGTACTTAGTTTTACTAAGCTTTCTCGTTTGATTGAAATAAACGAATGAGAAGCAAGAATATCCGATATTGATTTTGAGGAATAATGAGTTCTGTGTGATTGGTTAGTTGGTTGGTTGGTTTGATTTAACATCCAGTTAACCATTACAGGTTCTTACCAGACTTTCTCAATGTTCTTTTACACCACGAGGGTGGTGATCGAATCTATGTAATGAATTGAGGCAGAAATCTCACCCCTACACATATACCCAGGTGAGAGTCGTTTTACTTCCCACACCACATAGACATATCATGAGAAGGACTGGTCTTTAATATAGCAGTAAGTCTACCACTGCTGGGATGAAGGAGAAAGGTGGCTGTACACCACACCACACAGACATGGTATGAGAAGGATTGGCCTTTGATATAGCAGTGGGAGGCACGAGGAACTGGACCGATCAGAGTATTTGCAGACTTTACGGTATACGTGGCAGCATACGTCATACTGTGACAGTAATAACTGGAGGGACGAGGAACTGGGTTTGATGTAGATCTGTGTCAGGGTTGTTTGTGCCTGAAACAAACCCGAGTTTGTATCTACTACTCAGAAGATACCACAACCACCACCACCCACTTTACAGTGACACAGTACACGTACTTAGCACACGTCACCACCGTACACGTCACCGTACACGTCACACGTCATCACACGTCGTGCGGCACGTGAGCAGGCAGGGAGACGCGTGAGAGACGCGTGAGAGACGCAGCAGAGACGCTTGAGAGACGCAGGACAGACGCCGGTCAATACGCAGCCTTGAGACGCAGCCTCCCCGACCACGTGACCTGCTGGCAGCCCGCCAGGTGTCGCCTCGGTCACGGGAAGTGTAAACAGCGCTGGCGGCGGTCGATGGCGAGAACTGGGTGAGTTCCAGGTGCATTGTGGGAGTGGCGAGTCACGTCAATAGCGGGTCTCAGATGATTACAAACTTCGCCTCTCACTCTCACATCGCAGGCAGTATACAGGTCTCCCACTGAGCAGTTTCCTTAATACCTATAGAGCATAGAGAGAGTAGAGACTACGACTTGGAGAGTGTGAGATCCCATAGAGCGTAGTGAGGGTACAGAATACGACTTAGAGAGTGTGAGATCTTATGAGAATTCTTCTCCTATAGAGCGTAGTGAGAGTATAGAATACGACTTAGAGAGTGTGAGATCTTATGAGAATTCTTCTCCTATAGAGCG
This sequence comes from Alentia gelatinosa, assembly GCA_950022655.1. Lineage (NCBI taxonomy): Eukaryota > Metazoa > Annelida > Polychaeta > Phyllodocida > Polynoidae > Alentia > Alentia gelatinosa. The sequence continues at coordinate 123,092,106 of OX465581.1, forward strand.
TAGTGGGAGTACAGAATACGACTTAGAGAGTGTGAGATCTTATGAGAATTCTTCTCCTATAGAGCGTAGTGAGGGTACAGAATACGACTTAGAGAGTGTGAGATCTTATGAGAATTCTTCTCCTATAGAGCGTAGTGAGAGTACAGAATACGACTTAGAGAGTGTGAGATCTTATGAGAATTCTTCTCCTATAGAGCGTAGTGAGAGTACAGAATACGACTTAGAGAGTGTGAGATCTTATGAGAATTCTTCTCCTATAGAGCGTAGTGAGAGTACAGAATACGACTTGGAGAGTGTGAGATCTTATGAGAATTCTTCTCCTATAGAGCGTAGTGAGAGTAGAGACTACGACTTGGAGAGTGTGAGATCTTATGAGAATTCTTCTCCTATAGAGCGTAGTGAGAGTACAGAATACGACTTAGAGAGTGTGAGATCTCATGAGAATTCTTCTCCTATAGAGCGTAGTGAGAGTACAGAATACGACTTAGAGAATGTGAGATCTTATGAGAATTCTTCTCCTATAGAGCGTAGTGAGAGTACAGAATACGACTTAGAGAGTGTGAGATCTTTTGAGAGGGGTGCGTTCAGCCCTTCCACCTCCACCACCATCACACCCACACGATAAAACTGGAGCACACGGTGGGAGAGATGATAAGGTGAAATTCGTGGAATACAGATTAAGATAACTTTCCTAAATAAAGAAATCTCCAGGGGTATCCAATTAAGAGGAAGAATTGGGTATCTAGACTGACTTGGTGAGACAAGAGCCCCTGAGCTGCCTCTAAGTAAGCTAAGGACTCAATCCAAGGAAGAAGCTCCGGGAAAACTTTGTTTGCAGTATTTATTCTACACCTGTGTACATCGTACTTACACTTACTGACCTCTGCTCCCTATACAGCATATAGCCTATGAGCCATGGAGGTGGCAATGACGCCCCCAGAGTAGGTGTTCTTCACTAATGGAGGTGAAAAAGTAGGTATTCTTCACTAATGGAGGTGCAAAAGAAGTGAGTGATAATTGACAAGTGTCACAACTCTAGCCTTGCTAACATATGTATATAAAGTGTTCCATGTGGAAAACATCATGTCCTGGGTTTAATCAGTATCTCATCGTGCTCTAGGATGGGTGTAGAGAGTCAAGGGAACCATGGTAAAACATTGAAAGGCAGTTGAATTTTGTAAGAACATAGACCCAGAATATAGATCTGTCCCCCAAAGGGGCCTGCCATACTGCTAGCCACCTAGTGGCAGCTTCATGAACTAACAATGGCTCTGTCCCCTATAGTAAATATGTTTTCAGTGATTTTCTTCGAATAGGAAAAAGGGACAAATATCCTCCGGGCCTTGGCCAATTTTCCCATTTTTCCAATATCTTCGCAGAGAAATTGGAAATCTGGAAAGATTTTTTCAAAATGAATATCTGTGTTTTGAGTTCACTAATGATCGTCTCCACTCTCCATACACATTCTCCATTACGAACCAAAACTCTTTTGGGAGAGTGGAACTTCTCCTGAAAGGACTACTTGAGAAAAGATCTACATTTGTATATTTAAGTCATCTTGGCAATCCCACAATACACCGCGAAACTCTCCTGCTGCCACCTGGCGAAAGAGAAAACAATTTTTTTTCCAAATCCTAGTACCCCAGTCTACCATCTTTATTTTTTAACTGAAACACTTCCTTTTCTTCAAACTTGTCTGTAAAACAAGTAATTGTACGGTGTGAATTGAATAAAACGTGTGTAACACGTTTGTAAGGGTCAGGGGCGACGGAGAGAAAACGACGAAATGAAAAGCTCGTCTCAGAAAAGAGGGACTAAATTCTCCACCATCTCACACACGCACACCCACTCGTCGACGGACAATTACAGGCACACACAGAAAGGAGGGGCTTCTAGTCGGGTAAATATTATCATTATCAGTAATCAATGAGAAATGTGTGTAGGGGAGGAGGGGGGGGGGGGGGGTTGACGACGCTTACTGAGCAGCAAGTCTTCACATTGGGTTTCAGTGTGTTGCCTAGGCGGTATTCATATAGAGAAACACAGCAATCACACCTAAAGTGTGAACGGTGGGTGTGATTACAGGAGTGTTGTTCTTTGACAGATTAAATTGCTGGAACAAACTATGGTATTGTATTAATGGGTCTAAGCTGTCTAAACTTTATAGTTGATAATTATCTTGGTTCTAACTTCGGAAAAGATAAGCATAATATAGCTAGGCCTGCCAATGTATTAGTGTGTATACAGTTTCAGTGTCCCTGTGTTATCTAAGGTATATCTAAAGTATCATTGAGGTGATATGCATGTATGATACATCAAATTGGAGCTGAAATACCATAGAATTTGATGCAATCGCTTTTATGTCTATGGAAATAATGTGCCTGGGTATTACAAACGTATTACACTCATACAGTCAGTGCTCCAATGCTAAAGAATACGTTGCCAGGAGGTTGTTTGGCTGCAGACATTGCGTAACCATCCAGATAAGGTGCGACACCGGCCTACGGAAAAAGGCCTATAGGCTCAGCTAAGGCCTAGTTTCGTGTCTGCTAGGCTTGGTAGTAGCCTCTGTTCAGGCCTGGTTTCTTGTGTTAGTCTGTCTGTTAGGCTTGGCAGATTGGCCAGTTTACATGTTGGCAGGCAGGTTGAAGGTTGGCACAGGTTGGTAGGTTAGCGAGCAGATAGGCAGGTTTGCAGGTAGATTGGCAGGTTAGCAAGCAGATTGGCAGGCTTGCAGGAAGGTTTGCAGGTTTGCAGGCAGGTTTGCAGGCAGATAGGCAGGTTTACAGGCAGATTGGCAGGCATGCAGGAACGTTTGCAGGCATGTTTGCAGGTTGGTTGAGTCTCGTCTGCACTTCTAATCTCCGCTGGTCCCCAGCATGTCCACTGCCTATCTCTGTCACTGCAGGCTACCAGCGACCCCGACCAGCGCGTTAACCGTCACCATGGTAACGTGAATTATACACGAGGGCGCCATTTTCCTCATCTCCACCACCAGTGCTGCCGCCTGGTGACGAGAAGGGCAGTAGGCGCAAGGTGGTGTTTTCACCTACCATCCACGAGAGGTTGACGCGTAGTAATACACGAGCGCAAGTGACGTTTACCTCAAATGGTTCACAGAGCCGGCTAGCCACATAACCATTGTTTGTTGCATTTATTATCCATTTGTTTAAAAAAAATCAGTAATTGCCATATTAAAGGGTATAGCAATAGGGACCTTTTATTTGCTCTATAGCATATAGAGGGACTGTTTCTCCCGTATACCATGGTTTTGAGGCCGTATGCCACAGGTTTGAACCCGTATACTACAGTTATGGTATCTGTCAGGTTTTATACAATGGGTCGTGGTTTAATGAGTCCCCATACATTTTCAACGGGGTCTTTGTATACGATGGATAATAAATCATCTGTAACTATTACTCACTGTACTTGCCAATGAGCCAATGACTGCGCAGTAGGGCCAGGTTTACTGTTTGTACCGCCCCGTCCTATGTGTATATAAGGGGAGGATTGATATGGGACTGAATGATCTGTTCTAGACCTTGTAACTATACTTCCAGTGTCTAGTTGATTTCTTAAAGCTCTGATCCAGGCTATTAAAGTCCCATGACTTAACAATTTGTTTGATAGCGACGCAATTTCACTCGGCTTTTTTTCTATTTATTTTAATTAGCAACAAATAAACAGTTTTCCCACTGTAGTATTATAGATGCCCAAGAAATGATTATATCAAGTTATTGTCGATACACATTCCTCACAATCTAGAGGTTATTTAGGTATAAAATACATGAAATTCTAGGAAAAAATAATATTTGTCGATAATCAAGATAATCATCAGACAATTGATGTTGATGGCTTCACCACATGAATTTACTACGCGATCAAACTCATGGCGTATTCGTCAGACCTTACCGCTCTCATTAGTTTCTTTTATATCATGTTGAATTCTCAGTCTCCGTCTGAGCTTCAGTGAGAAATACTGCTAACATTTCTCCTGACAACAGACACAAATGTCACCACCACACTGCCATACAGAAAGGCCTTTAAAAGGCAGGCCTGGCCTCTTTTTCTCCTCTAATAAAGCCTAATAAAGCCTAATCTCCGCGGCCTACCGCAAAGTCCACCTGAATTCGAGCCTAACTTGGCAGCCAGGTTGATATTGGTGTCTGTGCACCACCTAAAACACTTATCTTAGCCTGGTATAAACGTCCATAGGCTAAACACATTTGGGACTATATTTTTACTCTCCAACTAGTGACTTTATCGCGTCATAGTTGGTGCCTCCCCCCCCCCCCCATCCCCCGCCCACCTACGATCTTGTAGAATTTTTCCGCAGGTCCAGGTAACTCACAGAGTAGAGAGAAAAACCTTTAAAATCTCATTGCCTTTTCACAGGGCAATGAGATCGGAAAACTAAAATTCTTATTCATGTTTTCAATACAGGTGCAAATATATCATAAGATAAGAATCACTTCTGAGTCTAGCACTGCAAAAAGGAATAGCAGGATCAATTTTGTCACGAAAAGAGAATCTCACTCTCGGGGCTCTTCAGTCTCCATGCCTAGGTCTGGTTCACTCTGTCTCTATGTGCGGGAGGAACTCCAAGCGGATCCGATAAAATTCTAAAGTTTTATATGTGGTAGGTAACCATAGGCATAGAGTTGTTTATCTCACACCTGGTACTTTTTTACTCAAAGGCTTAACATTGGAAACTCGTACTCAACGCCCGTGGTGTATTGTTGAAAAATACTCAATGGGGGATGATGTCACACATTTTAGCCAATTAGTCAGTGGTAGGGGTGAGATGAATTCTGAATCTCATTTGGTCCATAGTCACTGATAATATGCCAAATATGCCATTAAAATATTTTAGCCAAATATGCCATGAATTTTGGTTTGCAACATTATTACGCGTCAGCTTCGAGTGGTCTACAGAGCCGCCTCTGAGAAGAACTGGCCTTTGATATAGCAGTAAATCTACCACTGCTGGGGATGAAGGAGAAAGATGGCTGTACACCACACCACACAGACATGGTATGAGAAGGACTGGCCTTTGATTTAGCAGTAAATCTACCACTGCTGGGGATGAAGGAGAAAGGTGGCTATACACTACACCACATGGACATGGTATGAGAAGGCCTGGCCTTTGATATAGCAGTAAATCTACAACTGCTGGGGATGAAAGAGAAAGGTGGCTGTACACCACACCACACAGACATTGTATGAGAAGGACTGGCCTTTGATATAGCAGTAAATCTATCACTGCTGGGGATGAAGGGGAAAGGTGGCTGTACACCACACCACACAGACATGGTATGAGAAGGACTGGCCTTTGATATAGCAGTAAATCTACCACTGCTGGAGATGAGGAAGAAAGGTGGCTGTACACCACACCACACCGACATAGTATGAGAAGGACTGGCCTTTGATAAAGCAGTAAATCTACCACTGCTGGGGATGAAGGAGAAAGGTGGTTGCACACCACACCATATAGACATGGTATGAGAAGGACTGGTCTTTGATATAGCAGTAAATCTACCACTGCTGGGGGTGAAGGAGAAAGGTGGCTGTACATCACACCACATAGACATGGTATGAGAAGGCCTGGCCTTTGATATAGCAGTAAATCTACAACTGCTGGGGATGAAAGAGAAAGGTGGCTGTACACCACACCACACAGACATTGTATGAGAAGGACTGGCCTTTGATATAGCAGTAAATCTATCACTGCTGGGGATGAAGGGGAAAGGTGGCTGTACACCACACCACACAGACATGGTATGAGAAGGACTGGCCTTTGATATAGCAGTAAATCTACCACTGCTGGAGATGAGGAAGAAAGGTGGCTGTACACCACACCACACCGACATAGTATGAGAAGGACTGGCCTTTGATAAAGCAGTAAATCTACCACTGCTGGGGATGAAGGAGAAAGGTGGTTGCACACCACACCATATAGACATGGTATGAGAAGGACTGGTCTTTGATATAGCAGTAAATCTACCACTGCTGGGGGTGAAGGAGAAAGGTGGCTGTACATCACACCACATAGACATGGTATGAGAAGGACTGGCCTTTGATATAGCAGTACATCTACCACTGCTGGGGATGAAGGAGAAAGGTGGCTGTACACCACAACACATAGACATGGTATGAGAAGGACTGGCCTTTGATATAGCAGTAAATCTACCACTGCTGGGGGTGAAGGAGAAAGGTGGCTGTACACCACACCACATAGACATGGTATGAGAAGGACTGGCCTTTGATATAGCAGTACATCTACCACTGCTGGGGATGAAGGAGAAAGGTGGCTGTACACCACACCACATAGACATAGTATGAGAAGGACTGGCCTTTGATATAGCAGTAAATCTACCACTGCTGGGGATGAAGGAGAAAGGTGGTTGCACACCACACCACATAGACATGGTATGAGAAGGACTGGCCTTTGATATAGCAGTAAATCTAGCACTGCTGGGGGCGAAGGAGAAAGGTGGCTGTACACCACACCACACCACACAGACATGGTATGAGAAGATAGCAGTAAATCTACCAATGCTGGGGGTGGGACTCGAACCCACAAACTTGGGGTTACAAGTCCGGTGCTCTAACCACTGAGCTAACTCCCCACCCCACTCACACACTTGTATACACTGTATACTGACAATGAGTAGGTCATGTGGGCGGGGTGTAGGGGTGAGGAGGCGGACACACCTCCAACCACTCATCAGTCAGATAATTGAGGTACCTGGAAGCCCCACACGAGTACCACTTGTACGTTCACAGTCACTCCGTACGGCACAGTGTGCCGGGGGTCACCCACAGGTCACCACTCTGACAGGAGAGTGTCATCATGTCTGTTATCTGAGACCTGAAGAGACTCCTCTGTGTTCCGAAACCCTCCACAGTTCACGACATTGCGTCATGTATTACAGCCATTTTTATTTTTCCTGATGAATTCCCGATGAAGGCTATTTATACGCCGAAACGTAGTGTTATATAAGTTACTATATGTACAACCAAAATGTACAAATATATGTTATTATAAAGATAGAACATGAAAAAGAAATTACTGATGTTGTTGGTTTTATGAATAAATTTCCTAAAATATTTCTAGTTTTTTTTTTGAATGCCGTACTGAGCTCAGGTAGTATAGAGAAACAGGCTTACTGTCTCCGTACGGATAAAATAAGCGGTAAAATCGGCGATCAGATGAACCGATGCCGGAGGCAGAGGTTCATCTGATCGCCGATTTTACCAAGTATTTTATCCGTACGGACACAGTCAGCCTGTTTCTCTATTATTATATACCTTAAAATATCCAATTTCTAACCTTGCTTCTGGGTGAGTTTTTGGATTTCGCGCCGTACATGCCCCGTACGCCACATACATACCCCGTACGTCACCTAGGTGTCGTACGGATATAAATACGACATAGGTAGGAGCGGGCCGTATGTGTAGGATATACTACCACAGGTATATAATAATATATGGAGACATGGTTAGTGTGCCTGAATGGAATCTGTTCAGAAGTATTTTGGTCAGAAATATTCACTGAACGAGGTGAACCATTTCCGGCGAAAATATCGAGGAACAGATGGAATTCAGGTACATTCACTATGTCTCCTTATTATTATATACCTGGAAATCATAAAAGCTACAGTTTACAGTGGCCAGGGGGTACAGAGGGACGTATGAATATTATTTCGTCACTGAATGATGACGAAAAGAATCTGTACTTTTGGTCAGTAAATGTGTGACATTCGTCCATAGGTATGTAATAATCTACAAGAATGATACTAGAATAGGGAGGACCAGAAGCAGTTCCAAACTAAAATTCAAATTACTAAAAGTAAAAATAAAAACTGTTGCTGGGAAGGAGTCGCCATTCAAGAACTCGGTGGGTATTTACAATCAAAATATCGAGGAACAGATGCAATTATTATATACCTGAAAATCATTACAATTTTTACAACTCGCTTTTTCAAGAATAACAGTGGTCACGTGGTACGGAGGGACGTATGGATATTATTTAGTCACTCAGTGACGAACGAAATCCATACTTCTGGTCAGTAAAAGTAGGACATTCGCACATAGGTATATGATATTATTCTATACCTGTGGTAGTATATCCTACACATACGACCCGTTCCTACCCATGTCGTATATATATCAGTACGACACCTAGGTGACGTACGGGGTATGTATGTGGCGTACGGGGCATGTACGGCGGCGAAATCCAAAAACTCCCCCAGAAGCAAGGTTAAAAATTGGATATTTTAAGGTATATAATAATATACAATATGTTGAGGCAGAGACTAGTGGCTGTCACTACCTCCTATGTAAAGTATAAAAAGCCTTGACTGACTCTTAACCCCTCCCCCCTCCCCCACCCCGCTAGCATAGAACATCTAAGACTGTAGCGGATCTCGACCTACTAAAGACGGGCCGCTTTTTGACTACTTTACGACGGGGTAGCACGCCAAAGTCGTGTACATTCCGTGCAGTGAGACATTAAATTTTAACAAAAGCGATGACCTAGACTTTCCGTAGACATGCATACCTGAAAACTATACTCTAGCGGTACGCAGTGTTTATTTGTTTAGTTTTACGTCCAGTCAACCAGTACTAAGAAAAAAACTGACGAGTGTTTGGTCTGTGTCCTCGTTCGCCATCGAGTTTGGAGTGCGAAGTAATATGAACGAGGCGATAGCTGAGTGACTATTCTGAAGCACTCCAAACGAGATGGCGAATGGGGACTCAGACCAAGCACGAATATGTTTCTGATATTATCTTTGCCTGGAAATATGTATCTGTTTATCACCCGTTGAGAACGAGTTCCTAATGTTAAGCCTAAGTATGTTTATTCCATGCTGAAATAAATTCCTTTACTCGGAAAAGATCGAAAATATTATTTCCCAAGAGCTTGGGCGAGGGCAGTATTTCTTTTTATCCTTTATTTTGCGGTGAGCAAATGTTTATTTCATTCACAGTTTTCAATACCGTGCTCAGTTTAACAGTTTTCCTACATTTCTTTAGTATATATTGATGTGTCGTTTCATACACCAGCACATCATGTCTACAGTATTGTGGTCTATTCACATTGAACCCTTTTTTAAGTTTTAGTTTTATCTTATCCCTCCCTTAGATAATTTGTAAAAAAAAAAAAAAAAAAAAAAAAACAAACAGTAGTGGGTCAAGGTGGTCACGGATTTAACGCAACCAGAGCTAACGTAGTGTAGCTCTGGCGGCCAGTGCCCCTAGGCCCAGCCTCGAGATACACTCAAATATGTAAGTGAACGCTCGAATCTTGATAAAAATTGTCAAAAAAGCAAAATAAAATAAAATAAATAAATTGACCTCGTGGTCACAGCGAGCTGCTGGTTCCGGGTTCGTGTTCAGCGTGAACGCACGAGGAACCAGCGCAGCTTCACGACCCAATCAATAATCATCGACTTCTCCCCACCTATCAGCCCGCTGGGGGGCGCTTCAACGCTGGGCACCGGCGTTCTGTGATATGGCGCTGCTATCAGCCGGGAACATGCGCCACTTCCGGTTGGTACGCTGCGGGAATGGCCGCCAGGAAGCATGCTGGGAACGACTGGAAGGTTTCTGGGAAGGTTTCTGGGAAGGTTTCTGGGAAGGTTTTGGTGAAGGTATTGGGGAAGGTTTTGGTGAAGGTTTCGGGGAAGGTTTCAGGGAAGGTTTTTGGGAAGGTTTTGGTGAAGGTATTGGGGAAGGTTTTGGTGAAGGTTTTGGGGGAGGTTTTGGTGAAGGTTTTGGGGGAGGTTTCAGGGGAGGTTTTGGGGAAGGTTTTGGTGAAGGTTTTGGGGGAGGTTTTGGGGAAGGTTTTGGGGAAGGTTTTGGGGAAGGTTTTGGGGAAGGTTTCAGGGAAGGTTTTGGGGAAGGTTTCAGGGAAGGTTTTGGGGAAGGTTTCATGGGAGATTTTGGGGAAGACTTCGGGGAAGGTTTCGGGGAAGTTTTAGGGAAGGTTTCTGGGAAGGTTTCAGGAAGTTTTCAGGGAAGGTTTTAGGGAAGGTTTCGGGGAAGATTTTGGGGAGGATTCGGGGAAGGTTTCGGGCAAGTTTTTTGGGAAGGTTTCGGTTTCAGGGAAGCATTTAGGGAAGTTTTTGGAGAAGGTTTTGGGAAAGGTTTTGGAGACTTCAGAAAACTTCTCAGGGAAGACTTCAGGGAACGTTTCGGGGAAGTTTTCGGGAAACTTACAGAGAAGACTTCTGATAAGGTTTTAGGGAAGAATTCGGGGAAGGTTTCGGAGAATAAATTGGAAAAATCGACGGGGGTTTGGGGGGCTTCCTAGGCCCTTAGAACTGAGCAATTTTCTAATCTCAGTACTAATTCTGACAATGTACCCATGTACTCAACTTTGATACAGTATATCATATCTATATCTTACACTTTTCAGTGTTTAGCCCACTGGCCACTTTACTATTTCCCATCTGAGTAACAACTATATCATAAACTAAGAACAAATAGTATTCTAATCATTGATGAATGACAGTAGATTTGTGAATAAATTTCAATTACAAGGTTTGGGTTTTATTCAGTCTATAGGTAATATTCCATAACCCACTTGGCACTGGGCCAACATACCGTTTCTACAACTGCCTTTGTAAGATCCAAATATATCAAGCACCAGTGGGTCAATGAGGTATTTCGGTCTGTGGTGACTGGATATGGTAAGTTGGGCACCCTTTAAGACTCCTGGCCACTGCCCCCACTGAGTTGGCACGCAGATAGTGAAGGGATATTTTATAGCACCCTCAAAGTCTATATAACCTCTCCCTAAGCTGGGCAGCGCTGCGTATCTGGTTTGCAATTTATTCGTTTAACGTCTAGGTTTTACCCCATTTTCACGATTTTTTAATGTTAGAAAGTAGTGACATAAACAAACACCCGTGACATATATAAATCCCATGTTATGCCTATGGCGTTTTTTATTAGGGTAGGATAACTGAATGGCTTCAGATACAAGCGGTCGTATGCCCAGATAAGTTTACACATAGTAATATCCGACCGCATGCGAGGATATTGGGCAGAGTCAACTCTGAGGAGCATACAACTGCTTTTATATAAAACCAGTCTATATTGTATTCATTATCAACCTTTTTCCTGACAAGTGGTGTACCAATAATAGTTCACTATTTTTCAGTATGCACTATTTTCTCATTACGAACTATTTTTTCGGAACCCGGAGCATACAACGTATCTGTATGCGTCGGGTATGTCCATAGATACTCCCCATGTGTTATCTATGGACACTTTGTATCAGGTGGATATAACCGTATGCTCTGGGTATGGTGATACACACTCCCTATGTGTTTTCTATGGACACTTTGTATTAGGTGGAAATATCTGTATGCTCCAGGTATGGTGATACACACTCCCTATGTGTTTTCTATGGACACTTTGTATTAGGTGGATATATCTGTATGCTCTGGGTATGGTGATACACACTCCCTATGTGTTTTCTATGGACACTTTGTATTAGGTGGATATATCTGTATGCTCTGGGTATGGTGATACACACTCCCTATGTGTTTACTATGGACACTTTGTATTCAGTGAATAACGACAAATATTTTCCCAGGCTCGATAATAGGTACAGTGTGAATGGGGTTTCTCGATGTACCACATTTGTCATCCGGAACACAAAAAGAGATTAATCTTAGATCCAGGCATTTCTGTGGTAGACCGCTAAACGTAACATAGGCGAAGTACATACAATAAATACCCATAATAAACTTTTATTCCCATCTAGGTACCTCACTGATTGCTTGATGTCCAATCTTTCTCTCCAGTGGCTCTAACCTTCTCAGATTTTCTTTTTGTGTTTTATAAATGTGCGACCACCGTTCTCATGGTTGGCTGAACACGTTGACAAATAGCGGGCATGCACTTGGCAGGCCTTGTGAGTGGAAATCCCATTGATCCACACTCTATTGTGGAGTCAGTGGAGCGTATCTGACGTTGTGGGTAATAATGAGAAGTTTTCTAAATATAGAGATCTCAAACTGAGGCTCCAATGAGACAGCTTATTGGACGTTTTCCAATTGTAATTTTTCCGTTCAGCGCCGCCTAGTGGTGCGTACCTTAGTTAGGGCGTCGCTCGGTCAAACACTGGTCCGCAGCATGGAGTTGTCCCATTACACTAAGTCCATATAAGGAATAGAGCAGACCGAGTAGCCAATGACTGCATTCGCAGCAAACCCCGACCTTGACCCTGACCTCCTTACATGATATTTTCTAGCGCCTTGGGACGTAGACATCAGTCGAGAGTTGACCTCGAATCTTAGGGGCCACAACCACCCTCTCAGTGTAGCTGATTCCAAGCTTTCACACCTCGAGGGTGGGCAGTAGGTGTGAGCGCAAGACTGTTGTTTTTGACAAGATACGATGGCTTGGACAACCTACAGTGTTGTACTAACGACTATGGGTTGTCTTAACTTAACAGCTGATTCCTGTTTCGGTTTTTCCAAAGATAAAGATGAGGCTGTGTTGACCAGGCTTCTGCCATTGTGTAACTACCAATGGTGTACATTGTTTTGTGTTTTCTTAACTATATCTCAACTATTACTTAAGCGATATGCATGTATAACACACCAAATTGAAGCTGGAATACCGTAGGATGCGATGCAGTACCTTCTCTGGAGATAATGTAAACGGGTATTATAAACGTATTACTCTCATACACTCAGTCATCCAATGGTAAAGAATACGTTGCCATGTGAATGTTTGGCTTCAGCCATGGCGTAACTAAGCAGATAAGGTGCGACACTGGCCTACGGAAATATTGGACAGGTAACGCCTAGCAAGTGAGCGACCTTGAACTGGTGAAATGTTGGCTGGTTCCCCCTGTCCTTACTAGATACCCGGGGAACCAGCGTTGGGTTGTGGTAGAGACTAGCGCTATGAAAGATCTGCTGGGAGAGTGCTGCCAAGGTGGCGCAATCCCTCAACGCACCAGAGAAATGGAGGCATTACCCATAATACACCAAAAACTGGAGGGCGTTACCTGGCCTATAATGTGAGTGAGCAAATTTAGTAGAAACCGAACGAGAGTTAGACTTGACAATGTTTATGCCATGACGGGAAAGTCGCGTATTAATACACGAGGCGTAGCCGAGTGTAGTGAGGAGCAGACCTGACCAGCGTATTTATCCTACCTCGTCTATGCTTTTGTATTACTAAAAGATTAATATTGAGCCAATGACCAACAGAACTTTTTTTCATAGTAGCTGACATCCTGCTCTCTGATTGCTCTCTGATTGATATATGCAGCCTACACAAGCATCAAGCAATCTTTGTGTGGGAGGAGGCGTGGCTACCGTACAGTATGGGGGCGTGGCCTGGTATGCAAAACAAGTCCTGGCTCCACCCACATTGTCCATGAGCCTGCCACATAAAATTTCCCTATGTTAAGTCTATGGCGGTTCTTTATCAGGGGTAGGATAAAGGCCAGGCCTCCAGGCTATGTCTCAATTAGATTGGCCGCCAACTCTGTCTCCACTCTGTCTGACTAAGAGGTTATTTATGGATTCTAAGAAAATGGTCACAGCTTAAAAAAAGATACACCTGGGGCCCGTTTAACAATCTAGGATCTTTCTGTACCTCGTACAAGGGTCATCGTTTAATGCTATTTAAGTCTTTTCGCTAGGACAGTATTAGCCGTCTATAAGGTCCTCCATAAGTGTCGAATAAAGTTAAACCACATCGTCCCTGAGTCTCTAGGCCATACAGAAAATGGTCTTCAAATAGCATCCTTAATTATTAAATGGGCCCCTGGTATATTGTTCGGCGTCGGGGGCAAGATGGCCGCCTCCATAATACAATACCCATCTGCTCTATGATTAAGAATATGGTATTCTCTCCATATATATGAATAAGAATTATAAAGAATTTACAATCAAAATGGTTAGGTTTTGTCGGAGGTTTTATGCAACCTCTTCTTTTAACACCCTGCACATGCAGTAGAGTTTAGGAGCTGAAGTCCAAAGCACATCTACCGATTTCAGAACACTGATGCGACAAAGGAACGGTACTTTGTCTCATGCGAGGCATCCTAATGGAGTCGGCCCTAGTCGGTAGATGTGGGGCAGCTGGGTAAGGCTCAGCCAACTATAAGTGAAAACCACCCTTGAGATGTTAATTTGTTGCACACGAGTTGTTGGTTGATTTTTCTAAATCGCTCACCAAAAGTTTATGAACATGTTGATAAATCCAGTCGGCGACAACGAAACATTGGAAATACAGTAGAACCCCGCCTAACGGATACCCCGTGTAAGCGGTCACCCCGTGTCAGCGGACACTTTTGCTCGGAACAGAAATTTCTCCCTCTATTAGATGTTTATTTTAACCCCGTGTAAGCGAAGGTGTCCGCTTATGCGGGGTTTTACTGTACTCCCTGTTCAGATGGCCGACAGTCGAGCGACGGGTTGTGTAATTTGCCTGCGACAAGTTCACCGACTACTATACGATTTGGGAACTAATCGTTCAACCCCGAATTGGTTGGTGTGCATTGGACTTAGCACTCTCTGTTGACCGCGACCAGGACGAATTCTGTCCACAAGAAAGGTTCTATAAGTTACAGTCGCAGCTCTTCATTTTACACCCTGCACTGTATGAGCGTTTAAAGACAAATGCTGGTAGTTGGGTGATTTCTAAATTCTATTGAGATTTGCAAATAACTCGGGATAATATAAGTTCTATATATCAGCAAATAGAAAATGCACAAAAAAATGGCATGTCACCATGCTAACTTCTATGGCAGGGCCATCTGGAAATGTAAGTGCTTAACTATTGGTGTCTATGGGAAAATGCAACATTTTTACTTTGTTGCTAATGACACTGATGTTCTAGTGCTATCTTCAAATAATTCTGAATTATGATAGGTTGGAACATGTACAAATCAAAAATGCTAAAAAAGACTATGTCACCATGCTAATTTCTATGGGAAGGCCATCTGGAGAAGGTAAATGCTTATCTATTGGTGTCTATGAGAAACTGCTATATTTTCATGGCCCCAGATGGCAGCACCAGTGTTAAACCAGGGGGCGTTTCAATACCTATCCGCATTTATCTTTAAGAACTAACACTCACTGTTTTATTGAAGGCGTTTGACTATTTCAGGTCTCAGACAATCCCATCCGGCTCCGACCCGCCACCTAGTGGTGAGAGGTCTGGAGAGGCGTATACCTCATTTCAGCTATATTGCCACCTTAGCCAGCTTTCCATTGGCCGACTTTTGCCACTGATAAAATCATCAGTAACTACTGAATGTTTTATGAGACTTCCAGGAAAATACTGGACAGAGGAAACGAGCTCTGCAGAAAGAACAAGTATGAATAATGTATCCTTTTCCTTTACAAGTGCATACCGACATAAAGACACCACCCAAATTCGTCTCTGGGTTTCGTTGGCGTACAAAAAAGGGTCTTCATGTATGAGCCTTTATCCTACCCCTCATATAAATCTCCATAGACTTAACATGGTGTGACTGTATGCCACGGTTATGGCGTAAAATATTTATATGCCACTGGTGACATATAAAGTTAAAAACATGTAACAGGGTAGGATAAAATCTAAACATCACTCAATTTCATATAATTGTTTCTATGCCATTCATTGTCAACGGACTCGAAAGTAGTCCATCGTCGGAATTTTTATAGGGAACAGAGTGTATCATGGTTCTTTGGCCATCTGTTAGGAGGCTCACCGGGAGTGCCACTCTCCAAGCAGATCCTTTGTCCCAAGCCAAGTAGTACGAAACATCTGCTATGAGAGTGTAGGATTTCTGGTGTGTCGGCACTCTCCCAGCAGAGAACGTGAACCGCTGTGAACCCGAGCGGCACCGAGAATCGGCTGGGAGAGTAAGAAAATGGCGGTACACACACGAGGATGGCTGTGTGTGGAGGAGAGAAGCAGCGTGTCTGCGCATGCTCGTGGCCCGGAGCTGCAGCGCGCCCTGGTGGCTGAATTAGTCATGAGATGAGACGAACTTTTGTTTGTGCATTTATCTGTTGCCTCTTCACGGACGTAATGCGTCGGTCTCAGGAGGTCGGCGTGATGCAATATTCACGCGCCAAGAGTGCCGGGGACGGGGGGAGAGTGTGAGGCGGGATGGAGAGTGAGGCGGGATGGAGAGTGTGAGGAGGGATGGAGAGTGTGAAGGATGGAGAGTGTGAGGAGGGATGGAGTGTGAGGATCTCAGGAGGTCGGCATGATGCAATATTCACGCGCCAAGAGTGCCGGGGACGGGGGGAGAGTGTGAGGCGGGATGGAGAGTGAGCGGCAGGGTGAAGAGTGTGAGGCGGGATGGAGATTGAGAGGCGGGATGGAGAGTGAGAGGCGGGATGGAGAGTGAGCGGCAGGGTGAAGAGTGTGAAGGATGGAGAGTGTGAGGAGGGATAGAGTGTGAGGATCTCAGGAGGTCGGCGTGATGCAATATTCACGGGCCATGAGTGCCGGGGAGCGAGACGGGTGAGATGGGGGGAGAGTGAGGCGGGATGGAGAGTGAGAGGCAGGGTGGAGAATGTAGGGATGGAGAGTGAGAGGCGGGATGGAGAGTGAAAGAAGGGATGGAGTGTGAGGATCTCAGGAGGTCGGCGTGATGCAATATTCACGCGCCATGAGTGCTGGGGACCGAGACGGGCGAGATGGGGGGAGAGTGAGGCGGGATGGAGAGTGTGAGGCGGGATGGAGAGTGTGAGGCGGGATGGAGAGTAAGAGGCGGGATGGAGAGTGTGAGGTGGGATGGAGAGTGAGAGGCGGGATGGAGAGTGTGAAGGATGGAGAGTGAGAGAAGGGATGGAGTGTGAGGATCTCAGGAGGTCGGCGTGATGCAATATTCACGCGCCAAGAGTGCCGGGGAGCGAGACGGGTGAGATGGGGGGGAGAGTGAGGCGGGATGGAGAGTGTGAGGCGGGATGGAGAGTGAGAGGCTGGGTGGAGAGTGTGAAGGATGGAGAGTGTGAGGAGGGATGGGGTGTGAGGATCTCAGGAGGTCGGGCGTTAGGCGGGCGTTAGGCGGACGTTAGGTGGGCAGGCGGACGGGCGTTATGCGGGCGTTAGGTGGGCGTTAGGCGGGCGTTAGGCGGGCGTTAGGCGGGAGTTAGGCGGGCGTTAGGCGGACAGGCGGACGGGCGTTAGGCGGGAGTTAGGCAGGCGTTAGGTGGGCGTTAGGCGGGCAGGCGGACAGGCGTTAGGTGGGCGTTAGGTGGGCGTTAGGCGGACGTTAGGCGGGAGTTAGGCGGGCGTTAGGTGGGCGTTAGGCGGGCGTTAGGTGGCCGTTAGGCGGGCGTTAGGCGGGCAGGCGGACGGGCGTTAGGCGGGCGGGCGGACGGGCGTTAGGTGGGCGTTAGGCGGGCGTTAGGCGGGCAGGTGGACGGGCGTTAGGCGGGCAGGCGGACGGGCATTAGGTGGGCGTTTGGTGGGCGTTAGGTGGGGGTTAGGCGGGCAGGCGGACGGGCGCTGGGTGGCCATGTATTCGTGAGACCCGCAGTCTAATACATAACGGTGTTTATGACATGTCTTGTATGTTCAGTAAGAGTAGAGGCACAGAACCACCCATCACAGTGTGTGGTGATGGAAACTGGAGCTGGCAGTTCTCTGAAATTAGCTTTGATGGAGGACCAGGCAACTCACAACCCACCACACCCACACACGTATACATACACAGACATACAATAACAGCAGTGAAATGATATCATGAAACATCACCAAATTTCATATGATTGTTTACATGGCGTGAGTTGTCTTCGGAAAATGATATCACGAAGTGGAGCTGAGTGATATCTGTAGCAGAAGACTAACGGCATGTAAACAATCATATGAAATTGAGTGAGGTTTAGATTTTATTCTAGCCAGTCACATGTTTTTGACTTCATATTCAACAGTGGTATATAAATATTATATGGCATAACCGTGGCATACAGTCACATCATGTTAAGTCTATGTGGATTTATATTAGGGGTAGGATAATAGACAACGCACAACCACCCCTACCACATACATATATACATATACATACCAACATACAATAAACAGTGCTGAAAGTTCCCTGAAATAATCATAATGTATCTGACCCTCCCAAACATGGACAGACAGAGGGTGACTATGGCGGCAAGCTAGGCGGACGTCTGCGGTACGGGGGAGAGGATTCGGCTAAATATATATTGGTTCCCGCTATATCTGGATCGTCAAAGATTGATCACAAAAAGGACTTAGGATATTGATAACGCTGGTACGTGTTTTATGTTCGGATGCCTGATAATTTGTTGTGATTTTTGAAGATTGTGACTGACCATTTGTGTATACACTGTATTATCGTTTGGGTAGACGTGGTTAGCATGTTGAATGCGAGCATTAGTGCTAGGAAACGTCATAGGTCACTATCAGTAAGTCCCAAATGTGTTGATACTAGTAAATTAGCGATACATAGGAGCAACTTGAAAAAGAAAACTAAAACAGAGTTATATTGTTATTTGGGTAATCTTTTTGACGAAGAGGTAGAACCAACTGGCCTAGGCGAGGATATGGCGGACGCGGCACCCATAGCGGTAGCCTCCACAGAACCTACACAACAGGCAATAACAGTGAAGGATAATGTGTCAGAAATATCCGGAATTAATTACGAAGAACTAAAACAACAGGTACTAGCTAATAATAATGGAATCCAACAAATTCTTGCGCATATCAATGACATTCCTAAAATGGCTGACATGAAGAAGCAAACAGATACCGTACAGGCGATAGCATTAGGCAAAATCTCAGAGGTAGATGGTAGGGTAAATATTGTGAATGCGAAAGTAACTCTCCTAGACAAAAAGGTACTGGGTATTGAGAACACTTTTGAAGGTAAAGTGGACGAAATTGACGCCAAATTAGAGTGCCTGCAGAAGGAAATAACAGGTCTAACCAGGCAGTTAGGGGCACTAGACTCAAAGATTGAGAACCCACTTGAGCGTAAACTATCAGTGAACGGGAATAGGGACGAGGTTAGTCATAACATTGTACAACAAACCCCAGATGACAGAACTAACTATTATGTCACAGATATGAGCAGAAATGTTGTAATCTTTGGATGGTATGAGGAAGATGGTGAAAATGTTGATGAAATATTTAGTGACTTATGTAGCGCGCTAGAGTTGTTGGTGGAGCGAAGGGATGTTCTAAGAATAGAAAGATTAAAGACGAGGTTCAATGTAAATAGACCTCGACGACCCTCTCCAATAGTGGTAAGTCTCACTAGCGTGAGCGTCCGAAATCGATTACTAAATGCGGCCCCAAGATTGAGTCATACTGAATATTCAGACATAAGTATTGCCCCAGACGAAACGCTCGCTGATCGTAGAAAGCGGGGTATTCTGAAGATGGTATGTGGTTACCAAAGACGCGTTGGTAAGAACGCAGTGATCACTGGAGACACACTTTATGTGAATAATGTTAGTTTTAGTTTAGCTAGAGCTAATGAAATACCACTAGATCTGCTCCCCCCTGATTACAAAGCCCGACATGGTTTAAATGTACAAGTAGGACATAACAAAGACAGGTCAGACACAGAGGTGGAAATGGACGAGGGTCCGCCGCCCCTAGAGGAATTGCCTCAGACAGTGGGTTCTCAAATTAGATCTCAGAGCTCTGGATCAATTAGGGAATGTCCTTGTGGTATAGCCTTTTCAGGCCGCGGTGCTTACCTAAGCAATATGTACCCCTGTGAAATAACTAGCAGAGTATGTGAGGGCGTTGTTGATAGGGATTTCGTGTTTGCTTCCTCTGAGCATGGTTACCAGTTCACTAAAGCGATGTTCGCTAATGATCAGGAGATAGCTGGATTTATCTACGAAACACGGGATCCATTTGAAGCTAAAAGGTTGGG
The DNA here is from genome assembly GCA_950022655.1 of Alentia gelatinosa. NCBI lineage: Eukaryota > Metazoa > Annelida > Polychaeta > Phyllodocida > Polynoidae > Alentia > Alentia gelatinosa. The sequence goes on from OX465581.1 coordinate 123,112,000, forward strand.
GTCACAAATAAAGGGCGATAGAGTCATAGCCTGGGAACAAGTTAAATCCGAAAAAATGATGATCATACTAAAGGATAAGTTTGATCAGCACCCGGACTTAGGTGAAAAGCTTCTGAATACTGCCCCACGTGACCTTATAGAGGCCACGCATAATATGTACTGGGGTGCCGGTACGTCACTAGACCGACTGAGTAAGGCCACAGAGTACCCGGGGTATAATACATTGGGAAAACTGTTGCAAGAGGTACGGAGTGCTCTCCAGTCTTAGAGTACCTGTCTACACTATAAGATGTCAACTATTATCATGGGAGATTCACGTATTAGTGGAATTGTGCACGACTTGAGAACCTATGACGATATAATTGATGTTGCAAGTATACCGGGCGCAACATATGCTGAGCTAGCCGACGCTGCAATTACCGCCGTGCCTGCGTGTGGACCAGGACTACGACTCGTAATACTTCTTGGGGGAATATGTGACACTACTACTAGAAACCACAAAACAGGGGAAATTACCCTGCGGTATCTCACGGCTATTGATTTCGTTCGTGTATTCGACACATCTCTTGATCGGATAGAAAACAGGATAAAAAAAGCATACAGCCACTTGCACGTGGTCTTTGGTACTTTCTACGGTATCAACCTAAGGGTGACTAACTCAGTATATTCAAGTGCTACCGAAGCTTTGTTAGATACTATGACCATGATCGCGAGTGAACGAATAATTGCAAGAAATCAAAAGAATTACTTAGCGACCCCACAAATAGCTGGTCTCATTTATATGAAGCATTGTAAAAAGGGGAAAGTGTCAACCTTGTATCACAAACTACATGACGGTTCGCATGTTAGTTTCGAGTATCGGCCCAAACTATTGCGCATTATTGTCAGATCAATGTATGATAGTATTATGAAATGGGGCCTATGAATATGAATATGTCAATTATCCTGTATGGAGGCCGTAAGGTTCCAGACTAAGATCGAACTAGATTAAGGTGTTCCTGTATCAATACTAGAGGCCGTAAGGTTCTAGATACTACTTTGTTCTTATATTGTATTTTGTTACTTGATAATTACCTATATAATGAATATCAATATTGCTATATATGAGGTTCAATGATATTGAACTTGTAGTGTTGGTACAACGGTCATTTTCTGAAACTGTTATAAGACTACTTTCTTTATATAAAAATTGTTAGGCATCCGAACTGCGTTATGTTATATACGTCCGCATCATAGTACAAGGAATTCTCTATTTCTGGTGGCCGTAAGGTACCTGACGTATCATTTATCTTTCTGTTATTGTTAATTATGTTGTCGACTTTATTAATATTGCTATTCTCCACTCGTTTGTATCTCATGAGAACCTAAGCCTGTGGCCGTAAGGTACAGGTGCTACTACTGTTATCATAATACAGGTGGAATAATAACTCGTATACCTATTTAGTAATCTAGTACTCACTCACTCACTACTTTATTCTTTTCTCATTCTATTCTTGTTCTTTTTCCTATTTACAATTGCTTGGACTAGATAAACAAGTTTAATTAAATTAAAAAATTCTAAAAGGAGCTTGGTCCTCCCCCCCCAACGCCATAGTCATGCATCTCGATCATTTAAAATTAGCATATTTCTCTAACTAAATTTGAATTTCCCTGATTTAGGCTCTGATAGGACTAACTGATCCTATCAGAACTCACAGCCAGTTAGGAATTTTCCTACCTGACTGTTTCATATCATCCTTCTCATTTTCTGGAAATTTATTATGAGTAATCATGAATGTAATTTTAATAAGGGCCTAAAAATAATACAGTACAACATACGGAGTCTATATCCGAATATTGAAGAGTTTAAATTGTTATATGGCAACTATGATATAATTGGAGTCACAGAAACATGGTTAGATAGCAGATTTACAGATTCCATGGTTAACATTCACGGAAAAAAGATATTTAGGGAGGATCGAGAGTCTAGAGTGGGAGGGGGGGTCTGTTGTTATATAGATAATAAACTAGCGCCGTTTACTGAGAAGATCAAAAAATTTTCGGTAGTTGATGATAAATTAGAATATATGACACTAAAGATTTCAAAGCCACATAATAGATTCATGACAATTATTGTTATGTATAGACCCCCTGGAGAAACTATGGACTACATGATTGATATCTTGGATGACATACTCAAATCAGTTGAGGTTCGCAACAGTGAAATTTGGTTGGTAGGCGATCTCAATTGTGATACCCTATCGAGACAGAACCCGAGAGCCAATCGACTATTTGAATTAGTGCGCAGTCACGAAATGAAACAACTTATAACCGAAATAACTAGACCTAATAAAACAGGGGGATCTATTTTAGACTTAATTTTCACAAACTGTGAATTCGTTATCGACAGTGGTATTGCTAATGGATTAATAAGTGATCATCTGCCCACTTATGCTATTAGAAAAAAGAACAAATGCAAAGCCGACCGAGTTTCTTTTACTGGAAGATCTTATAAATTGTACGATAAAAATAACCTAGAGGACTTCGTTTCAAATTACAATTGGTCTAGTTTTTATGATTCCTCTGATCCAGAATTCTTGTGGGAGTGTATTTATAACCTACTCATTGATTACTTGGATGAAGAATGTCCTATAACTAAATTTAAAAATGTTAAACATAAAGACGATTGGGTCTCAGATGAAATTTATTCTTTGATAAATGAAAGGGCTGTAAAATTGAGGAGCTACAAGAGATCTCGTAAGGAATCAGACCTGAAGGAAGCAAAAAAGCTAAGTGTTAAAATTAAACATGGTCTCAGACAAGCGAAAATCGAATACTGTCGAGAACAAATAGAATTAACGAAGAAACACCCACAGGACTTTTGGCGATTTATAAATAACCTTACCTCAAAAGATATTGGTAATGCTGACTGCTCAATAGTAGATGAAAAGGGAGACCGAGTTCCCTCTGAAGAAATTCCGGATTACATGAATAATTATTTCTGCAATATAGGCTATAAGTTGTTTCAAGACAGAAACCTAGATAGTTATAATGAAAAAATGAGTAATTTTGATAAAACTGAACGTGATCCAATTGCGATAAATTTTGAATTAGAGGACGTGATAAAACTAGCTCGTGAAATTTGCACATCAAAAAGTTCTGGAATCGATAATATTTCTTCTCGTATAATTCGTGATTCTATATTAATCTTAACAAAGGAGTATTGTTATCTGTTTAATTGTTCCCTTGAAACAGGTATAGTTCCTGCTCCCTGGAAAAACGGGACAGTAGTTGCCATACCTAAGAGTGGAAACATGAGTAAAATAGAAAATTGGAGACCAATTTCATTGACCCCGATCCCGATTAAAATTTTGGAAAAACAAGTAGTACATGTATTAGACAATATTATTGAAGAAGAAATGTTACTAAGTGATCGGCAGTATGGTTTTCGTAAAGGAGTAGGTACATGCGATGCAATTTTTGATTTTTTACGGGAATTATATAATGCGAGAAATCAAGGTCTCAATATGGCGGCCATTTACGTGGACTTAAAAAAGGCCTTTGATTCCGTGCCACATGATCTCTTAATTGCTAAACTTAGGTCTCAACATTATATACCTATAAACATTGTAGTGTGGATAAAAAACTATTTACAGGATAGGACACAACGAGTAAAGATAAATAACCAGTTCTCAAGTACGCAGGGAGTTAATTTTGGGGTCCCACAGGGGTCTGTGTTAGGTCCCACTTTATTTAATCTGTTCGTGAATAGCATGTGTATTAATCCTTTAATATGTAGCCATATTCAATACGCCGATGATTTGGTTCTTTTTAGTGTAAATAAATCGCCCACTATTGTAAAAAATACTCTTCAGGACTCATTGAATGAAATTACTAAATGGTGCCACACAAATGGTATGACCATTAATTGTAATAAAACAAAAAGTATGTGGTTTGCATCTGAGAATCGTTTAAAATACCTGGGAAACCTAAACTTAAAATGTGATACTAAGATCTTAGAGACAGTTACCCATTATAAATACCTAGGGATAACCCTAGACTCGTGTTTACAGTTTAGAAAACATATAAACGAAATTAATAGGAATGCTAATAACAGACTATTTAGACTTGGCAAAATTAGGAAATATTTAGACATGTTCACTGCTAAGAAGATTTATGTATCAATAATACGGCCCACCCTGGAGTATTGCTCATTCATAATCGATGGGGCTAACAGGGATCTAATTAAGAAATTACAGGTAACACAAAATCGTGCATTAAGGATCATAAAGCGAAACTGGGGAAATTTTCAAAATATTGATAGGTTACATAATGATGTTGGAATCGATTTCCTAGATTGTAGGCGAAATACTCAATTATTAAGTATGATTTATAAGCAAGCACAAATTGAGGATAATTTATACCAGTCCACTCGTAATACCCGTAGTAGGAACAATGTATGCTTAAAAACTGATAGGATCTACAGTAGTTTCTATTACAGATCACCATATTATCGTGGCACAAAACTCTGGGCCGAATTAGGTTCGTCAGTGCAGAATATGAAAGTGTTTAAAGAGTTTAAAAAGGAAGTCAAGATAAAATATTCTTGTTATGACTGGCGCATATAGGCCTATTGACGTTGATCAAGCTTTCTTTTCTTCCTTCATCTCATCTCTCTTATCATCCTCTCTTGTTCTTTTATTATTATTATTTTATTATTATTATTATTATTATTATTATAATGGAATGTAATAATGAGTTCACATGTTTCCCATGATCCCATACGCAGTTGCGGTGGAAGATCTTACTTCTGTAAGAACCGTTTCTTCATGAATAAAAAAAAAAAAAAAAAATATTGACACACACATACACACATAATGTTCAGATACACAGACAGTCACACAGAGAGAAAGGCAGACAGACAGGTATGCAAATAGACAGATAAACAGACACATATGCACAGACAGACATGTACACAGAAAGAGACAGAGAGACAGACAGAGAGACAGACAGACAAACAGACAGTCACACAGACAGAGGGACAAATGGACAGATATTCACACAAGCAAACAGACAGACGGACGGACAAACAGACAGGCAGGCAGGCAGACACACAGACACACACAGACAGACAAACATACAGACAGACACACAATCAGAGAGACAGACAGACAGACAGGCAGACACACACAGGGACAGACAGACAGACAGAGATACAGACAGAGATACAGACAGAGATACAGACAGGCAGACAGGCAGACAGACAGACAGACAGACAGACAGACAGACAGACAGAGGGACAGACAGACAGACAGACAGACAGACAGACAGACAGACAGACAGACAGACAGACAGACAGACAGACAGACAGACAGAGGGACAGACAGACAGACAGACGGACAGAGATACAGACAGACAGACAGACAGACAGACAGACAGTGGTACTCGGCTTGAAAGCCCGGTCGTCACGTCCTGAATGTTTTAGTGCCGTCATTAATACCTGTGGGAGAGATTCCCACGAGTAGATATTGCACAAGCCTGACTCAGACTCAGACTCACCTACCAGCCTCCCCGACTGTGTACCCCACTCTCCCCACACATCTTTCGCAGCGCTAGCACTTGCTAATCTCTGCCTCAACCCAAAGCTTGTTCCCAGGGTATCCACTAAGGACAGGGGAACAAGCCAACATTTCCGATTTAAATCAAGGCCACTGTCAAAAGTTATGAAACCTGAACAACTCATATATTATTAGTTGGGAAATAGAGGAGTTGTTAAGTGAGCTTCACAGACAATCCAGGTTCAGCTTTAAACCACTTTATGATATGAGTCGATTAGACTGCCCCCTGGAATGAGTAAATGTGTATTGATGACAAACCACACATGAGGTGCTTCTACTAAAGAAATGTCTGGTGTGAAATAACAAATAAAAGTAATGAGTGTATATTGTTTGCGATATGAATATGTGCATCCCTATTCACAAGTAGATAACAAAATACCCCCAAAAGTGTTCAGAATTTAGGATATTTAAAAACCTGATTTTGCCCAAAACAGGCAGGTTGGTGCAGAGATACAAGTGGCCACAGGAAGTAGAGCGCAGGGTCTCTGCTAGGAGATTGTCTGTATCCCCCACCAACAATCAGTCAGACCTGTCACTGAATTATCAATCACTATTCTCAACTCTCTGTAGCAATCATCCTCTCCCATTTGTATCCATCAATTTTATAAATAATCGAAGAATGTGGCAATTGGAAATGTACAGCTGCAATATTAGAGAGAAAGATATGACCTGGCATCCACATAGAGGCATGGTGTGTGTGGGTATTATAGGTCTATTGTCCATGTAAGTCACTTTCGCACTGATTGGGCTCTGACACATAGACTAGGACCTGTTTCATTAGTTTGGTGACATGTCTGTGACACCATACAGACATTGGGATTGTCTAGTTTCGTGACATCACAAGTAGCTGCCCTTAGGAAAAGGCAGACCCCAAACATAAGAATTAGACAAATCTACACATCATGGACCTGTTTCACTAGTTTCGTGACAAAGGTGTTAGACAGATATATAAAGCGGCACCAACAGTGCAAGCAAGAACAGACAAAACAAAGTCTAATGTCTAGTTCCTATGAAACTGGACACACAATCTAGACGCCATCTAGACATTTCTCGAAACTAGTGAAACAGGTCCCTGGTATTCATCTCACCCTGGTATATTTGTCCCCTAGATATAACATTGGGAACTCGTTCTCCATGCCCCTACGAGTATTGCAGTCCGTTCTCCATGGTCTATATCCTGTGTGTCGTCCATTCTTTTAGTGTGTACAACGTGTTTTCGTCAAAGTCGTAGTTCTGCAACTCTTTGAATGCCACGTGATATTCACTCGCTCTCACTCGTTCATATCACACCGCATCAAACTCATGGAGGACGACTACCTTGACCAAAACATATTGGTATCTTTTATTGTATGTATTGTCTATCACTTTCTCACTAACTGACTGAGCCCTGACAAACAGATGAAAGATCTGCTGGGAGAATCAGTTATCTTATACACTCTTCCAGCAGAGATTCTGATTATGGGAGTAAAAACATCAGCTGGGAGAGTGGGTCAAGGTGGCCAGAATTCCACCAGAGCTAATGTACCTAGCAAGAGTTTGCTCTGGTGGCCAGTGTAGTAGTGAATCTACCACTTCCTGGGCTCTAACACACGGAGCAGCCCACACACAGGGGAGCGAGCAGCTCAGAGGTGGGGGCACCTCCCACCAGGGGGCGTCTGCTGCTCACAGCGTGTGTGTGTGTGTGTGGGGGGGGGGGGGGTGTAAACGAGCCAGTGTTTGTATGTACAGTGTCTGTGTGTGGGTTGGGGAGGGTACCCTTCTCACTAGACTTGCTCAAGTCTTTGATTATGAACATTCATTAAATGATAAAACATAATCAGAATGAAGTTAATTTTAGTATGTATCCTTCTCTGACTGGCCCATGAATCATAGACTTTGATTATGAACATTCAATAAATGATTAAACACAATAAGAATAAAGTTTGTTATAGTATGTATCCTTCTCTGACTGGCCCATGAATCATAGACTTTGATTATGAACATTCAATAAATGATTAAACACAATAAGAATAAAGTTTGTTATAGTATGTATCCTTCTCTGACTGGCCCATAAATCATAGACTTTGATTATGAACATTCATTAAATGATTAAACATAATCAGAATGAAGTTCATTTTAGTATGTATCCTTCTCTGACTGGCCCATGAATCATAGACTTTGATTATGAACATTCAATAAATTATTAAACACAATAAGAATAAAGTTTGTTATAGAACGTATCCTTCTCTGACTGGCCCATGAATCATAGACTTTGAATATGAACATTCAATAAATGATTAAACATAATCAAGATAAAGTTCATTATTGCATCGTTCTCTTACTGGCCTATGAATCAAACAATTGTCCACAACCTCCAGAATATCCTGTTTATGTACTCCTAGTCGCTCCCTGTAACCTTACACCTCCTCCAGTTCCTTGGCCGCCTGTGTTGTCATAGCAATAATTTTCACCTGCTTCTGACTGTGACCTGATTGAGATCAATGTGAGAGGATGTCTGTTTCCCAGCGAGGTAGATATAGGATGCAGGGACTGGAGTCAGTCTACCTTCTCACCTCTCCGTCTACCTGCACCCACCTGCCGCAAGGAGCGCTATCAGCACGGTCCGGGAGCCCACCGGGGGGCTCACCTAGGGGCTCCTCAGCGGGGGGCTCACCTGGCTACGAGGCCCGCTGTGTGTAAATGTTACGTGGAAATAGAAACTGGCTGCTCCTGCTTCACCTGGTATCTTTTTCCTCACCTCTGCACCTGCTGCCAGTCTTGGCTCCTCTCTCTCTCTCTCACCACCTTGCCTCGCTCTAACTCTCCTCTCCCTAATCCACTCCTTGTTTCTTTTCTTCATTCTCCCTGCTCTCTCTCTCTGTCTGTCTGTCTGTGTCTGTCTCTCTCTGTGTCTTTCTCCCTCCCTTTCTGTCTCCCTCTCTGTCCCTCTCTCTATCTATCGCTCTTTCCCTCCCCCTCTCTGTGTATCTCCCTCTCTCTCCATCTCTCTCTCCTTATCTCTCTCTCCCTCTCCCCCTCTCCCTCTATCTCTCCCTATCTCTCTCTCCCTGTCTCTCTCCCTGTCTCTCTCCCTGTCTCTCTCCCTATCTCTCTCCCTCTCTCTCTCCCCCTATCTCTCTCCCACTCTCTCTCCCCCTCTCTCTCTTTCTCTCTGTCTCCCCTCTCTGTCTCCCCTGTGTCTCTCCCCTCTGTCTCTCCCTTCTGTCTCTGTTTGTCTGTCTGTCTGTCCGTCTCTCTTCATTCACCTCCAGTCTGCTGCCTGTCTGTCTTTGTCTCTCAACGTCTCTCCCTCTCTCTCTCTCTCTCTCTCTCTCTCTCTCTCTCTGTCTTTCACTGCCTCTCTGTCTGTCTCTGTCTCTCTCTCTGTCTTTCACTGCCTCTCTGTCTGTCTCTGTCTCTGTCTCTCTGTCTCTGTCTCTCTCACCACTCAGCCTCTAACTCTCTAAATCTCCTATTTTCTTCTATTCAGTCAACTCTGTTTTAGCTTATTGTTTGGGTTAAGGACATAACCAAGGATATTGCTAAGGACAAGGTCAAGGGCAACGTTAAGGGTATGGACCAAGGTCTGGAGTAAGGGTGTGACAGAAGGTTTGACTTTGGCTGTAAGTGTGACTGTGACTGAGGGTGTGACTGTGACTGAGGGTGAGACTGAGGGTGTAACTCTGACTGAGGGTGTGACTGTGACTGAGGGTATGAGTGTGACTAAGGGTGTGACTGTGGCTGTAGGTGTGAGTGTGACTAAGGGTGTGACTGTGGCTGTAGGTGTGAGTGTGACTGAGGGTGTAACTGTGACTGAGGGTGTGACTGTGACTGAGGGTATGAGTGTGACTGAGGGTGTGACTGTGACTGAGGGTATGAGTGTGACTGAGGGTGTGACTGTGACTGAGGGTATGAGTGTGACTGAGGGTGTGACTGTGGCTGTGGGCGTGAGTGTGATTGAGGGTGTAACTGTGGCTGTAGATGTGACTGACTGAGGGTGTGACTGTGACTGAGGGTGTGACTGTGGCTGTAGGTGTGACTGTGTTTGTAGGTGTGACTGTGATTGAGGGTGTGACTGGCTGAGAGTGAGGCTCTGGCTGTAGGTGTGGCTGTGGTTGTGGCTGTGGCTGAGGGTGTGACTGGCTGAGGGTGTGACTGTGTTTGTAGGTGTGACTGTGATTGAGGGTGTAACTGACTGAGGGTGAGGCTCTGGCTGTAGGTGTGGCTGAGGGTGTGACTGGCTCAGAGTGTGACTGTGGTTGTGGCTGTGGCTGAGAGTATGGCTGTGGGTGTAATTGAGGACATGACAGATGGTGTCATCCTGACTGCAGTAGTCTGACCTGTTGCCCAGCTTCTCCCACCTGCAGCCAGAGGGCAGCACTTTCCTGATTAATCCGCAATCAGGATCGAGTACCAATAAATACATCTCCTTCACCAGATAGCCCGTAGCACGCTCAGCCCCACAACACCAGAGCCATGTACATCACAAAGGCGCGGGGGTTTATGCAACACCCAGTCAGTGACAGTGTTAACGGTCTTCAGCTTTAGTCCGGGTGAAAGAACATCAGAATTACCAGAAAGGGCTGGGATGGTAGAGGGGCTGAGAAGGTAGACAGGGCAGACTGATAGAGGGGCCGGGTTGGTAGAGGGGCCGAGATGGTAAAGGGCCGCGTTCGTAAACAGGCCAGACTGGTAGAGGGGCCGGTATGGTAAACGGGGCAGATTGGTAGAGGGGCCGGTATGGTAAACGGGGCAGACTGGTAGAGGGGCTGGGAAGGTAAACGGGGCAGACTGGTAGAGGGGCCGGTATGGTAAACGGGGAAGACTGGTAGAGGGGCCGGGATAGTAGAGGAGCAGACTGGTAGAGGGGCCGGTATGGTAAAAGGGGCAGAATAGTAGAGGGGCCGGTATGGTAAACGGGGCAGACTGGTAGAGGGGCCGGTATGGTAAACGGGGCAGACTGGTAGAGGGGCCGGTATGGTAAACGGGGCAGACTGGTAGAGGGGCCAGGTTCGTAAACAGGTCAGACTGGTAGAAGGGCCGGTATGGTAAACGGGGCAGACTGGTAGAGGGGCCGGTATGGTAAACGGGGCAGACTGGTAGAGGGGCCGGTATGGTAAACGGGGCAGACTGGTAGAGAGGCCGGGATAGTAGAGGGGCAGACTGGTAGAGGGGCTGGGATGGTAAACGGGGCAGACTGATAGAGGGGCCGGTATGGTAAACGGGGCAGACTGGTAGAGGGGCCGGTATGGTAAACGGGGCAGACTGGTAGAGGGGCTGGGAAGGTAAACGGGGCAGACTGGTAGAGGGGCCGGTATGGTAAACAGGGCAGACTGGTAGAGAGGCCGGGTTAGTAGAGGGGCAGACTGGTAGAGGGGCTGGGATGGTAGAGGGGCTGAGATGGTAGAGGGGCCGGGTTGGTAAACGGGGCAGACTGGTAAAGGGGCCGAGATGGTAAACGGGGCAGACTGGTAGAGGGGCCGGTATGGTAAACGGGGCAGACTGGTAGAGGGGCCGGTATGGTAAACGGGGCAGACTGGTAGAGGGGCCGGTATGGTAAACGGGGCAGACTGGTAGAGGGGCCGGTATCGTAAACAGGCTAGACTGGTAGAGGGGCCAGGAAGGTAGAGGGGCCAGGAAGGTTGAGTGGGCAGACTGGTAGAGGGGTCGGGATAGTAGAGGGGCCGGGAAGGTAGACAGGAGGAGATGAAGATCACCTTACTAACCACAAACCACTACTAAACAATCAAGTACTAGAACGAGTAAAAACATTTAATTATTTGGGCCTCCTTATAGACGAAAAACTCAAATACAATGACCATATAAGGAAAATCTCTTCAATCATCTCTGACAAAATTTACTTATTAACCAAAATTAGAAAGCTTATTAATAGGGAAACTGCAATTACAATTTATAAAACTACTATCCTCCCATATTTCGATTATTGTGATAACATTTACGACACGCTTAGTAAGAAAAATAGCTATGACCTTCAACTCCTTCAAAATAAGGCTCTAAGAATTTGGTTTAACTTCAAACTTGGCTTAGAACAACCGATGTCCACACAGGAAACCCATGAACGATCGAGAACTATGTATCTTGAGAAGCGAAGAGAAATCCATTCTCTATTTTATGCTTATACATTAATTACTGAACCAGAATTAATTGATCAACGAAACCTACCAACAAGACTCCACGAAGGAATCAGATTACTTTTACCACCATTAAAGAAAAAGGTATTTGAAAATAGTTTCTTCATAAACGGTATGAAAAATTGGAATAAGTTAAAAAACGAATTCACATGGTTAAAAGACAAACAATCGTTCAAATTATCTATAAAAAGATCATTTCCCAACTGCTTCATGGGTCATCCTACTTAGTTCTGTGCTTACCTTTAAGCCCCCAGTGTTTTCATGATTCATAATTATCGTATTACGCCTCCTTGTTAAAATCCACGTTTCTAATTATGTGGTATGACACCAGCCTATGTACCAGCTTGTGTAACAACTGCTACATACTGGCCGCATATCGCAGTATGGTATTAGAATATGACTTGCTATTGGCAATACCTCTAAATCGCTCTTGTATCAGCTTGTGTTACAACTGTTACATACTGGTTATAAATGGATTATACCGAAGGTTACTATATCTATCTAAAACTCAGATTGTGTTTCGACTGGGTTAAACACATAGATAATATTATTACTATATTATTCGCTTAATCACTCCAAATGATGTTACTCTGGAGAGTCAATCTTAGCAACATAAAACCAATCCATGTAATTACTACATTACCTATCGTCAATACTCATATTTGCTTGAAATGACTGTGTCAATGTATCAACAACCCATTGTTCCATTATTTTTATCAACGTTGATGTGCTCTCACTGTAATGCCTTGCGGCTTGACTACTGTCCAGAAGATACAACAAATGTTAGACCCAAGGGTAGCCATGATCCATTTTATGTTAACCATGATTCGGGCAGGTAGATGGGGCAGACTGGTAGAGGGGCCGAGATGGTAGATAGGCCGGTAGAGGGGCCGGTATGGTAAACGGGGCAGACTGGTAGAGGGGCCGGGTTGGTAAACGGGGCAGACCGGTAGAGGGGCCGAAATGGTAAACGGGGCAGACTGGTAGAGGGGCCGGGCCGGTAGAGGGGCCGGGCCGGTAGAGGGGCCGGGCCGGTAGAGGGGCCGGGCCGGTAGAGGGGCCGGTTTGGTAAGGGGTCGGGCAGGTAGATGGGACAGACTGGTAGAGGGGCTGGGTTGGTAAACGGGGCAGACTGGTAGAGGGGCCGGTTTGGTAGAGGGGCCGGGCCGGTAGAGGGGCCGGGCCGGTAGAGGGGCCGGGCAGGCAGGTCTCTATGCGGACTATGTTTTCGTCTGGGACCTGCTCACCTGCTGCTCGTTACGGACATACCAGTGAGCCCCGAGTCTCACATACCGCTCACCCTCCCCTCCCTCACCCTCACCCTCACCTTCCAGGTAGGCTTCAGACACCTGTATAGTCGCGTTTACACCTGCCCATCAAAACACCACCCAGACTATAGTCTGAACGAATTGGACGTTAAACTACCCAAACTTTGGATAGTTTAACGTCCAATTTGTTCAATTAGATTTGCCGAGACTATACGGCACATGGCTATTGTGCTATGGAGACAGTCATCTTGCTCCCTGACACTCTCCAATACCCCAGTTGGCGGGACCAATTATCGATGGATTTTATCTTTTGAGGCTGGCCATGGAGGATTTTCATCCTTGTCTCAATATTATCTAATACTTTTGATTATAAGGACTGATGAAAATGGTTGTCCCCCACCTACAGTGGCACTATCATACAATTTCCAGTCAGCAGTTATCTTCACATGGTCTCAGAGGTTCACAGTGTGTGGCTATGAGACCAGTCACTCTCCACTCTTTACCCACGCGGGACCAGTCCACAGTCACCTTCACTGCGTCTAAGACATTCTCCAAGTGTGGCTTTGTGACTAGTAGTCTTTACTCACACCCAGTCCACAGTCATCTTCACTGCATCTAAGACATTCTCCGAGTGTGGCTTTGTGACTAGTAGTCTTTACTCACACCCAGTCCACAGTCATCTTCGCTGCGTCTAAGACATTCTCCCAGTGTGGCTTTGTGACTCGTAGTCTTTACTCACACCCAGTCTACAGTCATCTTCACTGCGTCTAAGACATTCTCCAAGTGTGGCTTTGTGACTAGTAGTCTTTACTCACACCCAGTCCGCGTCATCTTCACTGCGTCTAAGACATTCTCCAAGTGTGGCTTTGTGACTAGTAGTCTTTACTCACACCCAGTCCGCGTCATCTTCACTGCGTCTAAGACATTCTCCAAGTGTGGCTTTGTGACTAGTAGTCTTTACTCACACCCAGTCTACAGTCATCTTCACTGCGTCTAAGACATTCTCCAAGTGTGGCTTTGTGACTAGTAGTCTTTACTCACACCCAGTCCGCGTCATCTTCACTGCGTCTAAGACATTCTCCAAGTGTGGCTTTGTGACTAGTAGTCTTTACTCACACCCAGTCTACAGTCATCTTCACTGCGTCTAAGACATTCTCCAAGTGTGGCTTTGTGACTAGTCCAGTCCGCACAGTGTGGCTGTGTGACCAGTCAGACTCTGCACTCTTTACCCACACGGGACCAGTCCGCAGTCATCTCGTCTGAGACGTTCTGAGTGTGGCTGAGTGACCAGTCAGACTCTGCACTCTTTACCCACACGGGACCAGTCCGCAGTCATCTCGTCTGAGACGTTCACAGAGTGTGGCTGTGTGACCAGTCAGACTCTGCACTCTTTACCCACACGGGACCAGTCCGCAGTCATCTCGTCTGAGACGTTCACAGAGTGTGGCTGTGTGACCAGTCAGACTAGCACTCTTTACCCAAACGGGACCAGTCCGCAGTCATCTCGTCTGAGACGTTCACAGTGTGAGGCTGTGTGACCAGTCAGAGTCTGCACTCTTTACCCGCAGGGGACCAGTCTGCAGTCATCTCGTCTGAGACGTTCACAGAGTGTGGCTGTGTGACCAGTCAGACTAGCACTCTTTACCCGCAGGGGACCAGTCTGCAGTCATCTCGTCTGAGACGTTCACAGTGTGAGGCTGTGTGACCAGTCAGACTCTGCACTCTTTACCCACACGGGACCAGTCCGCAGTCATCTCGTCTGAGACGTTCACAGAGTGTGGCTGTGTGACCAGTCAGACTCTGCACTCTTTACCCACAGGGGACCAGTCCGCAGTCATCTCGTCTGAGACGTTCACAGAGTGTGGCTGTGTGACCAGTCAGACTCTGCACTCTTTACCCACACGGGACCAGTCCGCAGTCATCTCGTCTGAGACGTTCACAGAGTGTGGCTGTGTGACCAGTCAGACTCTGCACTCTTTACCCACAGGGGACCAGTCTGCAGTCATCTCGTCTGAGACGTTCACAGAGTGTGGCTGTGTGACCAGTCAGACTCGCACTCTTTACCCACACGGGACCAGTCCGCAGTCATCTCGTCTGAGACGTTCACCAGATTCCTGCTCATTCAGCAGGTTATGGCGCTCAGTAGTGGACTGGAGGAGGTGTGGAGAGGGGTGGAGGGGAGCGGCTGGCAGTCATACACTACTGTAATAATGCTACTCCTGTGGAATGCCAGACCTGGCTAGACTTGGCTTTCTCTATGCTAAGACTCTGGTACATCTGGTTTCATCTATAAACTAGTGACATAATTACACATTTAGCCTGTCTCAACATACATTGATGCTGAGAGGTTTATTGCACTGTTGTATATCTAATGGGTGTTAAAATTCCGGTCAATCATGAAGTGGTACCTCTCTCAACAGCCAATAACAACCCTGTATCTCACACACCAGCCAATCACAACCCTGTATCTCACACACCAGCCATTCACAATTCTGTACCTCGCTCAACAGCCAATCACAACCCTGTATCTCACACAACAGCCAATCACAACCCTGTATCTCACACAACAGCCAATCACAACCCTGTATCTCACACAACAGCCAATCACAACTGCGTCTCACACAACAGACAATCACAATCCTGTTTCTCACACAGCAGCCAATCACAATCCTGTATCTCACACAACAGCCAAAAACAATCCTGTATCTCATACAACAACTAATCACAACCCTGTATCTCACACAACAGCCAATCACAACCCTATATCTCACACAACAGCCAATCACAACCCTGTATCTCACACAACAGCCAACCACAACCCTGTATCTCACACACCAGCCAATCACCACCCTGTATCTCACGCAACAGACAATCACAATCCTGTATCTCACACAGCAGCCAATCACAATTCTGTACCTCGCTCAACAGCCAATCACAACCCTGTATCTCACACAACAGCCACTCACAATTCTGTACCTCGCTCAACAGCCAATCATAACCCTGCATCTCAGACACCAGCCAATCACAACCCTGCATCTCACACAACAGCCAATCACAACCCTGTATCTCACACAACAGCCAATCACAACCCTGTATCTCATACAACAGCCAATCACAGCCCTGTACCTCACACAACAGCCAATTACAACCCTATATCTCATACAACAGCCAATCACAGCCCTGTACCTCACACAACAGCCAATCACAACCCTGTATCTCACACAACAGCCAATCACTACCCTGTACCTCACACAACAGCCAATCACAACCCTGTATGTCACACAACAGCCAATCACAACCCTGTATTTCATACAACTGACAATCAGGACGCTGTACCTCACACAACATTCAGGAGATCCCATCTGGAGCGGAGACAGGAGTCTGCTTTCCTTCACGGGCATGTCTGTTTTTTAGTCTGATATTTAACACTCGGTGTCTGTGGAGGCCTCATTCTCACTGCGTATTGATTAGAGACTGTGTGTGGCTGGGGAAAGATAGGCAGGAAGGGACGTGAGGGGAAGGGACGTGAGGGGAGGAAGGGACGTGAGGGGAGGAAGGGACGTGAGGGGAAGGGACATGAGGGGAGGAAGGGACATGAGGAAAGGAAGGGACATGAGGGGAGGAAGGGACGTGAGGGGAAGGGATGTGAGGGGAGGAAGGGACGTGAGGAGAGGAAGGGACGTGAGGGGAAGGGATGTGAGGGGAGGAAGGGACGTGAGGGGAGGAAGGGACGTGAGGGGAAGAGACGGGAGGAGAGGAAGGGATGTGAGGTAAGGAAGGGATGTGAGGAGAAGGGACGTGAGGGGAGGAAGGGACGTGAGGGGAGGAAGGGATGTGAGGGGAGGAAGGGACGTGAGGGGAAGGGACGTGAGGGGAGGAAGGGACGTGAGAGGAAGGGACGTGAGGGGAGGAAGGGACGTGAGGTAAGGAAGGGATGTGAGGGGAAGGGACGTGAGGGGAGGAAGGGACGTGAGGGGAGGAAGGGACGTAAGGGAATGAGAAAGGCAGGGGACGGACATGAGGGGATACACACCACACATACCTCACACACACCTTACACACAGCACACACCACCTACCTTAGACACACACATATATATATACACCTCACACATATACCACACATATACCACACACACCTCACACACACCACACACCTCACATACACACCCCTCAACACAGACATACCAGAAAACACCTCACACACATACCACACACACCACACCTGACACACACCACACACATACAACACACACATATCCCGGCTGAGTTTCTCGAGGCACTGTGGTTTGTAAGTAGGTGTTACATTGAGGTTACATCGCAGACTGAGACTGTAAGGACTTGACGTGAGGTACTTTAATAAGGTCACGTCGTGGGGAGCGAGCTGGCTGTTACTGAGCGCAGGTAACACGCTCAGAAACACTGCATGAATGTTAGAGACGACGGAGAGGTTATATAGACTCTGAGCGTGCTGCAAAAACACAGCCTTTCACTATCTGCGTGCCAACTTCGTGACATTGGTAGAGTGCAGAGGACCAGTGTGTGCTTGTCTGGGTAGTTTAACACCCAATATGTTCTATTAGACTTACTTTGGGTTTGACTGAATCTATGAGATGAATGTAGGTAGAAATCTCACCCCTACACATTTACTGAAGTGAGCGTTCTTTTACTTCCCACACCACATAGATATGGTCTGAGAAGGACTGGTCTTTGATATAGCAGTAAATCTACCACTGCTGGGGGTGAAGGAGAAAAGTGGCTGCAGTGGGACTCCTACACCACTTGACAATGATCTGACACCAGAGACAGAAATACCTCATGGCAAAATAGTTTAAAGAAAATTATCCATAGACCGAATGAAACCCAAACCTTTTAATTGTAATTTCTTATATTTCTACGCTCATTCATCAATGATGAACATACTATTTGTTCCTAGGTACCCTATACCTCGGAAACCCGATTTGGTACAGGTAAACCATATCAGTTACAAAACCTATAAATATAAACCTAACTGAAACTGTGATTTAAAGGCTTTAGAGACCAGTTTTCTACACGGGTTTGAGACCTTATGGTCATAAAACGAACTTATATTGTGATTTTAAGACACAACAAGATTTCTCTTCCTGTTTGACACCCAATAGACATAAAACCAACTGATACTATGACTCCAATTTGTAACAAGCTCCATTTTCTCCTCACATTCCAAGCCCTATAGATATACAACAAACTGATACGATTACTTCAATATGTAACAAGCAACGTTTTCTCACGTTTCAAACCATATAGACATAAAACAAACTGATACTATGACTTCAATATGTGACAAGTTCCATTTTCTCCTCACCTTTCAAACCATATAGACATAAAACAAACTAATACTATGACTTCATATGTAACAGGTAACATTTACTCCTCATATTTCAAATCCTATAGACATAAAACTCACTGATACTATGACTTCAATATGTGACAAGTTCCATTTTCTCCTCACCTTTCAAACCCTATAGACATACAACCAACTGATAACGTAACAGCAATCAAACATTGCCACCAGGAACTAGAGTCCATTATTCGTCCAAACATTGACCCTTGTGCTCATACAGCCATCTCCTGACTTAGTGATTTTATTACCGGCTTGTGAAAATAAGGCCGGCTGAGTCAACACTCACAAAGTGTACCTGAGTGTGAAGCCTGCAAGATCGCAACCCACCATCTTCTGTCTACAATACCTCAGACATGCTGCATTTGTTACATTATGTAGTTTATTGTTGTCTTTTTATTTCATTTTTTTAATTTTTTTAATTTTTTAAGCAAACTTGTTTATTAGAGTCTGCTTGCACAACCTAAATACATTGCCTAAAGGTTAAGGCAGTCACATATAGACCTTCAGGTGCTTCCAGAAAACTATCCCTTCACTATCTGTGTGTTATTTTAGGGTTCGTACATAAAAAGCCCAATAAAATTCCAGGCTTTTTTCAGGCTTTTCCAGGCTCTAATATTTCTTTTCCAGGCACATAACAATGTAAATCAATACCATCTTGCAAGTGAATGAAATATGAAGACAAATAATCAAAACCATGCTATATTATTAGCAAAAGGAATTTTTGGAATTATCTAATTCAAGTCACTGAAATGTCATAGGCAGTCAAGTACCATAGTTCAGGAAAGCTAATAATGTCCAGAATTCCATAGACTAAGAAAATTGGTTTTATGCATAACTAAATTTTCTAGGCTCTTCCAGGTTTTTCCAGGCTCTCTGTGAGAATTCCAGCCTTTTCCAGGCCTGGAAAACCCAAAAGCATAATTCCAGGCTTTTCCAGCTTTTCCAGGCTCTGTACGAACCCTGTATTCACTGTGATATTGTGAAAGGAGCAGGATGCCAGTGTGAATGCAACCTTTTATTTGCTATTCATTTATAATTGCATGCCATTCATCAATGATGAACATTCTATTTGCTCCTAGTCTTTTTTCCTTATGTTACATAGGTTTCTAATACTTAGCAGTACTTCAAAATAGTTTTGCTAGTTCATTTCCGTTATATGGACATTCGAGCATGCATGATGTAGGCGGTTGCTTTACATTTTTTAGGGACATCCATAAAATACGTACGCAACATTGATAATAAAGTCAACTATTAAGGTTATTTTATTCAAAATACAAACAAAAGGTATTAAGAATATGTAAAAGTGGTTTCGAGAGAAGGATATGGCACACTCTCCAACCATAGGCTGGCCACATGAATGTTCTGCAGGGAGAACACACAAGAAAATGAGAACATGAATGACATGTTGACCAGTGTACAGAGTCCAGCAGCTTGTATCATGTTTGAAAGCATCGTGGGAAGTTTCTATTATGGGATGGACCTCCAAAAATGGATCTCTGCTGGGAGAGTGGGTCAATATGACGTAACAGTGCCCATCACTCTCCTAGCAGATTCTTCATAGTACATAGATATGACCAGTGGTGCATGTGACAACTCAATATGACAATTGGTGACATAACTGCCTATCATTCTCCTGGCAGATATTTCATAGTACAGAGACACGTCCAGTGGTGCAGAGTCTCTGCTGGGAGAGTGGGTCGATATGACAAATCGTGACATTACAGTGCCCATCATGCTCCTAGCAGATCCTTCATGGTAAACAGATATGATCATTGGGTGCAGGATCTCTGTTGGGAGAATGGGTCGATATGACAACCCATGACGTAAGAGTGCCCATCACGCTCCTAGCAGATCCTCCATGGTACACAAATATGATCAGGGGTGCAGGATCAATGCTGGGAGAGTGGGTCAATATGACAACTCATGACGTAACAATGCCCATCACTCTCCTGGCAGATCCTTCACGGTAAAGAGACACGTCCCTTGGCGCAGTCTCTGTTGGGAGAGTGGGTCGATATGACAACTCATGACGTAACAGTATGTCACTCTCCTAGCAGATCCTTCACGGTACAGTGGTGGGGATCTCTGTTGGGAGAGTGATGTGTACAGTGGGAGAGGATCGATAACTGCCTTCACCCTGTCACCACACACTCACCCGGAAGTGACGTCACACACTTGACGACGGTCAGCGTCTCTCTCAGAGACACTCCTCTCATAATGTCCCTCCAGCTCTTACTCGAAATTCACACGTAGCGACTAATGTACCTGAGACGGGTGTACTTCACACCTTTAAGCGGTATTCAGACGTAGAGACTAATGTACCTGAGACGGGTGTACTTCACACCTTTAAGCGGTATTCAGACGTAGAGACTAATGTACCTGAGACGGGTGTACTTCACACCTTTCCCCTAGTCTAAAGCGGGATTCACACATAGAGACTAATGTACCTGAGACGGGTGTACTTCACACCTTTAAGTGGGATTCACACGGCGGGATTCACGTACCTCACAGGCCGTTTGTCTGAGACAAATCCTGTTGAGATTCGGTACTGGAACACAATCTCCTCGTGTGAATGACAGGCTTTCATTTTGCTGAGACAACTTTTTTCTCTTGCAATTGTCGGCGACAATCACCCCTAACAAGGAACAGAATCTCATGAGATTTTGACTTTAAACAGGTTTAAAATTTAGAGGGACATTTTGGTGAGACAAATGTACTTCACACGTTCTCCCCCAATCTGTCAGTCTCAGTGGTCTCAAATAACACCTATTCACATGGGGAAGTACCCTGAGTCGGCGACTGTGTACCCTGTGCACCCTGTGTACCCTGTGTAGAGGTGTAGGGGTGAGACTATGTACCTGGTAAGTCTTCCCATGTGAATTGAATCCGTCATGTTACCCTGAGACTGTAGGACACCCCAATCTGTGAAACTTTTTACCCAGCTGGAAATTGTAGCCGACTGGTGCAAAGGTGTGAAGTACACTAGTCTAAGCTACATTTGTCCCATCGTGTGAATCCCACTTTAAGCAGGATTCACACGTAGAGACTAATATACCTGAGACGGGTGTACTTCACACCTTTCACCTAGTCTTAGTCGGGATTCATACGAAGAGACTAATGTACCTGAGACGGGTGTACTTCACACCTTTAAGCAGGATTCATACGCAGAGACTAATGTACCTGAGACTGGTGTACTTCACACCTTTAAGCAGGATTCACACGTAGAGACTAATGTACCTGAGACGGGTGTACTTCACACCTTTAAGCAGGATTCACACGTAGAGACCGATGTACCTGACACTTTAGAGGGTGTTGCGAAACCTGTATTTTTTTTTAAAGAATCACTCTCATAAGTTATCTTTTATCTCATAAGTAATCTCATGTAAAGAGAGATGATGTATAAGGTGTTTACACCGTTTCTTTGTATATCTTCTTAAAGCAAATCATTTGCTAATATAATGTAATAGTTCAATATCTTTGTCTATTGACCAAATACATCAATTATGCAGAGATGACCACCCAGGTATTGCTGTGATGGTTAATCATACCAGCTATATAGCTGAAACCCTTCCAGTTGAAATATAGAAAATTTTTTAATTTTTAAAAAATGGCGGACGTTTGTGAAGTGCACCACAACACCATCACCTTTCACGTGGCGGAGCGTACCTGGTCACTGCACCTATTATCGCTCACCCCCGCCCGCCCTGCCACCTGGTGAGAGGTGGACACACCACACCTGTTCACACTTTGTCCGTAACACGTGGACTCTTCTTACATCAGCTCATGTTTCAGTGAATATTATTAACTGTGCCGCGAGGATGCCGGACCAGAGTCGTCCGGGCAACAGACTCAAGTCAAACTGATTATGACTGAGGCCCAGTTTCAGCCAACGCCCGTCTCCGTCTAGACTGGCTCCAGCCCCTGCATCTTTTTATTTTTTTTTAAACATTTCTTTATTGACTTCTCATTTACAATACAAGTCAATAAAGAAATGTTGTTTTTTTTCAAATATTTCTTTATTGACTTCTCTTTTACAATATAAGTCAATAAAGAAATGTTTGAAAAAAAATGAAAAAAAGTGCAGGCCCTGCATACTATGGCTACCCCCCTTGCTGGGATACAGGGACTGGTACAATCGGTCATGGTGTTGGATTTGTGGCGCTGTTTAGCTCCAGTATTCCTAACACTCTCCATACAGATATCCTGGCTACTGGATATCTGCTGGGATATTGATACCCTCTCACTTTGATCTTAATCAGGTCACAGTCAGGAGTAGGCGAGATTTATTGCTATGATAACACAGGCGGCCAGGGAACCGGAGGAGGGGAGGGGGAGGGGTAGGAGGAAGTATAGGGTTACAGGGAGTGGCTTGGGGCCATAGACAGGAGATTCTGTTCATAGTGGACAAGTCTTTGATTCATGGGCCAGTCAGAGAAGGATATATACTATAATGAATTTTATTCTTATTGTGATTAATCAATTAATCTATGTTCATAATCAAAGACTTGAGCAAGTCTAGTCGCTGTCCTAACACCACTGTGATGCGAAAATTGGTTACCCTGTGAAAAACTTGTTTTATCGCCCACTGTATATGCACATGCGTCTGCACACGTTCTTCCGTTCAGATATCACGGACTATTTGACGTACTACTATTTTGATGTGATTTTAATGTAAACTCACTATGTCTCCCTATAACTATATGCCTAGAAATAATGAAAAATGCCATTTTAAAACTCACTTTTCCAAGACTGAGAGTGGTCACGTGGTATAGAAGGACGAATGAATATTCTTTCGTCACTCAGTGAATCTGTACTCCTGGTCAGTAAGAGTGAGATCTAGACATTTGCACACAGGTATATGATATTATCTCACCCCTGGTATCCTTTTCTCCATAGACTTAACATTGGGAACTCGTATCTAACGCCCATTAGATATTTAGGAAAAGTATCCAATGGGAATAATGTCACAAATGTTAGCCCATTAGTCAATATCAAGGGTAAGATAAATTCAGAAACCCATTCAAGTTCAAGGTCAGAGCCCGATCCCATCTCATTTGAATCACTACGTAATTCACGCAGCTTCGCCTTGTGAATTACTACGCGATTCAATCTCAATGGGATACGAGCTATGACCCTAAACTTTCATAGGTTTCATCTATAATATCAAACCTTAATGTAAAAACTAGCACGTTGACCCTCACATCTTAATTTGTTTCTTTGGGTAGTAATTTAAGATTATATAATTAAGTTATATATGTCTTTAACACCACTGTGAGATGGTGATATTTGATCAAATCCTCCAGTAAAACCTGTGACTAACGACACTATTTACTCTGCCAGCACAAGCCCATCTCATGGCAGTAATAAAATTACAAAATGACATTAAGCCCACCACAAATACAAGGCCTGCTGATTATGACAAGCGCCGTGAAGCCCTCATTAATAACTCAGTCCAGCTCAATCACAACAAACACAAGTGGAGCTGGGATATCAAAAGTTGGCAACTCAAAAGGCAGTTGACTGATGAGCGCGGCAACCTATCGCCTGTCGAGTTTTTATCACTGTTTTGTTTTCTAGGTCGGACTGTCAGCCTCCAAGCCCGTCGTGAATACTTCGCTCTGACAAATCACCGCTCACTTTCGACGAAATGCATGACGGGATAGCGCGTGCGGCCACAAGGTCACGGCCAAGGTCATTCAGGTTGTACGGGGTCAAGGTCAGTCCAGCAGGTCGGAGTAGGTCACGGAGGATTCATATCAGCAACGACGCGGTAAAAAAATAGTTCCTGATTGAATATGAAAGTAGTTCCATCAGTTGAATATATATATATATATATATATATATATATATATATATATATATATATATATATATACAGTAGAACCCCGCCTAACGGACACCCCGCGTAAGCGGACACCTCGCGTTAATGGACACCTTCGTTCGGAACGGTTCCCTCTACTAGATGTTTATTTTAACCTCGCGTAAGCGGACACTCCGCGTAAGCGGACACTCCGCGTAAGCGAACACTTTGGCCCGGAACGGAGGGTGACCGCTTACGCGGGGTTCTACTGTATATATATATATATATATATATATATATATATATATATATATATATATATATATATATACAAACACCATACAATGACTTCTCCATGTGTGTATTCCATCCCTCTTCACAGCGGCTGCGATATATCCCTCCCTATACAAAACACCTCGGTCCGTACAAACTGTAAATTATCATCTCGTTCTGTGAATTGTACAGCATGGTCAGGACGTTCTATATAAATACGGCTACCGGAAGTAGCCACACGGCGCCCCCTGGTGCACTGACGAGCCACTATTCAGCTGACAGCAGTGCATTATGGGTAACAGACGCAGGGTACGGAGAAACGTGATGCAATGTTCCAATTTGCCCGCAAGGCATTGGTCGAACTACTAGTGTTTTCGCTGTTTTTTTTTGTTTTTTTTTTCGCTCGGTTGTAATTAGGTGTAATTTCGTGCCTGGTAATTTAGAATTTCACGCATGCGCACGCATACACCACAAAATGGCGGCGTTCGACAAAGCAGGCAACAGGGGCCAGGTTTGAAATTCCCTTTCAATTTCAGCGTTATATCGGTAATCAATACTCAGTGAAAAACTGGACATGGCGTTTACAATCCCCCCAACCATGCCTGCCGCACCAGGCCTGCCACAACTAAGTCACTTGTCCCATTACACCTCCACCACTTTGGATTTCTCCGGGAAATAACCCGTCGCCCACCCAAAAATCGACTAAAAAAGGTTAATTAAGATTCAATAGGATGCCTCCCTCACCGCATCCGGGCACCTAATTAAAACTCGGCTTTGAGGATTAAATTCGGGTAATTTTCATTCTGCTCACTTCATTTTTCTTTTCTGACATTAAGCAATTGGAGGCGTTTCACAAATAGGTGGGATGTTTTTTTGTCAGGATATATAACATTGTGGGGGTTGAGATGTTGGTAATGGGAATCTTGCAACTTGGTCATGGATGGAGTAGCTTCTATATGATTTAATGAATAAATAAGTTAAATAATCAATGAATAATATTGATAAATAAAATTCAATTAATAAATGATAATGATTAATAAAATTTAATTAGAAATAATAACAATAAATAATTTCAAGAAGACGTTGATTCTGAGAAACATTCAACCGTTCACCGAAGACTAATGAGAAACCAATAAGTTTTGGTCGAAGTCGTCGTTCTCCACGAGTTTGATGTGGAGTGATATGAACGAGGCGAAGTCGAGTGAATATCACGTAGCATTCAAACGAGTCGGAGAACAACAGTTTTGACCAAAGCGAGTTGCTTTCTGTGTTTCTCTCACCCCTGTATACACTAACAGAATGGATGACACACAGGATATAGACCATGGAGAATGGACTGCAATACTCGTAGGAGCATGGAGAATGAGTTCCCAATGTTTTAAGCCAATGGGACAAAAATACCAGGGCTAAGATTATACCACACACTACGACGACTCATACACTAACACACCCACACTGTCTATACATAAGCCACGACAGGTTGTAACTGGTCTCCTCTGCCAGTTTCCTTCCTTCAGGCTGATTTACCTCCCCACCTCACCCACCCTCACCACACACACACACAGCCGTGCTTTGACGCCTGGCCGGACGACGGTGAGCTGACCTGAGACGGCCCCCCACAAGCCAGAAACACCCACATCAACAACTGTTTTACTCCAGCCTTTCCCCTCACCTTGCGTTACAGGACAACTCAAGCGTTTTCCCCTAGCCCTGTGTTACAGGACAACTCCAGTGCTTTGCTTTATACCTGTATTAAAGGACAACTCCAGCAATTTCCTTTAGACCAGTGTTAAAGGACAACTCCAGCGTTTTCCTTTAGACTAGTGTTTAAGGACAACTCCAGCGCTTTTCCTTTAGACCTGTATTAAATGACCACTCCAGTGCTTTGCTTTATAGCGGTGTTAAAGGACAACTCCAGCAATTTCCTTTAGGTCAGTGTTAAAAGACAACTCCTGCACCTACACCTAAAGTCAGACCTCCATTATAATGACACATGCCCAGAGCTCATTACGATTCATGAATCAGTGTACGCACATACACCTACAGTCAAACCTCCGTTATCACGACACATGGCTAGTTTATACACATACACCTACAGTCACACCTCCGTTATCACGACACATGCCCAGAGCTCATTACACATACACCTACAGTCAGACCTCCGTTATCACGACACATGCCCAGAGCTCATTACGACCCATGACTCCGTGTACACTCATACACCTACAGTCACACCTCCGTTATCACGACACATGCCCAGAGCTCATTACGACCCATGACTCCGTGTACACTCATACACCTACAGTCACACCTCCGTTATAATGACACATGCCCAGAGCTCATTACGATCCATGAATCAGTGTACACACATACACCTACAGTTACACCTCCGTTATAATGACACATGTTCAGAGCTCATTACACATACACTTACAGTCAGACCTCCGTTATAATGACACATGCCCAGAGCTCATTACACATAAACCTACAGTTACACCTCCGTTATGATGACACATGCCCAGAGCTCATTACACATACACCTACAGTTACACCTCCGTTATTACGACACATGGCTAGTTTATACACATACACCTACAGTTACACCTCCGTTATAATGACACATGCCCAGAGCTCATTACACATACACCTACAGTCACACCTCCGTTATCACGACACATGCCCAGAGCTCATTACGATCCATGAGTGTACACACCTACATCTACAGTTACACCTCCGTTATCACGAAACATGGCTAGTTTATACACATACACCTACAGCCACACCTCCGTTATCACGACACATGCCCAGAGCTCATTACACATACACCTACAGTTACACCTCCGTTATCACGAAACATGGCTAGTTTATACACATACACCTACAGCCACACCTCCATTATAATGACACATGCCCAGAGCTCATTACACATACACCTACAGTCACACCTCCGTTATCACGAAACATGGCTAGTTTATACACATACACCTACAGCCACACCTCCATTATAATGACACATGCCCAGAGCTCATTACACATACACCTACAGTTACACCTCCGTTATGACGACACATGCCCAGAGCTCATTACGACCCATAACTCAGTGTACACACATACACATACAGTCAGACCTCCGTTATCACGACACATTCCCACAGCTCATTACGATCCATGAGTGTACATACATACACCTACAGTCAGACCTCCGTTATCACGACACATGCCCAGAGCTCATTACGATCCATGAGTGTACGCACACCTGCACACAGCCTCGGGACGTGGGGCTTATAGTATCAGGGTAAGGATCGACAGTGTCCAGTCAGATGTCGACAACGGCATTTGCCGTAATCCTCTTATCGGGACTGCTTGATAAGCTCTTCGTGCTAACGGCGGCCGCCATGTTCGTGGTCGTGTACGCCACTCACTGAGCCGCGCCGCCCCAGCCCACGTGTGAGGGACCTGCAATAGTTATTTGTTACAGAGGAAACCTATGAGAGTTATGGGTCAGAGCTAGAGCCCATCGAGTTTGATTCGCTTATAGCCCAGCCACAATGGCGTAATTAGTAGAAATCAAACGAGAGTTAGCCTTGACAATGTTTATGCCACGATGGGCAGGTCGTGTATTACTACACGAGGCGTTAGTCGAGTGTAGTGAGTAGCAGACCTGACCAGAGTGGTATAAACATTGAGAAGGCTAACTCGAGTTTGGTTTCGTATTTATCCTACCCCATCTCACCGATATACAGAGAATATTTGTAATTATCCACGTTAGTAGTTATCAATGCTGCCGGATCTACTTTCGTTATCTCGTCCCTGATTGGTCCGTTTTTTTATTCACCTCGGTGCATAAATAACACTTTATCCAACGCTATGTCAAATACATTGGGTCAGTGTTAAACCTATGGCGTTTTTTTATTAGGGGTAGGATAAAAAAAGTGGTGCACGTCTATGTCGTTGGGTAATATGTCGTTGTCGGCCATGTCATTTAAAAAAAAATATTTTAAAGTTTATTATCCGATGAATACATTTCACGAGGTAGTACACGCGATCTTTCAGTGCATCCATGCTTAGGACAGAACATTCAGTTATCCATTGATTTGTCATGGGGCTGAGGGTCTTTCGAGAGATTCAAATTAGTTTAATTGGCATAAATTAGGCAAAATCAATATACATGTATCATCTTTGCTTGATACAAGGAAAAGCAATTACATATACTGAATATGAAAAAGTGGAATTCCAGGGAAAAATGGAAAACTGACCTCATTATTTTTGAATATTGTATTGTAGCTATTTCTTTTATTGTCGTTACTATGCTCCAAGCTGTATGTAACACAGTCTGAGTCAATAAACATTATTATTATCATAGAATGTATCGTAGACATTCTGTGGGTCCACAACTTTAAAACTAGGTGGGGAAAGAAAAAAGAGAATTTCTGCAATTAATTTCGAGAAAGAGTACTTCACTTAAATGATATTGGCCTATTTTTTTATATTTGTTTTTAGATCACTTTATTTACCTTGGAGGTGATATGGCAAACTTTTGCCTGTTTACTATCAAGTCCAGCCATTGTATGTTATTTACAGTAATGAGAAATGGAAAATTATGACAACACGAAGATGGTCTTTGTGGTGTGTGTGAATAAGTGCTGACTGAGACATCTACACTAGATTTATTACCCACCAGATACGTAGGGAATGTATAGGGCACCTGGAATCAACCACGTGGAGATTCTGACATGTCCCATCCATAATGAGGTCAAATTATCATGTACTTCAAAATAAGTTTTTTGAATGTTCATTCAATATCAATTATTTAAAATCAGTCATAATAATCTCATTTACCATCAGAAATCACTGTCATAGCATGCTTTTCACACTAAAATCATGGGGAAATGGCGAACTATATTATTGGTGTAAGTCTACACTGAATTACTGCTAGGCTTGACAGTGCTGTAGTGTTTGGAACTAAATGTCTTGCAGAAACATATTCATTGCAATAGATTTGTTATCAATCTTGAAGGTGGGTAATAAATACAATAACAACTGGTTTTGTATACGAGTGACCGTAATCTCCTCATAGTTGATGACGTAATATCCTCGCTAATCGCTCGGATATTACTACGCGTCAACTATTCGGAGATTACGGCCACTCGTACACAAAACCAGTCATTATTGTGTATGTAATAATCAACCTGTTTATTACCCACCGAATACGGAGTCTCCATACTAAGCCTATGAAGCTTACAGATCGCTACTGAGTAGAATACGGACCTCCGGAATCTCCTAGGAGAATACGGCTTTTTTGGCCACCTGACAGGCATTATAGGAACTAATTTATATAAACAATACACGGCGCTTGCATCAAATTTACACAAAAAAATCCTAATAATTACTCGAAAGGTGAGTAATAAATACAACATCACCATGATTTCAATATGTGTGGCCGTATTCTCCTTGTAGTTGACACTACGTAATACTCTTCCCTATCGCTCGGAGTTTTATTTCGTGTCAACTACACGGAGAATACGGCCACTATGATCGAAATGATGGTAATATTGTGTATATATAATGGCCACGGCAGGGCAGAATCCTTTCAGTTACTATGTGTGTACCATCCAGCGTACACCTGGAGTCTTTATACCTCTGTGCACCCGACCACCACCTTCCCACGCCCCCCCCCCCGCCCCCCCCCCCCCCCCCCCCCCCCTCACGCGTCAATATGTACTCTGGTCTCTGGCGTAGATCAATGCTAATAGCCTTCCTTCGCAGTGGCCTGACTGTGACAGCTGACTCCGCTCAACCCCCGCACCGATGTGTCTGTCATCTATCGAAACCCCCACAAATTGTGATGTCGGTCATCTACCTTCAAACCCATGCACATTGAGGTGTCAGACATTGGATTTAGAACCTATGATTATTGTCTTGTTGGTCATCTATCGATACCTATGAGCATTGCTTTGTTGGTCATCTATCGAAACCCATCCGACTTTAAACCAACACACATTGACATATCAGTCATCCATCTCCAAACCCATGCACATTGAGGTGTCAGTCATTCCATTCGAAACCCATGATTATTGCCTTATCGGTCATCCATCTAAACCCATGAGCATTGCCTTGTTGGTCATCTTTCGAAACCCATCCAACTCTAAACCCACACATATTGACATGTCCGTCATCCACCTTCAAACCCATGCACTTTGAAGTGTCAGTCATTCCATTCAGAAACCCTGATTTTTACCTTGCTGATCATCTATCGATACCCATGATTATTGCCTTGTTGCTCATTTATCGAAACCCATCCAACTCTAAACCCACATATATTGACATGTCCGTCATCCACCTTCAAACCCACGCACATTGAGGTGCCAGACATTGGATTCGAAACCCATGATTATTGCCTTATCGGCCATCTATCGAAACCCATGAGCATTGCCTTGGTGGTCATCTATGGAAACCCGTCTGACTCTAAACCAACACACATTGACATATCAGTCATCCACCTTCAAACCCACACACATTGAGAGGTCAGTAATTCCATTCGAAACCAATGATTATTGCCTTATCGGTCATCCATCGAAACCCATTAGCATTGCCATGTTGGTCATCTTTCAAAATCCATCTGACTCTAAACCCACACCTATTGACATGTCGGTCATCCACCTTCAAACCCATGCACATTGAGGTGTCAGACATTGGATTTAGAACTCATGATTATTGTCTTGTTGGTCTATCGATACCTATGAGCACTGCCTTGTCAGTCATCTATCGAAACCGACTCTAAACCCACAAACACTGACATATCAGCCATCCACCTCAAAACCCTCGCACATTGAGGTGTCAGTCATTCCATTCAGAAACCCTGATTTTTACCTTGCTGATCATCTATCAATACCCATGATTATTGCCTTGTTGGTCATATATCAAAATCCATCCAACTCCAAACCCACACATATTGACATGTCCGTCATCCACCTTCAAACCCACGCACATTGAGGTGTCAGACATGGGATTCGAAACCCATCATTATTGCCTTATCGGCCATCTATCGAAACCCATGAGCATTGCCTTGGTGGTCATCTATGGAAACCCGTCTGACTCTAAACCAACACACATTGACATATCGGTCATCCACCTTCAAACCCACACACATTGTGGTGTCAGTAATTCCATTCGAAACCCATGATTATTGCCTTATCGGTCATCCATCGAAACCCATTAGCATTGCCATGTTGGTCATCTTTCAAAATCCATCTGACTCTAAACCCACATATATTGACATGTCCGTCATCCACCTTCAAACCCACGAACGTTCAGGTGTCAGTCATTCCATTCAGAAGCCATAATTATTGCCTTCTTGGTCATCTATACAAACCCATCCGACTCTAACAGCATCGAGTTGTCCCATTACACAAAGTCCATATAAGGAAAAGAGTAGACCGAGTAGCCAATGACTGCATTCGCAGCAAACCCCGACCTTGACCCTGACCTCCTTACATGATATTTATAGCGCCTTGTGACAAACCTCCAAACTCACGTACACTTCTGTGTCAGACTCTCAACCCATGAGCATTGTCGTGTCAGTTATCTGACGCTAAACATTCAAGCATCGCAGTGTCAGTCATCAGACCTCACACTAACGAGCATTGCTATGTCAGTTATCAGACACAAAGCCCACGAGTATTGCTTGGTCAGTCTTCTGACTCCAAGCCGACTCCAAACCCATGAGCATTGCTGGGTCAGTGATCCTACTTCAAACCTATGAGCATAGCCATATCAGTCTAAACATACCATTGCTATATCTGTTTTCTCACTCCAAACCCACAAACACTATTATGTCTGTCATCCACCTTCATCATCATATAATCCATCATCCCCATCTGAACCCACCAGTAATTATATAGAACAACCTGACCATGCTGTACAAGGTACAAAATGAGATGATAATTTACGGTTTATATGAAACGAGGCGTTTAGGCCGAGTTCCATACTAACCGTAAATTATCATAGATTTTTGTAGCTTTACAAGCATGGTAGGTCGTTATATATTAACTATAAAAAAAAAAAAAATCAAATAATTAATAAATAAATCAATAAGATAATTCACCTAACTTAGCCTAACAACTAATGTTTCAGTCAACTCGAACAGAATAACGTTCGGCATTTTGCCGTACAGAACAGTGTTCCATACAGTATTTTTACGTTATATGGTGAAACAGTGCATATTTACAGTATATATGGCATGGGTATAGGGGCCAGAGCCATTGTTAGTTCACGAAGCAGTCACCAGGTGGTCGGGGGACAAACCTCTGTTCTGGCTCTTTGTTCTTACAAAATTCAACTGCCTTTCAATATTTTACTATGGTTCCCTTGACTCTCTACACCCATCCCAAAGCAGGATGACATAATGATTAAACCCAAGACATGATATTTTCCATATGGAACACTTTATATAAATATGTGAGCAAGGCTAAAGTTGTGACATTTCCCAATTATCACTCACTTCTTTTCCACCTTCTTTAGTGAAGAACACCTACTTTTTCACTTCCAATAGTGAAGAACACCTACTAGGGGGCGTCATGGCGGCGCCCATGGATCATAGTAGCACTATATCTGCCGTATACAGTAGCACTATATCTGTCACCAGTCTTCAAGCCCATGAACAATGCTACATCTACAATATAATGACCACATCTTCATGGAAGACCTGCCTATGGCAGAATGAATAAAGTTTTGAAAAAAAAAAAAAAAAAAAAAAAAAATCCCTCTCCCGACCCCTGGGCCCTGCTGCTATACCCTTCATCCTACTACCACCCCCGAGCACCCCCCTTCACCCTCTCACACTGACAGGCGGCGGCAGTAGGTGCGCCCGCACCAGGTGACTGCAT
Organism: Alentia gelatinosa; assembly: GCA_950022655.1. NCBI lineage: Eukaryota > Metazoa > Annelida > Polychaeta > Phyllodocida > Polynoidae > Alentia > Alentia gelatinosa. The sequence continues at coordinate 123,145,336 of OX465581.1, forward strand.
TATTGAGCAGGTTAAGACCACGAACAGATCTATATATCGGGCAGGGGCGGATAGGAGCACGTCACCTATAAACGTGCAACCCGCGCACACACAGTATACTCAGTCCTATATATCGTACCCCTCATCTAAATCTCCATAGACTTAACATGGAGTGACTGTATGCCACGGTTATTATCCTACCCCTCATCTAAATCTCCATAGACTTAACATGGAGTGACTGTATGCCACGGTTATTATCCTACCCCTCATCTAAATCTCCATAGACTTAACATGGTGTGACTGTATACCACGGTTATTATCCTACCCCTCATATAAATCTCCATAGACTTAACATGGTGTGACTGTATACCACGGTTATTATCCTACCCCTCATATAAATCTCCATAGACTTAACATGGAGTGACTGTATGCCACGGTTATTATCCTACCCCTCATCTAAATCTCCATAGACTTAACATGGAGTGACTGTATGCCACGGTTATTATCCTACCCATCATATAAATCTCCATAGACTTAACATGGAGTGACTGTATGCCACGGTTATTATCCTACCCCTCATCTAAATCTCCATAGACTAAACATGGAGTGACTGTATGCCACGGTTATTATCCTACCCCTCATCTAAATCTCCATAGACTTAACATGGAGTGACTGTATGCCACGGTTATTATCCTACCCCTCATATAAAACTCCATAGACTTAACATGGTGTGACTGTATGCCACGGTTATTATCCTACCCCTCATATAAATCTCCATAGACTTAATATGGAGTGACTGTATGCCACGGTTATGCCATATAATATTTATATGCCACAAGTGACATATGACGTTAAAAACATGTGACGGGGTAAGATAAAATCTAAACGTCACTTAATTTCATACAATAGTTTACATGCCATTCGTTATCTTCTGCTGCAGATATCACTCAGCTCCGCTTCATGATATCATTCTGCGAAAACAACTCATGCCATATAAACTATTGTATGAAATTTCGTGACGTTTCTTGATAATATTTTCAGAGTTGTATCCTTACCACAGTATTCTAATGGTCCCTCAATGGTCTATCCTTACTCCTGTATTTTTCTTGAGTAAAAGGCCACATCATGTTGGTAATTCGGTTTATACTTACACCAGTAAAATAGTTCGCTATGTTTCTGTGTTTTTAGTATGAAACAAGTTTTATGACAGTGATTTCTGATGGAACATTCAAGAAACATATTTTGAAGAACAGGCTAATTTGACCTCATTATGGATGAGACTATTTTTCTGGAATCTCCGGGTAGCGAATTCCAGGTGCTCTATACGTTTCCTATGTCTGTATTTGGTGGGTATTAAAAGTCGTGGTATACCTTAATGTTCTATCCTTACCCCAGTATTTTCACTGGTTACAAATCGCGGTATACCTCAATGCTCTATCCTTACCCGAGTATTTTTATCGTGTACAAAGCATGGTATACTTCAATGCTCTATTCTAACCCCAGTATTTTTCTTGGGTACAAGTTACGGCATACCTCAATGCTCTATCCTAACCCCAGTACTTTTATTGCGTACAAGTCGCAGTGTACCTCAATCCTCTATCCTTACAGCAGTATTGTTATTGGTTACAAACCACGGCATACCTCAAGGCTCTATCCTAACCCCAGTATTTTTATCGTGTACAAATCGTGGTATACCTCAATGCTCTATTCTAACCCCAGTATTTTTCTTGGGTACAAGTTACAGCATACCTCAATGCTCTATCCTAACCCCAGTATTTTTATCGTGTACAAATCATGGTATACTTCAATGCTCTATTCTAACCCCAGTATTTTTCTTGGGTACAAGTAACAGCATACCTCAATGCTCTATCCTAACCTCAGTACTTTTCTTGGGTACAAGTTACGGCATACCTCAATGCTCCATACTAACCCCAGTACTTTTCTTGGGTACAAGTCACAGCATACCTCAATGCTCTATCCTAACCCCAGTACTTTTATTGCGTACAAGTCGCAGTATACCTCAATCCTCTATCCTTACAGCAGTATTTTTATTGGTTACAAACCACGGCATACCTCAAGGCTCTATCCTAACCCCAGTATTTTTATCGTGTACAAATCGTGGTATACCTCAATGCTCTATCCTAACCCCAGTATTTTTCTTGGGTACAAGTCATGGTATACCTCAATACTCTATCCTAACCATAGTATTTTTCTTGGGTACAAGTCATGGTATACCTCAATGCCCTATCCTAACCCCGGTATTTTCTTTGGTTACAAATCGCGGTATACCTCAATGCTCTATCCTAACCCCAGTATTTTTCTTGGGTACAAGTCACAGCATACCTCAATGCTCCATCCTAACCCCAGTACTTTTCTTGGGTACAAGTTACGGTATACCTCAATGCTCTATCCTAACCCCAGTACTTTTCTTGGGTTCAAGTTACGGTATACCTCAATGCTCTATCCTAACCCGAGTATTTTTATCGTGTACAAATCATGGTATACTTCAATGCTCTATTCTAACCCCAGTATTTTTCTTGGGTACAAGTCACAGCATACCTCAATGCTCTATCCTAACCCCAGTACTTTTATTGCGTACAAGTCGCAGTATACCTCAATCCTCTATCCTTACAGCAGTATTTTTATTGGTTACAAACCACGGCATACCTCAAGGCTCTATCCTAACCCCAGTATTTTTATCGTGTACAAATCGTGGTATACCTCAATGCTCTATCCTAACCCCAGTATTTTTCTTGGGTACAAGTCATGGTATACCTCAATACTCTATCCTAACCATAGTATTTTTCTTGGGTACAAGTCATGGTATACCTCAATGCCCTATCCTAACCCCGGTATTTTCTTTGGTTACAAATCGCGGTATACCTCAATGCTCTATCCTTACCAGTATTTTTATTGTGTACAAATCGTAGTATACCTCAATGCTCTATCCTAACCCCAGTACTTTTATTGCGTACAAGTTACGGCATACCTCAAGGCTCCATCCTAACCCCAGTACTTTTATTGCGTACAATTCACAGCATACCTCAATGCTCTATCCTAACCCCAGTACTTCTTGGGTACAAGTCACAGCATACCTCAATGCTCCATCCTAATCCCAATACTTTTCTTGGGTACAAGTAACAGCATACCTCAATGCTCCATCCTAATCCCAGTATTTTTCTTGGGTACAAGTCACAGCATACCTCAATGCTCTATCCTAACCCCAGTACTTTTATTGGGTACAAGTTACGGCATGCCTCAATGCTCTATTCTAACCCCAGTACTTTTATTGGGTACAAGTTACGGCATACCTCAATGCTCCATCCTAACCCCAGTACTTTTATTGCGTACAAGTCGGTATATACACAGGCACTGTACCGCTCACTCATTGCATTACAGCATAATGACCACTAATTCATTCACCAAGTGGGCGGCCAGGTGGTGAGCTGCCTGGGTTTAAGATGGTGGGATTTACTGGCAGCACTATAATAAAACCCACTAGAGTCAGTGGATACCCCATGTTAAAAATATGGCTAAACTAATTAATGGGCGACTGTTTAAATTTGCAAAACTTCGACGATGCCTTACTAAAGATGCTGCAGTTCTTGTGTACAAAAGTAATATTTTGCCCATGTTCGAATATTGTTCTTTTATTTTCGAAAGTTTCAGGAAACAGGACCAAACAATGTTAACCAGACTACATCACCGAGGTCTACGTACTGTCTTCAATAATATAACACGTCGTCAAACAATAGACCATCTTCATGAACAGTGTAATCTATTACCTCTAGGAAAACGACGAAGAAAACAATTGTTAATTCTAATGTATCGTAATAAGCATAGCATTGATTGGTTGGATGGAACAATTCGCAATACACGATCCGACGATAAGATCAAATTTCAATTTCCTGTAACGAGGAAAACCATTGTATTAAATTCGCCCTATTATAGGGGAATAACAGTATGGGATACCCTCGCTTATAATGTGCAACTGTTACCCACTAAGGATGAATTCAAAACCAAGATTAATATGTTATTACATGATTGAATTATCACCAATGCTACCTTTGATACATCTCATCATTCCCCTCCCCCAACCATATAATAACTCCTACACTTTGTTGTAAACTTTTTTGATCTCGATGGATTTGGATATGCCGCTTTGTGTACCTGTTTTAAATCGGGATGTATCTGAAAAACTCACATGTTGAGAGATACAATAAACTAACTTAAAAAATAGAAAAAAGAGTCAAAACCAGACTAGCTCCTAGCAAGGAGCAGGCGTTAGACGTCAGAAGGACTTCATTAAGGCATTTACATGTATAACGTAAACAATGTGGAGTTTCTGTAATTAAGTCTTTAAAAGCCACACCGATATTTATGAGAACTGATACGAGATATAATAAATACTCTGCCATTTTATAGTTAAGGTATGATCAAAGGAAACAAACTGTTGTATAATACATATAGAAATAAAAACTTGCTACCAAAAACAAAAACAAACCTCTGCGATTCTCACACAATATACACCTTAGGGATTCATATCATTTAAAATTTTTATATTTCTAGATGCACTTTACATGCAAATTCATATGTGTAGTGCTATGCATGTCCTATATTCTGTGAAAGTTTGGATAAAATCACATCGGTTTAACTATGGGAAAAATTACTTTTTAGAACTTATTCTATTGTAATATAGTCATGATATTGATCTCTAAATCAAAAACAAGCACGGTGACCCTCGATTTTTAAGATGGATATATATTCTACAACACTTAATCATATTAATTATACTTAATCATATCAAATTTTCAAGAAATTGACATGGGTTTTCATTTTCAAGCCAAATTGTCCGATATGCCTTTAAGATAAGTTTAACTCCTACGGATATTAATCATTCACCAAAACACCACGCCATGAAGGTGTTAAATCATGCTTAATATTAAACTATGCTTAATATTTCCTGCCACAATACAGCCGGAACACAGTTCAGAGTATGATAACGAACATAAAAGACAGACCTGTTTTGTCTGCCGCCACAATACACGAGGGGTGCCTAAAATAGTTTTCCGGTTTCAAGCGTTGCTATAACAATAGCGCCATTTTGATGATGACGTCAGAATGGCCTCAGATCGTAAACAGGAGGGAATCTCCATGGCAACACAAGCTGGGAATGATTTGTAGCTGGACTAGATCTGCCTCTGACTCTGATTGGTTGAGATCCAGAGTTAACCCCCTCCCCCGCCCCCGCCCCCACCAAATACGCACCTGACTCAGTTTGGTTTGTTTTTGGTTTGTTAGAGCAGAAAAATCCATGTATAATATCTATGAGATGAATGTAGGTAGAAATCTCAACCCTACACATTTACTTTTACTTCCCACACCACACAGTATGGTATGAGAAGGATTGGTCTTTGATATAGCATTAAGTCTACCACTGCTGGGGATGAAGGAGAAAGGTGGCTGCACACCACACCACATAGACATGGTATGAGAAGGATTGGCCTTTGATATAGCATTACATCTACCACTGCTGGAGGTGAAGGTGAAAGGTGGCTGTACACCACACCACATAGACATGGTATGAGAAGAACTGGCCTTTGATATAGCAGTAAATCTACCACTGCTGGGGGTGAAGGAGGAAAGTAGCTGCAGTGGGACTCCAATCAGTAAAGTCCAGTGCTCTTTACCACTGAGCTAACTCCCAACCCGGTTGCTTCTGTTATGCTTGCGTGCAAGCATATTCGGTCTGCACCACGAGGAGGCGAGGCAACCAAGAAGGTGAACAGATTGCCTGACTCAGTATGGCAAGGGTTGATATACACATTTATCTCACCCTGGTATTTATTTCTCATAGACTAAACATTGGGAACTCGTATCCAACGCCCATTGAGTATTTAGAAAAAAATACACAATGGGGGATTATGCCACAAAAGTTAGCCAATTAATCAATGTGAAGGGTGAGATGAAAATAGAAACATATTCAAGTTTAGGGTCAGAGCTCGAACCCATCTCGTTATAATCGCTACGTAATTCACGCAGCTTCGGCCTTGTGATACGAGCTTTTACCATAAACGTTCATCCTCTATATTAACCCTCCCCCACCCGATGAACACCCCACTCAGTACGACAAGCGTTAACATACAGACCTGCGAGACTTAGAGACAGAGACCGAAAGAGAAGGAGATAGTGAGCGAGATACACACAGTGACAGAGAGAGAGAGACAGACAGAAACAGACAGAGACAGACAGACAGACAGAAACAGACAGACAGAGAGATAGTCAGACAGGGACAGAGACAGAGACAGAGAGACAGAGAGAGACAGACAGACAGACAGACAGAGACAGGTAGAGACAGACAGACAGAGAGGTAGTCATACAGGGACAGAGACAGAGAGAGACAGAGACAGACAAAGACAGAGGAACAGAGCGACAGTAGAGAGAGACGGAGAGGGAGTGAGACAGACAGAGACACAGCGACAGACAGAGACAGAGAGACAGAGATAGAGACAGACAGGTAGAGAGAAAGAGAGACAGAGGCAGAGACAGACAGACAGAGACAGAGACAGGGACAGAGACTAAAGAAGAAACCAACAAGTTTTGGTCAAAGTCATCATTCTCCAACAGACAGACAGAGACTGTAGAGAAAGGGACAAATAGATAGAGACAGACAGACAGAAGAGAGATAGACAGAGACAGACAGACAGAAGAGAGGGGTAGGCGCTCACTGGTCTGACTCTCGTATATGAGGAGTATCTATGGCAGAGATAAGTTATCTGCCGTGAAGTGTATCACAGCGATACCCTCCTCCATATGACTGGATTAACGATAATCCGATAACTCCGACCCACAGCACGCCGCGCCCGGAAGTACGTCCCACGTGACCCCCGCGAGAAACCACGAGATCACGTAAAGACCGTGTTTCCGGTACTGTGCTGGGAGAGTGTCTGTGATGAAGGATGGAAACTTACACTCTCTTACGTTATACAAAACACAACAAACTAAAGTGATCAATGCAGACCTTACAAAACAATCGCATTTATTATGGTATTTGATGTAGCATTCAGTGTATTTATTCACTGGTCTAACAATCCCAAGGTTGTGGGTGTGAGTCCCACTGTAGCCATCTTTCTCCTTCATCCCCAGCAGTGGTAGACTTACGGCTATATCAAAGGCCAGTCCTTCTCATACCATGTCTATGTGGTGTAGTGTACAGCCACCTTTCTCCTTCACCCCTAGCAGTGGTAGATTTACTGCTATATCAAAGGCCAGTCCTTCTCATACCATGTCTATGTGGTGTAGTATACAGCCACCTTTCTCCTTCATCCCCAGCAGTGGTAGACTTACGGCTATATCAAAGGCCAATCCTTCACATACCATGTCTATGTGGTGCAGTGTACAGCCACCTTTCTCCTTTAAGGACGAATGTCTGTGGCTGAGCTACCCCCATAGGTATGACTGAAAGTGTCAGTGTATATTTCTAGAGAATGAATACATTGTTGGCTAAAGCCATAATTCGATTATTTCATCACATTGTATGATCTGTAATCCATGAGATTTAACAGTAATATGAAACCTGATGATTTATCTACATCCTCTGAAAATATCATGTTTATTTATTGATTATCTCCTTCTTAAAATCAATATATCAAATATCAGAGAAATGACGCCTGCCTGCATCACCCGGCCTGGGCTGGTTGATGCCTCAAGGCATCACTCGTCCACAAAGGGTTAACAAACTAACAAACAGTTCCGAGTAATAATGAGCTGCTTTAACGTCACTTCCGGTGTGGTCCGGTTCCCGCCTCCTGGTGGCGGAAATGTGAACTATCACACCGCGCGTCTCAATGACCTGCTCACATTTCCCGTCATGCGCCTGTGGGGCTCCTACTGGTATTAATAATAATCTCCTTCACAAATAGAGGCTGTGAGGTGAAGCGGCTGGGTGGGTTCAGATTTCAAAGGTGTGTGAGTGTGAGGATGAGTGTGTGTGTGTAGGTGTGGGGTGTGAGGTGTGAGGTGTGTGGTGTGGGGTGTGGGGTGGGTGGTATGGGGTGTGTGGTGGGTGGTGTGGGGTGTGTGGGGTGTGTGGGGTGTGTGGTTGGTAGTGTGGGGTGTGGGGTGTGTGAAGTGAGGTGAGGTGAGGGGTGAGGTGTGAGGTGTGTGGTGTGTGGTGTGTGGTGGGTGGTGGGTGGTGTGAGGTGTGAGGTGTGTGGTGGGTGGTGTGGGGTGTGTGGTGGGTGGTGTGGGGTGTGTGGTGGGTGGTGTGGGGTGTGTGAAGTGAGGTGAGGTGAGGGGTGAGATGTGTGGTGTGTGGTGTGTGGTGTGTGGTGGGTGGTGTGAGGTGTGAGGTATGAGGTGTGTGGTGTGTGGTGTAGGGTGTGTGGTGTGGGTGTGTGGTGTGAGGTGGGTGGTGTGAGGTGTGTGGTGTGAGGTGTGAGGTGTGGGGTATAGGGTGAGGTGTGAGTGTAGGTGTGAGGTGTGAGTGTGAGTTGGGAGATGAGGTGTGAGTGTAGGTGTGAGTGTCACTCTCCTCCCAGATTCGCAGCCTAGTGCTTACTGGGTCTATTTTTCAAAACCTGCATTTTGGGTAAAAATTCGTTTTTCAGGGGTACCACTTTTAATATTCAACTTACAGTTCTAATTCTCATATCAATAGATGTGTCTTAACGAGTTCTATCATTCCAATATAGGTTTTTGCCATGTATGCATGGGTTTTGTTGATGAAAATTGAGAAAAACTGATTTTTTCCCCTAGTTTTCCCATTATTTATTGTTTTTTATGATGAAAAAAGTCTTGACATATATCTATAAAGAAAAGTAGTAGAAAAACTGATTCACCAAAATATCCTGTAGCATCAAGGTTTTGAGAAGTACCATAAAAGTAGGGAAAAATGAAATATTTCTGAGAGTGTTATTGTTGGAAAATATTCCAAATGAAATGTGTTACGTCCATGACCCCTTTGTTAAAATATCTGAAACAATAATAAATAAAAAATCAAGAACATCATTTTTGCCTTTAAATGGTGTGGAAAGATGTTTCCTTACATTGGCTCAAGTTTAAACTTGAGTGCACCAAATTAAGTGTGTGATATCCACAATTTAGTTACTCAACCTGAAATTCCAAAAAAGAGGGGTCATGGACGTAACAGTCACATGAAACATAATAATGATTGCTGTAACTATTTCTTCAAAAACAAACCTTGTTTATATGTTGCTACCTTATGTAGGCTTTAAGACATAGTAACATCTTTTTCAAAAATCCTATTATTTACACTTTTGAGGACACAAAAGTGCATTTGTTACGTCCGACACCCCATGTTACGTCCGACACCCCTATACATGATAGACACCAAAGAAAATGCTTTTTGCAGGTAATAATGTTTTTATGAGATGCCAACATGTCTAATAGTTTGATTAATTATAAGTACAAGGATTATTAAATGTATTTTTATGGAATTCCTATTACACCATTTGTTAACAAAATGTTACGTCCAGGACCCCTGCAGGCAGTTCTTTCTTTATGCCACATTTGTGCCAAATTGATACCTTAATTATGGATTTATTGTATGTCTTGCTCACACAACCTCTTCAGCTACCAATATTATTCTTATAATTATTAATTTGACCCAGTTTACAGTTACTAAGCAAGTTTTTTTTTATATGTTACGTCCGATACCCCTACAGGTTACATCCGATACCCCTATAGGAATTGTTAGTTTTGACACTCCAAACTGGACTATATCTACTTTTTTTTACACTTTCATACATATTTTACTTTCTTATTCATAGAGCTAATGAAATAATAACAATAGATACATTTATCAGAAGGTTGACAGAGTATATAACTGTCTAGAATGTTTCTAGTATTCAGTGTTATAGAAGACTCTGTGGAGTTTTGTGGGGTAAAATCAATTAATAATGACCTAGCTATGTATTCCTTGTACTTAAATATTTCCTTGTATTTAGTTTTTCCAACTACTGCTACTTGTGTTGGTATTTTTCAAATTTGGCCCTGTTTAATCTATTTTTCTGCTTTTTAAAAAGTGTTACATCCGACACCCCTACAGAGAGTATAATTTCAAGTCTGGTTAAATCTATGTAATTTTCATTTTGGGGATTTTAGGCCTCTCTCAACATTGTATACTTCTAACTAATGTCAAACTGTTCTAGTTCTATGCACAGAAAGGCTTTTTTAAATTAATCTGGATGTCATGAGTTTGTGCATGAATAATGGTTTGACTTTAAATACAATTTTATAAAATCATGAAATGTTTTGAAGTTCAAACCTTTCCTGTAATTTTGTTTCTATTTCCTAGTTGAGAAATGATGTGTGCATCATGGGATAATCATATAATGTGGTTTTGAGGCCTTAATACTAATAAATCTAGACCTACATTATTTATAATATGATTTGGTCAGGATGTTACGTCCGACACCCCTAAAACAGCCCATCATGGGCTGATAGCTACATCTGAAATAAATGTCTTATATGTAAAAGGTGATCATTTTCTGTGAACCAATGTATAAGGTTAACAACAAATGACATTTAAACATTCTGAAGCTGGTAAGTATTTAAACAAATTGAATGGAAAAGAAATGGTGTGAATAAATACAAAACAGTCAAGAATTTCAGTGAGTTGAACAAAATTCAAATCTTAGACAGAAGATTTTTAATGCAACCATATGTGTGCTTTTAGGATGGAGTAAAGGTGTATTTATGAGCCTTATTTAAAAAATATTTTGGTATCAATTTATCCAGATACTGCTGCTACAAGAGAAATTCCAAAAATCACATTCTTTTTCAGGGTATCGGACGTAACATGTCAAATAGAAGTTTCTTTAAACCATTATAAAATCGCAACCACTGGTCAAAATCCATTGGAATAAAGTATTTGTGGTAGCCAAGTATCTGAAGTATATAAGGAAATGTGAATTGATGATTTATTTTCGAAGTTTTATTTTAGGGTAAATTCCTGTGGTTAGGTTGGGAAAATGCAGGTTTTGAAAAATAGACCCTACTACTCTGCCTCAACCCAATGCGGGTGCTCCAAGTATCCAATAAGAACAAGGGGAACCAGCCTACATTTAAGATTCAAAACAAGGAAACTGTCAAAAGTTATGAAACTCAAACAGCTCATGTATTCTGTGGTCGTGAGCTACCTCTGCACACCGTCTTTATGCACTAACTCATGTATTCTAACTAATGAAATATAGGAATTGTTAAATGAGCTTCACAGATTATCAGGCCGTTTCTTTTTCAGCTTCAAATCACTTTATAATCTGAATCTACAGTTGATTAGACTACCCCTTTGATTGAGAACATGTGTCATGTTGACAAAACTAAACCCAATAACACAGGAGGTGCTTTCCACTGATGAAAGTAATACCAGAAGCTGCAATAACAAATAACGGAAATGAGTATATATCATTTACCTTATAACTATGTGTATCTCTATATACAAGTAGAACACAAAATACTCCCCCAAAGGACTAAGAATTTAGGATATTTGAAAAACTGGCAGATGGGACAGATTTTGCCCCAAACAGGCAGGACGGTGCAGAGATACAAGCGGCAGAAGGAAGTAGAGCGCAGGATCTCTGCTAGGAGAGTGTGAGAGTGAAATGCTGTGACTATTTCTTATCACTCTTATTGGGACTGAAATGCCTTATCTCTGGTCATATCTGTTCTGTTGATGTAACCTTATTTATCCTGTGTACCAGATGTTTTTGAGATACTCTACAATGAAGATGAAACGTTCCCTTCACACACAAACTGCTAATATAACTTACAGCCACTTTTCTCCTTCATTCCCAGCAGTGGCAGATTTACTGCTATATCGAAGGCCAGTCCTTCTCATACCATGTCTTTGTGGTGTGGTGTGCAGCCACCTTTCTCCTTCATTCCCAGCAGTGTTGGAGTTACTGCTATATCAAAGGCCCGTCCTTCTCATGCCAGCCATGTCTATGTGGTGTGGTGTACAGCCACCTTTCTCCTTCATCCCTAGCAGTGGTAGACTCACTGCTATATCAAAGGCCAGTCCTTCTCATACCATGTCTATGTGGTGTCGTGTGCAGCCACCTTTCTCCTTCATCCCTAGCAGTGGTAGACTCACTGCTATATCAAAGGCCAGTCCTTCTCATACCATGTCTATGTGGTGTCGTGTGCAGCCACCTTTCTCCTTCATCCCTAGCAGTGGTAGACTCACTGCTATATCAAAGGCCAGTTCCTCTCATACCATGTCTATGTGATGTGTGGACTAGAAGAGCTCTCACCTTATATAAGTGACTTATGTCATAAGTCACTATCCACTCCCTGAATTTAAAACACTACAAAGTGAGCCCCTTCTAATGAAGTGTCACTGTAAGCCTCCACTGAGTACTTTCTAATGAAGTGTCACTGTAAGATTTCACTGAGTACTTTCTAATGAAGTGTCACTGTAAGCTTTCACAGAGTACTTTCTAATGAAGTGTCACTGTAAGCTTCCACTGAGTACTTTCTAATGAAGTGTCACTGTAAGATTTCACAGAGTACTTTCTAATGAAGTGTCACTGTAAGCTTCCACTGAGTGCTATCTAATGAAGTGTCACTGTAAGATTTCACAGAGTACTTTCTAATGAAGTCTCACTGTTAGATTTCACTGAGGACTTTCTAATGAAGTGTCACTGTAAGCTTCCACTGAGTACTATCTAATGAAGTGTCACTGTAAGATTTCAATGGGTTCATTCTATTGAAGTGTCACTGTAAGATTTCACTGAGTACTTTCTGATGTTGTTGTTGTTGTTGTTGTTGTTGTTGTTGTTGTTGGTTTGATTTAATGTCGAGTTAACCATTGCAGGTTCTCACCAGACTTTCCCATGAAGTGTCACTTTACTGAATTTGTTTGTTTGTTTGTTTGGGTAGTTAAACGTCCAATGAGTACTTTCTAATAAAGTGTCACTGTAAGCTTACACTGAATACCTTCTAATGAAGTTGTTTGTTTGTGTAGTTTTACGTCTCGGTAGGCTAGCCACTTCCTTTTGAGACTGACTTATTGGTGCCACTGTAAGCTTTAACTGAGTACTTCTTAATGAAGTATCACTGTACGCTTCCACTGAGTGCTTTCTAATGAAGTGTCACTGTATTTTCGTCATTTTCATCCCCTCCTTTAATCATATCACATTCCGCTGGTTCCCGTCTGATAACGTATATCCACAGTCTACCGCCGAGCGTCTCATCATGTGTCACGTGACAGGGGATTTCCGTTTGTCAGCGGCATGATGAACCCGAAACGAGGCTCTGGTGATTATCATTGTCGTCTGCTGAGCTATGACGTCATAGGACTGAAGGATTGTAGCACAGTAAGGGGATATGGATATGATTATTACACACAGCATGGAGTTGTCCTATTACACTAAGTCCATATAAGGAATAGAGTAGACCCAGTAGCCAATGACTGCATTCGCAGCAAACCCCGACCTTGACCCTGAACTCCTTACATGATATTTTCTAGCGCCTTGGGACGCTTCTTCAGTCGAGAGTTGACCTACAATCTAATGGGCCACAACCACCCTCCACATATAGTATATGTGTATATACACATATATATATAGATATGTATAACCCTGATGGTTAGGTACTGTTACATGACTAAACCGTATATGACTTTCGGTAATACTCAACGAGGATAAAGAACGGAAACAATCACTGAACGAACGATAATATATTGCAGAAACCATATTATCGCCCATAAACTACGCACTGTTCAAGAGCCATGGTGCCTACGTCTATTCATCTGATGGATATGTTATGCATGTGCGTGCGGTTTTGTGTGTGTATATATAGTGATGGCTGGATACACATATTATCACCCATACCTACTGTAAGTCTCCCGGCACCCCGCCTATGTCCTGTCTGGGCGATGGATGTGTTAGATATATATATGTGTGTGTGAATACATATATATAGTTATATATATGTGTGTGTACATATACACAGAGATGGCTGGATACATATATTATCGCCCATACTGTCCCAGCACCCCGCCTACGCCATGTCTATGTGTGACGGATGTGTTATATGTATATAAGTGTGTGTGTATATTTTATATGTATATATATATATGTATATAGTGATGGCTGGATACACATATTATCGCCCATACTCTCCCGGCACCCCGCCTACGCCCTGTCTATGTGTGATGGATGTGTTATATGTATATAAGTGTGTGTGTATATTTTATATGTATATATATTTATCCTACCTCTAATATAAAATCCCATAGGCTTAACATTGAGTTTCCATATGCCACGCTGATTGGCATACGGAGTTTTATATGCCACTAGTGGCATACAGAATTATTATCACGTAATATTCCAAAATTGAGGAGACAGGGTAGGATAAAATCAAAACCTGATTCGTTTTAATCTTGGTCACCACATGCCACTCCTGGAGTTTTGGCTCTGGACTTCACTTCGCCTCATGAAGTCACTAAGCCAAACTCCAGTCGTGGCATATGGTGGCTAAGATTAAAACTCATCCAGTTTTACGATAATATGTATAGAGTGATGGCTGGATACACATATTATCGCCCATACTGTCCCGGCACCCCGCCTACGCCATGTCTATGTGTGATGGATGTGTTATATGTATATAAGTGTGTATGTATATTTTATATATATAGAGAGATGGCTAGATACACATATTATCGTCCATACTCTCCCGGCACCCCGCCTACGCCATGTCTATGTGCGATGGATGTGTTATATGCATATGTGTGTGTGTATATTATATATATATATATATACATATATATATATATGCATGTATAGAGTGATGACTGGATACACATATTATCGCCCATACTCTCCCGGCACCCCGCCTACGCCATGTCTATGTGTGATGGATGTGTTATATGTACATAAGTGTATATTATATATGTATATATATATATATATATATATATATATATATATATATAGAGATGGCTGGATACACATATTATCGCCCATACTGTCCCGGCACCCCGCCTACGCCATGTCTATGTGTGATGGATGTGTTATATGTATATAAGTGTGTATGTATATTTTATATATATAGAGAGATGGCTAGATACACATATTATCGTCCATACTCTCCCGGCACCCCGCCTACGCCATGTCTATGTGCGATGGATGTGTTATATGCATATGTGTGTGTGTATATTATATATATATATATACATATATATATATATGCATGTATAGAGTGATGACTGGATACACATATTATCGCCCATACTCTCCCGGCACCCCGCCTACGCCATGTCTATGTGTGATGGATGTGTTATATGTACATAAGTGTATATTATATATGTATATATATATATATATATATATATATATATATATATATATATATATATATAGAGATGGCTGGATACACATATTATCGCCCATACTGTCCCGGCACCCCGCCTACGCCATGTCTATGTGTGATGGATGTGTTTCGGGGCCGCTCGTCTAACCCCGCCCGGTTTGCGGGGTTTTTACCGGTTCGAGGGCCGAGTGGGGCTCTGTCCACCCGCCTGTGGTTGTCTGGGGTCGCTGAGACCTGACCCTGTGCAGCTTTCTGCTGACGAAGGTGTAGGAGCTGTGTGTGTGATGTGAGCGGAAAATATGCTGACATGTTGCGGCTGTGAGGCTGTTGGACTGACTGAATGTACTGTGCTGTAGGACGGCGTACGCCACATGCCATACGCCGCCCGCCGCCCGCCGCCCGCCGTACGCCACCCGCTGTGCACTTTATCTCACACCTGGTATTTTTTCCCCATAGACTTAGCATTGGCAACTCGTACTCAACCCCCG
The DNA here is from genome assembly GCA_950022655.1 of Alentia gelatinosa. Lineage (NCBI taxonomy): Eukaryota > Metazoa > Annelida > Polychaeta > Phyllodocida > Polynoidae > Alentia > Alentia gelatinosa. The sequence goes on from OX465581.1 coordinate 123,161,139, forward strand.
TGGAGTATTGTTGAAAAATACTCAATAGGGGATGATGTCACACATTTAAGCCAAAGAGTCAGTGATAGGGGTGAGATAAAATCTGAACCGCACTCGATCCATCGATGCAGTTCCTTATTAATACGTCATACGCCGTACACCGTACGCCATCCACCGTACGCCGTACGCCGCCCGCCGTACGCCGCCCGCCGTACTCCGCCCGCCGTACGCCGCCCGCCGTACGCCACCCGCCGTACGCCGCCCGCCGTACACCGCCCGCCGCCCGCCGTACGCCACACGCCGTTCATTACCTCCGACCTAACAAGTGGCGGCCGTGAGGCAGGCGGCCCGCCGGAATGAATTGTGAGGGAGGGCAGGATAGGCAACCAGATGCCGTACATTGCCGTACGCCACACGTTACGCTGTACATGTACACGCTGAATGTAGCAGGTAGGCTGTGAGCGGTGGGTGCAGTATACACTGAGCAGTCTGGTGTATGCTGTAAGCCGCATGCCACGCGCTGCCCATAACAGGGAGGCTGGAAGCTGTGACACTGTAAGCCGCCTGAAGAAGGCAGTGGCGTGAGCTGTGAGGGACCACTGTACACCACACGCCACGCCCTGTAAGCCGCCCCTAGCAGGCAGTGCTGTGAGCTGTGAGCGGTACACATACAGCAGGCCACCTTACACCACATACCACATCCTGTAAACCAACCATAGCAGGCAGTCCTCTGAGCTGTGGTACACACACAGCAGGCTACGTACACCACACACCACATCCTGTAAGCCGCCCGCAGCAGGTAGTACTGTGAGCTGTGGTACACACGCAGCAGGCTATGTACACCACACACCATACCCTGTAAGCCGCCCCTAGCAGGCAGTGCTGTGAGCTGTGGTACACATGCAGCAGGCTACGTACACCACACGCCACGCCCTGCAAGCCGCCCGCAGCAGGTAGTACTGTGAGCTGTGGTACACACGCAGCAGGCTATGTACACCACACACCATACCCTGTAAGCCACCTGCAGCAGGTAGTACTGTGAGCTGTTGTACACACGCAGCAGGCTATGTACACCACACACCATACCCTGTAAGCCACCTGCAGCAGGTAGTACTGTGAGCTGTGGTACACACACAGCAGGCTATGTACACCACACACCATACCCTGTAAGCCACCTGCAGCAGGTAGTACTGTGAGCTGTGGTACACACGCAGCAGGCTATGTACACCACACACCATACCCTGTAAGCCACCTGCAGCAGGTAGTACTGTGAGCTGTGGTACACACGCAGCAGGCTATGTACACCACACACCATACCCTGTAAGCCACCTGCAGCAGGTAGTACTGTGAGCGGTGGTACACACGCAGCAGGCTATGTACACCACACACCATACCCTGTAAGCCACCTGCAGCAGGTAGTACTGTGAGCTGTGGTACACACGCAGCAGGCTATGTACACCACACACCATACCCTGTAAGCCACCTGCAGCAGGTAGTACTGTGAGCTGTGGTACACACGCAGCAGGCTATGTACACCACACACCATACCCTGTAAGCCGCCCGCAGCAGGCAGTACTGTGAGCTGTGGTACACACGCAGCAGGCTATGTACACCACACACCATACCCTGTAAGCCGCCCCTAGCAGGCAGTCCTCTGAGCTCTGGTACACACGCAGCAGGCTATGTACACCACACACCATACCCTGTAAGCCGCCCGCAGCAGGCAGTCCTCTGAGCTGTGGTACACACACAGCAGGCTATGTACACCACACACCATACCCTGTAAGCCGCCCGCAGCAGGCAGTCCTCTGAGCTGTGGTACACACACAGCAGACCACTATACACCAGAACCATGCCCTGCAAGCCGCAGCAGGCGGTGCTGTTAGCTGTGATGTGTACACACATAGCAGACCTCCATACACCAGACATCTCAACCTGTTTGCCGCCCGTAGCAGGCAGTGCTGTGAGCTGTGACATGGTACACACACAGCAGACCACCATACACCACACACCACGCCCTGTAAACCGCCCGCAGCAGGCAGTGCTGTAAGCTGTGACATGGTACACACACAGCAGACCACCATACACCCCACACCACGCCCTGCAAGCCGCCCGCAGCAGACAGTGCTGTGAGCTGTGAGCCGTACACACATAGCAGACCTCTGTACACCACGCGCCACGCCCTGTAAACCACCCGCAGCAGACAGTGCTGTCAGCTGTGAGCCGTACACACACAGCAGACCACCATACACCCCACACCACGCCCTGCAAGCCGCCCGCAGCAGACAGTGCTGTGAGCTGTGAGCCGTACACACATAGCAGACCTCTGTACACCACGCGCCACGCCCTGTAAACCACCCGCAGCAGACAGTGCTGTCAGCTGTGAGCCGTACACACACAGCAGACCTCCGTACAACACACGCCACGCCCTGTAAACCACCCGCAGCAGACAGTGCTGTCAGCTGTGAGCCGTACACACATAGCAGACCTCCGTACAACACACGCCACGCCCTGTAAACCACCCGCAGCAGACAGTGCTGTCAGCTGTGAGCCGTACACACACAGCAGACCGACCACAGTACAGAGAGCTGGTCCTGCTTTGAAGCCCGGCCTCGGATTACGCACCGGCGACAGTGGCGCTGACTGTGAACAATGCATGCTCCCTGGTCACAAGTCGCAGTGAGCTGACCTGGTAGTAGGTGGCAGGTGGAAGGCAGTGGTCCACAGGTGGCAGGTGGTAGTCTGTGTGACTGGTGGACAGACAGGGGGTGGTGGGTGGCAGGCGGTAGGTGGCAGGCGACATGTTGTAGGTAACAGGTGGTGAGTGGTGGGTGGAATGCAACATGTGGTAGGTAACAGGTGACATGTGTTGGGTGGCAGGTGACATGTGGTGGGGTACAGGCAGGTGGCAGTTGGCACTGGTACATAACAGGTGGTGAGTGGTGGGTGGAATGCAACATGTGGTAGGTAACAGGTGACATGGTAACAGGTGACATGTGTTGGGTGGCAGGCGATATGTGGTGGGGTACAGGCAGGTGGCAGTTGGCATTGATACATACCAGGTGGCATGTGGTGGGTGACAGGCAACAATTTGTAAGTAACAGGTGGCAGGTGGTGAGTGGCAGATGGCATGTGGAGACTACAGGCATGTGGTGGGTGGGAGGTGGCCGGTGAAAGGTGGTGGGTGGTATGTATAGACAATGATCGATGGTTTTGTGGACAGGCGGCCGTAAACCACGAGAGGTTGACGCGTAGTATTACACGAGCGCTAGCGAGTGTATTACGAGGTCAACCGGGAGTGGTTTACAGAGCTGCCTGTCCACAAAATCATCGTTTGTTGCATTTATTAACCATCTTTTCGAATAAATTAAACCCAGTAATTGTCATTTTAAAGGGTTTAACAATAGGGACTATTTCTTTGCTCTATAAAAAAAGGGACTATTTTTGCCGTATACCATGGTTTTGAGGCCATATACCACAGGTTAGAATCCGTATACCACAGTTATGGTATCTGACAGCTTTTATACAATGGGTCGTGGTTTACTGATTCCCCATACATTTTCAATGGGGGCTTTGTATAGATGGATAATAAAATAGGTGGCTGGTAAAATGTGACAGGCAGTGGGTAGTAGGCACCAAACTGTGGGTGACAGATGATGTAAAATGTATAAATTGTCAACAACAAAAAGTTGCAATATCCTCGCTCACACAGAAACAGGTTAATTATTCACTAGGTAGAGAATAATAACATCAATCAAATGACGTCTCGCTTGTAAAACTCTAACCGGATCTGTCATAAACGGAAAGAGACAACGCCGATAAATCTTCCTTTTGTTGGCAGCGGATTCCGTCTTTTCTGAAGAGGGTGATAAATACCGGATATCCCCTCGTGACGTCAAACCAAGCGCGTGCGCAGTTGGTGGGCTCGAAGTTTATAGCAGACGACTTTTTTAGGCTTGATTCTTATTATACAACTAGCGACTTCGTCGATTCGTATTTAGCTACCATCTACCCCCTCCCCCCTTCCCCCAATAATTTCTAACTCCCGTTGGTCCCGCGGGTCAAGGGAAACCATCGTAAACTTGTGGTTATCATTTCGTATGACCCAGGTGCTTGAGCTGATTATCGGCATTCGGAACCATATGGATTGACACCAGCGAAAGTTGGGATCTCATTGGTTTCTCACGAGAAAAGTAGATCAGAAAACTACAATTCTAAATTATGTTTTCTGTATGGCAGGAAATGAATCTTATGGATAGAAGTATATCTGAGTAGATTAATACAAAAAAAGAATAGCAAGGTTAAGTTTGGCTCTACACGAGAATCTCACTCTTGTGGCTCTTCAGTCTCCAGCCCTAGGTCTTGTTAACTCTGTTTCTATATGCGGGAGATTCTCCAAGCGGATCCTACCAGAATCATAGTTTTTTAGATATAGTAGGTAAAAAAATTTATGTATATGAAGATTCAGCTTTCGGTGTGTGTCTGTGTGGAGTTGTGTAGTGTTAAAACGTCCATTGTAATGTTAAACGTCCATTGCAAGACATATACATGTAGGTCCTCGTATTAAATGTCCGGGGACAGGGGTTCGGTAAAGTAATAATTCGTCCACAGGAATAGTTTTCTCATTTTACACCATAATGCCACAGCACAGTCAAGTATTACACATTATTATGAGTGCAAGTGGTGGGTGGTGACTGGATATGAGACCCTGATAAAAACTGCCCTTGCTGTATACTACTAGCACGCCCAGTCCATGCATTTGTTTGATTTGTTTGGTTTGTTTGGTTTGGTTTTACGTCCAGTCAACCATTATAGGTCCTTTCCAGGCTTTCCCAAGGTTCTTTTACACCACTAGGGTGGGGTTCGAATCTATGTGATGAATTCAGGTAGAAATCTCACCCCTACACATTTACTGAGGTGAGAGTTCTTTTACTTCCCACACCACATAGACATGGTATGAGAAGGATGGCCTTTGTTATAGCAGTAAATCTACCACTGCTGGGGACGAAGGAGAAAGGTGGCTGTACACCATACCACATAGACATGGTATGAGAAGGATGGCCTTTGTTATAGCAGTAAATCTACCACTGCTGGGGACGAAGGAGAAAGGTGGCTTTACACCACACCACATAGACATGGTATGAGAAGGATGGCCTTTGTTATAGCAGTAAATCTACCACTGCTGAGGGTGGGACTCGAACCCACAAAGTCTTACAACCTTGGGGTTACAAGTCGCATGGAGGGTACTCTCCAAACACTATCACTCTTATTCTACCCCTTATCTAAACCTCCATAAACTTAATCATCCACCGTATACAAAGACCCCATTGGAAATGTATGAGGACTCATTATAGAAAACTTGTCAGATACCATAACTGTGGTATACGGATTCAAATCTGTGGTATGCGGCCTCAAAGCCATAGTATACGGGGAAATTGTCCCTTTTGCTATAGAGCCAAGAAATAGGCCCTATTGTTTATATTTTCTTTAATATGACAATTCGTGGATCTAATTTTTTCTAATCTATTCAAAAAGATGGATAATAGATACAACAAACGATGGTTTTGTAGTACAGGCGGCTCTATAAACCACTCAAATTTGACGTCTGAAGCAGGAATACACTCGCTAGCGCTAGTGTATTACTACGCGTCAACCACTCGTGGTTTACGGCCACCTGTCTACAAAACCATCGTTTACTATCTATTTACATGATGCAACTGAATGCCACGGTTATGCCGTAAAATATTTATATGCCACACATGAAGTTAAAAACCCATGATGGTGTAGGATAAAATCTGAACGTTACTCAATTTGAATTTCATATGAGTGTTTCGTTGTCTTCTGCTACAGATATCACTCAGCTCTGGGCCTCGTTTGATAATCTAGACCATACATAAAGACCCTTTTCTGTACCCTATACAAGGATTACCGTTTGATAATATTTAAGTCTGTTCACTAAGACAGTCTCAGCCATCCATAAGGCCGTACATAAGTGTTGAATAAAGTTGACCCACATCGTCCCTGTGTCTCTATGATATATAGAAAATGGTCTACATGTAGGATCCTAGATTATAACTGGGGTCCAGCTTCCTAATATCATTCCTCACGCCATGCAAACGATCATATGGAATTTCGTCACGATTCCTGATATTAGCTGTGTGCGTGTGTGTTTGTGTGTATTAGAGTGTATGAGAAAGCCGGTCGCACGCTCTCAGGTACACACGACACTCCCACAGGCCGCCCGCCCCCCGCCCGCCCCCCGCCCGCCGCCCGCCCGCCGTCCGCCCGTTCCCCGCCCGCCGCCCGCCCGCTCCCCGGAGCCTCACTTCCTTGTTTGCTGCTCGGTGATAACATCAATATTCACCGTCTAATCCACTCCCAGACTGACCCGCTATACGCCGCCCGCCATACGGCGTACGCCACCCGCCGTACGCCGCCCGCCCGTACGACGTGCGCCGTACACCGCCCGCCGCCAGCCGTGCGCCGTACACCGCCCGTCGTGCGCCACCTGCTGTACGCCGCCCGCCGTACGCCGTACACCGCCCGCCGTACGCCGTACACCGCCCGCCGTACGCCGTACACCGCCCGCCGTACGCCGTACACCGCCCGCCGTGCGTCGTACACCGCCCGCCGTACGCCGTACACCGTACACCGCCAGCCGTACGCCGTACACCGCCCGCCGTACGCCGTACACCGCCCGCCGTACGCCGTACACCGCCCGCCGTGCGCCACCTGCTGTACGCCGCCTGCCGTACGCCGTACACCGCCCGCCGTACGCCGTACACCGCCCGCCGTACGCCGTACACCGCCCGCCGTACGCCGTACACCGCCCGCCGTGCGCCACCTGCTGTACGCCGCCTGCCGTACGCCGTACACCGCCCGCCGTACGCCGTACACCGTACGCCGTACACCGCCAGCCGTACGCCGTACACCGCGCGCCGTGCGCCACCTACTGTACGCCGCCTGCCGTACACCGCCAGCCATCGTACACTGCCTGCCGGAGACCAGCCACTATGCACCGGCCGCTGCCCGTACGCCGTACGCTGCCCGCCGTGTGCCATACCAGACCCAATGCCAGCCATACACCATATGCCTTACCCCGTACGCCATATGCCATATGGCATACGGCATACGTATTATTACATACCTATGTACGAACGTCACTCAAATACCACCCTCTCACGGGGGTGTAGTATATCGCGACTACGGCCCACTATGGTGCGCTTTGTCTCACTGTAAGATTTTATCGTGCATGTAAGTTACTCGCCGCAACGAGCTAGGCGTGCGTATTCGGCGTCATCGTGACCAAAAACAACATGGCGAATGTCGTCGAATCGCGACTTTTAACTCGCGATACACGTCCCCCGTAACAACTACAAGTTCCTAATGACCAATCGTCGAGGTAATTAACGTTTGGCTTTCACCTGACACCGTTTAAATTGCTCAAATATTCGAAATTCATCGATAATAACAATACGATCCGCAACGGGCGACGCACAGACACGCTGTGGCTGGTTCCTGGCGTATCCGCCTCCACACACGCCTAAGGCTCTCCAATCGTATCTTCTGCTAACCGCACGCGTACCAAATAGAGGCCAAACATCCGCTAGGCGAGTGACGGCCTATCGCGCATGTACGACACACAGATCCTGCGCAATTTCCGGCTGTAGCAGACAGTGTCAACATGGAGCGGTTGTGACTTAGGAACTTGATAAATGGCGTGTTTCTGATCGAATTAAGGTATGTAATAATAAGAAAACGCCCTGACTGTGGCCAGAACTATGTCTTAGTTCTCGGTCACCTATCGCCGACGTTCGCCCCTTCGCCGTAGCTAGTACGCTATACACCATGCGCTATACGCCGTCCACTCACCCAATGCTGGCATACACCACCTGCTGCCCACCATACACCATAACAGACCTAATGCCAGCCGTACACCGCCCGCCACCCGCCTTACACACGCCCATATGCCATACGCCGTATGCCATACGCTACACCGTACGCCATACGCCTCCCACCATATGCCCATCCAATGCCAGCAATATGCCATACGCTGTATGCTAGAAGCTATACACCATACACTTTACGCTATATGCCATACGCTACACCGTACGCCATACGCCTACCACCATACGCCCATCCAATGCCAGCCGTATGCCATACGCCGTAAGCTAGACGCTATACGCCATACGCTATAAGCCATGCGCCATACTCGTACACCCACAAAATGCTAGCAGTACACCATACCCTGTATGCAATGCGCCATACGCCGTACACCACACCCAGGCCGCCGTACGCCGTCCGCCGTACACCGACCGCCACCCGCCCTACACCGCCCTGCATACGCAAAACGCTATACACCATACACCATACGCCATACGCCCACCCAATGCCAGCCATACACCATACGCTGTATGCAATGCGCCATACGCCGCACACCACACCCTGGCCGCCCCTGGCCGCCCCTGGCCGTTTCGGCCCGGACGATCTCGTCCCCAGGGGCCGTGATCTCGGCGGGCGGGTGGGCCGTGGGGTCTGCACCACTCAGAGCGGATTTGCGCGGCTTTAGATGAGGTCCAGGTGTGGAGACGTGAGTCGGTCTCTCGTCCCGTGTACACAGAGTCTCGTCTGCTCCGTTAGTATCACGCACCTTGACACAGTGTCTATGGCTCCCTGCGCCGTAAACAGACGAGGAAAGAACTGCATGTTCATCATCATTGACTACATGACAAATACGTCCCCAGCTGACAAATACGTCCCTAGGTGATAGATACGTCCCTACGTGACAGATACGTCCCTACGTGACAAATACGTCCCTACGTGACAAATACGTCCCTACGTGACAAATACGTCCCTACGTGACAAATACGCCCCTACATGACAAATATGCACCTATGTGACAAATATGTGACAAATATGTCCTTACGTGACAAATACTTCCCTATGTGACAAATACTTCCCTATGTAACAAATACTTGCCTACATGACAAATATGTCCCTACAGCACAAATATTTCCCTACATAATGAATACATCCCTATGTGATAAATATGTCCCTACGTGACAAATACATCCCTGCGAGATAAATACGTCCCTCCGTGATAAATACGTCCCTACATGGCAAATACGTCCCAACGTGACAAATAATGTCCCTACGTGACAAATACGTCCCTATTTGACAAATACTTCCCTATGTGACAAATACTTGCCTACATGACAAATATGTCCCTACATGAAAAATCGGTCCCTACATAATGAATACATCCCTATGTGATAAATATGTCCCTACGTGACAAATACATCCCTGCGAGATAATACGTCCCTCCGTGATAAATACGTCCCTACATGGCAAATACGTCCCAACGTGACAAATACGTCCCTACATGACAAATACGTTCCTACGTGACAAATACGTCCCTACATGACAAGTACGTCCCTTCGTGACAAATATGTCCCCAGATGTCAAATACGTCCCTACGTGACAAATACGTCCCTTCATGACAAATACGTCCCTCCGTGATAAATACGTCCCTATGTGACAAATACGTCCCTCCGTGACAAATACGTCCCTAAATGATAAATACGTCCCTACGTGATAGATACGTCCCTACTTGACAAATACGTCCCTACGTGACAAATACGTCCCTTCGTGATAAATACCTCCCTACGTGACAAATACGTCCCTTCGTGACAAATACCTCCCTACGTGACAAATACGTCCTTATGTGACAAATAGGTCTCTACGAGAGACAAACATCCCTACGTGACAAATAAGTCACTATGTGATAGATACGTTCCACCGTGACAAATACGTCCCTACGTGACAAATACGTCCCTACGTGACAAATACGTCCCTTCGTGACAAATACGTCCCTACCTGACAAATACGTCCCTACGTGATAAATACGTCCCTACGTGACAAATACGTCCCTACGTGACAGATACGTCCCACCGTGACAAATACGTCCCACCGTGACAAATACGTCCCTTCGTGAAAAATACGTCCCTACGTGAAAAATACGTCCCTACGTGATAAATACGTCCCTGCGTGATAAATACGTCCCTACGTGACGCGGGGCCGAGTCCGTGTCGGGAGGAGGTGAAGTCAGAACGAGGCTACAGACATCGGGGCTGGGTCACGTGTTTCCGTTTAAATGGCGGCCGTCACGCTAACGCCGTGTCCGCCATCTTTTTACCCGCTGGTTCCCGTGCTTTCACGGTGTATCATTACGGCATGTTGTTGGCGGGACTCAGGCCCTGACTGGGTTTTTTAACCCAGTACTCAGTCTAATGCATTTTTCACCACGCACTATTTTGTTCTCCTTTTTATCCACCACGTTGAATCCTGGACTTTTGTTCCATCTTTTTTATCCGAGAGATCTCAATCACTGGGGCAGTGTAACAGTAATGACTCGGGTCACACTTAATGAAGGGTTCCATTCTTTATTATATATACACTCATGCAGTATATTTGATAATTACTTATTGATGCTCACTATCCAGTATAAATTGTGTACGGAACCCTGTGCAGTACTATCGTAAAACTGGATGAGTTTTAATCTTGGCCACCGTATGCCATGACTGGAGTTTGGCATAGTGATTTCACGAGGCGAAGCCGAGTGAAGTCCGGAGCTAAAACTTCAGGAGTGGCATACAGTGGCCAAGATTAAAACGAATCAGGTTTTGATTTTATCCTACCCTGTCTCTTCTATTTTGGAATATTACATGATGTCAAATCTGTATGCCACTAGTGGCATATAAAACTCTGTATGCCAGTCAGCATGGCATACGGAAACTCAATGTTAAGCCTATGGGATTTTATATTAGGGGTAGGATAAACTGTTATACTGAACTTTTGTTTGTTTGGGTAGTTTAACGTCCAATTTGTTCAATTATACTTTTATACTGAACATGTTGAAACATCAGCCCTGTGCGGGCTTTCACGTTGACATGTCTTCTATGCCAATATAGGATAAGATTTTATCAATTTAGGGTAAATAATATGTTATTTACGGAACTCGGCCTGGGGCCTCTTTCCGTAAGAAACAACAATTCCCCATCTTGTTTTGTAGCATGTACAGCATTGTCAGGTTATTCTATATAGTAAATTATGATATACGTGTGGCTGTTGTTACTACGCATACTGCCCGCTCCTACCCATGGCGTATTTATACCCGTACGTCACACTGTGACGTACGGGGTATGTGATCATGTGACTAGGTATAATTTCACCATTTAAGGTATATAATAATATGAAAACAGGCTGACTGTCTTCGTACATCAAAATACTTGGTCATAATTTCACCGCGTATTTTTGACGTACGACGACAGTAAGCCAGTTTCCGCATAGTACCTTAAAAGAACGGCTGTAGTCAGATTCTCAGTGAGAAGTGGGAGGTTGGGGTTGGTTGGTTGGTTGGTTGGTTTGATTTAACATCCAGTTAACCATTGCAGGTTCTCACCAGACTTTCTCAAGGTTCTTTTACACCACAAGGGTGGTGATCAAATCTATGAAATCAATTTAGGTAGAAAGCTCACCCCTACACCTTTACTGTGGTGAGAGTTATTTTACTTCCCACACCACATAGACATGGTATGAGAAGGATTGGCCTTTGATATAGCAGTAAATCTACCACTGCTGGGAGTGAAGGAGAAAAGTGGCTGCAGTGGGATCCGAATCAACAAAGTCTGACAACCTTGGTATTACAGGGAGGTTGGGGGCCGTGTGAGGGGCAGGCTGAGGGTGAGGGGGGGGGGGGGGGGGTGCCATGCCCCACCTCTCACCCCACCTGACTCCAGTCTTGCATGGTTGCACATACAAGCACTCCCCTACTACACCTTTCAGCGTGCCCTCAACTTCCGCACGCTATTCCCATATTACACCAAGCGGGATCGATTTTAGCCATGAGAAAAAACAACAAAAAAAAAAAGTAAAGATCGACTGAGCTATGGATTATGGTGTCGGAAAAGAGAATTCTTATTAGTGAGACCTGAATGTAGGGACACAGATCACAGCATCACGTGATCAGTGCGTGAGCCAATCAGCGCAGGGCAGGTCAGCAGGGAATTATGGGAAGGCCGTAAACACATTGGAGAAGCTACAAACAAAGCACTTATTAATCTGTATGATCTGTATTTTAATCTAGACAACATAATACCATAGGGGTGTGTAGCATGAATGTAGAATAGTATGATACAGTATGTAGCATGAACTATGTGGACAATAATCGAGGGACTTGTGGATAGGCGGATGTAAACCACGAGAGGATCATTAACTCTATCTCCCGTCTAGTGTACAGATATAGCTATAAACCTTTAACTATATCGCAAGTCTATACGATATTTAACTGTATACCATTAACTATATCGCCAGTCTAGTGTATATATAACTGTATACCATTAACTATATCGCTAGTCTAGTGTATATATAACTGTATACCATTAACTATATCACCCGTCTAGTGTATATATATAACTGTATACCTTTAACTATATCAGCCGTCTAGCGCATATATAACTGTATACCATTAACTATATCGCTAGTCTAGTGTATATATAACTGCATACCATTAACTATATCGCCCGTCTAATGTATATATAACCATATATTATTAACTCTATCACCCGTCTAGTGTACATACATAATTATATACTTTTAACTTATAACTATATCGCTAGTCTAGCCTATATATAACTGTATACTATGAACTATCATCCATCTAGTGTATATATAACTGTATACCATGAACTATATCGCCCGTCTAGTTTACATATATAACTATATACCTTTAACTAAATCGCCAGTCTAGCGTATATATAACTGTATATTATTAACTATATCACCCATCTAGTGTATATATAACTGTATACCATTAACTATCTTCCATCTAGTGTATATATACCTGTATACCTTTAACTAAATCACCCGTCTAGCATATATATAACTGTATACCATTAACTATATTGCCAGTCTAGCATAAATATAACGATATACCTTTAACTATATTGCAAGTCTAGACGATATTTAACTGTATACCATGAACTATATCACCCGTCTAGTGCATATATAACTGTATATTATTAACTCTATCAACTTTCTACTGTATATATAACTGTATTATTAGCTATATCACCCGTCACCTTTTACGATATCACCCATCTAGTCTACATATACATGTAACTGTCTACCTTCGAGGGAACAAGATCTAAGGAAACATTGATTCCTGATTGTATTGTCGAGTCATGCTGTTTATCAACTGGTGCAGAGACTTCTACATCCCACACCTTCGTATCAGAATCAGGACAACAACGAGGGCGTTCTATGAGGAGAAAATTAATATCCTCACCGTGTGAGATCAAAGCCAAGTTTTTGTTTTCATGTCATGAGTTTGCTCTAACTTAATAACTTAAGATGTTCATGTGACGTACATAACTCATAGGTAGATGCTTTCCTTTGATGCTCTTTTTTATGTTGCTGCTCTTGATGCCAGCATTTAGCACAGTTTAAGTATGTTAATTATTTCTGGTAGGCTTTCCGGACTGCTGTGATAATTGATGGTATTATAACACAAGTTAGAATATGATATGATTATGGCGAGCATGGCTGAAATAAGTACCTCCTCAGAACGAAGAAGCACATTATGAAACTCAGATACAATGGGCAGTGGTTTACTACTGTGGATTTATATATTTTCAATAGATACTTGGTAATAAATGGATAGCTATTTAGTAGAAACTGAACGAGAGTTAGACTTGACAATGTTTATGCCACGACGGGCAGGTCGCGTATTACTACGCGAAGCGATAGCTGAGTGTAGTGAGTAGCAGACCTGACCCGAGTGGCATAGACACTGACAAGTCTAACTCGAGTTCGGTTTCGTATTTATCCTACCCCGTCTCCAGGATTTTAGAATATTAAAAACTATGGGAACACTCACCAATTTTGGAAAATCCGGCAATAGACTGGAAATTATGACGTGAAACTTACTAGGTTTGTGCGATAAGGTAGATTGCGTCTACTTTAGAAGTAGATTGCTTCGGCAGCATAGAAATCTACAACACACACACATTTCGTTTTTGATGTATTTATCAAAAATCACGTTTGGGGTCGGGCTGGTTTCATAAATCATTCCTAATACTCTCTATCATGTTAGCAAACACTTAAATGGGCGCCTTCAGTGCAACCGGAACTTTTTCATAGTAGCTCACGATCTGGTCGCTGATTGGTCCATTTTTCTATGCCCCATGTGGCATAAAACACACTTTATGTCAGGGCATGCCACATAAAATTAGCCAATGTTAAGCCTATGGTGTTTTTTATTAGGGGTAGGATAATAAACATTATCTCACCCCTGGTATTTTTTCTCCATAGACTTAACATTAGGAACTCGTATCCAACGCCCATGAGATATTTAGGAAAAATATCCAATGGGGGATAATGTCACAAATGTTAACCCATTAGTCAATGTGAAGGATGAGATAAATTCAGAAACCTATTCAAGTTTAGGGTCAGAGCTTGATCCTATCTCGTTTAAATCACTACGCACGCGGCTTCGCTTTGTGAATTACTACGCCATTCAAACTCGATGGGATATGGGCTCTGACCCTAAACTTTCATAGGTTTCCTGTATTTAATATTGAATGGTTTCAGAAACAAGCGGTCATATGCTCTGGACGCGTAGTAATATCCGAGTGCAGTCGAAGATATTGCGCAGAGTCAACTCTGAGGAGCACACAACCGCTTTTATCTGACACCTGTCTATATTGTATTTATTATCCACCTTTTCCTGGCAAGTGGCGTACCCATATTAGTTCATTTTAGGTAGCACTATTTTTTCATATGCACTACTTTTCCATATCCGCCAGCTTTTGCAGCCAGAAACATACAACATATCTGTATGCCCCGGGTATGGTGATACACACTCCCTATGTGTTTTCTATGGACACTTTGTATTAGATGGATATATCAATATGCTCTGGGTATGGTGATACACTCTCCGTATGAGTTTTCTATGGACACTTTGTATTTGGTGGATATATCTGTATGCTCAGTGTATGGTGATACACTGTCCCTCTGTGTTTTCTATGGACACTTTGTATCAGTTGGATAATAAAGTAAAAGTCGCGCTCAAACAGTGAGCCTGGGTGTGGGTCAGTAGGCTCGGGTTTCAAATAATGATTGAATAGTAGTAATTAATGATTACATAGTAATGCTTATCCACATGTTGATTATGTAAGTGAGTATAAAGCTGAGAGGTGAGAGAGAGCCACACCTAGTGCAGGGACTGTGATCTGACAGGTGAGCAGAGGTGACCGCACACCAGTCTCACAGGTAGACGTGGGTATAGAGGACCTGGGACCTGTTTCAGTAGCTTCGTGACATGTCTAGATGGCGTGTCCGGTTTGTCCGGTTTCATAAGAACTAGACATTAGACTTCGTCTTTTTCCGTTCTTGCTTGTACTGTTGGTGCCACTTTTGTCACGAAACTAGTGAAACAGGTCCATGACGTGTAGATTCGTCTAATTCTTATGTCTGAGGTCTGTCTTTTCCTAAAGGCAGCTACTTGTGTTGTCACGAAACTAGACAACCCCAATGTCTGTATGGTGTCACAGACATGTCACGAAACGAGTGAAACAGGTCCCAGTTTCAGTAGCTTCGTGACATTAGACTTAGACAGACATCAACAGCTGTTCCAACAGTGCAAGCAACAGCGGAATTTTTTTTGTCAGGTTTCAAAACGCATGTCACAGTTAATGTCAAATATCCGCGGATCGGAGCGAACAATTTTCTTCATATTTGGAACGATTATAGGTTATATATATACCCCTTACACGTGTTAAAGTTTCATTGCTTAATTCTTACGGGGAGTGAAATTGTCTATTACCTTTGAAACCAGACACACCGTGTTTGGGCTCTGTCTTGTCCTAAGTGCCGCAACTTGTGTTGATCTGTCCGTATGGTGTCACAGACGCCATCTAGACATGTCAAGAAACTACTGAAACAGGTCCCTGTTCCAGTAGCTTCGTGACATGTCTAGACTAGACTGCGTCTGTGACACCATACGGACAGATCACAAGACTGCAATCGATGACACGAGGAATTTCACTCACTTTCCTTAGGAAATAAGCATGACACTTTAGCACAGAAGGGGATACATATAACTTATAATCGTTCCAAATATCAAGAAGATTGGCTGCTCCGACCCTCTGATATTTGCTAGTCTTTTTCCGCTGTTGCTTGCACTGTTGGTGCCGCTGTTGATGTCTGTCTCGGCCTAATGTCACGAATCTACTGAAACAGGTCCCAGGACCGCTTTTCATATCTGTCTAACACTTTTGTCACGAAACTAGTGAAACAGGTCCATGATTTGTATATTTGTCTAATTCTTATGTTTGGGGTCTGTCGTGACATGTCTAGATGGCGTCTAGATGGTGTGTCCGGTTTCATAAGAACTAGACATTAGACTTTGTTTTATCCGTTCTTGCTTGCACTCTTGGTGCCGCTTTTCATATCTGTCTAACACTTTTGTCACGAAACTAGTGAAACAGGTCCATGATGTGTAGATTTGTCTAATTCTTATGTTTGGGGTCTGTCTTTTCCTAAGGGCAGCTACTTGTGTTGTCACGAAACTAGACAACCCCAATGTCTGTATGGTGTCACAGACATGTCACGAAACTCGTGAAACAGGTATACAAGCATCCTCGGGGACCTGTTTCAGTAGTTTCGTGACATGTCTAGATGGCGTCTGTGACACCATACGGACAGATCACAAGATTGCAGTCAATGACACACGGAATTTCACTCACTTCTCCTAGGAATTAAGCAATGACACTTTAACATGAGTAGGGGATAAATATAATCTATAATCGTTCCAAATATGAAGAAGATTGGCCACTTCGACCTTCTGATATTTGCTAGTCTTTTTCCGCTGTTGCTTGCACTATTGGTGCCGCTGTTGATGTCTGTCTAGGCCTAATGTCACGAGCCTACTGAAACATGTCCCAGGACCGCTTTTCATATCTGTCTAACACTTTTGTCACAAAACTAGTGAAACAGGTCCATGATTTGTATATTTGTCTAATTCTTATGTTTGGGGTCTGTCGTGACATGTCTAGATGGCGTCTAGATGGTGTGTCCAGTTTCATAAGAACTAGACATTAGACTTTGTTTTGTCTGTTCTTGCTTGCACTGTTGGTGCCACTTTTCATGTCTGTCTAATACTTTTGTCACGGAACTAGTGAAACATGTCCATGACTGTAGATTTGTCTAATTCTTATGTCTGAGGTCTGTCTTTTCCTAAGGGCAGCTACTTGTGTTGTCACGAAACTAGACAACCCCAATGTCTGTATGGTGTCACAGACATGTCAAGAAACTAGTGAAACAGGTCCCAGTTTCAGTAGCTTCGTGACATTAGACTTAGACAGACATCAACAGCGGCACCAACAGTGCAAGCAACAGCGAAAATTCTTTGGTCAGGTTTCAAAACGCATGTCATAGTTAATGTAAAATATCCGCGGATCGGAGCGGACAATTTTCTTCATATTTGGAACGATTATAGGTTAATACATATATCCCTTACTCGTGTTAAAGTTTCATTGCTTAATTCTTACGGGGAGTGAGTGAAATTGTCTAATACCTTTGAAACCAGACACACCGTGTTTGGGGTCTGTCTTGTCCTAAGTGCCGCAACTTGTGTTGATCTGTCTGTATGGTGTCACAGACGTCATCTTGACATGTCACGAAACTACTGAAACAGGTCCCTGTTCCAGTAGCTTCGTGACATGTGTAGATGACGTCTGTGACACCATACGGACAGATCACAAGACTGCAATCGATGACACGAGGAATTTCACTCACTTTCCTTAGGAATTAAGCGATGACACTTTAGCAGGAGTAGGGGATACATATAACCTATAATCGTTCCAAATATCAAGAAGATTGGCCGCTCCGACCCTCTGATATTTGCTAGACTTTTTCCGCTGTTGCTTGCACTGTTGTTGCCGCTGTTGATGTCTGTCTTGGCCTAATGTCACGAAACTACTGAAACAGGTCCCAGGACCGCTTTTCATGTCTGTCTGACACTTTTGTCATGAAACTAGTGAAACAGGTCCACGATGTGTAGATTTGTCGAATTCTTATGTTTGGGGTCTGTCATGACATGTCTAGATGGCGTCTAGATGGTGTGTCCGGTTTCATAAGAACTAGATATTAGACTCGTTTTTTCCGTTCTTGCTTGCACTGTTGGTGCCAATTTTCATGTCTGTCTAATACTTTTGTCACGGAACTAGTGAAACATGTCCATGACTGTAGATTTGTCTAATTCTTATGTCTGAGGTCTGTCTTTTCCTAAGGGCAGCTATTTGTGTTGTCACGAAACTAGACAACCACAATGTCTGTATGGTGTCACAGACATGTCACGAAACTCGTGAAACAGGTATACAAGCATCCTCGGGGACCTGTTTCAGTAGTTTCGTGACATGTCTAGATGGCGTCTGTGACACCATACGGACAGATCACAAGATTGCAGTCGATGACACACAGAGTTTCACTCACTTCTCCTAGGAATTAAGCAATGACACTTAAACATGAGTAGGGGATAAATATAATCTATAATCTTTCCAAATATGAAGAAGATTGGCCACTTCGACCTTCTGATATTTGCTAGTCTTTTTCCGCTGTTGCTTGCACTATTGGTGCCGCTGTTGATGTCTGTCTAGGCCTAATGTCACGAGACTACTGAAACAGGTCCCAGGGGACAAGACGACTAACTTTTGTTTGGTTTCTCCATAGTATGTGTGTTTATGTATACATGCATGCTCTGGGGAACATGGTAGTGTTACAACAACTACAGTTACATGCATACAATCGACGACCACGAAACCCCGAGATTTAAATCTCCCTCTCCCGGGTTGAGCAATTGAACGTGGCTATCTGAGTGTCAAGTGACCTAATCAACAACACGATCAGCTTTCTGACCGCTGTGCCGGGTCAAAGTCCGGCTCCTCATTTACATACACTCTACTAACACGCTGTGAAACCAGGGGTCTGTTTAATAATCTAGGATCTACACTCTCCCTACACACTGTGAAACCAGGGGCCCGTTTAATAATCTAGAATCCTACACGTTACTAACACGCTGTGAAACCAGGGGTCCGTTTAATAATCTAGGATCTACACTCTCCCTACACATTGTGAAACTAGGGGCCCGTTTAATAATCTAGGATCCTACACTTTACTAACACGCTGTGAAACCAAGGGCCCGTTTAATAATCTAGGATCCTACACTTTACCAACACACTGTGAAACCAGGGGCCCGTTTAATGATCTAGGAGACTACACTTTACTAACACGCTGTGAAAACAGGGGCCCGTTTAATAATCTAGGAGACTACACGTTACCAACACGCTGTGAAACCAGGGGCCCGTTTAATAATCTAGGATCCTACACTCTACCTACACACTGTGAAACCAGGGGCCTGTTTAATAATCTAGGATCCTACACTTTACCTACACACTGTGAAACCAGGGGCCTGTTTAATAATCTAGGATCCTACACTCTACCTACACACTGTGAAACCAGGGGCCTGTTTAATAATCTAGGATCCTACACTTTACCTACACACTGTGAAACCAGGGGCCCGTTTAATAATCTAGGATCCTACACTCTACCTACATACTGTGAAACCAGGGGCCCGTTTAATAATCTAGTATCTACACTCTCCCTACAGACTATGAAACCAGGGGCCCGTTTAATAATCTAGGATCTACACTCTACTAACACACTGTGAAACTAGGGACCCTTTAATAATCTAGGACCCTACACGTCTACCGACATACTGCGATACCAGGGGCCCGTTTAATAATCTAGGATCTAGGTATTAGCCGTCCATAAGGTCGTCCATAAGTGTTGAATAAAGTTTACCTGCATCGTCCTCATGTATTACTACGCATCGACCTCTCATGGTTTACTTGCATCCCATTGATAGTGCCCAGTGAATGGGTAGTAGGTGTTGTAATTTGGGTAGCAGGTGCCAAATATTAGGTTGCCGGCTGTATGGCTGGGAGGGACAGAGATGAAAGTTCCCAGTCAGTATAGGAGAATAGGTAATTCTCCGATTACTTACCTTGGTAGAAGTATGATGGAGAATTAAGGTTCTTGCGAGCCTAGGGACACGTCCGTTCACTCCGGGTATGCGCGCGGGACTGATTACTACGCGATGCAATCTCCCAGTTCGCCTGGGACTACGAAGAAAGTAGTCCCTAGTGCGAGTAAGAATACACACATCCAATTAATAATGCCTAATGAATGGGTAGTAGGTGTTGTATTTTGGGTGGCAGGTGGCAAATATCAGGTGGTAGGCCGTACGGCTGGGAGGGACAGAGATGAAAGTTCCCAGTCAGTATCGGAGAATACACACATCCAATTAATAATGCCTAATGAATGGGTAGTAGGTGTTATTATTGGTGGCAGGTGGCAAATATTGGTTGGCAGGCTGTAGGCTGGCGGGACGAGATCTAATTTCCGAGTCAATATGGAGAATACATGCATCCAATTAATAGTGGCCAGTGAATGGGTTGTAGGTGTTTTATTTTGGATGGCAGGTGGCAAATATTGGGTGGCAGGCTGTAGGCTGCCGGGGAAGAGATGTAATTTCACAGTCAGTATCGGAGAATACACAAATCCAATTAATAATGCCTAGTGAATGGGTAGTAGGTGTTGTTTTGGGTGGCAGGTGGCAAATATTGGGTGGCAGGCTGTAGGCAGGGGGACGAGATGTAAGTTCCCTACGTGGCTTGCACTATCTGTGCAAATGTATGCAAATATCAGAGAAAACACGCATCCTATGAATGATGCAGCCTGAAGCCACGAGGCCAACGTCCAGAGCACGCTGCCATGATGACTCAGCACTTTCTGTCAGATACCGACAGGGGGCGTCAGTGTCTCCTCTGTCTGTGTTATAGTACATGTGGTTTGGAGTGGGTGGGGAGTTAGCTCAGTGGTTAGAGCACTGGATTTGTGACCCAAAGGTTGTAGGACTAGGTTTGAGTCACACCCCCAGCAATAGTAGATTTACTGCTATATCAAAGGCCAGTCCTTCTTATACCATTTCTAAATGGTCTGGTGTACAGCCACCTTTCTCCTTCATCCCCTGCAGTGGAAGGTTTACTGCTATATCAAAGACCAATCCTTCTCATAGCATGTCTATGTGGTGTGGGAAGTAAAAGAACTCTCACCTCGGTAAATATGTAGGGGTGAGATTTCTACCTGAATTCATCGCATAGATTCGATCACCACCCTTGTGGTGTAAAAGAACCCTGAGAAAGTCTGGTAAGTCTCGTAATGGTTGACTGGACTTTAAATCAAACCAAACAAACAAACAAACAAATGTGGTTGGGAGTGGGAGGTGGTTGGGCTATGTATTGTTGTTTAACCCTGTGGGGACGGCTGGGGGTTCAGAACGGGTGCTAGTGTCAGTGTATACCGCTCGAGGATTGGGGATTGTTGCATCATGGGATATGATACTTAACCTGAGTCTAGGATGCAAAAAGATCAAGCTTCAGTAGGTTTTGAGGTATTTCGGTCTTGAATGATTGGTCATAGTCAGCTGGGCATGCCTCTTAGACACTGGCTTCCTGCCCCTGATATCCCAGTATCACAGTGAATAGCACGCAGATAGTTTTTTGCAGTATGCTGGAAGTCAATATGTGACCACTCTAACCTTATGGCAATGTATATAAAGCATGCCAGCATGCCCTAAAAGCCATCACAGCCATCCACACACAGCTACAGAACATAAGGCCCATTTAACAATCTAGCATTGTATATGAAGACGCTTTTCTGTATGCCAACGAGACCCAGGTACTGGCGAGTGGTTTACAGAGCTACCTGCTTAGAAAATCATCCTTTGTTGCATTTATCATCCATCTTTTCAAAAAGATTAAACCCAGTAATTTCCACATCAAAGGGTATAAAAATAGAGGCTACATATCTGCTCTATAGCACAAAGGGACTATTTTCACGTATACCATGGCTTTGATTCGAATGCGTATACCACAGTTATGGTATCTGACAGGTTCTATATAGAGGGTGGTGGTTTACTGAGTCCCCATACATTTCCAATGGGGTCTTTGTATAGATGGTGTAGATGGCCACAAAGGCAGCAGGTGCTAGAATGGAGCTGTGAGGTACTCCGGGCTGTACTATGCAAGGCAGGCAGCAGATGCCGCATAGGACTTGTACAACAGCTTTCAGCTAGGTGGGTGAGTAATGGTGGAGAGTAATAAGGTAAGGACGTTGGTTGGTATAGTCACAATGAGGTGGATATATATACTCTTTTGTGTATCACACCTGGCCCACTCTAACCAGCGATATGTCATAATAAGGTAGATATAACATACACATATATCAAACCTGGCCCAGTCTCACCAGCGATATGTCATAATAAGGTAGATATAACATACACATATATCAAACCTGGCCCACTCTAAACAGCGATATGTCATAATAAAGTAGATATAACATACACATATATATCAAACCTGGCCCACTCTAACCAGCGATATGTCACAATAAAGTAGATATAACATACACATATATCAAACCTGGCCCACTCTAAACAGCGATATGTCATGATAAAGTAAATATAACATACCCGTATATCAAACCTGGCCTACTCTAACCATCGATATGTCATAATAAAGTAGATAAAACATACACATATATCAAACCTGGCCCACTCTAACCAGCGATATGTCATAATTGGGTAGATATGACATACATGTATATCAAACCTGGCCCACTCTAAACAGCGATATGTCATGATAAAGTAAATATGACATACCCGTATATCAAACCTGGCCTACTCTAACCATCGATATGTCATAATAAAGTAGATAAAACATACACATATATCAAACCTGGCCCACTCTAACCAGCGATATGTCATAATTGGGTAGATATAACATACACATATATCAAACCTGGCCTACTCTAACCAGCGATATGTCATAATAAAGTAAATATGACATACAAGTATATCAAACCTGGCCCACTCTAACCAGTGGTATGTCACAATAAAGTAGATATTACATACACATATATCAAACCTGGCCCACTCTAACCAGCGATATGTCATAATAAAGTAAATATAACATACCCGTATATCAAACCTGGCCTACTCTAACCATCGATATGTCATAATAAAGTAGATAAAACATACACATATATCAAACCTGGCCCACTCTAACCAGCGATATGTCATAATTGGGTAGATATGACATACATGTATATCAAACCTGGCCCACTCTAAACAGCGATATGTCATGATAAAGTAAATATGACATACCCGTATATCAAACCTGGCCTACTCTAACCATCGATATGTCATAATAAAGTAGATAAAACATACACATATATCAAACCTGGCCCACTCTAACCAGCGATATGTCATAATAAAAAGTAGATATAACATATACATATATCAAACGTGGCCCACTCTAACCAGCAATATGTCATTATAAGCTAGATACAACATGCATGTCTAATATATCAAACAATAAGCTAGATATACCACTCTAACCTACGATATATCATGATAAGGTAGATATATACACAATATTACCATGTTTTAGATCTACGTGGTCCTACGTGTAGTCGACGCGTAGTAATACTCCAGCGAGGAGTATTGCGTAGCGTCAACTACAAGGAGAATACAGCCACACAGATCGAAATAATGGTAATTTTGTATTTATCAATCACCTTTCGACTAATTATTAGGAAATAAAATCTTGTTAATAATTATAAATTCGCCGCAAGCGTCGTGTATTGTTTATATACAATAGTTCCTATAATGCCCGTCAGGTGGCAAAAAAAGCTGTATTCTCCTAGGAGAATGCGGCTTTCCAGAATCTACTCAATAGCGATCTGTAGGCTACAGGGATGCCAGTTGTGGTCAGAAAAAAACATTGAAATATTTTCCATTGAAATACAGCCTTTATGCTTTACATTTGCATTACAGTTGGGAATCAAGGGATCACGGAAAAGCTCAAGGTTTGACTTGGGTCAGTGGGGAGGTTCAGTGGGGGATCATGGGCTATGGTCGAATAGGGTTATTTAGTAGGTGGTATGTCAATATTACACCAGGAAAAATAATTTTCAATTCTGAAAATGAAAAACATGAATTTCAATGGAAACATTGAAAACTGGCATCCCTGCGGCGGCTCTATAGGCTTAGTACGGAGACTCCGTATTAGGTGGGTAATAAAACACACCTCACACAGTCTAACTAGCACGGCAATAAAAAATAAGGCACTCGATGAAGATAGATACCCACATAGGTCTGTGTATATCAGACAAGACCCACTCGACCCCTCTCAGGGTCGTGTTCCATCACAGATAGGTCCTCTCATGCATCTTCCATGGGCTTCTTGAGTGCAGGGCCAGCTCGTGAATGTATTATATCAACATGCCTTTAATCACCTGTAGCTCATGTTAATCTCCTCAGCAAACCACTCGCTGTTCACTCGTAGGTGGATCCTACTCGTGCATGTGTGATTAGTGTTTAGGGACCTGTGTCTAGAGGCATAACCAAGTTTTAGATATTCATATCATGAGTATGTGTATATTTATCATGCCATACTGGTGCTACTTAGGGGTCAGGAAAAAAGAGTGGAAATATTTGTTCATGTGGAATTTGCTGCTTCGGAGAAACTGGGAAAACATGGAAAACACCTCAGTGTTGACCATGGAATATGGCTGAAGGTGTTTAGGGTTATACACTTGCTATATTGGCTGTAATAGCTGGCTATACTGGCTATGATAGTGGGCTTTATTCTGGCTATACTGGCTATGAAAGTGGGCTATATTCTGGCTATACTGGCTATGATAGTGGCCTATATTCTGGCTATACTGGCTATGATAGTGGCCTATATTCTGGCTATACTGGCTATGATAGTGGGCTATATTCTGGCTATACTGGCTATGATAGTGGGCTATATTCTGGCTATACTGGCTATGATAGTGGGCTATATTCTGGCTATACTGGCTATGATAGTAGGCTATATTCTAGCTATACTGGCTATGATAGTAGGCTACATTCTGGCTATACTGGCTATGATAGTAGGCTATATTCTGGCTATACTGGCTATGATAGTGGCCTATATTCTGGCTATACTGGCTATGATAGTAGGCTATATTCTGGCTATGCTGGCTATGATAGTGGGCTATATTCTGGCTATACTGGCTATGATAGTGGGCTATATTCTGGCTATACTGGCTATGATAGTGGGCTATATTCTGGCTATACTGGCTATGATAGTGGGCTATATTCTGGCTATACTGGCTATGATAGTAGGCTATATTCTGGCTATACTGGCTATGATAGTGGGCTATATTCTGGCTATACTGGCTATGATAGTGGGCTATATTCTGGCTATACTGGCTATAATAGCGGGCTATATACTGGCTACTAGCTGGCTATAATCTGGCCTATACTATGGCTATAATTGCCACCTGTAATATCCCTGACTATAATAGCCCCTATACCCTGCCTATACTGGCTGTAATAGCTGCATATACCCTGCCTATAGCAGTTGCCTATACTCTGGCTATACTGGCTGTAATAGCCGCCTATACCCTGCCTATAATAGCAGCCTATACTGGGGCTATACTGGCTGTGATAGCTGCCTAAACTGGGGCTATACTGGCTGTAATAGCTGCCTATACTTTGGCTATAATAGCACCCTATTCTATGGCAGTACTGGTTATAATAGCGGACTATACCCGGGCTGTAATAGCCGCCTATACCCTGCCTATAATAGCTGCCTATACTCTGACTATACTGGCTGTAATAGCTGCCTATACTCTGGCTATAATACCTGCCTATACTCTGACTATACTGGCTGTAATAGCTGCCTATACTCTGGCTATAATAGCCGCCTATACTCTGGCTATAATAGCCGCTAATACTCTGACTATACTGGCTGTAATAGCTGCCTATACTCTGGCTATAATAGCTGCCTATACTCTGGCTATACTGGCTGTAATAGTCACCTATACTCTGGCTATAATAGCTGCCTATACCCTGCCTATAATAGCTGCCTATACTCTGACTATACTGGCTGTAATAGCTGCCTATACTCTGGCTATAATACCTGCCTATACTCTGACTATACTGGCTGTAATAGCTGCCTATACTCTGGCTATAATAGCTGCCTATACTCTGACTATACTGGGTGTAATAGCCGCCTATACTCTGGCTATACTTTGGCTACAATAGCCGCCTATACTCTGGCTATAATAGCTTATGCTATGGCTATACTCTGGCTACAATAGCTGCCTATACTCTGGCTATACTTTGGCTATTAATAGCCTGGTAGTGAGTGAGGGATGCCCAGTCAGCAGAGACTTCCTGCCGACTGCCGGACAGGAAGCAGGCTGACCAGTGATGTATGCGACTGACCGGTGGTCGCCAGCAACCAGCACTGGACTGACCGACCCCCCCCCCCCCCCTCCCACCGCCCGTACCTCCCCACACAAACACCCATATCTCCACTCCACTCCCCAAGTCTCTCACTTCAAAATCCAGCCTCGGTCTCTCCCTAGCCTGGAAACCTGTCCTATGACCATGTATTAGGCTTACCTGGAAACCTGGCCTATGCACATGTATTAGGCTCGCCTGGAAACCTGGCTTATGAGCATGTATTAGGCTTGCCTAGAAACCTGGCTTATGAATATCTTTTAGGCTTGCCTAGAAAACTGGCCTATGCACATGTATTAGGCTTACCTGGAAACCTGGCTTATGAACATGTATTAGGCTTGCCTGGAAACCTGGCCTATGAACATGTATTAGGCTTACCTGGAAACCTGGCCTGTGAACATGTATTAGGCTTACCTGAAAACCTGGACTATGAACATGTATTAGGCTTACCTGGAAACCTGGCCTATGAACATGTATTAGGCTTATCTGGAAACCTGGCCTATGGACTGGTATTAGGCTTGCCTGGAAACCTGGGCATTCCTCTAAGACCATGACACTGGCCCTCTGCACACTACCAATGTCACAGTGCTGGCACCAGATAGTGAAGGGTTCGGTGTTTCAGCTAGCTCAGAGTCTATGTAACCTCTCTCACCTTTAAGGGGGCATCCACAAACCACGACAAGGCTACAACAAGTGCTGACAAGAAAGTTCCAATCAGCGCTTGTCGCAGCCTTGTCGTAAGAAGGGGGGCTTTATGACATCATTGTCGGGCATGTCAGGAAGTGCACACTCCACCAAAATATCCTATCATAGACCTCTGCGACACGCTCCCGACATGCCATGACACTCCACGACAAGGGTCTAATCATGGGAAAAATCAAACATGTTCGATATTGTCATAGCCTTGTCGGAAGGCTCCCGACAAGCTTCCAACCTTGTCGTGGCCTTGTCGTAGACTCTTTTCGGGAGATGCAGTCCACCAACCATGACAAGGCCTTCAATCGTAGGCCAATCATGGACCTTGTCGGGAAGCCATTGTTGTAGCCTTGTCGTGGTTGGTGGACGCCCCCCTTTAGGCAGCGTATCTGAGGTGAGTATCCCGTGCTCAAAAAAAAAATCTTTTTAAAAAATGCAAGAATACCAAGCCACTGGAGCCAAATAAATATAGATACTATGGAGAAACCAAACAAGAGTTGGTCTTGTTGTTTATCTCACTCCGGCAAGATCGCATATTACTGCATGAGGCGAAGCCGAGAGCAGTAATATGCGATCTTGCCGGAGTGCGATGAACAATAACATGACTAACTCGAATTTGGTTTAGAATTTATCCTACCCCGCCCGTCTAAATTACTTCTACATTAACAAATGACGTCATTTGTCAAGTGTATCCCACTAGGGCGATATTTTTCATTTTTCTGAACTCCAGACCGAATACAGTGTCCCAAAGTTAAGCCTATGGAGTTTTTTTTATCAGGGGTAGGATAAATCTTAGAGCCTACTCTTTAGTTTAAATAAAGACGTAGAGATATAGATGTATAACAGGTACATGCGACAGATGGTGTTTATATAGCGGATATAGCTGTCAGGTCTCTAGTCCTGTAGGTGCATTAAAGTGACTGGCATCTACTTTACAGTCCTATGATTACCACAATGAATTGCCACTTCTCACGAACTGCCACAAAGAAATAAGACAGAAAGATAAAGTGAGATGAGTACGGAATGACCTCAGTGAATAGAATTAGTGCCAGATTCTTCAGAAGATTCTGTCTTTAAATATCATTCGCAGAACCTGTTTGAGAATAGATCCGCTTTAAAAAGGGATATCGGACAATATGGCTTGAAAATTAAAACCCATGTCAATTTTCTGAAAATTTAAGAATATGACCCCCAAGTGTTGTGAAACACATATCTAACTTAAAAATCGGGGGTCACCGTGCTAGATTTTGATTTGTAGATCAATATTATGATAATTTTATATTAGAATGAATAGAGATTCTAAAAAGTTGGTTTATACATAGTAAAACCCATGTCATTTTCCTCATCTTATTAAATTTTCAGGAAATTGACATGGGTTTTGATTTTCAAGCCAAATCGTCCGATATCCCTTTAATCGGACAATTTGGCTTGAAAATAAAAAACCCATGTCTTTTTCCTGAAAATTGAATATGATGATCTCGATGTGTTATAGAATAAGTATCTAACTTAAAAATCACCTAAATTTGTCACCATCCTTGTTTTTGAAAGAATTGAAGAAAACTATATTTTTCAGTAAATTTCTTATATAAATCAAGCAAATGCAAATTGGCATATTTTACCTATTAATATTGGATAAATTGTGCAATTCATATTCATATTACTATATACCCATGAGTTATATAGTGTAAATACACACCGTTTCGCCATATAACGTACGGCAAAATATGGAACAATGTCTACTCGTACACATTGATTAAAACAATAATTGTTCGCCCAAATTAAATTGTTTTGTTTTTTTTTATCAATTTCGGGTATATAGGAACCACCTACATGGCAATATAAGCCACAAATTTGATAATAATTTATGGTTCGTACGAAAATCAGTGTAAACGCCTTGTTACGAACGAACCGTAATTATCTGGTTTTGTAGGTGATACAGCATGGTCAGGTCGTTCTATATAAGTACTATATACCTGAGGGCGAATGTCTCATATTCATACCATTGTTGTACGAAATCCGGTCAAAGCCTGCAGTGGCCTGCTTATAGTAATACCCTCCAGAGGCTTACTTAGTGACCTCTCATTATCAGAGAAAAACAAAATGGCCGACAATCCCTCAATTCAAAGGCTCATTCGGGTATATAATAAGTGCAAAACAAAATGGCCGACAATCCCTCTATTCAGAGGCTAATTCGGGTATATAATAAGTGCAAAACAAAATGGCCGACAATCCCTCTATTCAAAGGCTAATTGGGTATATAATGTGGGAAAAACAAAATGGCGGACAATCTCTCAATTCAAAGGCTAATTCGGGTAGATAATAAGGGCAAAACAAAATGGCCGACAATTTCTCAATTCAAAGGCTAATTCGGGTGTATAATAATACGGAGACATGTTGCATGTGGCTGGATTACATATGGTATGAACAGAAATATTAACTGGATTTTTCCAACTCGGTTCACATTTCCAACACAAACACAGAAGAGATTACATTCAGGCACACAAACTCTATTTCCTTATATTTCTATATATCTATAGGCGAATATCTTACTTTTACTGACCAGGAGAACAATTCCGTTCGTCTACGAGTGACGAAATGATATTCATACGTTCCTCTGTACCAGGTAACCACTTATTCTGCTATTTAGTTAGTTGTACAATGGCATTCTTAATGATTTCTAGGTATAAAACAATAAAGAGATATAGTGAGTTTGCCTGAATTCCATCTGATATTTTAGTCAGAAATATTCACCTCGAACTCGATGACTATTTCTGACCAAAATATCTCTGAACAGATTCCATTCAGTCACACTAACTACGTCTCTATATATTATTACATACCTATGGTCGAACGTCTATGAAATACTACCCGCTACTAGGGGTGTAGTATACATAATGTTCGGGCGCACTGTGCCCGTAGTGAATATTCGGGCGCACTGTGCCCATAGTGAATGTATCAGGTCAAAATCTACATAAAAAAGTATATGAAATGACATTTTGAAATGAAATATGAAATGGCCTTTTGATGCCATAAATACGTCCCTCCGCCTGCGGCATCAGGACGTATTTATGGCATCAAAAGACCTCGAACGACCATGCCTTCGGGCTAAGTAACCACGTTTTCTCCTATTACTAAATAGGACTGATTCTGTGATCTCTGAATACAGTGATGAGGGGCGGCAACAAGTCTACAGTTCACTTCGTGGTCCACAACAGCTGGATTAGCTAATCATAGTTGATTATATAAGATCTTCAGTTAATTATTGCAGATCATAACAAGTCTACAGTGAACTCTGTGTTCTACCGCTTTAACCCTTTCACTACGCTGAACAGCAACAAATACACATCCTGAAATACGCTGCTGCTTATATAGAACTACATCGAAAATCGTATAAATACACAATACTCCACGAGTTTGGATATGCCGCAGTTGTCATCGAGGCGAAGCCGAGTGGCGATTACGGTACATACAAACGAGTGGAGTATTGTGCATTTTACGATTCGAGTGTGGTTCTGGATTTATCTCAACCCTTGCTCTGCCATTAGATAGCATCACAACGTCAAAATAATTAAAATATACTTAGCAAATCCATATGACGTCATCTCACATTCACTACGCCACGGCCGTGGCGTAGTATAGTTACTTTACTGGGGTGATCGTTGAGTATTTTTTTCTAATGGTATTTCTATGGCTAAGCTTGTACCAGGGGTGAGATAAAGTAGCATTTTCACCCCTGTAGTACGATGGCACTTTTCACAATATCTACAGTGTCGGCTTTATATCATACTTATATCATTATATATTATACTCATATGGAAATTTAAAATTACTAGGATGTTGTATAACAGTAACGATATTAACTGATATAGTTTTACATAGGTTTGAGAAGAATTATCAAAATATTCGCATTATTTCATTAAAAATAGCAATCTCTTAAATTTCGGAATTGATGCCTCAAGGCATCATAGCGTACTACGCCCGGGAATGCCTCCAGACATCATAGCGTAGTTAAATGGTTAAGTATCGAGTTACACTCCGGTAATTTTCTCCATAGGATTAACGTTAGGAACTCATACTCCACGGAGGTGAAGGTAGTGTACCCAATATTCAAAAGCTAATTGGATGGTTTATGTTATCAATTCATAATGTTAAAGAGGGTGAGATAAAATCAGAAACCCACTCGATGAAAATAACTTGGTCCGCACTCCACCTCGTTTGACCGCAGAGTAATTCACTTTGCCTCGTGAATTACTCTGCGATCAAACTCGGTGGAGTTCGGACCATTTTATGTTCATCTCACTCCTAATAAGCTGGAGCACAGAACCTGATATTCAGGTATTGTACATTATCTCACCCCTGGTACAAGTTTAGCCATAGGAATAACATTGGAAAAATATACTCAACGATCACCCTGGTAAAGTGACAATACTACGCCACGGTCGTGGGGTAGTGAATTTGCTAAGTATATATGAAGTTGTGATGATATTTAATGACATACAAAGGGTAAGATATATCCAGAACCGCACTCGAATCGTAAAATACACAAAACTCCACTCGTTTGGCTGTGCCATAATCGTCACTCGGCTTCGCCTCGATGACGATTGCGTCTCAGCAAAACTCGTGGAGTATTGTCTATTTATACGATTCTCGATGCAGTTCTATATAAATATTAAACATTTACTGGATGATTCGAAACATTGCAGAGCCTCAGAAAACACCAAACAAATATCACCATTACTGTTTTAAGGTGAAGTCAATCTTCTGACCACCATCCTGTGGGTTTCTCAGTTGGCGAGATAAACAAAAATATAAATATATAAATAAATAGATAATATATGGAAACAATGTTACTGTAGCTGTACATAAAAATACGAGGTATAATTGTCATTTAGTTTATCCCAGTGGCGAAGGCAGAGGAATTATCTTATTGACGATTTTACCTAGTATTTTTTTTGTACAACTACAATCAGCCTGTTTTCGTATTATTATATACCTTACAATGGCAAGATTTTACCTTCTATCGAAGTTAATTGAATGACTGTACCCCGTACGTCACAGTGTGACGTACGGCCACAAATACGGCATGGCTAGGAGTGGGGCGGTATACATACATAGGCGATACAGCCACAGGTATACGATAATAATTGTATATGTACAACATATTATTATATACCTGTGGCTGTATGAGCTACGTATACTACCCGCTCCTACCTATGGCGTATTTATACTTGTACGCCACACTGTGACGTACGGGATATGTGATCATGTGACTAGGTAAAATTTCGCCACTTTTGGTATATAATAATACGAAAACGGGCTTACTTTCTTCGTACATCAAATTACTTGGTCAATTATTGATCACATACATCACTGCCTCCGGCATCAAGATGTATGTGATTAATAATTTCACCATGTATATTTTGACGTACGAAGACAGTAAGCCAGTTTCCGTATAATAGAGATCTGTGGACTATTAACATGTCTCCGGTCACGTGTTCAGATCTCTACCTGTCTGTGGTGTTATTACTCGTTATATAAGTGTCCGATGACAAACATGCAGGAGCCACCGCCACCCCCACCGCCACCCCCACCTCCTACCGGCCCACTCCCACTCTACTAGCCATCTATACAAAGACCCTATTGTGAATAGACCCTATTAAGGTATCCCATAATTCAGTCTGTTTACAGGTTCCAGTGTTCGCTGGTTGCCGTCGTTGTATGGTGATAGACCCTTGACCCATGGCCCACAATTATTGCAGTTTAATGGTTTTCATAAATCTTCGAATTAGAAATCCGATGCCAGAAATGGAAATTTCAGCTATTTCTACATGTAAATCCGAAATTATATTCAGTTTCTCCAATTATAAATGGGAAAACTGTGGTTCATGCGGTTGTGGTGTGGCCAGCCAGTTTGGAGCAGAACCTTTACTTACCCAGGTGATAATAGGGAGTTTAGTAACCTCTGGAGGGTCTATGTATTGTATGGGGATGCAATAAACCACGACCCATTATATAAAACCTGTCAGATACCATAACTGTGGTATATAGATTCGAATCTATGGTATACGGCTTCAAAGCCATGGTCTATGGGAAAATAGTCCCTTTGTGATATAGAGCAAAGAAATGGTCCCTATTGTTATACCCTTTAATATGGCAATTAGGGTCTACTAGGTTTGATTTACTTGAGAAGATGGATAATAAATACAGCAACCTATGATATTGTGGACAAGCGGCTCTGTAAACCACTTGAGGTTGACGTTGTGTTAACGCTCGTGTATTACTCCGGCACAACCTCTCCTTTGTCTTTATTGGCTATCCTTACAACACATCGAATCACTGACTAGATCTTGGACATGGATTCTCTACGCTGCTCCCAAAAATCCCCTCACCTTTCTGTTCGTAGATTTTTATCCACTGACCTCCTACATATATACCTGTATGTATATATATATACCTGTATGTATAGAACCCCGCCTAACGGATACCCCGCGTTAACGAACACCTTCGCTCGGAACGGATCCCTCTATTATATTTTTTTATTTTAACTCCGCATAAGCGTATATTTGTAAACTTGATTATGACTAAAATATATCTGTTTGTCCCATACATAATTGCCGTACATACATATGTAAATATAAATATATCTTGTCAATACCTATCATTACCATAGATATTTTTCTAGGCATATGGATATATATCAAATATATGGACGGAGTTTGATATTTTGTCAGTGATTTCTCTAGATAGCTACGCAATAGATGGATGTAGATTTCAATGCGATATTGTGACTTGTCATCAATATATATTCATTCCTGAACGCTGCATATCATCCACGAACGCGACGACGCGTTATGGAACATGGTTTAACGGACCACATTACATGCACATTCAGCAAATCACACATTCATATGTCAGCTCATAATAATACATTCTACATCCATGGAGGACATTTGTGGCTGTGTAACTGTAAGATCCATCCATCGTTAGTAGGTATGATAAAAATCTATATTGGAATAATAAGCAGTGTTTTGGTTTTATTCGGAGAGGCTGGCAGCATTTGTAGCCAGCGTATGGATGGATGGTTGGTTGGTTGGATGGAGGGGGACGTAGCCTGCCCTGCCTCTTCCCGTGTAGTGTAGCCATCTCCCCGAAGACCTGCCCCTCCCTCCCGGCCAACCAGCTCCGTCACCGAGTCAATACAATACACGGTCCCACACACACACCCACACCAAACCCCAGCCCTGCCCAACACAATCCACCGATCTCAAACACAACAACAATACAATACGAGAAAACGGCTGGGTGGTTTGTGGCCGGAGAGATTGGTCAAGGAAAGGCAGGTTGCTTTGCAGTATCACAGAACGAAAACCGTCCGCCGCCCGCCCGCCCGCCACCTTCCTTCCCCAGCACACGATGATATCCAACCGCGGCCACCACCACCGCCAACCAGCCAGCCAGCGAACGAACGAACGGGAAAAATTTTACTCACGTTCCTAGCACTTCTTTTAAGACGTATTTCAAGTGTATATCCCCATCCTTTAACTCCGGTTTTTTGTCCGGTTCCTCTTTCTTTCCGGACCAAAGTGGCATGGTTGTAAAGCCTCCCAGGGGAGGAGAAATCGCGTTAATTTCGAAGGCAAATCCACACTCGGGTCGTGACTGCAGCACACAGATGTTTTGCTACTAAACGGGTCATATCATGACGTCACAACATGGCGGAAGTGCCTCATTTGCATACAGACTGCAGTTGCTGGTACGCGGTGTAGCCACTGCAAATCACTTCCACCACCCAGCAGGCTTTAAAGTTTGCCGCTTCGCAATGTCTCAGTAAGCCTACATTTATTTATTATCAAGTATTCAAAACAACAACTGATGTTACACCTAAATACGCATTATGTGTAGTTAATTTAAAGAGGGTTATCTAGTTTATGGTATCACAAACACTTGTAGGTCATAGATTATGTACTAGAAGTATTGGAGTGATACCGATAGGCTTATGATTATGATATTGATAGTGATACTGATGCAGTGATAAGCATACCCTTAGGCTGATACTATATGATACCCTAGCATATAATAACTTTAAGCATAGCGAAGCCTAACTAGATAGAACACATCGAGATAAATGAAAGGTATGTCGGTTTATCTCACCCCGGTATTTGGCCTATCTTCATGAGCTTAGGAACTCATACTCCATGACCGTGAAAGTAGTGTACTCCATACTAAATGACTAATTGGGCGCGTTATATTGTTACTCAATAATGTCATACGGGGTGAGATAAAATCAGAAACCCACTCAATGAAAATACCAATCCACCTTGTTTGACCGCAGATTAATTTACTCAGCTACGCTTCATGAATTACTCTTCGGTGGAAGAGTGGAATATGGACCAAGTTTTTTTCATCTCTTGAGATTCCTTCTAATTATCCATGCTTAGTTTTTTTTGTATTGCTGTCGCGGCCGGGAAAGGGGAGCAAAATATATATATTCCTATATACCCATTTCCGAACACTCTATAATTACATACCGCTGCTGGGGGTGCAGTAATTATAAGTTATGTAGTAAGGGAGGAATTTTCGTCCCAGGCTGATGTTTTCGCCCCGGGCTGACCACGTGATATAAAGAGTGCTGGGACGAAAACTTACATGTTGCAGTTACTCGATAAGGGTTGCAATTTTCCTTGGGGCTATCATAGGTGGAGAAATAACCATTTCTATCGATATTTGAAGGTATATAGGAATAGGGAAACCAAGTACCGGTAAGCAAAAGTCAAAGTTACTCGGTGAAGACCGGAAAAATTGCTGCCCGTGGCTGATGCCTTGGGCAGTAATTTTTACGGTCTTCACCTCATAACTTTGAACTTTAACTCACCGGAACATAGTTTCCCTCTATTCCTATTATAATTTAAATTCCCTATGAATTCCCTTTAGCTACATGAGCACTAGCGAGTGTATTACGATGTCAACCTTGAATGGTATACAGACCTGCCTGTTCACATAACCATCGTTTGTTGCATTTATTATCCAACTTTGCAAATCATTTAAACCCAATAACTACCATATTAAACGATATAACAATATGGACTTTTCTTTGCTCTATAGCACAGAGGAACTATTTTTCCCATATACCATGACTTTGAGGCTGTATACCACAGTTATGGTATCTGACAGGTTTTATATAATGGGCCATTGTTTACTGAGTCCCCATACATTTTCAATGGGGTCTTTGTATACGATGGATAATAAAATGAAATATAATGTTTAGACATTAATATCGTTTGTTAGATATATGTTAATGGGGGCAAACAGACAAACATTTATGTAAAGTGAAAGTAGATTACTAAGTCGGAAGACCAACTTAAAGGCATATCTTACAATTTATGGTGGTGCCACCTGATGTTTTTTAAATACAGTAAATACCTCGCATAAGAGACCATTTTTCTCGGAACAGAAATCTGTATTCAGTTTATTATAACCCCACTTAAGGAGACAACCCGTTTAAGAGGACATTTTTCTCAGAACAGAAATCTTTATTTACTTTATCATAACCCCACTGAAGGGGACATCCCGCTTAAGAGGACAGTTCACTCGGAATAGAAATCTTTATTTACTTTATTATAACCCCACTGAAGGGGTCACCCCGCCTAAGAGGACAGTTCACTTGGAACAGAAATCTTTATTTAATTAATTATACAAGTAAGTGTAAAAAAACGCCACAACTCCATGGTAGATTGATGTTTAAAGATGTTTTATTGAGTAAGATAATCGATCACAATTAAACCTTAAATGTCTGGACCTATTGTCAAGGTTGGTATATTACCTTCTTCAGGACACCGTCCAGTTTAGTTTATTATAACCCCGCTTAAGGGAACACCTCGCTTAAGGGGTCAGTTTGCTCGGAACGGAGGGTGTCTCTTTAAGCGGGGTTTTACTGTATCGTCAATAATCAGTCAAAACCGGTTCCTTATGGTTCATTCTAATTCTAAATTAGTAAATTCAACGTTTTGTCCAGTCCATTAAATCTTATTAGGTCAGCTTACATTTGTTTGATTTAAGTTGTAAAAAAACCCCTCTTCCGTTGGACGAAATCGGGCTCCCGATTTTCGCCGATTGCACCGATTTTGTCCGATTTTCTTTTTAAATTTACACTGAAATTGTACCGAAAAATGTGGGTTTCTTCAATTCTTTTAAAAACAAGTATGGTCACCTATGAATTCTAAAACTTAGAGTAGTGTAGTACTATGTGTACTATGTTACATGAAAGTTTGAAGAAAACGAGATGGGTTTTTACCTAACACATATAAAACGTGTAAATTCTGGTAGGATCCGCTTGGAGTTTCTCCCGCACAGAGAAACAGAGTGAACCAGACCTAGGCTTGGAGACTAAAGCGCCACGAGAGTGAGATTCTCGTGAAGTGCCAAACTCAAACCTGCTATTTCTCTACAAAAGATATACTTCTATCTTTATGTTTTATTTCGTGCCATACTGAAAACATAATTAAGAACTGTAGTTTTCTTATCTCCTTTGCTTGAGAGAATGCAATGAGATCACAACCTTTCACTGGTACTGTGTGAAAAACAACTTTTTTAGAATTTCTATATATTCTATTATAATATCATCATTATAAGAATCTCTAAATCACAAACCAGCACGGTGACCCTCGACTTTTAAGTAGGATATATTTTCTGCAACATTTGGAGAATACAATATAAAATTTTCAGGAAAATAACATAGGTTTTAATTTTCAAGCCAAGTTGTCCAATACGCCTTTTATGTGAGTTTGCAAACATTGCGTTCGTAATCAAAGGAAAGTTTAACTTTTTACTGACTGAAGAAGATCTTCTATAACATACTTGTTGGATCAGTTGTGAAAAATGCTGCGAATACTGTGGCGCCACCTCCTAGTGGATACAGTAACTACGACTAGATGTGTGACAGTGAGAGACATCTGGTGACAAAAAGTTACATTGACTTTGATTCTCAGTTCACTTTTTAGAGCATGCTTGCACGCGCTAAATACATCATCTAGAGCTTAGAGTCAGGGTTAGAGTGGTCACATTGAACTTTCAGTGTGCTTCCAGAAAACTATCCCTTTACTATCTGCATGCTGCTCACTGTGAGAGTGATATCAGAGCAGGGAGCCAGTGTCTCAGTGTCTTAGAGGTGTGCCCAGCCGACCATAACCAATCACTCAAGACCGAAATACTTAATTGACCCACTGTTGCTTGTTTTGTTTTGATCCTAGAGTCAGGCAGTTAGAGAAATGGCAATTTGACTGGGTGCAGGTGGGTAACAGAAAACTATCCATAGGCTAAATCTAACTCAAACCTTTAAATTGTTATTCATTTATAATTGCACACTCATTCATCTGTGATGGACATACTTTTGGCTCCTAGTCTTCAAATGAACAGGGATAGAGTTAAGACACCGCTCAACGTTTGTAACAGAATTTGGAGCTCGATTGGCCGCCACCTCTATCTCCACTCTGTTCCAACTTTAAAAAACTCAGTTCTCGATCTACCCAGACCGAGAACTGAGTTTTTAAAACGTTCCCCTCTATATCGGGATATCAAATGTGGAGCAACCTTCCCGACTTGGTCAGAGACTCCGACTCCAAGCTAGCCTTTAAAGGCATATCCTACAATTCACAGTGGCGCCACCTGGTGATTTTTGAATATTGTCAATTATTAGTCCAAACTGGTTTCTTAGGAGTCATTGTAATTCTACATGAGTAAATTCAACATTTTGTCCAGTTTATCCAATCTCGATAGGTAAAATAGGCCAATTTGCAATTGTTTGATTTACATAGGAAATCTACTGAAACACATGGTTTTCTTCAATTCTTTCAAAAACAAGCATGGTGACCTATGATTTTTAAAGCATGAATAAATTGTATTATATGTGTACTATATTCTGTAAAAATTTGAGGAAAATGACATGGGCTTTACTATGTGAAAAAAATACTTTTTAGAATTTCTATATATTCTTATATAAAATTATGCTCATATTGATCTATAAATCAAATACTAGCACGGTGACCCCCGATTTTTAAGTTAGCTTTCTGTTCCACAACACTTGGAGATCATCATATACAATTCTCAGGAAATTGACACGGGTTTTAATTTTCAAGCCAAATTGTCCGATATGCCTTCAAGAAGGCTGCAGGCACATATTTTGAACAAAATTAATCATCCAATATGGTTGGGGCATAATTCGATCAAGCTTAACTGATAGCTACCATACTAATCTTATTCAGTATTTATGTGCTATTTGATTCCCTTATACACAACTCTTATACACTTGTTACACTGACTGTATTTCCAAATGTCCTTTTGCAATGTAAACTACTAAGTTATCCTACATTGTAGTAGGAACAGCAATGAAGTAACTAGAGAATGTTGTTCTCTTATTGGTTGTTGTGACCTTCTTGTGTCTATTGCTTTTTTCTGTCACTTATCAAATGTAGCTCATTCACTTTGTATATATAACATTGAACTTTGTTGTCCATTACATATTATTTACTGTTTCTTCATATTATTATAGTAACACTTATAACATACCGAAACAACTATTTTGTATCTAAAATCGTCTGAGAAACTCTCCAACAAGGTATGATAAATGGAATGGTGGAAGACCGCGACGTTGCCTGTATGCAAACTATTGCCAATAAAAGAAAATTAAAATCCCGATGCCAAATGAAAAAAAGGAAGATTTGTCCAATTTGTCCAAACCCAGTAGGTAAGAGAGACTTATATTTGCTTGATTCAGAGGAAAGGCACTGAAAATTCGTTACCCCTTACCTCACCCCCCCCCTCACCCTCCACTTATATGTTACCCCTACCCCCACCCCTTACAGACCACTTCTAAGTTACCCCATCCCTTACCCCTCATCACCCACCACTTGTGAGTAACCCATACCCATACCCCTACTCACCACTTGTAGGCAACCCCTACCCTCCCCCCTCATCAACCACTTGTATGTTACCCCTACCCCTCACTGACCATTCGTATGTTACCCCCACGCCTTACAGACCACTTCTTAGTTACCCCATCCCTTACCCCTCCTCACCCACCACTTATAAGTAACCCCTACCATACCCCTACTCACCACTTTTATTACCCACCTGATACAGAGTCTCCATACTAAGCCTATGTAGCTTACAGATCGCTACAGAGTAGGATACGGAGCTGCGTACCCTCCTAGGAGGATACGGATTTTTTAGATGAAAGTAGTCCCAAACATAACTTCTTAACTATGTTGAAAAGTTTTCTAAAGATCATATTTATTGCTTAAATCTAAAAATAAGAGTAATAAATACAACATTACCATGATTTCGATCTGTGTGGCTGTATTCTCTTTGTAGTTGACGCTACGCAATACTCCTCGCTATCACTCGGAGTATTACTACGTGTCAACTACATGGAGAATACGGCCACTCAGATCGAAATCATGATAATATTGTCTATGTATGCAACCCTACCCTCCCCCCTCATCAACCACTTGTATGTTACCCCTAACCTTACCCCTCCTCACTGACCATTTGTATATTACCCCTACCCTTACCCTTCCTCTGTTAACTCTGTATCCTTTTCTCTCCACGTCTCTATGCACACCCACTTCTAACCATATAAATGTGACCATACCACAAATATTGTTTGGTGTTATTTGCTACATACCAGAACATGCTGACCCCTAGTGGCTACATATGGAAGCTTTGGCATCTGTTAAAATTTGTTTGAATACACTAAACTTTTGGCAATAAAGAATGTAAGATACAGCAATTTGGACTGGTTTGAATACAATAAACTTTAGACAATAAGGCATGTGAGATACTATCGTAAAACTGGATGAGGTTTAATCTTGGCCACCATATTCCACGACTGGAGT
Source organism: Alentia gelatinosa (assembly GCA_950022655.1). Classification (NCBI taxonomy): domain Eukaryota; kingdom Metazoa; phylum Annelida; class Polychaeta; order Phyllodocida; family Polynoidae; genus Alentia; species Alentia gelatinosa. Next base: position 123,202,179 of record OX465581.1, read on the forward strand.
TTGGCAAAGTGACTTCATGAGGCGAAGCCGAGTAAAGTCCGGAGCCAAAACTTCAGGAGTGGAATACGGTGGCCAAGATTAAAACGAATCAGGTTTTGATTTTATCCTACCCTATCTCCTCGATTTTGGAATATTATGTGATAACAATGCTGTATGCCACTAGTGGCATATAAAACTCCATATGCCAGTCAGCGTGGCATACGGAAACCCAATGTTAAGCCTATGGGGTTTTATATTAGGGGTAGGATAAAGGATTATTCTTTATTTTACTGAGAGAAGAATCTATACAGGAATATAAATAACACAGAGCAGCATTCTGTTATTTGAACTTTGTCAGATATCAATATGATTGATACGAGTGAATTTGTCAAATAGATATATCTTGAAGTAGGAATAAATAAGTCGATATCAAATATACAAATATACATCGTCTTTTAACTGGTAACAGTGAACTTAATCAGAGTTAAGGGTTTTCTTTCTCCCGAGAACTTCAAACATGACAAAGTATTTGTGAAGAAGCTGCAAAGGTCCATCATGTAACTTTTAATGATTAAATAATTACTTTTCATCAGCCTTTTCTTCTCATTTCTTTTCTTTTACTTCAGTCACTTCTTCATCAACCTTATTTTCTTTTGCATCATGGATTTTGAAGATCCTAGAAGTGAAAAATAGGAAAGAATTTTCAAAAAACTATTTTTTTCATGAAAATAGCAGACGAGAAAAATTACAAAACAAAGAATTCTTATGCAGCTGTTCCATCGTTGATGATAGAATAATGGTAAATACTCACAGGATAAGGACGAAGGTTAACGGTGAAGCTCGCCATCACCACAAGCTCAGTAACTACGTTTTTTCATAGTATCCCCAAACAAATACTTACATAACAAGGACGAAGGTTATCATGGTGAAGCCGGCCAGCATCATGAAGATGGTGCCTTTGTAGACAAACAGCGTGACGGCATACACGTTACTGTAGAGACTGGAGGATGCTACCCATGTGATCCTCTGCATGGCAACCAGGAATGAGAATACAGAACCTGAAAAACAGGAAAATAATATCATTATTGTCATCTCTGTTGATTGGTGTGATGTCTGACATGGAAAACTTTGAATTTCCTATTATGTACACAAATCATCAAAGGAAACTTGATCATGACTGTAGCTATGTATTAGAATAATTCATTGAATGTGTGACTGCTGTGCTTACCTCATTCTAAGGCCACTGAAAAAACCAACTTGTTTCTCATCACCGTGCGCATCAGAAAAAAAAATTTTAGATGATCTTTTTTTATAACATATATATAAGATGAACCTTGATAGAAATAATGAAAGGTATGTGTATTTAGTATAAAATTAAAGCTGGTGTCAGGGATGAATTAAACGTATGACCAGTAAAAATATGGAAACCCCGCGTAAGCCGACATCCTGCACACTTTGGCCCGGATCGGAAGGTATCAGCTTATGCAGGGTTTTACTGTATGTCTGAAGCCCATGATTATCTTTGATCTAGCAAAAAAAAGTGCCCTCATCATATTTTTCATGGCTTGGTGATGAGAAACAAGTTTTTTTTTAGTGGCCTAAGGGTGCTTCTGCAATGCTCCAAAGTTTACAATGTTGCCATGGAAATGAGTGCATTGAGATGTAAATGTTTGAATATGTTACATGTTGCACCTCCAAAAGTCCGCCAAGAACAAGTTTTTTCAAACACAGTTAATTGCTCAAGTGCGCAGGTCGGAGGCTGGAACAGAAGTGGCAATAGCGGCTAGAGCAGCTCATGACTGCTGGTTATAGAAGTGTAACCATGGTAACTCATTCAAGGTTTCCTCCTGTAAAAGAATTTATCTTATTCAATATGCTTTGGTTTCTTCAAGCTTCAATCTGACACAAACCTTGCTCGTCTGGTGGTAGTAGCTTGGACATCGTTGATCTCATCAGTGAAGTGGTTAACCCCGATGGTGAAGCAACGAGAGGAGCTGCAGACAGGGAAACACTTATGTTTATTTCACAGTATTTTGGACCAAGTCAGAATGGATTAATGTAATCTAATAAGAGTTGTAAATGAATTTAAACAAAGCAACTACATAACAGAACAGGTCCTAGTTGTGCCTGGACCATGTAACTAATAAAGTTCACATATATGTAAATATTGAGCCATGGTCCTAAAGTCTGTTTCATAGATATGAATCATGATGGCCCCACACAGAATAAAGAGATGTAGTACATTCTATCTTGATAAATATGAACTCTATCTTACCAAGCCACAGTAGCAGGTCTGTTTCAGCTACACCAGTCATGACCGCACTGATTGCCATTAACACGAGAGAAACAAGGATCACATTGATATTGTTCACCCGCTTCAGGAGAAAGTGTGCAAACAGAAGTTGGAGAAAACAAGGCACCAAAGCTGATATAGCAGCATATATCCCTGAAAGAATTGTCAATATATTAAGTATTAGGAAAAATGTCTGGATTTTGTTGTTTAACTGACGAACAGCCCTTAGCTGTCCCTTTACTGTATGACTGTATTGTTTTTCTTTAACATGTACAGAGATATATATACATACAGACATAAAGTTACATACAGCTATCCATTTTATACTAGTAAAAAGCTAAAACACAATATATATCAGGTGTAATAACGTTGGTATGTAATGTGTATATTTACCCAATTTTTGAGCTGACCAGCAGAAAGGAGAGTTGAGTTTGTACAGCGATTCAAGAGCATATATTCCACTGCCAAAGCTAAGAACCAGCCAGGCAGCCACCATTATAACCAGCTGACGTCTATTTCCACCTTCTCGCTTTTTCAGTACCACCTTTGAAGAAGCAGACACAATTTCAGAATATGTTGGGTTTTTTTTACTAGAGAGCAAAATAAGCTGTTTTTTGGGGGGGAATGTCACTGTCATCATCTTGATTATTTCATTTCAAAGGTAATAGGGATTTTAAAAGAATAGCTGGATGTTCTATTCAAATATTTTTGTAACTATAAAAGTATGTGAGATATCTTACCTTCAAAGAGTCAGCAATATATTTGATTGATATCCCACTACATTTCCCAGATATCTGTCCTGTTTCCGGGACAAAAAGCAGGACATATATCATATTGATGACATGTCCCGCAAATACAACAACGAATGGCCAGAAGAATCCAAGGTTCTGAATCATGACGCCCATAGCAAAACTCATAAATGCCACCCCAAGCATGAGACTGACGTCAGCAATTGACAAGCGACGTCCGCGATTCTTCTTATTGACAGTGTCAATGATGACAGCCTACCCAGCTGTTGAGAAGGTATTGAAGCTACCTGTAGTAGAATCGATCAACCCACACAAGAATAAGATCTCGAGTGGCAGGTGAAACATCTGCTGGGAGATGCAAAGCAGCGCTCTTAGTGACAGTCCAAACAAAGGCAGGAGGAGTGCAGGTTTTCGGCCCAATTTGTCCATCAGCCTGCCTTTGAAAAGAGAGAAAATCACTACAATAAAATCACCAGGGATAAGTACCTCCAAGGTGCTACATTATATATAGCTGTTTAAATAATGTTACATCCTAGTGTTTATCACATCAGACTAAACATGATAGCAGTAAACATGTATCTCTTTGATGCAACAAGTATGTAGGACCAAAGGTTTATGTATTGAAAATATTCTGTTTAAATAGAAAAAAATACTGTTCACATCTGAATTATACTAAGAAAGAAACTGATGAGTGTTTGGTCTGTGTCCTCGTTCGCCATCGAGTTTGGAGTGCGCAGTAATATGAACGTGGCGACAGCCGAGTGAATATTCTGAAGCACTCCAAACAAGATAGCGAACGGGGACTCAGACCAAACACGAAAATGTTTCTGATTTTATCTTAGCCTGGAAATATCTATCTGTTTATCACCTGTTGAGAACGAGTTACCGTACTCGCAAGCCTGTTGAGAACGAGTTCCTAATGTTAAGTCTATGGACGTTTATTTCAGGCTAAGATAAATTTCTATATTCTGAGGCCTCCAATGCTTCCTCTGTCGATAATATGGTATATAGAAGGTAACATGGTTGTTTGAATGCATCTTCGATTCATTGGTATTGGAATGGTGCTAAGCTGGTCAATAGCTATATAGTTATATATTCACATAGTTAAGCAGTGTATAAATATGAGAATAGTGACCTACCAAAGAAGAGAACAACAATGAAGCCAGGAAGGTCTGTTGAAATATCAAAATAGAGGTTAAAGCGTGCTGCCTTTGCCTGCACATGCTGCTGTAGGACATACGCTGTAGAATTCATGTCCTCTTTCAGGTTCCCACACCCCGAACCTTCCTTAGTCATATTGCCTGCCTCTGCATCTATTACTGCGGTCAAGTTGTACTTCTCTCCGATAGCATAGTAAATGTACTGTCCAATGAGTGTGTAGTTGGAAATGTGGATCATGAAGCCCAGCACCATGGCCGGCTCAATGATGATAGTCCTGTTGGTTCTGAATGCAGGTGCATCATCATCGGGAATTTCATCCATGGCCTTAATTTCACCCTTCTCAGACACAAAACTCTCCAGTTTAACATCATCATCAAGGACAATGTCCTTGTCTCCACTATTGAAGGCATAGTTGTACGATCCCCAAACCATGATGACAGTGAAGACACACTGACAGCGTGCAGACTGCTACTCTTTATTCAGATATGTTTATTGTCGATAATTATTTTTAGAAACATGTAGGTAGGTCATGATAGAACTCATTGATTCCCATGAATATATGCTGCTAAAAATTAAGTTTTATGACTTGTCATCACTTAGAACTGTAAATCTGTACAAGACAATGGGTCTCTGTATAATGCCGTTGGTCTGCCCACTTAGAAGTTAGCTCCTTGTCATTGATTATTATGTAGAAGGCTGACGAGTGCAGTGTACCTGGTGACTGGCATCATTAAAGTGGAAAGAACCTGGGCCCTGTTTTTCAGTCGAGACGATCTCAAGTTGAGACCGTTTGGAAGCCAAACTGTTTTTCAGTTGAGACGATCTCTGGGGATCTCAGCCTGAGACTGAGATGCGACCGTTTCGGGTGATTTTAGTGTTTTTCAGTTGTGATGATCTCAAGGGATCTCAAGTGAAATGATCTCCCAAATGGTCTCAACCTGAGACCAATTGATACTTGTCATAACTTATTTTTTCAGAGGCTAAAACTTATTCAAATTTGAAGATATTTGGATTGGAGGGTACTGATAATCTGACATACCTATATCCCAAATTCCATTGTATTCCTGTGGTTATTAAGACCGTGAAAACATTTGTCTGGAAATCTGAAAAATGCAGGCACTGCACCACTCAGGCAGCTTGTGTATACCTACTGAAATGCTCGATTTTATTTGAGCAGGCTGAGGTCAAGGTCATCCCATATTTGTGAATAACAATAACACCCTTCAAAAAGTAAAACATGTCTCACTTATTGAATACTCAACGGAAAATTATGAAATCTTAGGATTGGATGAAATGGACATGGACAATCATTCGCTGTAAATATGGTCTAATTTGAATAAGCATAAGTATTTCAAATCAATAATTTCCGATTGCAGAATCTTGAACCTTGCAGGAAATTATCTCTAGGGATCTAACGTTGAGATCGTTTTATCTGAGATCCGCTGTGGCCAGCTGAGACCACCTCTGAAAAACACCTGCAGCCATTGATCTCCAAAATGGTCTCAGGATCGCTCATGGATCTCAGCAGATCTTAGCTTGAGATCATCTCGACTGAAAAACAGGGCCCTGGTGACTAGTATCATTTAAAGTGGATAGAACTTGTTGACTAGTATCCATTAACCCATTTATGCTGGGTGATACCTTGAGGCATCATCCGGGGATGGCCGGGTGATGCCTTGAGGCATAATTTACAAAATTTTCATTTTTGTGAATAAAATTGGAAATATTAGCTAAAAATAACCATGCAATTTTCACAGAAGGTAGATATAACATCATATTTAATATTTTTTTGCAAAATTTAGAATATTATTAAGGATCACATGTCATGTCACATGATGCAAAGATAAAATCATCACAAATAGGCCTTTTTATCCGGCCTCTCTCGGTATTCACTAGCACTAGTACCTGGCTCCATACCCTAATGCTGTGGGCACCCGGTGCGTTTATACACAATATTACCATGATTTCGATCTGAGTGGCCGTATTCTCCGCGTAGTTGACGCTCGGAGTATTGCGTAGCGTCAACTACAAGGAGAATACGGCCACACAGATCGAAATTATGGTAATGTTGTATTTATTACTCACTTATATTTAGATTTAAGCAATAAATATGATCGTTAGAAAACTTTTCAACGTAATTAAGAAGTTATGTTTGGGACTACTTTCATCTCAAAAATCCGTATCCTCCTAGGAGGGTACGGAGCTCCGTATCCTCCACAGAAGCGATCTGTAATCTCCATAGGCTTAGTATGGAGACTCCGTATCAGGTGGGTAATAAAGGTTAAGATGATCCACTTAGTGGCCAGCTACAGTAAGTTGTGCACTGGTCTAAATGTCAGCTGTATTTGGCTATCACTGTATTATAATTGAAAAATGCCAGAATTATTATTGCACAGTGAAAATAAGATTTTAAAGGAGAAACCAACAGGTTTTGGTCATGGGCATCATTCCCACAAGTTTGAACACTGAGCGATATTCACTCAGCTTCACCTCACTCATATCGCTCTGTGCCAACCACGTGGAGAAACCACTCAGAACAAGGCATTGAAAATCTGTCTAGGAGTACCAATGAGAACTAATAATTGTTAGACGGGGTTGATCAAAAGGGTATCAACGCACTACAGAAACTACAGAATCGTGCTCTTAAAGTTATACAGTTTAGGAGGCTGTGCAGACAAAGAACGGTAGATCTGCATGAAAAGTTGGGTATTGACCTACTGGTAACCAGGCGTGAAATACAAATGTTAACTCTAATGTATAAGCAATCAAGGTGAAATTTGTTTCGCCGATGCCGAAAACTGGTCTTTATCAAAATTCTCCATGGTACCGTGGCATAAAACTCTGGGATACGTTAGACGAAAGTATCCAGCATTCTCCTTCTGTGAAGGAATTCAAGGTATGTGTAAAACGACTGAAGTCGGTATACGATTGGAGGTAGATTTGTTATCGGTAGGGGTGTCTTATCTCATCATCATCATACTATTCCTGATGTATGTTTATGTACAACTACTATATATTGTGTTTACAACAACGGCACTGGAAGATCTACCAGGAGTAGAACTGTCTTGTTCTAATACAAAAAAAAAAAAATATATATATACCAACCTAATCCACATAAACTGTAACATGAATCTGCTAAAGGAAAGGAGGGAAGCACACATTATAAATTATGCATATCGATTAGCCCAGGAAACAGATAGATTAGATCTAACTAAACGCATTACTTGAGCTGGACATGGACCGAGATTAAAAGATAAGGGACCAAAGATAGAAGCCCACAGAAGGAGTGTGGACTACAAAACCACTCAGTATTGGAATGGATTACAAATGGAAGCTAGACAAATAATGAGCCAATCAGCATTTAAGACATACTCGAAAGAAGGACTCCTTGCCCTAATGCCCCAGTCACACTGGCGTAAAAAACGCCGTTTTCCCGTGTACGCACCTCTACGTTCTTCTACGCATTTTGAAATAGACACATGCGCGGTAATGCGCGGGAAAACGCGGCGATACGTAAATGAAAGTCGGAATGCGTACACAAACGTAGAAGAAACGTACCAAATACGCGGTGTCAGAATAGCTTTTAACAATTTTAAACTTTTCTCTACCCATTTTTTTTCCGTAAAAGAACGCGCAAATAAGTCAAAATGCGTAGAGAAGCGTACAGCAGCGTACAAGAAACTTACTTGAATGTGAATCCGTTGGAAATGCGTACTAAATATGCGTTCTTTAAATACGTAGAAGAAACGCCGTTTTTTACGCCAGTGTGACTGAGGCATAAGATCACTCTATTAAATGATTGTTTGTGTATCTGGTTGCTGTAAGAGGGATCTCCATCCACCACCCATCCACATTGGTTTAATAGAGAAGCATGCTAGATCCATATACATCACACTGTACATTTATCACCCTGTATGACTATTCAAAGTAACATCTAACGAAACTGTATAATGTAGGATGTGCATAGCACCCTTATTACAGAAACTATTCCTAGGAAATTGGGTGAAATTCTGGGTGGAAACATTCCATTTGGTGACCTTGACCTTGATCAAAATCAAGATGGTGACAAAAGCTGATGACTCTATTGTGTCTCAATATATTTACCAAATATCTATGAAATCAACTTAATACTCTTGGAGAAAAGACAAAATATGTCTCAATTTCAAAACCCTCTTAAATTTGATGACCTTTGACCTTTGACCTCTAATAAAAGGTCAAATGGACACATTTTCAGAAAAATGGCTACCAGATCTGGAATGGCCAAAGTCTTAGCTTTCATTTGATACAATAAAATTGCTGCTATACTTCCATGGAATGAAAAGCCACTTTTTCAGGGGCTGGCCCCCTGACTATATGTTGTAAATACGTTGCTCAGTTTCACATATATATATGCAAATAGGAAGAATTATGGCCCTGGAGCCTACTGAAAATAGGGTAATCATTAACCCTAGTAGAGTCTCCAGAATAAAGAACAAAAGAAAAAAAAGAAAAAAAAGAAAAAGAAAACTTTAACCAAAATGAGTCGCTTTCTGTATTTATCTCACCCCTGTACTTAGTAGAAACTGAACGAGAGTTAGTAGTGTTAGTGTTTATGACACTATGGTCAGGTTGTGTATTCCTGAGGGGATAGCTGAGCATAGTGAGGAACAGACAAGGCACCTGTTTCACTAGTTTGTGGGTATAAGCGAATGGCAACCACAACAGCAAGAGCAATGAATGGCAGTAACAGCGGAGACCATAAAGTTTGGTTTCATAAGTGGCATCACTGTTGAGGTGACCCTTCCCTTTGCTATGCCAGCATAGCAAACGGAATATTTAATAAAGCAATATTAACAAAGCAAAATGAAAATTTTGATGATTCCAAATTATTTCTCGTACCTTTCCCTACATTTCAGTCTTTATTTGAAGTCTCTTCATGCATTTTACGGAGTCCAACACTGTAGCTCTCGTTTGTAAGACATGGAGTGATAGAATAGGGTCGAGCGATAGAGTAGGAAAGTGATAGAGTTGTGCAGTGACAGCAATTATTGGTTTGAATAGTATATTGGTTCTCACAAAGGAGTTGACCACTAGATAATTATGAAAATCGACATATAGTTAGAATATACATATGGGAGTCTTCGCATCTTTACTCAGATATGTTATAATTTCTGATGTAATATGATTTAATATTGTTGTTATGATCAATACGAGAGGGTATACCCCCTTGTGAACAGTGGCACCCATGTGGCACTAACAGTGAACGGTTTCTGACTACTGCCACTGTTGGTGCCGCTAAGGTTCTAAGTGCCACTCGCTGTTGCCACCCTCTACTAGTGAAACGTGAACTGCCGCTGTTGTGTTAGTGAGACCAAGTGTGAGAGTAATTTCAACTTATGAAAGAGATCCCTGGCATTGTTGTATAAACACTAACTCTACTAACTCAAGTTCTCTTAGTATTTATCCCACCCCAACTACATGATTTTAGAATATAAGGAAATATGCGAACTCTGACCGATATCCAGTTATATTAATGTGTAAAAAGCCATTTTAGTTCCTCCTGTTTGATCAGTGTGTCAAGCGTGTCATGTGTGTCATTTTAGTGGCACCGAGATTGTAATCGTTCTTACTAAGCAAAGTAAAGCCAAAGTTTATCAAGAATCCATAGACTGCATTAGTGTGATGTTAGAAAGAGCAGTAATCACACTAATGCAGACTATGAATTGTAGGCAGCAGTTGGTCTTACTTGCCACATTAAATTTGCCTCTGTTAAGTCTATGGTGGGGTTTTCTCCCTTAAGGGGTAGGATAAACACAGCGGATATATGATATCATAGACTATAGAGAACGGACTGTAATACGCGTAGAGGCATAGAGAATGAATTACCAATGTTAAGGCAATGGAACAAAAATACCAGGGGTGAGATAAATCTGTAGTTAACATACAAGCTACAAGGTGGTAGCCACAAACACTTGTGCAACTTGGCCTTGAGGGTTCAGCCCCTTTAAGGGCAGGCAGGAACATATCTTTGGTTGTTTTCTTTTAATTATTGTTTATTCTTGAGAGTTCTACTTGGGTTGACAATAAACCTTATTTTCAGTAGTTATTCTTTAATATGGGAAGTGTCTCCTTCTGTTATAGTGGTTTCGACTTCATTCAGACCTCATCAGGTGGACATTGATAGAGCCGTCGTTGGTGGCTAGTGGTCTTGTGTTACAGAAAGCAGGATTAGATTCCCCTTGTTTTATTTATCAGTGTCTCTCCAGTTTACAGCCATGCTAACCTATCTCTCATATACTAATTGTGCAAAAATCTTCCTCCGCCTTCAAACGACTTTTAAACAAAAGTCTCTTAGGTAGGAAATTTTTTTCAAGAATTTTCCTCGGCACTACAAGTAGCGATATGAGTCGCCAGTTATGCCCCAGTCACACTGGCGTAAATTTTGGCGTTTCTTCTACGTATTTGAATTGGTGGGGACCACGTATCAGCTACGGATTTGGAACGTATCTGTTTGCTTTGCATTAACGTTTTAGTACGCTTCTCAATAATGATCAATGCTTTTTTACGCTTTTGTACGTATTGTGACGGTTTTCCGCGCATTCCGACTTACGTTTACGTATCTCCGCGTTTTGTGGCGTTTTACAACGTATTTGCACATTTCAAAATGCGTAGAAGAACGTAGAATTGCGTACACGGAAAAACGCCGTTTTTTACGCCAGTGTGACTGTGGGCATTACTCAGAATTTTACCCCTATGTTACCCGTACCCTTACCCCTCCTTACCGACCAATTGTATGTAACCGCTACCCTTAACCCTCCTCACCGACTACTTGTATTTACCTCTATCTTTACCCCTCCTGACCGACCACTTGTATGTTAACCCTACCCTTACCCCTCCCCGATCACTTGTATGCTGCCCCTATCCTTACCCCTCCTCATCCCACACTTGTATGCTACGCCTACCCTCACCCCTTCTCACCGACCACTTGTATGTTACACCTACCACTCCTAACTGACAAATGTGACCACACAAAAATATATTGGTCTGTGTTATTCTTTATTTTTCTGAGAGAAGAAACTATACAGGAATATAAATAACATAGAGCAGCATCATGTTGTAGGAGCTTTGTCAGATATCAACAGGATCGGTGAATTATAGTCAGGAGCATTAGGTATTTGTCAAAAAGATATATCATGAAGTAAGAATAAACAAGTCGATATCAAATATACAAATAAACATCTTCTATCAACTGCTAACAGTAAACCTAATCAGAGTTGAGGGTTTTCTTCTTTCCTGGGAACTTCAAAGGGGAAAGATTATTTGTGGCAATATCCATCATGTAACTTTTAATTATTAAATAACTACTTTTCATCAGCCTTTTCTTCCTTTTTCTTTTCTTTTACTTCAGTCACTTCTTCATCAATCTTCTTTACTTTCGTGTCAAGGACTTTGAAAATCCTAGAAGTGGAAAAAGGGAAAGAATTCTTATAGCACTGTTCCATTGTTGATGATAGAATAATGGTAAACACTCAGAAGACAAGGATGAAGGTTATCATGGTGAAGCCGTCTATCACTACAGACTCAGTAACTATATTTCCTTGTAGTATCCCCACATAAATACTCACAACACCAGGATGAAGGTTATCATGGTGAACCTGGCCATCACTATGTTTGCACATAGTATCCCCACACAAATACTCACTAGACAACTACGAAGATTAGCATGGTGAAGCAATCCATCACTACGGGCGTAGTAATTATTTTTGATCAAAGTTTCCCCACCCAAATACTGGTGTCACAAGAACGAAGATTATAATGGTGAAGCTAGACATCGCTATGGTCCAAGTAACTACTTTTCATCATAGTATTCCCACATAAATACTTACAAGACAAGGACAAAGGTTATCATGGTGAAGCCAGCCATCATCATATAGACGGTGCCTTTGTAGACAAACAGTGTGACGGCATACACGTTACTGAAGAGACTGAATGATGCCACCCACGTGATCTTCAGCATGGCAACCAGGAATGAGAATACAGAACCTGAAAAACAGGTAAATAATAAAATTATTGTCATCTCTGTTGACTGATGTGATGTGATGAAGTATGTCTGATATATGGAAAACTTTGAACTTCCTATTATGTACACTGCTTGATAAATCATCAACGGAAACTTGATCATGACTGTAGCTATGTGTGTTAATTTTTTACTGCTGTGCTTACCTCATTCTAAAGGAGTTTCAGCAATGCTCAAAAGATTAAAATGGTAAAAGGTGTTACCATCTTTTGGAAATGTTTGAATCTATTACACTGGCTACATCTTACAATTGTATCTATATTATGACCACAGTATGAAAACTCAACATTTTGTAAAGTCTAGGGACCCAGACTATCTGGAGTATAGACCTTAAGAGTAAGGGAGTTAGAACTCTGATTTGTTGACAAACTGGAGGAGCTTATGTACAATCGAGAAGGGTCAGTTGCTGCAGATTAGGGCTTGTGCACTCTGGGCTACGATTGGCTGTTTAAACCAGCAGCAAAAGGGGATGAGCCGTCTTGTTCTGGTCTGATGCACATGCCTACAAGGGCACTCCTGACACCAACACTCAGAGTGCCATTGATAGAGTGCCCTTCCACCATGTGGTCAGGTTAGGAACTAGTGTGACCAATAATGGGGGTAAACTAGATTGGCCACCACCTCTGTTCCGACTAAGAGGTTGGTCGGATTTTAAAAAAAAAGGGAGTTTAGCTGTAAAAAAACCAGTTCTGCCACAGGGGCAGTTCTTCAACTGGACAAGCTTATACATCAAGATCAAAAACTTGCGGGTGATTCGGAGGCCAAATGTATATATGTAAGATGTGATTTGTAGAAAAAAAAGGATAAAGATGATGAAGCATGATTATAACCCATTAAAGTACACAGTAGGAATTGGATTAGTCAGCTTGTCCAGTCATAGACAGAATACACCTCTTTGGTCTTGACTTTGAACTTCGCCTTCGTTTCTGATTTTTTAACAGACACATCAAGCTGATCCCAGAGTTTCTGACCCCTGTAGAATGGTGAACGCTGATATAATGCATAGTTCACTCTGGACGTCAAAAACTTCACTTCGCAGTCTCTGCAGGTTCTACACACTTTGGTGTCTATCAGATCACAGTTGTGTAAAAGCTTAAATATCAGTGAAAGCAACTGGATATTCCTTCGCGAACACCATGGCGTTGTCCCATTACCTTAATTCCATATAAGGAATACAGTAGACTGAGTAGCCAATGACTGCATTCGCAGCAAACCCCGACCTTCACCCTGACCTCCTTACATAATATTTTCTTGCGCCTTGGGACGGCTCTGCAGTCGAGAGTTGACCTCGAATCTTAGGGGCCACAACCACCCTACGAAACCAGATAATCGAACCGCGTATTTCAGTGGAGGTCAGCAACCCTTTGCATGTAAATATTCTGGCCCTGTACTATACATAATGCATGATTTTGGACGACCTCGGGGCCGTTTCACTAGAAGAGATAAGTCTTGTTGTTTCTTACAGTGGCACCACAACAGCAGTGTGCGTTTCATTAGGAGGTAGGTGAACTCAAGCGTGAATGGCACTTGGGACACAAGCGGCACCAACAGTGGCAGAACCCGTTTCATCAGTAAAGAGGATCTCACTGTTAGTGCCACTGTGGAGCCACTGTAAGCGAGAGGGTCTACACTCTTGTATTGATCAAAACAACCATTTTAAAACATACCATATCATAGTTAATTAAAGTAGGAAATGCTCTGAGCAATTCCAGATGTATCTTTTACCAACATCTCGATTTTCTCTAGTGGTCAAATTCTTTGTTAAAACTATCATAATATTCAAACCAAAACTACAATCACTGCACTACTCGGTTGGTATGCCACTGTGCAGCTCAACAATAGGCTATCCCTTCCAAGTCTCACAAGTGAGAGCTACAGTGTTGGCACTGTAACTCAGTCAAAAATATACGTAGCGACATAAAAAAAAACCGGAAATGTGGGCCCCGGTAACCTCCACGACCGGCTTTTCTTTTTCTCTCTATTCGTGGTCGCAATGCAGTATTTACTCCAAGCAGTACCCTTGGCAGTCACACTTTGAAAATCAGGGTAGGAGGGAAATATTCGAAAATGCTGCCTTCTCAAATTATGTTTCTGATAAATACAGAAAATTTCAATGATTAACCTCTTCACAATATCAATCAATATCATTGGCCATGATAAGGATGCATAGATCAGAACTGTACAATTTGTTAAGAATGCCATTTTCAGCTCAAGGATGCTATCACAGATATTCACTCTCAATGACCACATGTCAAAACTGTAAATGATGCCACACCTGTAACTGTTTATTCCACAATTATTTGATTGAAAAAACCCACCGTTCCTTCCAGTCCATGACGGAGTGGCGTGGTTGGGTCATGGACTGGAAGGAACGGTGGGTTTTTTCAATCCAAATGAACCGCCTAAATCTACCCTCTTAACCCTACCTTCAAAATCCCCGAACGCACACTCACCCACACGGCACCAAAAGAAATGGCGCTCTATTTGTTCCTCAGTGGATGAACTTCACAGATGTAAAAACTTCCACGAAAACACCAGCAAACCTAACGCACCTGACGAGAATTCTGTATAGATTCGAAACCACAAGCCATAGCCCAGGTGGGAACGGAAGACGTACCAACGCTTTTCCGATGCCGAATTTATATTTTTCGAGCGGCCCCCCACCCCCCGTTAATGACAGGTCCACCCAAAGACCAATTGACCGCTCCGCGGGCCACCCACGAGCATGCGCTGAGCTCCGGCGATCACGTTCGGGTCGCAAGGCACGCCGAGAAAAGCATCATTAGCAACCAATGAGAACGGCTGACGGCACGCGCCATCGGCCAATCAGAATAGGGCACGTGGAACAAAGAACCAGAGCGAATACGTGCTGGGGATTACTTGTGGTAGTGATACCGAAAGGTTGACTTCTTCGTCTCACACACACAATTATTTGAATCCCCTTGATAGAAATTTAGTAATAATCATATACTGGTAATCTATAACACTATTATTATCACTTAATCTTATCATAAATCCCGGGCGGTGTTTCATAGACAAAATGTCGCATAAACCTGTTGAGTTGAAACAACCACTGATGGTCTGAGACCAATTTGGATATGGCTGTGCCATACATGCGCAGGTATGATAATTCAGTCACTTTCAACGATCGTCACAACTATAAAAAAGCTCCCTGACCAATTAAAGAAGGATAGCTCCATATCATGGTGGACACTTCAACACCTTAACTAAACCAGCTTCAACTCTCTTTTGCAAAATATAGCCATGTCAGATAAGGGTAAACATTGAATTGATCATGAAATACATTAGAAATAGACACAAGATAGGTTAAGATTAAAAGTATTTATTACAGTCAAATCAATGTGTTATACATTGAATTTGTTTATTTGCTATATACCCATGATGTATAAATATGCACCATATAACATATAATATTTCACCATATAACATACAAATACTGTAAGGGACAGGTTTCTGTACAGCAAATTCCGATCTCGTTTTATTGTTTGTACTGCATAGGTCAGGTGTTCTATATAAAGACATTTGTATATTACCTCTCACAAGTTGAGATCTTCTGGGTGCAGTGAGGATTGTATGACATAATATTACTAATTCAAGATTTCCTCCTTATCTTATTCAATATTCTTTGGTTTACTTAAGCCACATTCTGACACAAACCTTGTTCATCTGGTGGTAGTAGCTTGGACATCGTTGATCTCATCAGTGAAGTGGTTAACCCCGATGGCGAAGCAACGAGAGGAGCTGCAGACAGGCAAACACATGCTTATTTCATAGTGTCTTAGACCAAGTAATGTCATGTAATCTAATGAGAGTTGTAAATGAATTTAAACTACATAACAGGTCCTAGCTGTGCCTGAACCATGTATCTAGTAGATGTAAATATTGAGCCATTGTCCTAAAGTCTGTTTCATAGACATGAATCGTGATGGCCCCAAACAGAAAGATGGTATATAATACATTCTGTCTTGATAAATATGAACCCCATCTTACCGAGCCACAGTAGCAGGTCTGTCTCAGCTACACCAGTCATGACCGCACTGATTGCAATTAACACAAGGGAAACAAGGATCACATTGATATTGTTCACCCGCTTCAGGAGAAAGTGTGCAAACAGAAGTTGGAGAAAACAAGGCACCAGAGCTGAGATAGCTGCAAATGTTCCTGAAAGAATTGTCAATACATTAAGTATCAGGGAAAATGGTAGGGTTCTCTTTTTTAACTGACAAACAGCCCTCAGGAATAATTGATAAAATAGGAGTGGTACATATATATATACACAATTAACCACTAGAAAATAGCCTAAATTGTGAAGAAAATGCAGAAACTGGTGGGTGATGTTATTTCTTGTGTTAATTTACCCAATTTCTGAGCTGACCAGCCAGTATTAATCACGACCTCACCCCTAAGGCTGGTTCATCAGGAATGACTATGACTGGTCCGCACTTGTTGTATTTATAGTCCTGAGATGATGTCATAAAGGATGACATCACTCAACCGGAGGACCAGAGGACCAGAGGACCCCTAGCCCAGCAGAATGGAGGACCGGAGGACTGGAGGACCTCCTCATCAGTGGCCCAACCTGTTGTCTGGAGGACCGGAGGACCAGAGACCCCTTTTCTCCAGGTCCCGCAACAGGACGGGTCCCGTGGCCCCTTTCCTCCGCTCTCCCTCCACTGTCCCACTGCTATCCTCCACCACAATATATACCAACATGAAGTTACATACAGCTATGCATCTTATACTAGTAATAAGCTGAAACACAATATATATCTGGTGCAATAACAATGCCATGTAATGTGTTTATTTACCCAATTTCTGAGATGTCCAGCAGAAAGGAGAGTTGAGTTTGTACAGCGAATCAACACCATATACTCCACTGCCAAAGCCAAGAACCAGCCAGGCGGCGATCATTATAATCAGCTGACGTCTATTTCCACCTTCTCGCTTTTTCAGCACCACCTTTGAGATGATAGAGAGAAATTCAGAATATGATGTTTTTTATCACAGGAGAAAGAGATCTAGATAGCAGAATAAGCTGTTTATTTTGGAAATGTCACTGCTTTCATCTTTATTATTTCAAAGCTAATAGGGATTTTTAAAGTATTCTAATTAGTTTTCTGGATGTTCTATTCAGACATTTTTGCAACTACAGTAGAACCCAGCGTAAGCTGACACCCTTTGTTCCGGGCAAAAGTGTCTGCTGTGTGGGTGTCCACTTACACGAGGTTAAAATAAATATCTAATAGAAGGAACAGTTCTGAGCAAAGGTGTTCGTTAATGCGGGGTGTCCGCTTACGTGGGGTGTCCGTTAGGCGGGGTTCTACTGTATAAAAGTATGTGAGATATCCTACCTTGAAAGAGTCTGCAATATATTTGATTGATATCCCACTACATTTTCCAGATATCTGTCCTGTCTCCGGGACAAAAAGCAGGACATATATCATATTGATGACATGTCCCACAAATACAACAACAAATGGCCAGAAGAATCCAAGCTTCTGAATCATGATGCCCATGGCAAAACTCATAAATGCCACCCCAAGCATGAGACTGACTTCAGCAATTGACAAGCGGCGTCCCCGATTCTTCTTATTGACAGTGTCAATGATGACAGCATACCCAGCTGTTGAGAAGGTACTGAAGCTACCTGTAGCAGAATCAATCAACCCACACAAGAATAAGATCTCGAGTGGCAGGTGAAACATCTGCTGGGAGATGTAGAGCAGCCCTCTTAGTGAGAGACCAAACAGGGACAGGAGGAGTGCAGGTTTTCGGCCCAATTGGTCCATCAGCCTGCCTTTGAAAAGAGAGAAAATATCACTACAATAAAATCACAATGGACAAGTACCTCCAAGATGCTACATTAAATATAGCGGTCTTGTTTGGTATTGCATGTGTTTATCAAACCAGATACAATATGATAGCAGTATGGATGAGACGTGGTGTCGGAAAGGCAACTACTGAGCGAGTGATCCGTGTGTGTTGCGGCCGGCCGGAAATCTTTTTCGAACATCGAAAGCTGGCGGAGGAGTTTGAAGCAAAAAAATATGATAACAGTAAACATATATCTCTTTGATAATGAGTATGTAGGACAAAGGGTTTACGTCTTGACAATATTCTGTTTAAATAGAAACAATAATGTTCACATCTGAATTCTACATTTCTATATTCTGAATACTCCCTCAGTCGATATGATGGTATATAGAGGTACAATAGTTGTTTATATGCTATCTTTGATTCATTGGCTGAACAGTGACTTACCAAAGAAAAGGACAACAAAGAAGCCAGGAAGTTCAGCTGAAATGTCAAAATAGAGGTTAAAGCGTGCTGCCTTCGCCTGCACATGCTGCTGTAGGACATACGCTGTAGAATTCATGTCCTCTTTCAGGTTCCCACACCCCGAACCTTCCTTAGTCATATTGCCTGCCTCTGCATCCATCACTGCAGTCAAGTTGTACCTTTCTCCAATAGCATAGTAAATGTACTGTGATAGGAGACTGTAGTGAGACAAATGGATCATGGAGCCTAGCACCAAGGCCGGCTCAATGATGATAGTCCGTTTCGTCCTGAATGCAGGTGCATCATCATCGGGAGCTTCATCTGCAGCCTTAATTTCACTTTTCTCAGACACAAAACTCTCCAGTTTAACACCATCATCAAGGACCACCTCTTTATCCCCACTATCGAAGGCGTAGTTGTATGATCCCCAAACCATGATGATAATCAGGACACACTGACAGTGTGCAGACTGAGGACTACACAGATTCTCCTGCTACTCTTATTCAGATATATTTATCGTGATCCATACTTATTTTCACAAACATGTAGGCAGGCCATGATAAACTCATTGATTCCCATGAATTTATATGGTTAAGAAATCACTAACAACTGTCGTCACTTACAACAAGACAATGGGTCTCTTAATAAAAACAGTTAGTCTGCCCACTTGGAATCTAGCCCTTTGAAAGTCTCTGGTATTGATTATCATTTAGGAGGCTGACGAGTGCAGTGTAATGGATTGTGTCTGATTAAAACTGCTCTTCACCAATTATCACCCACACACCATTACAATATTACTGCCATTGGTTATTCAGTAGGCCTGTGTTTGGCATGCATGGTTAGGGAGATAAGACCAGGGAGCTGTTTCAAAAGTTGGGAGGGTGCTAAACGAGAGTACTCACCACCCATGCGAGAGCCAACAATGGCACTTGAAGCGTCGCTGTGGAGGTGGAGGTGCCACTCACTATTGGGTATTGGTAGCCGTTTTGCTGCTGCATTTAATTCAAAGTGCTACTCGCTGTTGCGGCCTCTCGCTTTGAAATACAATGTGCAGTGAGTACTCTCGTTTAGAACCCTAAACCTGATGAAAAACAGCTAACTTTAATAGCTGACACTGTTGGCCACTTTATTTGGAGTCAACGACACTTCAATTGTGTTCACGAAAGTACTTAAATATACACTTATGGCACCAATATAGAAATTTTTGAAGAAAAAACCCCCCCAAAAAACCAAACCAAAATGAGTTGCTTTCTGTATTACCTCACCCCTGTACTTAGTAGAAACTGAATGAGAGTTAGTAGTGTTTGTGTTTATGCCACTATGGTCAGGTCGTGTATTCTACCAAAGTCTATAGGGATGCAATGCTTGTCATACCTGAAATATTTGTGAATATGTTTAACAACTGTTTTATTCAAAATGATATGCCGACCAGCTGGAAAACTTCTTGTATAGTACCAATCCCCAAAGGAGGTGATGTTCACCAAGTTTCTAACCTTAGACCTATATCTCTACTCCCTGTTGTCTCGAAAACTATTGAAAGGATAGTCCATAGCAAACTGATCAATTTTTTGGATGATAACAATATTTTGGTAAATAATCAGTCTGGGTTTAGAAAAGGGCGTTCAACCATACAGTCAATAGCTACCCTAACTGATGATATACTCCGTGCACGTAATATAGGACTTCATACTGCAGCCATTTTTCTGGACTTTTCCAAGGCTTTTGACACTGTTCATCACGAAATTTTATTAAGTAAACTGGAAATTTATGGTATACGTACAGCTAACTTACAGTGGCTCAGGAACTATCTGCACTCGAGATTACAGAGGGTACATGTAAATGGAATAGACTCAGAGTTAAAAACAGTTTTATGTGGTGTGCCCCAGGGATCAATCCTGGGGCCACTCTTATTTTTGGTTTACATAAATGACCTTAGTAAATTATTATATAAAGTTAATGTAGGTCTCTACGCAGACGACACGGTTTTATATATGTCTGGTAAAGATTCAAACACTATACAAAATATTTTACAAGAGGAATTAAATAACATAGACCTGTGGTGTAATCAGAACAAATTGTCCCTGAACAAAAAGAAGACTAAGGTTATGTTGTTCAAACCACGAAGGGGCGTGGATAATGGTCTCGCTGTTGATTACTATATTGACAACACCAAACTACAGAATGTGAGTACCTACTGTTACCTAGGAGTAACTCTAGATACAGATCTTAACTTTAAACCTCATATAAACAGGTTATACAAAAATCTGAGCCACAAGCTATATCAGTTAACCAAGATGAAACCTTTCCTTTCCACTACTGCTGCCCTAAAAGTGTACAAATCCTGTATTATTCCATATCTAGACTATGGAGACATTCTGTTTAAATTGGCTGACCAAAAGAATCTCGTTAAACTCCAACAGTTCCAGAATAAATGTTTAAGATCATGTTTAAAATGCCATAGGAGAACACCTATAGCAGTGCTACATGCTAGGGCTGGACTTCCTTTATTAAATTACCGAAGAGACACACACCTCAAGAACTTTATGTTTAAACGAGCACAAAATCCCAAATATCTTGTCAAGCACAAGTTGGTAACTAGGGTTTATGACGCACCAGTGCTACTTGTAAGTCGACCAAATTGTGTAGCTTACACCAAGTCAATTGAATACCATGGAGGATGTACATGGAACAATCTTTCACCCCTTGTAAGAAATACCCCAACTATCAAGTATTTCAAAAGTATTACCAAAAGACTGTTGTTGGAAACTATACCACAATTGTACTAGGTTTTCATACCTAACCACTTATCTTATCTTATGTTATAAGACTAGGACTACAGGAGATTGTTGTAGCTACATAACTATATGGACATGTACTAACTGTATTATATGTTTCATCCATCTTTTGTACAACTGTGTGAGGCCTGGCAATGAAAACCAGATGCCATGATAGCAACTGATGCCTTGGCCGCTTTATTGGCACCATGATTCTACAACAAGAACAAAGATTTTGAACATTGTACATGCTCTACTGCCAATAAAGAAATTCTTTAAAAAAAAAAAAAAAATTCTTATGTGAGGCGATAGCTGAGCATAGTGAGGAACAGACCAGGGACCTGTTTCACTAGTGTGCGGTATAAGGCAATTTCTACCACAACAGCAAGAGCAATGAACGGCACTAACAGCGAAAACCATAAAGTCAGGGTGCTGTTTCACTAGTAGAGATAAGTCTCCTTGTTTCGAACAGTAATACTACAATAGCAGTGTGTGTTTCATTAGTAAGTGCACTCAAGCGTGAGCGGCACTTGGAACACGAGTGGCACCAACAGTGGCTGAACCCATTTCATCAGTCAAGTGCCATTCACTGTTACTGCCACTGTGGTGCCACTGTTCACGATAGGGTCTACCCTCTTGTATTGATCAGAAAACCCATTTTAAAACATACCATATCATATTTAATCTTTTTTAAATGCTCAGAGCAATTCCATATGTGTCTTTTACCCACATCTCGATTTTCATAATTTTCTTGTGGTCAATTCTTTGTTAAACTATCTGAACCAGGAACTTCAGTCACTGCACTACTCAGTCAGTATGCCACTGTGCCGCTCGACCCTATGCTATCACTATCACGTCTTACAGGCCAGTGCTACATTGTCCGCACGATAACTCAGTCAATAATGCATGTAGGGACGTCAGATAAACAGTGAAATATGGGGAACGACACAAAGGATAATTTGGAATTATGAAATTATTCATTAGTTATTGATTTATAAAATGTTACAATCCCTATGCTGGCATAGCGAAGGGGAACGTCCACCTCAACAGCGAGACTACACATGAAACACGAGTTTCGGTTTACCACTGTTGGTGCCACTGTTGGTGCCACTGTTGCCGCTTAACCTCTGACTATAAACCATGTACTAGTGAAATGGGTCCCTGGTTTCATAAATGGCATTGCTGTTGAGGTGGCCCTTCCCTTCACTATGCCAGCATAGCGAATGGGATATTTAATAAAGCAATATTTGATGAAAATTTTGATGATCCAAAATTATTCCTTGTATCTGTCTCCACATTTCAGTCTTTATTTGAAGTTTCTTCATGCATTTTCAGCTGGGTTACGAAGTCCAACACTGTAGCTCTTGTTTGTATGACATGAAGTGATAGAATAGGGTTGAGCGATAGAGTAGGATAGTGATAGAGTTGTGCAGTGACAGCAATTATTGGTTTGAATAGTATATTCCTTCTAACATGTTATAGTTTCTGATGTAATATGATTTAATATTGTTGTTATGATCAATACGAGAGGGTATCCCCGCTCGTGAACAGTGCCACCCATGTGGGACCGACAGCGAATGGTTTCTGACTACTGAAACTGGTTTTGCCACTGTCGGTGCCACTAAGGTTCTAAGTGCCACTCGCTGTTGTCACCCTCTACTAGTGAAACGTAAACTACCGCTGTTGTGTTAGTGAGACCAAGTACGAGAGTAATTTCAACTTATGAAACAGGTCCCTGGCATTGTTGTATAAACACTAACTCTACTAACTCAAGTTCTCTTAGTATTTATTGTCCATCGTATACAAAGCCCCCATTGAAAATGTATGGGGACTCAGTAAACCACTACCCATTGTATAAAACCTGTCAGATACCATAACTGTGGTATACGGATTTAAACCTGTGGTATACGGCCTAAAAACCATGGTATGTGGGAAAAATAGTCCCTTTTGCTATAGAGCAAAGAAATAGTTCCTAGTGTTTTATCCATCAACATGACAATTACTGGGTTTAATTTATTCGAAAAGATGGATAATAAATGCAATAAACGATGGTTTTGTGGACAGACAGCTCTATAAAATCTAGCTAGTGCTCGTGTATTACAACGCGTTAACCTCTCGTGGTTTACGGCCGCCTGTCCACAAAACCATCGATTATTGTCTATTTATCCCCCCTCATCTACATGATTTTAGAATATAAGGAAATATGCGAACTCTGACCAATATCCAGTTATATTAATGTGTAAAAAGCCATTTTAGTTCCTCCTGTTTAATCAGTGTATCAAGCGTGTCATGTGTGTCATTTAAGTGGCACCGCGGTTGTAATCGTTCTTACTAAGCAAAGTAAAGCCAAAGTTTGTCAAGAATCCATAGACTGCATGAGTGTGATGTAAAAAAGAGCAGTAATCACACTAATGCAGACTATGAATTGTAGGCAGCAGTTGGCCTTACTTGCTACATTAAATTTGCCTCTGTTAAGTCTATGCTGGTTTTTTTTATAAGGGGTAGGATAAACACAGTGGATAGTGTGTGGGGACGGAGAGGTTTACCCTACGGTAAGACAACCACAACTGTCAGCCTGAGCATTTAAACTGGACAGGTGCGCGAATCCACCGTCTCTTCCCATTGGTTGAGCGTAGTTGTTTACTCGACGTTCATTGGTTGCTAATGACGCTTTTCCCCGCTCGGACTTAGCAACCTGATGACGTTGCGCAGTCAGCTGAGTTCGCTGTCGCCGGCCTGTGTGTACAGGGACCGATCATAGTGTATGGGGAAGGGGGGCAGTGCATGTGTTTGACATGGGACTGGCCATTTTACCCCCAAAAAAGTTTTCCGGTGCCGCCAACCGCCTTGCAGGACAGCGGCCACGTAAAAATGTTGCTATCATAAACACAGTGGATATATGATATCATAGACTATAGAGAACGCACTGTAATACTCGTAGAGGCATAGAGAATGAGTTACCAATGTTAAGGCAATGGAACAAAAATACCAGGGGTGAGATAAATTACAACGGACGCAGAATCGATGCTTACGTATAATATTGAAGGTAGATGCTTATACCAGTATTGAAAATCTACACAGGTGGACTTTTATGCTCATGCTTTATGATAGGAGACTGGCTCACATGAATAACTTCATGTATTTGAGAACCCAGGATGACCAGTTTGTGAAACCAGGTGCGATAAGAACCAGGCAATATGCTGCTCCAGTGCTGAAGACAGACCAACCAAACATTCAAGCCTATGTTAACAGTGTTGAGTATACAGGTGCAACTTTATGGAATCAATTACCAGTATTATTGAGGCAAACTCCGACCTTTAAAGAGTTTAAGAAAATTACCAAAACGACTATGTTAAATTCAATTCCTATTTAAAAAAACAAAAAAACTATTTATGTATACTACTTTGGATAAAAAGGTCAAGGCATTATATATTTTATATACAACAATGCTTTATTGTACATTTTGCGAGGAAATAGCGATTTAAGGCAGCGTTACGAAAACTAGCAAACTTACAGGCGCCCTTAATACAACTTCGTTGAGTAACTGAGGAGAACTATAAAGTAACAAGGATGATGTACTATGTATTATACCTCAATAAAGCTTTTCAAACAAACAAAAAAAGCCCCTTTAAAGGCAGGCTGGAACATATCTTTGGTTGTTTTCTTTTAATTCTTGTTTATTCTTGAGAGTCCTACTTGGGTTGACAATAAACCTTATTTTCAGTAGTTATTCTTTAATATGGGAAGTGTCTCCTTCTGTTATAGTGGTTTCGACTTCATTCAGACCTCATCAGGTGGACATTGATAGAGCCGTCGTTGGTGGCTAGTGGTCTTGTGTTACAGAAAGCAGGATTAGATTCCCCTTGTTTTATTTATCAGTGTCTCTCCAGTTTACAGCCATGCTAACCTATCTCTCTCTCTCGTATACTAATTGTGCAAAAATCTTCCTCCACCTTCAAAACAACCTTAGGTAGGAAATTTTTTTCAGGAATTTTCCTCGACACTACAAGTAGCGATATGAGTCGCCAGTTACTCGAAATTGTACCCCTATGTTACCCCTACCCTTACCCCTCCTCATCGACCAATTGTATGTAACCCCTACCCTTAACCCTCCTCACCGACTACTTGTATGTTAACCCTACCCTTACCCCTCCCCGATCACTTGTATGCTACGCCTACCCTCACCCCTTCTCACTGACCACTTGTATGTTAAACTGACAAATGTGACCACACAAAAATATATTGGTCTGTGTTATTCTTTATTTTTCTGAGAGAAGAAACTATACAGGAATATAAATAACATAGAGCAGCATCATGTTATAGGAGCTTTGTCAGATACCAACAGGATCGGTGAATTATAGTCAGGAGCATTAGGTATTTGTCAAAAAGATATATCATGAAGTAAGAATAAACAAGTCGATATCAAATATACAAATAAACATCCTCTATCAACTGCTAACAGTAAACCTAATCAGAGTTGAGGGTTTTCTTCTTTCCTGGGAACTTCAAAGGTGACAGATTATTTGTGAAGATGTCCATCATTTAACTTTTTATGATTAAATAACTACTTTTCATCAGCCTTTTCTTCCGTTTTCTTTTCTTTTACTTCAGTCACTTCTTTATCAATCTTCTTTGCTTTCATGTCAAGGACTTTGGAAATCCTAGAAGTGGAAAAAGGGAAAGAATTCTTATAGCACTGTTCCATTGTTGATGATAGAATAATGGTAAACACTCAGAAGACAAGGACGAAGGTTATCATGGTGAAGCCGTTTATCACTACAGACTCAGTAACTATATTTCCTTGTAGTATCCCCACATAAATACTTACAACACCAGGATGAAGGTTATCATGGTGAATCTGGCCATCGCTATGTTTGCACATAGTATCCCCACACAAATACTCACCAGACAACTATGAAGGTTATCATGATGAAGCAATCCATCACTATGGGCTTAGTAATTATTTTTGCTCAAAGTATCCCCACACAAACACTGGTATCACAAGGACAAAGGTTATAATGGTGAAGCTAGCCATCGCTATGGTCCAAGTAATTACTTTTCATCATAGTATCGCCACATAAATACTTACAAGACAAGAACGAAGACTATCATGATGAAGCCAGCCAGCATCATGTAGATGGTGCCTTTGTAGACAAACAGTGTGACGGCATACACATTACTATAGAGACTGGACGATGCCACCCATGCGACCTTCTGCAAGGCAGCAAGGAACGAGAATACAGAACCTGAAAAACAGGAAAATAATATCGTCATCATCATCTCTGTGGTGTGATGTGATCAAATATGTCTGACTTATGGAAAACGTTTAACTTCATATCAGAATAATTCATTTAATGTATGGCTGCTGTGCTCACCTCATTCTATGGGAGTTTCTGCAATGCTCAAAATTTTAAAATGTTAAAAGGAGTTATCATATTTTGGACATAAGTGCATTAAGATGAAATGTTTGAATCTATTACATTGGCTGCCAGTGTATGAAACTAACGACTTTATTCATATATACGCCATCGCGGCAATGCACATATCGGCTGAATATTGACTTGTTTTCATTTGTATACGTCTGTAATCCACACCTGCGTATGAGGCGTAGACAAGACTGTTTCCTTCTGTATATGCGCGTGACTGGCTGTATTTCACACCTGGCGTATACAAGATAAAACACCTTCTGCATGACACATATGAGCCGGGCACATACATGTCACGATAGAAAATAAAAAAGATTCACTTCCCATTGGTTTGTCTTTATACAGGTATAGGAGGCCTCAGAGGGAAACCCTAATCAGTGTGTTGTTTCAGCACT
Organism: Alentia gelatinosa; assembly: GCA_950022655.1. NCBI lineage: Eukaryota > Metazoa > Annelida > Polychaeta > Phyllodocida > Polynoidae > Alentia > Alentia gelatinosa. Next base: position 123,229,312 of record OX465581.1, read on the forward strand.
TGACCTGCCCGTTTGTAGGTGGAGGTTAGGCGGTTGGAGCCCCCGCCGCGTACCCCGCCGGTACCTGGGCGCTTACCCTGACGCCTCCCGCCCCTCTGTGTTGGTAGTGTCTCTCCCTCCACTCTCAGTGAAGCCCTGTTCCCTGCGCCTGGCCTGTGCTCTGTGTGGCTGAAGTCCGCAGCCACCCTCACAGCCACCCTCACAGCCACCCTCACAGCCACCCTCACAGCCACCCTCTCTGTGCCTCTATGTTGGTAGAAGTATCGGGGTGAGGGTCAGGGTCGGAGCCGGAGTTGGGAGCGAGGACTTCAATATTGTTATCTGAACAAACCTTGTGTTATATATGCAGTACCCAAAGTATGACTATAGAAGAGTGGTGATTTGAAAAGTAAAGTCTATTTAAAAAACGGCAAAAATCCCCCCAAAAAGCTGGGTTTATTATATGCATTTAATGAAAAGATAGTAAATAGGGTTTTAGAACAATTTTATAATAAGAATTGATAATATAAACTTGCATTTTTCATATAATCCAGATTTGGATGGTTAATGGAAAATGAAATATGCTACCAGTGGTGTCCCCAAGTGGCAGAAATCAGAATTATTGGATAGTGGTGTAAATACAACAGAATCAGGCGTATATATGAATCAGGCATATATATGAATCAGGCGCCTACAGACACACGGGGAATAGGACGACCTTGTATATGCAAAAGCATACCTATATACGCCATTCGCATATATATGTAAAGTGGTTAGTTTCGTGCAGTGTACATGTTACAGTTGAACTCTATATTGTAAGAAACATTTATCATTTTGCCTAGGGACCCAGACTAGCTGGAGTATAGACCTTAAGAATATGGGAGTCAGAACTCTGATTTATCAACAAACTGGTGGAGCTAATATACAATCCAGAAGGGTCAGTCGCTGCAGATTAGGGCTTGTGCACTCTGTGCTATGATTGGCTGTTTAAACAAACACAAAAGGGGATGACCAGTCTTGTTCCGGTCTGACGCACATGTCCTTGAGGGCACTCCCAACACTATCATCTCAGAGTGTCATTGTTAGAGTGCCCTTCCACCATATGGCCAGGTTAGGAACTAGTGCAATCAATAATGAGGGTAAAACAAATTGGCCGCCACCTCTGTCTCCACTCTGTTCCAACAAAAAAATTTCAATGATTAACCTCTTCACATAGAAACCAATATCATTGGCCATGATAGAGATGTATAAATCAGAACTTTACAATTTATTAAGAATGACATTTTCAGCTCATGGACACCAACAGACATTCACTGTCAATGAGCATGTGTCAAAACTGTAAATAATGCCACACCTGTAACTGTTTAATCCACGAATTCAGAGTCATGTAAATTGATTGAATCTCCTTGGTAGACTTGTTGAGTTGAAACAATCACTGATGGTCTAAGACCTATTTGGATGTAGCTGTACTATATATGCGCAGGTATGATGATTTAGCTATGCAACGGAAACGGTCACTTTCAACGATCGTCACAAGTATAAAAGTCCTTCATGATCGATTAAAGAAGGGCCGTTCTGTGCCATTGTGGACCGTTCAACACCTTAACTAAACCAGTGTCAACCTACTTTTACAAAATATAACCATTGAATCTCTTTCGTTACTATATGCCTATTATGTAAATACTGTAAATATGCGCCGTTGCACCTTATAACATAAAGATACTGTAAGGAATAGGGTTCTGTACAGCAAATGCCCATCTTGTTCTATTGCATTTACAATATGGTCAGGTGATATACAGTAAGACCCAGCTTAAGGGTCACCCTCCTTTCCAAACAAAGTGACCCCTAAAGCGGTTTTGAGTCTGTCCATGGTTAGGCTATGTAGTATATATTACCTTCATTCAGGGGATAGTATGGCATATAGACACTGTTATAACCACACAAATACATCATAGACGCCTACCTGATGGCTACAGGAGCTTAAACAGGCCATTGTGTGGTGTCTGATTATTTGCCGCCTCACTCACACACCATAACAAGGAATCATGATAATCTGGAGTGTTGTCCCCACATTGTCCCATCAGATTTGATAAGGCGTCCCTCCGAAGTGTCCCCCTTAAGCGTGGTTAAGAGGCATTTTGTACTGAAATAACTTCCCTCTTAAGTGGGGTGTCCCCTTAAGCGAGGTGTTCCCTTAATTGTGGTTAAAATGAACTCTTAATAGAGGGAAAAATTTCCATTCTGAGCAAATTGTCCCCTTAATCAAGGTATCCCCTTATGTGCAGTTTTACTGTATATACATTTTTTCATTACTTATATCTCTCACAAGGTGAGTTCTTCAGGCACAATGAGGATGGCATGACATAACATCACTCATTCAAGATGTACTACTGTAAAAGAATTTATCCTATTCAGTATTCATTGGTTTACTTAAGCCTCATTCTGACACAAACCTTGCTCGTCGGGTGGTAGTAGCTTGGACATCGTTGATCTCATCAGTGAAGTGGTCAACCCCGATGGCGCAGCAACGAGAGGAGCTGCACACAGGGAAGCACATATATGTTTATTTCACAGTGTCTTGGACCAAGTCGGAATGGATCAATATAATCTAATAAGTGTTGTAAATGAATTTAAACAAAGCAACATCATAACAGAGGTAGGTCCTAGTTGGGCCTGGACCATGTACCTAATAAAGTTCAAGTATATGTAAATATTGAGCCATGGTCCTCAAGTCTGTTTCATAGACATGAATCATGATGGCCCCAAACAGAATAATGAAATGTAGTACATTAAGTTTTGATAAATGTTATATCCATCTTACCGAGCCACAGTAGCAGGTCTGTCTCAGCTACACCAGTCATGACCGCACTAATTGTCATTAACACAAGGGAAACAAGGATCACATTGATATTGTTCACCCGCTTCAGGAAAAAATGTGCAAACAGAAGTTGGAGAAAACAAGGCACCAGAGCTGAGACAGCAGCATATGTCCCTGAAAGAATTATCAATATATTAAGTATTATGGAAAACGTCTGGATTCTGTCATTTAACGGACAACCAGCCCTCAGGTAGTATTGGGATAATTTAAAAAATAGGAGTGGTGCATGTCTACACAATTAAGCACTAGAAAATTGTGAATGAAATGCAGAAACTGGTGGATGATGTTATTTCTTGTGTTCATTTACCCAATTTTTGAGCTGACCAGCAGAAAGGAGAGTTGAGTTTGTACAGCGCATCAAGAGCATATACTCCACTGCCAAAGCCAAGAACAAGCCAGGCGGCCACCATTATAACCAGCTGACGTCTGTTTCCACCTTCTCGCTTTTTCAGAACCACCTTTGAAAAAGCAGACACAATATGATGTTTCCTAACTAGACAGCAAAATAAGCTGTTTATTTTTGGATATGTCACTGCCATCATCTTGATCATTATATTTCAAAGGTAATAGGGATCTTTAAAGTGTTCTAATTAGTTATCTGGATGTTCTATTCAGATATTTTCGTAACTACAAAAGTATTTGACATATCTTACCTTCAAAGAGTCAGCTATATATTTGATTGATATCCCACTGCATTTCCCAGATATCTGTCCTGTCTCCGGGACAAAAAACAGGATGTATATCATATTGATGACATGACCCGCAAATACAACAACAAATGGCCAGAAGAATCCAAGGTTCTGAATCATGACACCCATAGCAAAACTCATAAATGCCACCCCAAGCACAAGAGAGACATCAGCAATTGACAGGCGACGTCCCCGATTCTTCTTATTGACAGTGTCAATGATAACAGCATAACCAGCTGTTGCGAAGGTACTGAAGCTACCTGTAGCAGCATCAATTAACCCACTCAAGAATATGATCTCGAGTGGCAGGTGAAACTTCTGCTGGGAGAGGAAGAGCAGCGCTCGTAGCGAGAGACCAAACAAAGGCAGGAGGAGTGCAGGTTTTCTGCCCAATTTGTCCATCAGCCTGCCTTTGAAAAGAGAGAAAATATCACTACAATAAAATCACAATGGAAAAATACCTCCTAATAGCTACATTATATATAGGTGTTTAAATAATGATTTCTAGATAATGAATGCCTTCAAAATGGTACATCCTAGCTAAATATGCTGTTCATATTTCAACTAGAGAAATCTATGATAATATTCGTATTGTGCATATTTATCAAACCAGAATCAATTTGATAGCAGTAAATATATATCTCTTTGATGCAATATGTAGGATCAAGGGTTTATGTCTTGACAATATTCTTTTTATATAGAAAACAATAATCTGAATTATACATTTCTATTCTCTGAGTCCTCCAAATATGGTATATAGAAGGTACAATAATTATCATTGATTCATATTGGAATGATGCTAAACTGATCATAGCTATATCATTATATATTGACAAAGGTGAGCAGTGTATGAATATCTGAACAGTGACTTACCAAAGAAAAGAACAGCAACAAAACCAGGAAGTTCTGTTGAAATGTCAAAATAAAGGATAAAGAGTGCTGCCTTCGCCTGCACATGCTGCTGTAGGACATACGCTGTAGAATTCATGTCCTCTTTCAGGTTCCCACACCCCGAACCTTCCTTAGTCATATTGCCTGCCTCTGTGTCCATCACTGCAGTCAAGTTGTGCCTTTCTCCAATAGCATAGTAAATGTACTGTGATAGGGGAATGTGGTGAGAGATATGGATCATGAAGCCTAGCACCAAGGCCGGCTCAATGATGATAGTCCGGTTGGTCCTGTATGCAGGTGCATCGTCATCGGAAGCTTCATTTACAGCCTTAATTTCACTCTTCTCAGACACAAAACTTTCCAGTTTAACACCATCATCAAGGACCACCTCTTTATCCCCACTATCGAAGGCGTAGTTGTACGATCCCCAAACCATGATGATAATCAGGACACACTGACAGTGTGCAGACTGAGGACTACACAGATTCTCCTGCTACTCTTATTCAGATATATTTATCGTGATCCATACTTATTTTCACAAACATGTAGGCAGGTCATGATAAACTCATTGATTCCCATGAATTTATATGGTTAAGAAATCACTAACAACTGTCATCACTTACAACAAGACAATGGGTCTCTTTATACAACAGTTAGTCTGCCCACTTAGAATCTAGCGTTTTGCATGTCTGTGGTATTGATTATCATTTAGGAGGCTGATAGGTGCAGTGTAATGGATTGGGTCTGATTAAAGCTGGGGCCTGCTTCTCAGACAGCGACGTCTTTATTTGTAGTGATCACAAAAGAGTGACCAGTTGGGCGACCAAACCAGTGATCATGACCAAAAAGTGTTCCTCAGACCCGGTCACTGTTCAGTTGTTATATTCACTGTTGGTCCAAGGCCCATTCGAAAACAAAAGAATGTCTCACATGTATATTATTCAAAAGAAAATTGTGAAATTTGGGAATTAGATAAAACCGATATAGATAATTTATCGCAGTAAATATTGTTTCATTTGATACAGTGGAAGTGTATAAAATGAAATATGCCACCACTTGGGCTAAATGGTCACCAACTGGTCACAATTCTGGAACCCAAAACAGTGACCACGACAGTTTATCACTCTAAATGGTCGCACATGTTATGACGACTTATCTCTGGAACCCAAAGGTCTCCAAACGGTCACTAACTGGTCACTATAGAAAATAGTCACAACTAAAAAACAGGCCCCTGCTCTTCGGCAATTATCACCTGTGTTTGGCATGCATGGTCAGGGAGATAAGACCAGGGAGCTGTTTCAGAAGTCGGGAGGGCGCTAAACGAGAGTACTCACCGCCCATGCGAGAGCCAACAATGGCACTTGAAGCGTCGCTATCGAGGTGGAGGTGCCACTTGCCATTGGGTATTGGTAGCAGTTTTGCTGCCGCTTTGATTCAAAGTGCCGCTCACTGTTGCGGCCTCTCGCTTTGAAATACGATGTGCAGTGAGTACTCTCATTTAGCACCCTAATGAAAAACAGCTAACTGTAATAGCTGACACTGTTGGCCACTTTATTTGGAGTCAACGACACTTCAATTGTGTTCATGAAAGGACTTAGATATACACTTTTGGCACCAATGAAGAAATTTTTGAAAAAAACAAATCCAAAAACCAAAAAAAAAAAAGAGTTGCTCTCTGTATTATCTCACCCCTGTACTTAGTAGAGACTGAACGAGAGTTAGTAGTGTTTGTGTTTATGCCACTATGGTCAGGTCTTGTATTCTTATATGAGGCGATAGCATTAGAAATTGCAGTCAAGCGTGAATGGCACTCGGGAATGGAGCGGCACCAACAGTGGCAGTGTCTGTTTCACTAGTAAATTGGGTCTCACTGTACCTGCCACTGTGGTGCCACTATGGGCGAGATGGTCCACCCTCTCGTTGGTTACGTATATAGAAGGTTTTCATCCACTTTCCCGCAATGAAATTCTTACACGAGTAAGGGATACATAAAACCTTGAATCGTACCAAATGTCTAGAAGATCGGCATCTCTGACCCGAAGATATCGGCGTTTTAATTTCGTCATAGCAAACGTCTGCTCTGGTGGCCAGTGTACTCAAGCTAATTTATGCGCCGACCTTGACATTGTCTGCTCTTGTTCCTGTTTTCGCGTTTCGCTGGTTCACGGGTTACCACAGAGTAAATAGGGAACCGTTTCGGTAATATCCGCGGATTGGTGCAGCCGATTGTCTTCAATTTTGGAACGTTTACAGCTTGTATGGTTCCCTAACTCGTGTTAAAGTTTCATTGCTTAATTCCCACGGAAAGGGGGTAAGACCATACGTCCACTATGGCCTGCCGATCTATTCGACTGTTAGGGTAAGTTGTCATCCTCGATCAATGATGGTATTTGGACAAGTACTCGAATATCGGCAAAATGAAATGTCCGATCTTCTTCAAATTTGGAATAAGTATAGATCATATCTGTCCCTAAATTGTGTAATAGTTTCATGGCTTAATTATTACGGGAAGTAATGGGTGTAATTCCACGTCTGGTACGGCCTGTCGACCTATTCGACTGGTAGCACATCCGCATGTGTAGGGAGACCCAGTGCTCACTATGTACACTATGACATAAAATATGCCAACAGTGAGAGTTGGTGCCACCTCAACAGCGAGACCCCTGATGAAACGCAATTTTCAGCTTGACACTGTTGGTGTCGCTGTTGGTGGCACTGTTGCAGTCCTAGCTCTCGCTTTTACCCCTCTACTAGTGAAACGGCCCCCTGTTTCACTAGTGTGCGGTATAAGGGAATGGCAACCACAACAGCGAGAGCAATGAACGGCACTAACAGCGAAAACCATAAAGTCAGGGTGCTGTTTCACTTGTAGAGATAAGTCTTTAACAGTGGTACCACAGCGGCAGTGTGCGTTTCATTAGTAGGTGCACTCAAGCATGAGCGGCACTTGGAACACGAGCTGCACCAACAGTGGCACAACCCATTTCATCAGTCAAGTGCCATTGTGGTGCCACTGTTCACGAGAGGGTCTACCCTCTCGTATTGATCAGAAAACCCATTTTAAAACATACCATATCATATTTAATTTTTTTTTAAATGCTCCGAGCAATTCCATATGTATCTTTTACCCACATCTCAATTTTCATATTCTCTAGTGGTCAATTCTTTGTTAGAACTATTAACTATCTGAACCAGGAACTACAGTCACTGCATTACGCAGTCGGTATGCCACTGTGCTGCTTGACCCTAGGCTATCACCATCTTACAAGCGAGAGCTACATTGTCGGCACAATAACTCAGTCAATAATGCATGTAGGGACGTCAGATAAACAGTGAAATATGGGGAATGACACACGGAATAATTTGGAATTATCAAATTATTCATTTGTTATTGAATTATAAATTGTTACGATCCATAGCGAACGGGATATTTAATAAAGCAATATTTAATGAAAATTTTGATGATTCAAAATTATTCCTTGTATCTGTCCCCACATTTCAGTCTTTCTTTGAAGTCTCTTCATGCATTTTCAGCTGGGTTACAAAGTCCAACACTGTAGCTCTTGTTTGTATGACATGAAGTGATAAAATAGGGTCGAGCGATAGAGTAGGAAAGTGATAGAGTTGTGCAGTGACAGCAATTATTGGTTTGAATAGTATATTAATTCTCACAAAGGAGTTGACCACTAGATAATTATGAAAATCGACATATAGTTAGAATATACATATGGGATTCTTCGCAGCATCTTTTTCTTTACTCAGATATGTTATAATTTCTGATGTAATATGATTTAATATTGTTGTTATGATCAATATGAGAGGTAATCCCCTCTCGTGAACAGTGTCACACATGTGGCACTAGCAGCGAACGGTTTCTGACTACAGAAACGGGTTCTGCCACTGTTGGTGCCACTAAGGTTTAAAGTGCCGCTCGCTGTTGCCACCCTTTACTAGTGAAATGCGAGCTGTGTTAGTAAGACCAAGTACAAGAGTATTTTCAACTTCTGAAACAGATCCCTGGCCTTGTGGTATAAACACTAACTCTGTTAACTCAAGTCCTGTTTAGTATTTATCCCACCCCGTCTCCATGATTTTAGAATGTAATTTTATAATTCCAAATCATTCCCTGTGTTTTCATGTGTGATAAAAAAGATTTCGCTGTGGTTCATGCGTCTCCTCGTTCCCGTAGCAGAAAAACATCAATGCCATAAAATCACACCAGAGGACACCACTGTCACACAGTTCACACTGGTTCCCCTCCACAGGCATCCAAACAATGCTAAGCCAGACATTCAGATTGGTTTAGAACGTTTCCCGCCTCTCTTTGTCTCAATTAACACCAATCAGTGACCTAATTAGACAGCATGTGACTAGCATTGACCAGTGGATACCTTCCTTTGAAGCTGACCAGAATAAATTAACTCACACGCCGCCCGCCGGCCGAGAGAACGCCATCACATACCAGCAGTCGCTCACCGATCGCATGTCGTATTTACATTCCCTGTGTTTCCCCCACATTTTAGTTCTTATTTGAAGTCTCTAGGTGGATTTTTGGCTGAGTTCCGGTGAATTACACTGAAGCTCTCGTTTCACTCTCCTCCCAGATCTTTCACGGTGCTAGCGCTTGCATAATCTCTGCCCCAACCCAGTGATGTCATACGCTGGTTCCCAGGCAATCCACTAAGGAGAGGGGGAACCAGCCAACATTTCGGATTCAAAACAATACAGCTATCAAAAGTTATGAAAGTCAAGCAATTCATATATCATGAGTTAGGAAATATATGAATTGTTAAATAGGATTAACAGACAATCCAGCTGTTTCTTTTTCATCTCTAACCCACTTTACGATGCGAATCTACAGTTGATTAAACTGCCCCTTCGAGTGAGCACATGTCTTATGTTGACAAACAAAACCCTGTAACACATGAGGTACCTTCCAATGAAAAAGTAATCCCTAAGACTATACCTGATTTGATATAACAAATAACAGAAATGATTGTATATCATTTACCATATAATTATGTGCATATCTATTTACATGTAAACCACAAAGTGCTCCCCAAAGCACTAAGAATTTAGGATATTTTGAAAACTGGCGTATGGGCCAGATTTGAGCCCAAACAGGCAGGTTGGGGCAGAGATATTAAGCGGCCACAGGAAGTAGAGTGCAAGATATCTGCTGGGAGAGTGCCCTCGTTTGTGGTGTTGTTGTGTTGTTGGAAGTGGTAGCCTATGGTTGAGGGATACAGTAAGAAACCAGCAGAGTGGTGCTGTGACCACAGTTCTGAGTTCAAATAGAATAATGAGATAAAACGTGACATCAAAGTACATCTGTCACCAATTTTTTTCTGAACGACTGAAGTGAGACTTCGGCTGTACGAAAAAAATACAGCATCAAATAGAATAATGGTTCTAACAAAGGATTTTATTACTAAAAAATCACAAAATTCAAGATGTGGGTAGAAGATACATATAGAATTGCTCAGAGCATTTTTTTCTTTAAATAAAAAGGTCATAATATCTTATATAATATGTTTTAAAATAGCTTTTTTGATCAGTACGAGAGGGTACACAGTGGCAGGTACAGCGAGACCCAATCTACTAATGAAACGGTCACTGCCACTGTTGGTGCCGCTCCTTTCCCGAGTGCCGTTCACGCTTGACTGCACCTTCTAATGAAACGCACACTGCCACTGAGGAGCCACTGTTGGAAACAACGAAACTTATCACTTCTAATGAAATGGCTCCCAGGCAGTTACTGCTACCGCACATCACACCAATGCGGAATATGAATTGTTGGCGACAGTCGGCCTTACTTTGCAGTGCAGGAATGAATTTGAATGGGCCCTTTGAGTGCAACTGGAATAATTTCAGGGAGTAACTTGCACTCTGATCACTGATTGGTCAATTTTTTCAATGTCTCTTGTGGCATAAAACACACTTTATGTCATGGCCTGCCACATAAAATTTGCCTCTGATAAGTCCATGGTGGTATTTTTCATTAGGTGTAGGATAAACACTGGATACACAGGGATATATGATATCATAGACTTTCCTTATCCCACACCTGTATGCTACCCCTACCCTCACCCCTTCTCACCGACCACTTGTATGTTGAACCTACCTCTCCTAACTGACTACTTGTATGTTACCTGTGTATTCCTCCCAATTCTCTCCCCATTTCTATGCATACCTCTTCTAACCATACAAATGTGACCACACACAAAAATATTGTCCAGTATTATGCTTTATTTTTCTGAGAGAAGAAACTATACATGAATAGCAAGAGCATAGAGCAGCATCATTGTATAGGAGCTTTGTCAGATATCAGGTATTTGTCAAAAAGATATATCATGAAGTAGGAATAAATAAGTCGATATCAAATATACATATTTATCCTACCCCTAATTAAAAACCGCCATAGACTTAACATAGGGAAATTTTATGTGGCAGGCCGTGACATAAAGTGTTTTTTATGCCACTAGAGTAATAACAACATTGACCAATCAGAGAGCAGGATGTCAGCTACTATGAAAAAAGTTCTTTTGGTCATTGACTCAATATTTATCTTTTAATAATACAAAAGCATAGACGAGGTAGGATAAATATGAAACCGAACTCGAGTTAGACTTGTCAATGTCTATGCCACTCTGGTCAGGTCTGCTCCTCACTACACTCGGCTACGCCTTGTGTAGTAATACACGACCTTCCCGTCGTGGCATAAACATGGTCAAGTCTAACTCTCGTTCGGTTTCTACTAAATACATCCTCTATCAACTGCCGACAATAGACCTAATCAGAGTTGAGGGTTTTCTTCTTTCCTGAGAACTTCAAAGGTGATACATTATTTGTGAAGATGTCCATCATTTAACTTTTAATGATTAAATAACTACTTTTCATCAGCCTTTTCTTCCTTTTCCTTTTCTTTTACTTCAGTCACTTCTTCATCTATCTTCTTTGCTTCCGTGTCAAGGACTTTGAAGATCCTAGAAGTGGAAAAAGGGAAATAATTCCTATAGCACTGTTCCATTGTTGATGATAGAATAATGGTAAATACTCAGAAGACAAGGATGAAGGTTATCATGGTGAAGCCGTCTATCACTACAGACTCAGTAACTATATTTCCTTGTAGTATCCTCACATAAATACTCACAACACCAGTATGAAGATTATCATGGTGAACCTGGCAATCACTATGTTTGCACATAGTATCTCCACACAAATACTCACCAGATAACTACAAAAGTTATCATGATGAAGCAATCCATCACTTTGGGTTTGTAATTATTTTTGCTCAAAGTATCCCCACACAAACACTGGTATCACAAGAACGAAGGTTATAATGGTGAAGCTGGCCATCGCTACGGTCCAAGTAACTACATTTCCTCATAGTATCCCCACATAAATACTTACAAGACAAGGACAAAGGTTATCATGGTGAAGCCAGCCAGCATCATGTAGATGGTGCCTTTGTAGACAAACAGCGTGACGGCATACACGTTACTGTAGAGACTGGATGATGCCACCCATGTGATCTTCTGCATGGCAACGAGGAACGAGAATACAGAACCTGAAAAACAGGAAAATAATATATTTATCATCATCTCTGTGGTGTGATGTGATGAAATATGTCTGACTTATGGAAACAATTAACTTCCTATCAGAATAATTCATTTAATGTATGGCTGCTGTGCTTACCTCATTCTATGGGAGTTTCTGCAATGCTCAAAAGTTTACAATGGTAAAAGAAGTTATCATCTTTTGGACATAGGTGCATTTACATGAAATTTTTGAATCTATTACATTGGCTACATATCATAGTTGTACTCTACATTATGACTACAGTTTTTCAATAAGACAAAATTATCATTTTGTCTAGGGACCCAGACTAGCTGGAGTATAGATGTTAACCCTTTAAGGACGCATGATGCCTTGAGGCATCACCTCACTAAAGACGCATGATGCCTGGAGGCATCACCGCACTAAATATGCATGATGCCTTGAGGCATCATTGTCCCAATATTAACAAAAATGTTTTAACAAAGAAATAATAGAGCAATATTCATGAAATCTTCAGAAAATGTAGATATAACATCATATTTAGTATTTCTATTAAAAAGAAAAAAATATTTATGATTATGTATCATATTGCATGATTGCAATCTTGGATATCAGTTTTAACTATTATGTGGCCGTCCTCTAGCCAAACAGACTGCCACCAGCACCCGTCCTTATGGGAGTAGCTAGGCCCCAGGCAGCCGTCCTTAAAGTGTTAAGAGTAAGGGAGTCAGAACTCTGATTTATCGACAAACTGGAGGAGCTTATGTACAATCTAGAAGAGTCAGTCGCTGCAGATTAAGGCTTGTGCACTCTGTGCTATGATTGGCTATTTAAACAAACAGCAAAAGGGGATGACCAGTCTCGTTCCGGTCTGCTGCACATGTCTATAAGGGCACTCCCAACATCTCAGAGTGTCATTGTTAGAGTGCCCTTCCACCATGTGGTCAGCTTAGATCATGAAATAACACACTCTCCAAACAGAATCCTTGGGAGTCACGCTTTGAACATCAGAGTATGAGGGAGGCACTCCAAAATGGTGACTGCTTAATCTCAGTCATTTTGTTACTGATAAATATAGAAAACTTCAATGATTAACCTCTTCACATAGAAACCAATATCATTGGCCATGAAAGGGATGTATAAATCAGAAATTTGTTAAGAATGCCATTTTCAGCTCATGGCCACCAACACAGACATTCACTGTCAATGAGCGTGTGTCAAAACTGTAAATAATGCCACACCAGTAACTGTCTAATTCACAAATTCAGAGTCATGTAAATTGATTGAATCTCCTTGATAGACCTGTTGGGTTGAAACAATCACTGACGGTCTAAGACCTATTTGGATGTCGCTGTACCATACATGCGCAGGTATGATAATTCAGCTATGCAATGGAAACGGTCACTTTCAACGATCGTCACTACTATGAAAACCCTTCATGATCAATTAAAGAAGGGGCATTCTGTGCCATTGTGGACCCTTCAACACCTTAACTAAACCAGCGCAACTTTCTTTTACAAAATATAACCATTGAATTTCTTTCGCTACTATATGCCTATTATGTACATACTGTAAATATGTGCGGTTGCACCTTATAACATAAAGATACTGTAAGGAATAGGGTTCTGTACAGCAAATGCCCATCTTGTTCTATTGCTTTTACATCATGGTCAGGTGATATACAGTAAGACCCAGCTTAAGGGATCACCCTCCTTTCCAAACAAAGTGACCTCTTAAGCGGGTTGTCCCCTTAAGCGGGGTCTGTCAATGGTCAATCACAATCGCTGAGATATAGCTAGACTGTTTAAAGCTACAACTATGAAAATTAAGCGATGAATTTCAGCAGGGAATTTCCTCATGACGTCATAGTTTTGGAGGGCTATCCCAAGATTTCATCACTATCTGGCCTGCTTTCATTCACGATTATTGTTGGCAACGATTTTTCTCTCTTTTTTAGATTGTTTATATCGCTTTCGGGCTTTTGATTTTTTACACACACAGGCCGGTTCTCTCACTGTATGAGGGGTGGGTCTATATTTCATTTTGGTAGCTGGTTACATGGTTAAAGACCAGCACACACAAAAGTATCGCTGTCGCTAAACTCGAGAAAAAACCCAATTTTGACTGCTTGAGGAGTAATGACAAAAAATAGGGGATTATTTTCAAACTTTGGGCCTGTATTCAATTTCTTATAAGAAACAGCACCTTTAACTATGTACCAATTTGTGTTTAAGGAAAAAAAATTATAGGCTGATATGAAAAAAAAATCTTTCTTTAATGATCGCTAATGCAGGACCTGAGCTTTTGGTGGGGTCCGGTTTTTTGTAGCTGTGGCCCTCCAGCGATGGAATCAGCGATGAAAAATGTCTTTTTGTAATGGTCGTAGTCGCTAAATTTCGTCGCTGCAGATTTATTTCGTGATTGCCAGCGAGCAACTACGATGACATGAAAATTTGTCGCTATACATATTTTTTGTAACCATCAGAATCATTAAACTACACCTTTATAGCTGTATATATTTATGTAAAGGATCCCTGACGCCTACAGGAGCTTAAACAGGCCATTGTGTGGTGTCTGATTATTTGCTGCTCACTCACACACCATAACAAGGAATCATGATAATCTGGAGTGTTGTCCCCACATTGTCCCATCGGATTTGATGCAATTTGTCTCTTTAATCAAGGTACCCCACCCCCTTAAGTGGGGTGTCCCAGAAGCGCGGTTTTACTGTGTATAAATTTTTTCATTATTTGTACCTCTCACAAGGCACAGTTCTTCAGGCACAATTGGGATGGTATGATATAACATCAATCATTCAAGATGTACAACTGTAAAAGAATTTATCTTATTCAATATTTATTTGTTTACTTAAGCCTCATTCTGACACAAACCTTGCTCGTTGGGTGGTAGTAGTTTGGACATCGTTGATCTCATCAGTGAAGTGGTTAACCCCGATGGCGCAGCAACGAGAGGAGCTGCACACAGGGAAGCGCATATGTTTATTTCACAGTGTCTTGGACCAAGTCGGAACAGATCAATGTAATCTAATAAGTGTTGTAAATGAATCTAAACAAAGCAACATCATAACAGAAATAGGTCCTAGTTGGGCCTGGACCATGTACCTAATAAAGTTAAAGTATATGTAAACATTGAGCCATAGTCCTAAAGTCTGTTTCATAGACATGAATCGTGATGGCCCCAAACAGAATAATGAAATGTAGTACATTCAGTTTTGATAAATATTATATCCATCTTACCGAGCCACAGAAGCAGATCTGTCTCAGCTACACCAGTCATGACAGCACTGATTGCCATTAACACGAGGGAAACAAGGATCACGTTGATATTGTTCACCCGCTTCAGGAGAAAATGTGCAAACAGAAGTTGGAGAAAACAAGGCACCAGAGCTGAGATAGCAGCATATGTCCCTGAAAGAATTGTCAATATATTAAGTATTATGGAAAACGTCTGGATTCTGTCATTTAACGGACAACCAGCCCTCAGGTAGTATTGGGATAATTGACAACATGGGAGTGGTGCATATCTACACAATTAGAAAATTGTGAATGAAATGCAGAAACTGGTGGATGATGTTATTTCTTGTGTTCATTTACCCAATTTTTGAGCTGACCAGCAGAAAGGAGAGTTGAGTTTGTACAGCGCGTCAAGAGCGTATACTCCACTGCCAAAGCCAAGAACAAGCCAGGCGGCCACCATTATAACCAGCTGACGTCTGTTTCCACCTTCTCGCTTTTTCAGAACCACCTTTGAAAAAGCAGACACAATATGATGTTTCCTAACTAGACAGCAAAATAAGCTGTTTATTTTTGGATATGTCACTACCATCATCTTGATTATTATATTTCAAAGGTAATAGGGATCTTTAAAGTGTTCTAGTTAGTTATCTGGATGTTCTATTCAGATTTTTTCGTAACTACAAAAGTATGTGAGATATCTTACCTTCAAAGAGTCAGCAATATATTTTATAGATATCCCACTACATTTCCCAGATATCTGTCCTGTCTCCGGGACAAAAAACAGGATGTATATCATATTGATGACATGACCCGCAAATACAACAACGAATGGCCAGAAGAATCCAAGCTTCTGAATCATGACGCCCATAGCAAAACTCATAAATGCCACCCCAAGCATGAGAGAGACATCAGCAATTGACAGGCGATGTGCCCGATTCTTCTTATTGACAGTGTCAATGATGACAGCATACCCAGCTGTTGAGAAGGTACTGAAGCTACCTGTAGCAGAATCAATCAACCCACTCAAGAATATGATCTCGAGTGGCAGGTGAAACATCTGCTGGGAGATGAAGAGCAGCGCTCGTAGTGAGAGACCAAACAAAGGCAGGAGGAGTGCAGGTTTTCGGCCCAATTTGTCCATCAGCCTGCCTTTGAAAAGAGAGAGAGAAAATATCACTACAATAAAATCACAATGGAAAAATACCTCCTAATAGCTACATTATATATAGCTGTTTAAATAATGATTTCTAGATAATGAATGCCTTCAAAATGGTACATCCTAGCTAAATATGCTGTTCATATTTCAAATAGAGACATCTATGATAATATTGTCTTGTTTCTTATTGCACATATTTATCAAACCAGAATCAATTTGATAGCAGTAAATATATATCTCTTTGATGCAATAAGTATGTAGGACCAAGGGTTTATGTCTTGACAATATTCTTTTTATATAGAAAACAATAATCTGAATTATACATTTCTATTCTCTGAGTCCTCCTATGATGGTATATAGAAGGTACAATAATTATCTTTGATTCATATTGGGATGATGCTAAACTGATCAGTAGCCATATCATTATATATTCACAAAGATGAGCAGTGTATGAATATCTGAACAGTTACTTACCAAAGAAAAGAACAACAACAAAACCAGGAATGTCTGTTGAAATGTCAAAATAGAGGTTAAAGCGTGCTGTCTTCGCCTGCACTTGCTGCTGTAGAACATACGCTGTAGAATTCATGTCCTCTTTCAGGTTCCCACACCCCGAACCTTCCTTGGTCATATTGCCTGCCTCTGCATCCATCACTGCAGTCAAGTTGTACCTCTCTCCGATGGCATAGTAAATGTACTGTGATAGGAGAATGTAGTGAGACAAATGGATCATAAAGCCCAGCACCAAGGCCGGCTCAATGATGATAGTCCGGTTGGTCCTAAATGCAGGTGCATCATCATCGGGAGATTCATCTACAGCCTTAATTTCACTCTTCTCAGACACAAAACTTTCCAGTTTAACATCATCATCAAGCACCACATCCTTGTCCCCACTATCGAAGGCGTAGTTGTACGATCCCCAAACCATGATGACAGTCAGGACACACTGACAGCGTCGAGACTGAGGTCTACACAGATTCTCCTACTACTCTTATTCAGATGTGTTTATCGTGATCCATGCTTATTTTCAGAAACATGTAGGCAGGTCATGATAAAACCCATTGATTCACATTAATATATGCTGTTAAGACATTTATCAGTTTTATGATTTGTCATCACTTACAGCTGTAAATCTGTACAAGACAATGGGTCTCTGTATAATGCAGTTGGTCTACCCATTTAGAAGTTAGCTCCTTGTTATTGATTATTATGTAGAAGTCTGACGGGTTCAGTGTAATGTATTGAGTCTGATTAAAGCTGCTCTTCACCAATTATCAATATAACAATATGGTTATACCCAACCACAGTATGACCACAGAGTAATTCACTCAGCTTTGCTTCGTGAATTACTCTGCAGTCAAACTCGGTGGAGTACGGACCAAGCTATTTTCATCTCGTGGGTTTCCTTCTAAGTATTAATCTCACCCCTGTACTTGTACCCTGGTATTTTGTTATTCTGCACAACACCAGACTCTCCAAGCAGAGATCCTGCACCTTACATCCTGCCCTGCTGGTATCTCTGCACCAACGTGCCTGCTTGGGGCAAAATCTAATTTCTGTACGTTGCTACTTTCTCAGTTTTTCTGTAACTTGAGCTCACCTCGGAGTGCAGTGCTATCTTATATCTGTGATCAAACCTATTGCATCATAAACTGGATTATGAGTCACACTTTGCTGGGCGTAGTTGCACATTGGTATTATTCCATGTAAATCATTGTGAGTTATGTTAAAATTACATGCTATCTCGGTTTGGGATTTGGCCAATGCGATGAAAATCAGCCTAATGTAGGGCTGACGCTTAGGCCTCTTTATTTGGTGTTCTGGAACATCCAAGGATTGTTGTATCATCAACACATGTAACTTTTGACACCAATAAAGAAATTTCTTTTTTAAAAAAATCCAAAGAAAATCTGCCCCATACGCCAATTTTTCATAGCTCTTAAATTGTGACCACTTTGAGGAATGTGCTGCGTTTTATTTGTAAAAAAAGATGTACATATTGATATGCTAACACTGCACGAAACTAACCACTTTACATTCTATGCGAACGGCGTATAGAGGTATGCTTTTCGTATACAAGGTCGTCCTATTCCCCGTGTGAATACGCCTTATCTGTAGGCGCCTGATTCATATATATGCCTGATTCTGTTGTATTTACAACACTATGCATTAGTTCTGATGTCTGCCACTTGGGGAAACAACTTGTAGCATATTTCATTTACTATTAACCATCCAAGTCTTTAATATATGAAAAAAGCAATCTTATGTTATTAATTTTTATTATAAAATTGTTCTAAAACCCTATTTATTATCTTTTCATCAGATACTTATAATAAACCCAGGTTTTTTTTTTTAATGTTTCTAAATAGACTTTACTTTTCAAAACACCACTCTTCTGTAGTCATACTTTGGGTACTGTATGTATAACACAAGGTCTGTTCATATACCAACATTGAAGTCCCCACTCCCGACTCTGACCCCGATCCCGACTCCGACCCCGACTCCGACTCCGACCTCCGGCTCCCTTCACGCACTCAACCCACACTGAAGACCTCTCCCTACAAGTGTTAATGTGCTGGCTGTACCCCGGCCGTACCCAGGCCTAACCAAGGCCTAACCCCCGCCTAACCTCACTCAACCTAAATTGAAGTCGTCTCCCGACACAGACCACTCTACCAACACAGACGGGCGGGAGGCGGCGGGGGCTGAACCTTTTTTGTTTTCTATTGCTACACATATACGACCGGCGTATATATGTTGCGCAGAGAATATTTTCTCTCGTATACGCCTGGTGTGAAATACAGCCAAGACGCGTCCGTATACAGAAGGTAACGGTCTTCTATACGCCTCATACGCTGGTGTGCATTATAAGTGTATACAAATGCAAACTCATCACTACTATGGCGGCTGACTGAGCGGACGTCGGCCGTACGGGGGTGTGGATCCAGCTTATTTTATATTGGTTCTCGACTAACTACGACCACTGAAGGTTGCCTATCTCATTGGACTCTGGATATTATTTGTGCTGGTATGTAATTTGATTATGGATGCCTGATATTTATTGAGATTTTCAAGGATTGTGTTTGACAAATTGTGTATACACTGTATTATCGTTAGGGCTTGGGTCTCGAGAACATGCTGAACGCCAGTTTCTGTGCTAGGAAGCGACACAGATCTCTCTCGCTAAGTCCTAAGTGTGCTGAGGTCAGTAAGATATCATTGCATAGGAGTAATCTGAAGAAAAAGAGTAAAACTGAACTCTATTGTTATTTGGGGAATTTGTTTGACGAGGGAGTGGAACCGCTAGACAAGTCAACCGAAATGGCGGACGCTGGGCCCATGAGGTTAGATCCTAATTTTGAGGAGTTGAAATCGCAGGTAATAGCAAACAATAACGGTATCCAGCAAATTCTTGCACATATGAAAGATATTCCAAAAATGGCCGATATGAAAGAGCAAACGGACACAGTTCAAGCGATAGCTCTAGGGAAAATATCGGAAGTTGACGGTAGGGTTAATACAGTGAATGCTAAGGTAACACTTCTTGATCAAAAGGTACTCGATTTGGAGAATGGGTTCAAAGACAACGTGAAAGGTATTCACTCTAAAATAGATCGGTCAAATAACGAAGTGCTAGGCATGAACCAGCGATTGGGGGCACTTAGTACAAAGGTTGAGAAGTTATCAGAGCGTGAACAGCCGGTTGGTATCAATCCCATAGACCATGAGCAAACTAAGTCTCATCAACGAGCTGGAAACGAAAACACCAACTACTATTATACTGACATGAGTAGAAACATTATTATTTTCGGATGGTATGAGGAATTTGGTGAAAATATAGATGAAATATTCGGTAGTCTATGTAATGCACTGGATGTGGTGGTAGAGAGACGAGATGTTCTTAGAATAGAAAGGTTGAAAACACGTCCAAACACAAACAAATCACAAAGGCCTGCTCCGATTGTAGTGAGTTTCACTAATACCAATGTACGCAACAGAATCGTGTCATTAGCTCCTAGGTTAGCTCGAACGGAATACTCTGATATAAATGTTTCCCCTGACGAGTCCTTAGCAGATAGGAGAAAACGCGGGATTCTAAAAATGGTTTGCGGGTACCAGAGGCGCATGGGGAACAATGCATTGATTGTCGGCGATACCTTGTATGTGAATAACGATAGCTATGATCTAGCTGGGGCTAATGAGATCCCGCTTGATCTATTACCCCCTGACTATAAGGAACGCCATGGCCTAAAAATGCAAACTATAGGTGATGTAGTTAACTCCACACACGAATCAGATATGGATGATGGTCCGCCGCCCTTAGAGGAATTGCCTCAGACTACAGTTGTGCGAAATGAGGAATTAGCTGGACTTAGACCCACTGATAACTTAACTGCCACTGGTCCCGTCAGAAATTGCCCGTGCGGAATAGCCTTTTCTGGTCGTGGCGCCTTCATGAGTAACATGTATCCCTGTGAGATAACCTATAGAGTCAGTGAAGGAGTTGTAGATAGGGATTTCATATTTGCTTCCTCAGAGCATGGGTATCAATTTACCAAAGCCATGTTTGCTAATGATCAAGAGACGGCTGGCTTTATCTACGAGACCAGGGACCCTTTTGAAGCTAAACGGCTGGGTTCTCTGATAAAAGGAGATAGGGCAGTTGCTTGGGAGCAAGTGAAATCGGAAAAAATGTTGAATCTATTACTTGCTAAGTTCACGCAACACTTAGACCTACGGGAAAAACTTTTGCGCACGGCCCCTCAGGATTTGGTTGAGGCGACGCACAATATGTATTGGGGAGCTGGTACCTCACTTGACCGCCTTATGAAATCGAATGATTACCCAGGGTATAATACGCTAGGAAGGCTACTTGTAGAGGTGCGGAATTCGTTTGGTTGAAGTTGTTGGTTTGAGTTAAATGAAAGATGTCTACAATCATTGTTGGAGACTCGCGTATTAGTAACGTTGTGCAAGAACTGTTAGCGATGCCCGAAGTGATTGATGTAGTGAGCATACCAGGTGCCACGTATGAGGAATTAGCGAATACTGCCATTGTTGCCGTGCCGACATGTGGACCGAGGCTGCGCCTGATAGTTCTTCTAGGAGGAATTTGTGACACGACTTACAGAGACCATACTACCGGTGAAATTTTTCTTCGTTACAAAACGGCAATTGACTACCTTCGCGTTTTCAATAATTCACTTGATCGCATTGAAAATAGGATGAAAAAGCTGCGGAGTCACTTACATGTTGTCTTTGGTACTTTTTATGGTATTAATTTAAGTGTAACGAATCCTGTGTACTCTAGTGCCACCGAAGCATTGCTTGACACGATGACAATGATTGCGAGCGAGGAAATAATTAAGAGAAACCAAAAGAACTACTTGGCCACGCCACAAATATCTGGTCTCATTTACGTGAAGCATTGTAAGAAAGGTAATGTGTCGACAATGTATCACAAGTTACATGATGGGTCCCATGTTGGCTTCGCTTACTGTCACAAATCGTTGCACATTATTGAGAGGGCGGTCCTGGACTGCATTCGCAAATGGGACTTATGACTTGGTCATAAGTACTACTTAATAGAGGAGAATTTATGTTGATGGATTGCGATAAAATTGTTTCACAACTTAGGAACACATAATATAATAAATGACAGAGGCCGTAAGGTTCTAGTCTATTGGTTAATGACTTGGCTATTATTCTCTCAACGGTCCGTGTTATTATACAATTTATGTTGATTGTTCCCTATATAAGTACCAGGCATTCAATCCGATTCATTGTAGAGGTCTGCTATGTAAGTGATAGGCACTCAGCTCACTATCCATATGAGTCCTGTTATTGTTATTGTATTGGATATGTCACATACAATGATTGCTTTATTTTCTTGGTGGCCGTAAGGTACCGTGCGTGCTTGCTGTGGCCGTAAGGTACAGTGTTTAATAGTTTACTATATTTACTTGTGTCTGTGGCCGTAAGGTACAGATCTTGTTTGTCTTGTTTATGTTGTTATTATATACTATTAGCGGGTATACATATTACATTAAGTTGTCTTATATTAATTGCTATAGATATGTCTTGACTATGCAAGAATTGTATGGAACAATGATATACGCTGGGTCCCCCCCCCCCTAAAATGTCATAGTACTGCAATTCTGGCTGGTGATTCCTTAATTTAATTTGATATATTCTTTTCTTACCCTAAATTAGCCAATTTAGGTTCTGATAGGACTGACTGATCCTATTGGAACAAACAGCCAGTTGGGAATTTTCCCACCTGCCTGCTCATATCATTTCCATTATCATGTGTACTGTTGATAAGAGTAAGGGGAAGGGACTTAGTATCTTAAGTTATAACATAAGAAGTCTATATCCAAATTTAGATGAATTTAAATTATTGTTCGGTAATTATGACATAATTGGGGTGACAGAGACTTGGTTGGACAGTAGATTTCCGGATGGAATGGTAAATATACCTGGGAAAAAGATTTATAGAGAAGACCGAGAATCCAGGGTTGGGGGAGGGGTCTGTTTCTTCATTAATAATGAGCTATCACCCTATGTTGAAAAACTTCATCGGTTCTCTAGTGTAAATGAAAACTTAGAATATCTGACATTAAAAATAACTAAACCGGGAAATAGATATATGTCGATGGTGCTTATCTATAGGCCACCTGGAGAGACGATGGATTTTATGATTGACACATTAGAAAAAATTCTTAATTCAGATGAGGTGCGAAACACAGAAATATGGATTCTCGGTGATTTAAATTGTGATATATCTGTGAGGAACAACACTAGAGTGCACCGACTGTTTGAATTGGTTCGAAATTTCGAAATGAAACAACTTATAAATGAAATAACACGTCCAAACAAATCAGGAGGGACAATTTTGGACTTAATTTTTACTAATTGTGAGTATGTCTCAGCAAGTGGAACCACAAATGGGCTAGTAAGTGATCATCTACCTACTTATGCTATCAGGAAAAAAATAAAGGGCAAACCTAATAGGACATCGTTTATTGGGAGATCTTATAAATTTTATAATAAAGATAACTTAGAAGATTTTGTATCAAATTATGAGTGGGACTCCTTTTATGAATCGACTGATCCTGAATATTTGTGGAATAGTATTATTAAGTTACTTGTTAAATTCTTGGACACCGAGTGCCCTCTTGTGAAATTAAATAATGTGAGACATAAAGAAGAATGGATCTCTGATGAGATTTACTACTTAATTGATGAACGCAAAAAGAAAATGGCCAAATTTAAAATAACTAACGATGCAAACTTATTAACTGAAACGCGAATATTAAGTAAGAAAATTAAATATGGTTTCAGGAAGGCCAAGACTGAATTCTGTCAAGAACAAATTGAACTAACAAAAAAACACCCTCAGGATTTCTGGCGATTTATTAATAGTTTAACCTCGAATGATATTGGTAATAGTGACTGCTCGCTAATCGATGAAGATGGTAATAGGATTGATTCGGACAATATCCCTGACTATATTAATGGCTATTTCTGTAGTATAGGTGACAAGTTGTTTCAAAATAGGGATTTGAAGGATTACTACGCTGCACTTAATAATGTTAGTGACTATAATGAAAAATCAATGGATATTGAGATTTGTCCTGTTGATGTGATAAAATTAGCTAGGGAAATATGCATATCTAAAAGTTCAGGAATTGACCATGTAAGTGCTCGGGTGATACGGGACTCTATGTTAATACTTAAAACTGAGTATGCATACTTATTTAATTGTTCTTTACAAAATGGGGTAATACCCAATGCCTGGAAGATTGGAACGGTAGTTGCCATACCTAAGAGCGGGAATCTAAACAGGATCGAAAACTGGCGACCTATTACATTAACGCCTATTCCGATTAAAATTCTAGAGAAGCATGTTGTAAGTATTTTGGACTCATTAATTATAGACAAAAAATTGCTGAGTACGCGACAGTTTGGCTTTCGCAAGGGCGTAGGAACATGCGACGCTATTTTTGAATTTACTAAAGAAATTTATAATTGTAGAAACCTTGGACTTAATATGGCAGTTATCTTCGTTGACCTCAAAAAGGCATTCGATTCCGTACCTCATGATCTTCTAGTGAAAAAACTCAATAATGAACATAAGCTTCCTATTAATGTGGTCAAGTGGATTGAAAATTATTTAAATAATAGGTCTCAAAGGGTAAAAATTAATAATATGTTTTCCGAAACGCAAGCGGTTAATTTTGGGGTCCCGCAAGGGTCTGTTTTGGGACCAATTCTATTCAATTTATTTATAAACAGTATGTGTAATAGTCCTCTCGTTGGTTCGCATTTACAATATGCTGATGATTTAGTTCTCTATAATATAAACCGTTCCGCTGTCGTTGTTAAAGATAAGCTACAAATATCCATGGATGAGATTTCTAGATGGTGTAACTTAAGTGGTTTGACTATTAATAAGCATAAAACGAAAAGTATGTGGTTTG
The DNA here is from genome assembly GCA_950022655.1 of Alentia gelatinosa. NCBI lineage: Eukaryota > Metazoa > Annelida > Polychaeta > Phyllodocida > Polynoidae > Alentia > Alentia gelatinosa. The sequence goes on from OX465581.1 coordinate 123,254,205, forward strand.
TCCCAGAGAATCGTTTAAAATATTTAGAAAAATTAGATATAGTTTGTGATGGTACGATTTTGGAAACTGTGACTCATTATAAGTATTTGGGTGTTACTTTGGATACCGGATTAAATTTTAAAAAGCACATAAATGAAGTTAACAAAAATGCCAGTAATAGAGTATTCAGGTTAGGTAAAATTAGAAAAAATTTAGACAAACACACTGCTAAACTGATTTATACAACGATAATTCGTCCTATTATGGAATATTGTTCCTTTTGGTAGACGGAGCTAACTGGATCTCATTTATAAACTACAGATTACTCAAAACAGAGCTCTCCGCATAATTAAAAGGGACTGGGGTATTTTTCAAAATATAGAGAGGTTACATGATGAAATAGGAATAGATTACTTGGATTGTAGGCGTCATGTTCAGTTATTAAATATGATGTACAAACAGGCGCTAGACTGCAATAATTTGGACCAGCGTGATGGTAGTACTCGAAGTAGAAACAAGGTCTGTTTAAAAACAGAGCGTATTATTAGCAGTAAATACTATAAATCTCCTTATTATCGGGGTCTAAAACTATGGAATGAACTTGATCAATCCGTACAGCATATTACAGTACACAAAGAGTTAAAAAAACTGGTTAAGATCAAGTACTCCAGGTATGACTGGCGTTGAAGAATATTTCTCAAGGGTGGAGGTGTTCACATTAAGCATTTCAAATCATCCTACCATCATATCTTATTATATATAAATCTCTATATGTATAAACTGTAATAGCATACCTCTTCATGTGTACTGAATGTTACTCGAGATCTCACGCAATTGTAAATGCGGTGGAAGATCTTACTTTATGTAAGAACCGTTTTTGATGAATAAAAAAAAAAAAAAAAAAAAAAAAAAAGTCTATATTCAGCCGATACGTGCGCTGCCGCGATTGCGCATGTATGAATAAAGTGGTTATTTTCGTGCAGTGTAAATACTATACATTCATTCCTATTATTTGTGATGTCAAATCAGGCATAGTGTGTGGGATTACATTCTTCAGTGGAAAGCACCTCATGTGTTGTAGGGTTTTGTTTTTCAACATGACACATGTGCTCATTCGAAAGGGCAGACTAATCAACTGTCGATTTACATTATACAGTGGTTTATAGCTGAAAAAGAAACAGGTTTACTGTCTTTGAATCTCTTCTAACAATGCCAGTATTTCGCAGCTCATAATATATGAGTTGTTTGAGTTTCATAAGTTTTGACAGTTAACCGGTTTTGAATTAGAATGTTGGCTGGTTCCTCCTATAATAACCGGATACCCAGGGATCAAGTATATCTGAGATGTAGTTCTCTATGTGACGTCACTGGGTTGAGGCAGAGATTAGTAAGTACAAAAGCCATGAAAGATCTGCTGGGAAAGTGACACAACATTTATCTCACCCCTACCACTAACTAATTGGCTAACAATTGTGATATCATCCCTCATTCAGTATTATTTTACTATAAATTTTTTAATGATCTTCAAGTATACAATGGTAAGGGTGAGAAGGGCCAAATATATTCAATTCCTCATTGTTTATGTATATTCAAATATATTCCATTCCTCATTGTTTATATATATTCAAATGTCTCTCGGTCTTTGAACTTGGCAGATTTAGGTTTAGCCGGGATCATCCTGTCTTCATATATTACATGGCAGTGTTTTCAACACTGTTAAAGCACAATACACATCTACAGATTTCAGAACATTGATGTAGCTTTGTCGGTGACAAAGGAAAGGTAATTTGTCTCAGGCGAGCCATCCTAACAGAGTTGGCCCCAGTCGGTAGATGTAGGACAGCTAGGTAAGGGTCAGCCAACGATTAGTGAAACTCCCTCCTGGAGATGTTCTTTTGTCACCGACAAGTTGCTGGGCGATGTTCCTAAATCTCTCACCAAAAGTTTATCAACATGTTGATAAATCCAGTCGCCGACAATGGAACGTTTTGATTGGGTGGTCGACACGGACCGAGGGGTTACGTAATTTGGCTGCGACTCACCGACTCCTATATGATTTGGGAACTTATCGTTCAACCCTGAATCGGTAGATGTATACTGGGCTTTAGAGAACTATGAACGTCCTCCATTTTGACCCATCCAGTTGTGTACACCCACTCTTTATGCACTTAGATGGAAATATGTAGCATGTTAACTTTCTGAAGTCATCCGAAATAAATCAGCTTCAAAGTATCACACAAAAGATAAGAACTGCACAATCTCTCTGTGATGGACAATGACAGACTTTGATTGGCATACAAGGGCCTCAATCAATGAGTATATAATTCAACGTTATCTTAGGCTACAGTCAATTGTTGTATTCATAGTAACTTATTAAAGACCTGCCTTTGTATTGTATTCAGTCATGATCATTTTTTAAATGAGTTTAATTCTTTTATTTTCAGAATCTATACAATGTAGTATATTTGTTTACGGTATTGTATTCATTTATACCCAAGTTTGTGTTTTTACAACATGGTCTAAAGCATCAAGCTTTCATCAAATCAAATTCTTGCAGTACTTGCATTTTGATTCTCACTAGTGCTTCTCCACAGCATTAAAGGCATATATTCTACAATTCACTGTGGTGCCACCTGGTGATTTATAGATATTGTCAATTATCAGTCAAAACTTTTTTCACAAGATTCATTCTAATTCTAAATAAGTAAATCTGATGTTTTGCCTCGTTTATCAAGGTACCAAATGCTAATTTACATTTTTGATTTTGATTCACATAGAAAATGTACTGAAAAATATGTTTTTCTTCAATTTCCTCAAAAACAAGGATGGTGACCTATGGCTTTTAAAACTTAAATGTGTAGTACTCTACTTCTCCTAGATTCTGTGAAAGTTTGAGGAAAATGACATAGGTTTTACTATGTGAAAAACAACTTCTTAGAATTTATATATATTCTATTATAAAATTATCATGATATTGAGCTCTAAATCAAGAACTACCACGGTGACCACAATTTGTAAGCTAGATATATCTTCTAAAATACTTACAGATCATCATATTAAAGTTTCAGTAAAATGACATGGGTTTTAATTTTTAAGCTAAATTGTCCGATATGCCTTTAAACGAATGAAGTAAATAAACCTGAGGTTCAGATACATCTAACCATACGTCCCAATAATGCATTGACAAGTTGACATGAATTAAAAATCTTTAGTTTTTAACTTTTACATATCCACCTGTGTTTGATGGAATAATACAGATGGGGCAAGCTATGGTATTGTAGTGTTTACTTTTCTTTATTATCCAGCGTATACAAAGCTCCCATTGAAAATGTATGGGGACACAGTAAACCACGACCCATTATATAAAACCTGTCAGATACCACAACTGTGGTATACGGATTCTAACCTGTGGTATACGGCCTCAAAACCATGGTATACGGGAAAAATAGTCCCTTTTGCTATAGAGCAAAGAAATAGTCCCTATTGTTATACCCTTTAATATGGCAATTACTAGGTTTAATTCATTCGAAAAGATGGATAATAAATGCAACAATCTATGGTTTTGTGAATAGGCTGTCGTAAACCACGAGAGGTTGACGCATAGTAATACATTTTTTTAATTTTCTTTTAGCTCGTTTATTTAGGCTGGTCAAATTCAGTACAAGGTTTACTGGTTTTCGTATTCGGCCAGCATTTATGTTGACATTGTATCCAGGATATATTTGGTGCCTTGTGAGGCGTGGTATAACAAAAAAAACAACCAAAGGAAATAAAGATACATTAGAAATATATACAAACTATATGAACTATATGAAAACAACAGGGACAAAGTTTTGCAGCGGCGGAATCATTTTCAACGACTTGATGATATGACCATGAGTGCTATACCAGACCTTTAATGGGCAGATAAGAAGATTAATTTCCTATCAGCTACTTTCTTAGAAATATGTATCAGTCCACTCCTTTTATCATACCCCTGGTACAAGTTTGGCCATAACGTGACCTTTGGTTTATCTCACCCCTGGTCCAAGTCTAGCCATAGGATGGTGTGCAAGGGCCAAGGGGTGAGATAAATCCAGAACCGCATTCGAATCGTAAAATAAACAATACTCTACTCGTTTGAATGGGCCGTAATCGTCACTCGGCCTAACGTCGATGACGATTGTGGCCCATCCAAACTCATGGAGTATTTTCTATTTATACGATTCTCAATGCAGTTCTATATGAATATTACATAATAATTGGGTGGTGAATCCCATTACAAGTCAGCAAGCCTTATTCCTATATACCCATTATTGAACTAACTAGTGTTACCTACCGCTGCTGGGGGTGCATTAAAAATAAGTTATGTGTCGAGGTTGACGTTTTTGTCCCGCTCTCATGTTTTCGTCCCGCTCTGACATTTTCGTCCCACTCTGATCACGTGATACAATACAGCAGCGGGACGAAACAATAGTTGTTGTTGTTACTCGATAAGGGGGTCGGATTTTTGAAGCCTGCTATATTACGCTTTCTTCCTGGGATCAGACACTCAAAAAATAATTTTAGAATAAGACTTCTTTTTATATTTCATATTAGTCTCCTACCAAGTGCCTTCCAGAAAAACATCATTCCAACAAAATCAGACAAATGGTTCAGATTTGAGAGCCTTTTGAAATTGTGTATAATACTGCATGTTGTCCAACCCCCTAAAATATTTGAAATTTCAAGAAACGTTATAAAAGATTATAATTTGAGAAAAACTAATATTATATGGTGACATATGCTAAATTTGACCCAAAACACCCCTATCACATATTAGACATGAAACAAAACCTATGAGCATATTTAGGTGTTGGGCCACACAGGGGTGTCGGACAACACGAGGGGTGTCGGACAACACGTTTTTAAAATCACTCAGAACAATAGACAAAATAATATTTGTATCTATAATCCTTTATATTCTTAATCAGATGATAGAAATCTTCGTTTTTCAAAGCAAACCACTCAATTATTGATAAGAAACAACCCCAAATTCATGACTTATATCAGAGCGTGTTGTCCGACACCCCGGGGTGTCGGACAACACATCTTCAGTTTTTTAACCACAAGAAGTACATTTTTTAATTTAGGAAAAAAGCAAACTGGGAATTTATAAGTGGTTGGAATACTTAACATATACAGGGGTATTTGTTATTCTATTATGATTATTATTTATTCTATACAGTTTTTAACAGGTGTGTTGTCCAACAGCCCATTTTTTGGAAAAATATCATCATGGAATCACAATGTTTTAATATCAGAATGGATAGTCCCATTGTATTGAAACTTTCATGTATCACAGTGGAGATATTGGTCAACATCTCACAAAAAAGGAAAACTAATTTCTTATTTCTTTTCTCATTAGTATTATCCTCTCAAAATTGGAGTGTCAGACAACATGCTCTATAGGTCTCTCTGTTGGAAAATTTAAAGGTCCTGGATATTTTTAACCATTTTGATATTTTTTCAAACTTTTACCAATTTTCAAAACCATGTTGTCTACACTTCTCATGACATATGCTTTAAAAACGTTAATAAAAACAATTGGCTCAATATTGTGCCTCATAGACTTTGAAAAAAAAATGAAAATCATGAAAAACACTGTTTTTGTTGATTTTCGGAAGGAAATATTCCTCAGAGTTATACAAAACCAAATATTGGAATTAAAGACCATCAAAAGATGCATCAGAAAATGCCACTTTTACATCGATGAGATACGTTAATAAAACATTAGCCTTAAATAACCCTGATTTGGTAATTTAGCAGGTTTTGAAAATCCCACCCTTGGGTGGCCATTTGCTTATGAAGTGTTTCAGGTAAAGAATTAAGCATTTTTATCGATATTTGAAGGTATATAGGAATAGGGAAATCAAGTACCAGTAAGCAAAAGTCAAAGTTACTCGGTAAGGTGGAAAAATTACTGCCCGCGGCTGACGCCTTGGGCAGTAATTTTTCCAAGCCTTACATCGTAACTTTGAACTTTTGCTCACCGGAACATAGTTTCCCTTTATTTCTGACTGAAAAGGGTGTGGTCCAGTAATTACAATAGGTTCCTATTTATTATCTCACCCCTGGTATTTTTGACCCATAGGCTTAACATTGGGAACTCGATCTCCATACTCCTATGAGTATTGCTTTCCATTCTCCATGGTATGTATGCTGTGTATCTTCAATTCTTTTAGTGCGTACAGGGGTGACATAAATACAGAAAGCAACTCATTTTGGTCAAAGTCGTTGTTCTCCAACTTATTTGAATGCTACGTGATATTCATGGGCTTTGCCTCGTTCATATCACTCCACATCAAACTCATGTAGAACGATGACTTTGACCAAAACCTGTTGGTTTCTTCTTTAGAGGGTGGTTGTGGCCCACTAGATTCTAGGTCAACTCTCGACTGTAAAAGCGTCCCAAGGCGCTATAAATAACATGTAAGGAGGTCAGGGTGAGGGTCGGGGTTTGCTGCGAATGAAGTCATTGGCTACTGGGTCTACTCTATTCCTTATATGGCAGTGAGTGTAATGGGACAACTCCATGCAGTTAATACCAGTGGAAAGCTTTTGAATCCTGAACACTTCTCCATTTTGACCCTGATGGATACTTAGTAGAAACTGAATGAGAGTTAGACTTGTCAGTGTTTATGCCACGACGGGAAGGTTGTGTATTACTACGCGAAGCGTTAGCTGAGCGTAGTGAGGAACAGACCTGACCAGAGTGGCATAGACACTGACAAGTCTAACTCGAGTTCGGTTTCGTATTTATCCTACCCCGGTATACCCTTTTGCATTACTAAAATATAAATATCGATTGAACGACCAACCAAAGTCCAACCAGAACTTTTGAGTCCAACCGGAACTTTTTTCGGAGCAGCTCACAATCTGGTCACTGATTGGTCTATTTTTTATGCCCCTAGAGGCATAAATCGCACTTTATGTCATGGCATGCCGCATAAAATCTTATTTATGCTGGGTATACACTATGTTCCCAGCAACCACAGCGTGACAGGGAGCTGTTCCATTAGTTGAAAAAACTCTCGTAGTTGCTCTCACTAACCAAATAGCGGCACCTCGCTAACAGCGAGCGGCACTTTGGACCAAAGCGGCACCAACAGTGGTAGTACCCGTTTCAATAGTTAGTGAGGTCTCGCTGTTGGTGCCACTTGGCTACCGCTGGTTGCAAGAGGGTGTACCCTCTCGTATTGATCATAACAGCAATTTAAAAACATATTGTATCAGATTTTATAAAATATTTAAGAAAAGAAATCTCAAAATCACCTCAATGTCTTACAAGCGAGAGCCACAGTGGCAGGCTCTGTAACTCCGCTAAGAATTCACATAGAAGCGTCAAATGAAAATTGAAATGTGGGAAAAGATACGAGAAATGATTTGGAATTATTAAATTATTCGTTATATATTGATTTATTGAATATCTCGTTTGTTAAGCTGGCATAGCGAACAGCACTGGGATCTCAACAGCGACGCCAGTTCTGAAACGAGACCTTAGAATTCTCGCTTTTAATGCCGTTGGTTTCTCTCGCTTTGGCGGTGGCCATTCCTGTTTACTCCTCCCGGCTTTTGAAACAGCTCCCTGTTTTGCTATTTCGGGGGATAATGCATTTACATTAGGTTCCCGGCAGCCACGGTTTGAATTACTATCCAGCACCACATTTTCCATGCCATACCCCAATTTTGTTCCTTGTTCCTCACGTTTTCCTCACGGTCCTCGGAGTTGTCCCACGTCCCTCATGTTTTGATCACAGTGCCCTGAACTTTTTTCTTATCAGTCAAAATGAGAAAGGCAGATTAGGATTTCATTGATTAAGAGATTTGTAGAAATATAGGAGCAAACATACTTCAAGTATCTCCATAGATATGTTATCTTTACTCGATAAAAAAAAGTTTCTTGAAAACGACACAACTGATTCTTCAAGTATCTAAAATACAAGTCTGTTAATCCTTATTGTTACTGACACCAGAATTTTTTTTTTTATGATACTTGACAAAGGCTTCTGATACTGCCGAAATGTTGTTAAGTGCTGTTCAATAAAGCCAATCAACATCACCAAATCTGTACTTGTCTAAGTTATAGATTTAAAAAAAAGAGAAGTGAACTTGGCATTTTTTGCAGACTGCTTTGTTATGTCTCAAACAATATTCACAATAAGGTTTTGTATTTCCTACATCCAACCTCGATCTACATTCTGCTTTTTGGATGTCATTCAGTGCTAGAGTATTTTGATTGTCACACAATTTTTTAAACGAGCTTGGCTCTTTTTATTTTCTTCACCTCGTGATCAATATCTGTGGAATCTGTGAGTATCTCGTACCATTATCATTCATCTGGATAAAGATTTTCATATAATCGTCACATTAGAAATTTGAATATAACATGTTGATTCTTGAATGGCCATCTCTGATCTTATGAACCATAGGGCACATAGCTATTGTGTTATGGGGTCGGCCATCTTGCCTCCCGACGCTAAATAAACACCAGGTGATGGGTCCTGGTGGGTCCGTTTTAGAAACGGATTTTATTAACTAATTCTGTCCGAGCCTGGTTGGAGAGCACAGGCACTATAGGACGAGGCATAATACCTCTATAAACCCCAATGGGACGAGACTATCGCCGTATGGTGTCTGTTGGTCGTATGGGTGTCACTTAGCAACCTTTAGATACCAGTTACTATCGTTACTTATCGAATACCTACAGAGTATAATGATGAACATGGTATTTTTTATTAATTGTGAAAAAATGGTGTAAATCTATTCATTATTTCTCATAAAACATAACGTTTGTGATGATGACACATAAACATAAATATATTTTTAAACAATGCCTGGAGGCATTCCCCGTCCCTTGGGTGGGAATGCCTCCAGGCATTCCTCATCCCCTGGGTGGGAATGCCTCAAGGCATTGCTCGGACTGAAAGAGTTAAAAATACTTTTTTTGGTTTGCCATAAAAGGGTTTTAGCCTCGTCTTACAAAACAGATATTTAGCGATGAATTTTCATTGATTTTCCTGCATCGCTGGCAATCACCAAGAAAAAATGTTGCGACGAAATTTAGCGACTAGGCCCATTACAAAAAAGACACTTTTCATCGTTGATTTATCGGTGGAGGTCATTAGCCATGAAAAACCAGACCCAGCCACAAGGTCGGGTCTTGCATTAGCGATTCCCAACATAAGCTATAGTTAACCATATTATAGTTTTATGTTTTTTCCTAAAAATTACACTGTTTCATACCTCAAGATGTTGTTCATTATACCAAATAAAGAAATTACGAAAAATATTGGGGAAATACCATTTATTTGTGACCTATGCATTATATAGTCAAATATGACCATTTTTCATGGTTTAGAGACAGCGATAATTTTTTTGCGATGGTAACCTTGTAATAAGCTACAAAGATGAAACATAGACCCGCCCCTCATAGAGTGAGAGAACGGATCTGTGTGTGTAAAAAATGGAAAACAATAAATACAATTTTAAAAAAAAGAAAAAAATCGCTGCCAGCGATAATTGTGACTAAAAACAGGCCAGATAGCGATGAAAACTTGGGAAACACCTCCCAACCTATGACGTCACAAGGGAATTCCCTGCTAAAGATTATCGCTAAATTTTCATAGTTGTAGCTATAAACAGTCTAGCGATATCTGAGCGATCATGATTGACCGTTCAATTGTAACAGAAAAAAAACCAGGATTGCTAAAAAGATATATCGCAAACGGTTTGCGATGGTCTTGGCGACAAACTTATGTAACACCCCCCTGCTACCAAAAACCAGACCCAACCAAAAGGTCAGGTCTTGCATTAGCGATTCCCAATAAAAGATATTTTTATTCATATCAGGCTATAATACTTGTTCCTACTACACAAACTGGTAATATTTAAACCTGTTTTTTCTTAAAACAAATGGAATATAGGTCGAAAGCATGAAAAAATACCACATTTTTGGTCGTTATTCGTTGAGCAGTCAAAATCGCCTATTTTTGATGGTTTAGCGACAGCGACCCTGGTATTTACACTGGTCGTTAACCTTGTGACTAGTCACAATTGCAGCTTCAGAACAAGAAAAATATTCTGTAAAAAAATTGATAGCGATGAAATCTTAGAAAACCCCTCTAAAATTCCTAGGAGAATACGGCTTTCCATATTCTACTCAGTAGAGATCTAGAGACTCCACAGGGTTAGTATGGGGACTCCGTATTAGGTGGGTAAATTGAGTTCATAGTGGAGGCTGCTGAAAAGGATTCCCCTGCTGGTGATGGTTCTACGACATTATCTCACCCCTGGTATTTTTTCCCCATAGACTTAACATTGGGAAGTCGTATCCAACGCCCATTGAGTATTTACAAAAACTACACAATGGGGATTATGTCACAAATGTTTGCCCATTAGTCAATGTGAAGGGTGAGATAAATTCAGAAACCTATTCAAGTTTATGGTCAGAGCTCGATCCCATCTCGTTTGAATCGCTACATAATTCACGCAGCTTCACCTTGTGATTTACTACGCGATTCAAACTCTACGGATACGAGCTCTGACAGTAAACTTTCCTCTAGAGTCAATCTCTTATCTCATTGTTTACTCACAGATGTAAAGGCGAGGGACCTCTCATTATCTGAAAACTAGGTCAGCGGTGCCTCCAGTCTTCAGACAGTTAAAGGCATATCCTACAATTCACAGTGGCTCCACCTGTTGATTTCTAAATAATGTCAATTATTAGTCAAAATTGGTTTCTTGGGACTCATTCTAATTCTACATGAGTAAATTAAACATTTTGTCCAGTTTATCCAAACTCAATAGGTAAAATAGACCAATTTGCATTTGCTTGATTTACTAAGGAAATATACTGAAAAATATGGTTTTCCGCAATTCTTTCAAAAACAAGGACGGTAACATATGATTTTTAAAACATAAATAAGTAGTACTATATATGTACTATATTCTGTGAAATTTTGAGGAAAATGACATGGGTTTTACTAGGTAAAAAAATACTTTTTCGAATTTCTATATATTCTTATATAAAATTATCATCATATTGATCTATAAATCAAAATCTAGCACGGTGACCCCCGATTTTTAATTTAGGTATGTGTTCTACAAGACTTGGAGATCATCATATTAAATTTTCAGGAAACTGACATGGGTTTTTATTTTCAAGCCATATTGTCCGATATGCCTTTAAAGTGGTAATCAATGAATCCTCCCCTCCCCCGACACACTCACACTGCATCTACTTCCGACAAAATGATAGGTCATTTCCAGGAAGCACTCATTCTAATATTCTAATATACAAAAAAAAATAAAAAAAATAAAAAAAATTCTCATTCTAATATGCAAATGGTAGTTGAAGCGTTATAAAAAAAGTCTTATGCAAAGATTGACGATTTTGTTCATCAATGGTGTCGTCGACTGACTTTTAATCTGAACTCACAATTTCCGACAACATTAAAACCTGTTAGATCGATCGGCTACAAATTTGTCGGAAAGTGGTTAAAAAAAATGGCAAAAATGGGAAAATAGTTCGGTCGCCAAATTTTTCTCTTCTACTTGCCGATTTATGACAAAAATGGAATGGACCACATGCCACCACATGCCTAGACTGATGGCACCACCTTACTTTTTACCTGAACATGGGAACCACCTGATATATATAGTATGTAATATGCAATAGTCATAAAGTAACATTGGTACCAGTTTAGTTTTCAGGTTTCAGGACACCACTGCTGCTACCGCGGCCGGCACCGAGTCAGCCGCTGCCGTGGCTGAGGGGGACTGAGGGCGATATATACAATATAAACCTCTGTCCTTATAATACGATATCCACTCTAACTGTTAATGTTAAGGGTCAGGGGTAAGTCAGGATTTGCCCACCATGTGGTCGGCCGGGGCCGCGGATGGCCGGCCGGGACCACGGGTGGCCGGCTGGGACCCCCGGCTGCCGGCGCCGAGGGGCCCGGAGCCGGTTTTTTTTTGTTTAAATCATCACATAAATTCTCCTATATGCGAATATAATATACCTAATAGTTGAAAAGTGGTGAACGCAGTAAAATCTGGCCATAACCATCAGTCTAAATGAGTGGTGCTATCAGTCTAGGTAGTGGTGCCATCGGTCCGAAGAGGTGCCATCAGTACAGGTGCCATCGGTCTCGTAGTCGGTAGAACTAGGCTTTATAAGGCCTGTTTTAGTTGCGGGTTTTTTGGCTCCCAGTAAATTTGTCGGCCATTGACTAATTCATTTTTCTTCTGAGATATCCATGAGTAGAAACATAATATTGATCTATTCACGAATTTTGGGAATTTCTTCAAGGTAAATCCATCACTGACAACAGCAAGTTGAAACAGAGCAACATCATTCGTAATTACGGATCTTTGGTGCGGGTTTTAAGTGCTTTCACTATCATTAACATTTACATATTTGAAGAAGAAGTTCCTAAAAATCGCTGATGATTTTGTAAGTAAGTGGAAAATCACCGAACTTTATCTTGGATTTGTGGGTGTATGCCACTCCTTAATTTCACGCCAAACATTCCAAAAACAGTCCCATTATATAATTAACTGTAATTACGCCTTCGAAGTATTATTTCCCCCCAGAGACTCAACATTGGGAACTCGTATCCAACGCCCATTGAGTATTCAGAAAAAATACTAAGAAGGAAACCCACGAGATGAAAATAGCTTGGTCCGTACTCCACCGAGTTTGACTGCAGAGTAATTCACGAAGCAAAGCTGAGTGAATTACTCTGTGGTCAAACGAGGTAGAGTACAGACCAAGTTATTTTCATCGAGTGGGTTTCTGATTTTATCTCACTCCGTATAACATTATTTAATGATGAAATGAATCACCAAATTAGCCATTAAGTATTGGTTACTCGACCCTCATGGCTGTGGAGTACGAGTTCCTAATGTTAAGCCTATGGAGAAAAATACCAGGGTGAGATAAATGGACAATAATCGATGGTTTTGTGGACAGGCGGCCGTAAACCACGAGAGGTTGACGCGTAGTAATACACGAGCGCTAGCGAGTGTATTACGACGTCAACCGCAAGTGGTTTACAGAGCTGACTGTCCACAAAATCATCGTTTGTTGCATTTATTATCCATCTTTAAATTAAACCCAATAATTGCCATGTTAATGGGTATAACACTACTATTTCTTTGCTCTATAGCAAAAGGGACTATTTTTTCCCGTATATCATGGTTTTGAGGCCATATACCACAGGTTTGAATCCGTATACCACAGTTATGGTATCTGACAGGTTTTATACAATGGGTCGTGGTTTACTGAGTCCCCATGCATTTTCAATGGGGGCTTTGTATACGATGGATAATAAAGTAGGTGGATGAAGACTAATGAAGAGCAGGTTCAATCAGAATCAATACTTGAGAACTGTATTTTTACATAACAATCCATATCAATATCAGAGAGTGGTAAGGAGTTAACTTCTAAGTGGACTGACCAACTGTACATAGGCCCATTGTCCTACAGAGATTTATAGTTGTGGGGAGCGACAGGTCCCACTATGGATAGATGATGTCCTGACAGAATTATTAATGGGAATCAATGAGATCCATCGTGACCCATCTCCTGTTCGGGAAAGTCAGCATAGCAAATAACACATTTCAATAATAGTAGCAGGAGAAAGTGTTCAGAATTCAGACTGAATGCTGTCACTCTGTCCTGACTGTCATCATGGTTTGGGGATCATACAACTACGCCTTCGATAGTGGGGATAAAGAGGTGGACCTTGATGATGATGTTAAACTGGAAAGTTTTGTGTCTGAGAAGAGTGAAATTAAGGCTGTAGATGAAACTCCCGATGAAGATGCACCTGCATACAGGACAAAACGGACTATCATCATGGAGCCGGCCATGGTGCTGGGATTCATGATCCACATTTCCAACTACACGCTCATTGGACAGTACATTTATCATGCTATCGGAGAGAAGTACAACTTGACCGCAGTGATGGATGCAGAGGCAGGCAATATGACTAAGGAAGGTTCGGGGTGTGGTAACCTAGATGAGGACATGAATTCTACAGCGTATGTCCTACAGCAGCATGTGCAGGCAAAGGCAGCACGCTTTAACCTCTATATTGACCTGCTAACCGATGTTCCTGGTTTCATCGTAATCCTCTTCTTTGGTAGGTCACTAATCGGAGATTTATAAGCCATTCACACCTCTGACCAGTTTATGTTAACGTATGATATTATACCGATTAATAGACTTAGGAACATTTGACTAAATCATAACAAAGGCATGCAAACTACGATTCGATCTTTTGAGATACTAATACAGTGATCAATGTGATATGTGTTAACTGCTATATAAACAGCTATAATTTTATCTGAGTTAATATATTTCAACAAGGAACAACCACAAGTCCACCTTTATTCAGTTAATTTGGCTTTTATTGATGATTTGTTACAATAATCAATGAGAACCAATATAATGGAACATCGTGGAAGTATTCATCCATCGTGATTTTATTCTACTGATGATTTTTCCTCTTGCTCTCTTTCTTTCCAAAGGCAGGCTGATGGACCAATTGGGGCGAAAACCCGCACTCCTCCTGCCTTTGTTTGGTCTCTCACTCAGAGCGCTGCTCTACATCTTCCAGCAAAAGTTTGACCTGCCACTCGAGATCCTATTCCTATCCGGGCTGTGCGAGTCGACAACAGGTGGCTTCAGTACCTTCATGACAGCTACGTATGCTGTCATCATAGACACTATAAACAAGAAGGACCGTGGCCGCCGATTAGCAATTGCTGATATCAGTCTCATGCTTGGGATGGCATTTATGAGTTTTGCTATGGGCGTCATGATTGAGAATCTGGGTTTCTTCTGGCCATTTGTTGCTGTATTTGCGGGTCATGTCATCAATATGATATATGTCCTGTTTTTTGTCCCTGAGACAGGACAGATATCTGGGAAATGTAGTGCGATATCTATAAAATATGTTCTTGACTCATTCCAGGTAAGAATATTGCATTCTCTATCCATGAAATCTTTATAATGAGTTCATATAACCAATATTGATTAAATCAAGAATCCCTATTATCTTTAAGATAAATGTGATATAAATGTAGCTGTATGAGGAGGATACGGTCTTGAGTCATTATTTCATTTATATTTCCAAATTATTTTTCACTAGGAAATAATGGATCAAAGGACTTTTCACAGAAGGTAGATATAAAACTATTTTTAGCACTTCAATTTGCAAAAAACAGATCTTCCTGTAGCCTAGATCTGTCTTTTCTGTGGTAAAGAAAATTGTCTCTGCTTTTTTAAAGGTGGTGCTGAAAAAGAGGGAAGGTGGGAATAGACGTCAGCTGATTATAATGGTGGCCGCCTGGCTGGTTCTTGGCTTTGGCAATGCAGTATATGCTCTTGACTCGCTGTACAAACTCAACTCTCCGTTCTGCTGGTCAGCTCAGAAATTGGGTAAATAAACACATTACATGGCAATGTTATTGCATCTGATATTGTGTTTTATTACTAGTATAAGATGCATAGCTGTATGTGACTTCATGTTTGTACATATATCTAAAAAAATTATAGTCATATAGTAAATGGAGAGCAGTAGTAAGTTAAACCAATTTTCAAGTATTCGATAATGCAAGTATACTTCTCACCATATCAAGAACAGAATGAACATTTTCTTATAAAGCTTGTAACTTCAACAAAGCTATTTACTCAGTTAAAAAAAAAGATATCAGGCATTTCCACTTATAATTAACAATGAAATCATTTTTTCAGGAACATATGCTGCCGTCTCAGCTCTAGTGCCTTGCTTTATCCAATTTCTTTTGGCACACTTCATCCTGAAGCGGGTGAACAATGTCACTGTGATCCTTGTGTCCCTCGTATTTATGGCGATCGGTGCTGTCATGACTGGAGCAGCTGAGACAGACCTGCTACTGTGGCTCGGTAAGATGAAAATGTGATTTTTGTAGGCCGATAAGACATTGACGCTGATTCCCAATTTTCACTTATCTGATGGTCAGAATAAAGTGCTGATGGGGTGATTTTATCTCACCCCATATAACATCATTGTTTGATGAAATAACTCACCAAATTAGCCATTGAGTATTGGTTACACTACTTTCGTGGTCGTGGAGTACGAGCTCCTAAGGTTAAGCCTATGGAGAAAAAATACTGGGTTGAGATAATAAGTGGATTCACATGATGCGATTCATGTACCTCACAGGGTGTTTGGCTGAAACAAATCCTGCTGAGGTTCTGTACCTGAACACAATCTCTTCATCTAAATTGTTGGGTGCTATATCCCTAAAACATATTTTCCACCCTGTAATTGTTGGCAACATTTACTGCTACAAAGGAACAGAATCTCATGATATTTTGAACCCTGTGAGGTACATGAATCCCACCATGTGAGTTCCACTTTAAATTACATCATTCTGTGTTTGACAATGAATTAAACATATGCGTTTCCTGTCTGCAGCTCCTCTCGTTGCTTCACCATCGGGGTTAACCTCTTCACTGATGAGATCGTCAACATCAAAGTTACTACCACCAGACGAGCAAGGTTTGTGTCACACTTTGTCTTGAGTAAACTAGTAGCAAATTGCAAAGTGGTGTAAACTATAATTGATACTCTTGAAAATTCAGCATTGTAAATCTACAATAAGAGATAGAGCAGAGTTGGAAATACTCATGCCAAACGAAAAGCAATATCGACATGGGGAAAATATATTGCAATGACTATGAATTGAAAAGACAATTGAAATGGACACAAAAGACATTAAAACCAATGCATTGACCCTTTGTCATAGTGACTTGCCATACCATTACATGATTCAAGGTTCATTACCATTAGATGTGATGAAAATGTCTATTTTCACAGTCATAGATCTATTGCATTAAAAATGTTGGCTTACTTTTGTTGATATGCTTTGATAGATATACATCGCTTAGAGGTTAGAGGGGTCATATTGAACTTCCAGTGTGCTTCCAGAAAACTATCCCATCACTATCTGCACGCTATTCACTGTGATAGCGAGAACAGAGCAGGGAGCCAGTGTCTCAGGGTCTTAGAGGCATGCCAAGCTGACCATGACCAATCACCATAGACCAAAATACCCCAAGACCCACTGGTGCTTGATCTGTTTGGATCCTAGATAGGTAGTTGCAGAAATAGCAAGTTGACTGGGTGCAAGTGGGTTACAGAAAACTATACCGAATCTAACCAAAACCTTTTAATTGTTATTCATTTATAATTGCACACTCATTCATCTATGATGAACATCCTATGTGCTCCTAGTTTTGTGATGGGCCCAGCACAAACGGTCACACCATTTACCATTGTCAACCTTAGAGCATGGAATATTTACTGGTGCTACAGAAATTAACCTTGACACAATTACAGCAATACCAAAAACTTAGTTCCCATACTGGACCCAAGGACAAGAGGCCAAGAGAAAGGTTAACTAAGCTTATAAGGCGGCGTACTAGCTTTTTCAAGAAGAGCCCCCTGTATAGGGGAATGATTTTTTGGAATGACTTGCCTACCGAAGTCCGGAACTGTATCTCTAGCTATTTGTATAAGAAATTCCTCTGAGCCAAATGTAATAATTGGTGTGAGACAGACCTCTAGCTGAATTTCTTGATTTGTATGGGTTGATGCTCTCGTATTACCCGATTATACTTCCTTCCATCCACATTTTCATCTCATAAACTCATGCTGACTATTGTTCACCTTTATATGTACTCTGTACAATTCTTTAATGTCAAATACTGTGTAAGTAACTAAGTAACTACAACGAAAACCTGCAAACCAACAGATTGTAGTTTTGACTAAATAAAATAAAACTTTAAAAAATTAGTACAGTAAACTTTTATTTGATGATGATGATAACAATAATAATGAAATAACAACAAAAATCATAAGACTTTCCTATTTCTAGGTTCTGTGTTCGCATTCCTGATATCCATGCAGAAGATCACAGGAGTCGGAGCATCAGCTCTTTACAATAACGTGTATGCCGTCACGCTGTTTGTCTACAAAGGCACCGTCTATATGATGATGGCTGGCTTCACCATGATAACCTTTATCCTTGTCTTGTAAGTATTTATGTGGGGATACTATGAGGAAATGTAGTTACTTGGACCGTAGCGATGGCCAGCTTCACCATTATAACCTTCGTCCTTATGATACCAGTATTTGTGTGGGGATACTTTGAGCAAAAATAATTACTAACCCTGTAGTGATGGATTGCTTCATCATAATAACCTTCGTTCTTGTCTTGTGAGTATTTGTGTGGAGATACTATAAGGAAACATAGTTAGTGTGCCCGTAGTTATGGTCATCTTCCCCATGATAACCTGTGTCCTTGTCTTGTGAGTATTTGTGTAGAGATACTATGAGGAAACATAGTTAGTGTGCCCGTAGTAATGACCTTCTTCACCATTATAACCTTCATACGGGTGTTGTAAGTATTTATGTGGGGATACTATGAGGAAACATAGTTAGTGTGCCCGTAGTGATGGTCATCTTTCCCATGATAACCTTCGGCTGTATCTTGTAAGTATTAGTGCTGGGATACTATGAAGAAACATAGTTACTGAGCCTGTAGTGATGCTGGCTTCACCATGATGAGCTTCGTCCTTCTCTTGTAACTATTTATGTTGGGATAATGTGAGGAAATATAGTTACTGAGCTTGTAGTGATGCTTCACCATTATAACCTTCGTCCTTGTCTTGTAAGTATATGTGTGGGGAGACTATGGGGAAACGTAGTATCTGAGCCCGTAGTGATCCCTGGTTTCATCATAATAACCTTCGTTCTTGTCTTGTAAGTATTAGTGTGGGGATACTATCGTAAAACCGGATGAGTTTTAATCTGGGCTCCCGTATGTGACGACTGGAGTTTTGCGTTGTGATATCACGAGGCGGAGCCGAGTGATATCCGGAGCCAAAACTCCAGGAGTCGCACAAAGGAGCCCAATTAAAACGAATAAGGTTTTGATTTTATCCTACCCCCTGTGAACGATATTTTTATGTGAGGATAATAACAAAAAACACGATAAAAACTCTCTGAAGTCCTCCATATAGCTCTCCTTGCTGCTCTTAAGGCGCTTGGAACTACTTTCAGCTGCTGATCTCTGATTGGTCCATTTTTTGTATGCTCCTAGGAGCGATTTTTTATCCGTATGCGACATACGGGCGCATACGGAAAGTTAATGTTAAGCCTATGGGATTTTATATTAGGGGTAGGATAATATGAGGAAACGTAGCTACTGAGCCCAAAGTGATGGCCGGCTTCACATTGATAACTTTCGTCCTTGTCTTGTACACTGCATGAAAACCATCATTTTACATATGAATGCGCCCGGCGTATATAAGTAGGTATTTTGCATCTACAAGGTTGTCTTAATCCCCGTGTGTATACACACCATCTGTGGGCGTATATATAAGCATCCAGTGAACAGGGCTTCACTGAGAGCGGGCGGGGGGAGGTGGCGGGGGGGGGGGGGGTTCAGGGGGAGGGCCTCCTACTGAGGACACCTGTACTTCTACCAACACAAAGGGGCAGGAGGGGGGGGGGGGCAGAGGGTATTTTCTCTCATATACGCCGGGTGTGAAATACGGCCAAGACGCGTCTGTCGTATATAAGGCATGGGCGTATATAAATGAAAACAAGTCAATATTCAGCCAATACATGCACTTCCGTGATGACGTATATATGAATAAAACGGTGGTTTTCGTGTAGTGGTAAGTATTAGTGCTGGGATACTATGAGGAAACACAATTACTGAGCCTGTAGTGATGCCGGCTTCACCATGATAACCTTCGTTCTTGTCTTATAACTATTTATGTGGGGATACTATGAGAAAATGTAGAGATTGAACCCATAGTGATGGCCAGGTTCAGCATTATAACCTTCATCCTTGTCTTGTGAGTATTTGTGGTAATATAGCCTTTGATCTACAGAGTATATTTATGCATGATCAGTGAAGGCAGGTATCTGGGAAAGGAATAAAGATACAGTAGAACCTCGCGTAAGCGGACACGCTCCGTTCTGGACCAAAGTGTCCGCTTACGCGGGGTGTCCGCTTACACGAGGTTAAAACAAACATCTAATAGAGGGAACCGTTCCGAGCAAAGGTGTCCGTTAACGCGGGGTGTCCGCTTACGCGGGGTGTCCGTTAGGCGGGGTTCTACTGTACTGACATGATATTGTAGACATGAATTGTCCTGGTTTATCATGTCGAAGGTTTTCCACCCAACTATAGGCTGTATTGTCTGGGTCATTTGTCAAAATGGTACTAAAAGGATCCTATTGAAAAAGCAGACACTTATCCAGAACAGTATTTCAGTTGACAGAGCCTCAGACCTTTGACTCAATGTAGTTTGAGAAGATAAGACCATTTTTGAGTTGTGAATAACTCCATGGTCCATCCTTGTCTCTTTTTATTACCCTCACTAAAGAAAAGAATTCATGTTCATTCAGAGATAGTCATGGTATATTATTATATACCTATGGCTGTATGACCCACACATACTGCCCGCTGCTACCCTTGACGTATTTATAGCCGTACATCACACTGTGACGTACGGGGTATGTGATCACGTGACTAGCCAAAATTTCGCCATTTTTAGGTATATAATAATACGAAAACGGGCTGACTGTCTCAGTACGTCAAAATACTTGGTAAAATTATTCATCAGAGACACCCCTCTGCCTACGGCAACGGGATGTATCTGATCAATCATTTTACCGCGTATTTTTGACGTACGAAGACAGTAACCCCGTTTCCGTATAGTACACGTCAGTAGGAACAAATCAGAACCAAATGTTAGCCTAAAACCCCCAGCTTAAGCACTGGAGCCTCATGTTTGGTAGTCTCTGGAAGCACTGTATGGTGATTTTTTTGGGGTTTCCCCCTTTTTGTGTGTATCTATTTTGTGTATCTACTCGCTCATTCAGATTGCATTTTTTAGGAGACAAAAATGAGGGGTGGTAATAAGAGAAAACGTGGTTACTGAGCCCGAAGGGGTGGCCATTCGAGGTCTTTTGATGCCATAAATACGTCCCGATGCCGCAGGCAGAGGGACGTATTTATGGCATCCCTACAGGCATCCCTACAGGCTCAGTCACTACCTTTTCTTATTATTACATACCTAGAAATCAAGAAAAACATCATTTTTATACTTATTTATGTAGATTTTTACCTGAGACATTCACTAAGGGCACAGTGCGCCCGAATATTCACTACGGACGTAGTGCGCCCGAACATTATTTATACATCCCTAGTAGCGGGCAGTATTTCATACACGTTCGGCCATAGGTATGTAATAATACTCATCAGCATTCAATGCTAAATGACTGATTTGTTGTATCTGAATTGAATCCCCATTTTTTCATTTACAGAATCTTTAAGATCCTTGATGCAAAAGCAAAGAAGGCTGAAGAAGTCGTGCCAGAAAAAGAAGAAGAGAAACAGAAAAAGGAAGAAAAAGTCGATGAAAAGTAGTTACTTAGTGAAGAAGTTACATTTGTCTCATATTTACATGTAACATGGTGTACATTTATCAGTAATTACTGCAGTAACATGGTGTCCATTTTTGCGTAACTTTTTCGTTCCGTTGGATCCCCTAACGGCGATCGGCGATCTGACACGGGTCACATGACGATCACGTGACACGCCGTCCAATCAGAAGCGCCGAAACCGGGTATGCTAATGAGGCCGCGGCGTCGTCCGTGGCCCGCTTCCCACTTCTCTCTATTCCGTGGTCGATACGTGGTAGGAAGGGAACTCGAACACAGCAAAGCCCCGTGACAAAACAAAACATGGTGTCCATTTGTCTTATATTTACTGCACTAACATGGTGTACATCTGACTTGTGCTTATTGCAGTAGCATGGTGTACAATTGTCTTTTATTACCCACCGAATACGGAGTCTCCATACTAAGCCTAAGGAGCTTACAGATCGGTATTGAGTAGAATACGGACCTACGGAATCTCCTAGGAGAATACAGCTTTTTCAGCCACCTGATGGAACTAATTCATACAAACAAAGCACAGCGCTAGGGTCGAATTATATACAAGATTTTTTTCCTAATAATTACTTGAAAGGCGAGTAATAAATATCTCCTTGTAGTTGACACTACGTATTATTATATACCTATGCACAAAGTCAGAGTAAATACATACTGCTCCTAGGGGTACAGTTATCGTACACAGAATGCACTGTATGCCGTGATTCTTTGTACCGGTGCCTTTGGGTATCAACAGACTGCACCTATTGACTAACAGACTGCATCCTTTGAGCCTCACCGGCACGCTTTGACTGACTGCACACTTTGAAAAAATAACGCAATCTGATTGGCCGAGAGGCCGACAACAGAATTCTAGGTGCAAGATTCAAAAATGGCGGATTGCTTCACTTCGCGAGTTCTGTGGCGTCGTACAGTAACCACCGAGCGAGTTAGTGTGAAAACACATCAAACATCGAGGTGGAATACGATAACGAACCACGTGATATACTTTAGATAGCTTAGATATGCGAAGAATATCGATTTCGATACGTTCACGGGCCGAGCGGGCGACTCGTCGATGTCAACAAATAGCGGAGACACTGCACCACTCGAGTGTAGCTGTCCGACGGCACGATCGAGCGTAGCAGGGTGACCGTACGTTAATTTATGCAGCGCTTTAATGTATTCGCACCTGCGGGGTAATAACTTCCGGTTATCAACATCCGGCGTGTCTGCTACCGTACACACTGCTTTGCGAGTTGTAAATAGTGACTTCGACTTCGAATTACGGTCAGTTTGAGCGAATTTAGACCGAATTAAGGTATATAATAATATGAAACCATAGTGATGGTGCCAATACAAGTTAGATTTACTCGTTGTTTCGGAGAAATTCGTTCTGAACTCGCCATACCGGCTCGTTCAGAACGGACTTCTCCGAAACAACTCATAAATCTACCCCGTATTGTCACCATAACTATGGTTTCACATAATACTCCTAGCTATTGCTCGGAGTTTTACTACGCGTCAACTACGCGGAGAATACAGCCACTCAGATCGAAATTATGGTAATGTTGTGTATGTACTTACTACAGTAGCACGGTGTACATTTCCCATGTCATTACTGGACTAATTTGGTGTACATTTGTCTTGCACTTCTTGCAGTAACATGGTGTATTTACTGCAGTAGCATGATAAACATTTATCTTGTTCTTACAGCAGTGAAATTATGTACGTTTTCCTTGGCTTCACATATATTGGGGCAGGTACTTGGGACTGGTATAATGATAGGGGACGGGCCGATTTTTGTCTAAACCAATATTCTTTTATT
Organism: Alentia gelatinosa; assembly: GCA_950022655.1. Lineage (NCBI taxonomy): Eukaryota > Metazoa > Annelida > Polychaeta > Phyllodocida > Polynoidae > Alentia > Alentia gelatinosa. Next base: position 123,277,542 of record OX465581.1, read on the forward strand.
TGATCACGTGATATAACATGCCATCGTTATATGTATATTTGTTTTACTAAATGGTATTAGATACTGTATCATAGGTTCTCTGAAAGTTTCATATTTATTGATCGATTATTTCTTCATAAAACAATGAAATTGTAAATATTATACATTTTCTTAAATAATGCCTCAATGCACTATCAGGGCTATACTGAGGAATACCTCAAGGCATTATCTGGTCTATGCTGGGGAATGCCTAAAGGCATTATCCGCCCTGAAAGGGTTAACCTGGTTGAGTTATTGTTTGCCATTGATAGCTATATATACATATGTAGAGAACAGTGGTTTGTCCTTCTTCTTCACCAGAGGGTGTGGCTGGCCAGTCCCCGCTGTGTAATGGTAGGGGTAGACTTATGCACAGAAGTGCCACAGGTTTTTGCCTTTATTATCATATACCTATGTCCGAATGTCTATTAAATACTGCCCGCTGCTAGGGGTGCAGTAATAATAATGTTCGTGCCCACTGTGACTGTGACTTAATAAGTCATCAAAATAACGTTTTTTCATCGATTTAAGGTATATAATAGTAAGCAAACGTCCTCACTGTGGGCGAAACGATTCTAGTTATCGGTCAGTCTTTGATTTCATACTGCCTGACGCCATAGGCGCAAGGCAGTATGAAATCAAAGACTGACCTCGTTTCGTCCACAGTAAGGACGTTTCCTAATATTACGTAACCCTTTAGATATATGTCGCAGTGGGTCGATAGACTCACTGTTAAACCCACATCTACCGATTTCGGAACATCTATGTACCATTGTTGTCGCCAATCCCTGTGTGGTGATTCCGGAGGCCCTGTACACAAGAGTGCTACAGGTTCGCCAAGATTATGTAACTTGGTCTGTATATAATGCAGATTGACAGGTTACTCTGTGTGTTCATATGTGAAGAGTGAACCCCTAAGAGCCTCACAAAAGTGGTAGTAGGTTTTTCTAAACCCTCTCGGTGGTTGAATAAGGGAGCTTTCTTCGGCTTGCAGACTTATTCCCTCTGCTTTACTTGACATTCCGTTGTCAAGGTACTGTACCAAACATGGTTTGTTAAAGAAACGTATATCAATAAAGATTGTGTACTCAAGTTTCAGAGTCTTTGTGTTAATTTTCGTCCGTTCCTTAGGAGTATATACTATTAGGTTAGGAAAAAAGAGGAAGAGATTTGTGATACGCCCCGTCTTCATACACTAAGTTTCAGAGTCTGGTTTTGTGTGAACAGGGATATATCGTCATCCGACTTAGATACCAAGTATATCCGAACTGACCTATGTAAGTTTTATAGGGTAGCAACGTAACATCACCGGAGTAAATATGATCTATTCCAAAGGTGGGAAACCCAAAGAGGCCAGGGTCAGCGACCGCTACCTTCATATTATCTTACCCCTGATAAAAAACTCCATAGGCTTAACATGGGATTTGTTTATGTCACGGGTGTGACATAAAGTGTTGTTTATGCCACTACTTTCTGATGCAGAAAAAATGAGGAAATGGGTTAGGATAAAATCTAGACGCCACTCGTTTGAGTTTGAGCTCATTTTGTTGGCTCCGTAATCTCACTCGTCTTCTACTCGTGAAATTATGGAGCCAACAAAATGTGTGACATGAATAAACTCAGACTCAAACTCGTGACGTCTCTTGATATTATCATGATATTACTAGAGACCCAATTAGCGTATCTCATGATATCATGAGGGTGTTAGGTCCTGGTGCATTCTGCACACCTAGACTGGTTTCCTGTCCAAATACATTTTTTTTAAAATACTTTTATTTATACCTGCGGTGCTCAAAAATAACATTGCTGGTTTTCATGCGCCACCAGGGACCTGTTTTACTAGTTTCGTGACATGTCTGTGACACTATACTGACATTGGGGTTCTCTAGTTTTGTGACAACACAAATAGCTGCTCTTAGGAAAAGACAGACCCCAAACATAAGAATTGGACAAATCTACGCGTCATGGACCTGTTTCACTAGTTTCGTGACAAAGGTATTAGACAGACATGAAAAGCAGCACCAACAGTGCAAGCAAGAACAGACAAAACGAAGTCTAATGTCTAGTTCTTATGAAACCGGACACCATCTAGACGCCATCTAGACATGTCACGAAACTAGTGAAACAGGTCCCAGTTCTCAGAACATTTACACAAATTTTCATCCCATGCAGTCATAGTATAAATAACTTATATACAACATAAATGAGCTCATTTGTAATAACCCGTCTCCAATATTCACTTAATATCAGGCGATTACAAATAAATAGAAAATAAGTAGATACTGGTCACAAGTCTCATTCTATAGTTCATGACTCATCTGTTTAGAGACATGTAAAGTTATTTATTATAATAAGAGAGGTAGAGGGATATTCTGAGCCACATTGTACTCAAATCAAGCCTCTCCTTTCAGAAGACCCCCCCCCCCCCAATAAATTATTTACAGAATGAATGGCAATTCTAAATAATCTAATGTCAACCTTTCAAAAGATTAAACCTATTAAGACGTTTCCCTAAAAACTGCTTTAAAGATGTAGAGAGTAGTACCACTACTTGTCACCAGGTGTCATACGAGCAGTCTGTATCCAAGTTTAAGTGAAGGTAAATGAATACTTGAGATCAGTATCTACTTATTCTCTATTTATTTGTAATCGCCATATTATTGGCCAGTCATTTATGTTTTTCCGTCCATCCTACACAATTGATGCCATTAAAACAGAAAATATGATAATTGCTCTCTTGTCTAACACCTAAACCAACCGGATTGGCTATGGGGAAAATCGTATCATCGAATTTGAATTTGGGAATGATACAACCTATATTACTATACACCTACAGCCCGCCGTGTAGTAGGACGTAGTGATTCACATAGGCTTCATAATGTAAAAACATACGTAAAATATCGCAATAAAGCGAGACCAGTGACAGTGTCAAAAACAAACAAACAAAATGGCAGTTCTTTCCTATTCATAACTTCAGAGGCAGGCCCCGACATCCACATTACAACTATAAGTGCGCTATGGCGAAATATCGAGGTAAATAATGTGTAGCTTTTACCTAATACCGTTTAAATAGCTGAAACATATGAAATCACTCGGTAACAACAAGTCCTATTGCCTCCTTTTAAGCCGCTCCGCGTTGTCGACATCATAATTACGTTGGCTACCAGAGTTCCAGTATCACTGGTGCCACACATTTCAGAGACCGCTCCACGTCGACAGTTGCCGAGTTTTTCCGCTAGCGGGCCGTAGTGAATGCCAGTGGTTTAGTACGGGAATGGGTGGGTGAATCACAGCCCAGGAAAGTTATCAAAATGGCATTTTAAACAAGTAGGAGGTGTATAGTAATAAGGAAACGTAGTCACTGAGCCCGTACGGGTGGCCGTTCGAGGTCATTTGATGAAAAAACACGGCCCTCCCGCCTACGACGTCGGGCCGTATTTTTTCATCAAATGACCTCGAACGGCCACCCGTACGGGCTCAGTCACTACGTTTTCTCATAGTACTCTCCTACAATGCATCTAACAAAATGGTAGAACCAACTAGGCCTAATATGTGAGTACATAGACCAGTCTTCCAGGCTATTTGCAAACCCTGAGAAATCACTAAAGTGAGATTCACACGATGGGATTCATGTACCTTACAGAGTGTACTCGAACACAATTTCTTTATCTAAATTGCAGGGATACACTTTCCTGAGACAAGTTTTTCCCCCTGCAATTGTTAGCAACTTTTACCCCTAAAAAGGAACATCAGATTTTGAACCCTGTGAGGTACATGAATCCCGCCATGTGAATTCCACTTAACCGTCAAGAGAGAACGAGTGCATCACAACGATGTCACACTCTCCAAGCTCAGATCCTGTACCCTGCTCGTTAGCTAAGATATGTGGGGAGATTGTAGCTGTCGGCGATCGTCTGCATGACCGGAACCTGTAAGTACATGGGGCGATAATAGAGAGTTTAGTGATGTTTGGAGGGTGTAGTTAACATACTGCTACTGTATTGTTTGTATATCTGTATAGTTTCTTGTACTGTAATAAAAAATAACACCAAACAGCATTTCTGTGTGAAATAAATAAATTTAGAGGAGGGTGTGCAGATTAGCAAGGATAAAATGATAAAGGGTATACATATTATTAGTATGTTCATCTTTGATGAATGGTCATAGAATTCCAAATGTGAACAATAGGCCTTTTTCCACTGTCCGGTATCGCACCTTATCTGCTTGGTTACCCAATGCCTGCAGCCAAACAAGCACCTGGCAACGTATTCCTTAGCACTGAATCACTCAGTATATGAGCGTAATACGTTAATAATACCCGTGTATATCATTTGCAGAGAAATAACAGTGATTTCATCGTATTCTATGGTATTCCAGCTCCAATTCGATATACCATACATGTATATCACCTCAATGATACTTTAGATATAACTTAGATAACACAGGATCACCGAAATTGAATACACATTAATACATTGGCAGGCCTAGCTATTATGTGCTTATCTTTCTCCAAGTTAAAAACAAAACAATTATCAACTATAAAGTTTTGATAGTCCAGAATCGTTGGTACAATGCCTTTAATTGTTCTAGCAGTCCAATCTGTCCAAAAACAATGCTCCTGTAATCACACCCACCGTTCACACTTTAGGTGTGATTGCTGTGTTCTCTATACACATATAGCCAGACAAGGCCAGGTTTGTCCGAGCGGTCGCGTAGCTAGGCAGGTTCAGATACATAGGTATTAAGGTACAGGAAGGTTAAAACAAGGAAGGTTTACAAAGGTTATAATTTTACGTTATTTGTTATGGATTTTGCAGCTATATTTTCAATTTGAAACATTGAGAATCACTGACAAAATCAAAGCATTTTCATTCTGTCAATCTGTGAGAAACTCCGTCGATGATGTCCTTGTTACATATTCTAGGTCATATTAATCTGTGGCATTCTCTGCAAGTCTCGTTTCCATTCACTGATCTAACCTCTAGAAAATATATGATGGTATTTCACAAACTAGGACTAAATCTAATAAACTACACATATAATGGTAGAGCAGAATTTTAATCTTTTATCACAGGATGGCTTATTGTTAATCTATATCAAATATCTTTGATGAATAATTGTAACAATATATCCATACTTTAAAAATATGAATAGAAATAACTCATCACTTTTATAAAAATATCTATACATAAAGATATCTGGAAGTATTTTCTCACTTTTACATAAATATCTATACATTAAAATATCTGGAAATAACTCATCAATTTTACATAAATAAAAAAATATCTATACATTGATATACTTGAATAGCTCCTCACTTTTACATAAATATTTGTACATTAAAATATCTCAAAGTAACTCCTCACTTTTACATAAATATCTATAGATTAAGTTATCTGGGAATAACTCCTCAACTTTACAAAAATACCTATACATTAAGATATCTTGTAACTTTACAAACACACCTGTCTGCAATATGACAGGAAGAGACAACAATGGAACATAGTTAGACGTTGATATGGGATGGTTGTCTGTATTGATTCTGCCATCCCTGGCTGGTAATAAATGTGAATGACCTGTTTCTGTGGCATGAGTCAACAGAAGGTGTCTGCATCACTCTAAGACAATCATGGTGTGGACCACAAGGAGCTACGCGTTAAACTGGGATAAATCCACCCACAACACAGGAGTTCGGCTACACGGTGTCGTATCTGAACACCAAACCATTATTCACGACTCAGTCTCGGAGGGCGTTACTGATGAGAACTGGGATGAATCCACCCGAAATGCAGGAGTTCGGCCACGCCATGTTGTCTTTGAACACCAGACCGTGGTCCACGACTCAGTCTCGGAGGGCGTTACTGACGAGAACTGGGATAAATCCACCCAAAACACAGGAGTTGAGCTACACCGTGTCGTATCTGAACACCAGACCATGGTCCACGACTCAGTCTCAAAGGGCATTACTGATGAAAGCCAAGATGAATCCGACCAAAATGCAGGAGTTCGGCCATGCCATGTTGTCTCTGAACACGAAACTGTGGTCAACGACTCAGTCTCAAAGGGCATTACTGATGAAAGCCAGGATGAATCCACCCAAAATGCAGGAGTTCGGCTACAAAGGGATAAATTCACCCATAACACAGGAGTTCCGGCACACTGTGTTGTATCTGAACCCCAAACCGTGGTTCATGACTTAGTCTTAGAGGTTGTTACTGACGAGAAACGGGATGAATCCACCCGAAACAGAGGAGTTCGGCTACACAGGGACGAATCCACCCACAACACAGGAGTTCGGCCACACCGTGTCGTATCTGAACACCAAACCGTGGTCCACGACTCAGTCTCAGATGATGCGGAGGACCAGGGCGAAGACGCACCCACCTTTAGGACAACCCGGACAGTGATCATCGAGCCGAGCATGGTGCTGTGTGCTATGTTATACTTCTCGAGTTACATGATCCTTGCACAGTATGTGTACTTTGTAATTGGAGAGAGGTACAACTTGACCACTGGGATGGCTGCTGAGGCTGGTAATGTGTCCCAGGATGGTCCTTCGTCCTGTGTTGGCAACTCGCGACCTGCGTACTCGCTGCAGCAGTCTGCGCAGGCCGAGACTGCTCGCTTCTTCATCTACATTGATGTGCTGACTGACATCCCTGGCCTCATCTTCCTCTTACTTTTTGGTAAGTCACTGTTAACATACATAAAAAAAGATCAATTGGAAATTTTATTTCTTTTATTATTCATCGTTTACAAAGACTCCATTGAAGGTGTATGGGGACTCAGTAAACCATGACCCATTGTATAAAAACTGTCAGATACCATAACTGTGGTATATGGATTCAAATCTGTGGTATACGGCCTCAAAGCCATGGTGCATGTGGAAAATAGCTACTTTGTGCTATAGACCAAGAATTAGTCCCTATTGTTATACCTTTTGATATGGCAATTTTTGGTTTAAATTTTATTCGAAAAGATGGATAATATATGCAACAAACGATGGTTTTGTAGACAGGCAGCTCTGTAAACCTCTTGAGGGTGCACTCGCTAGTATTTGTTTAGTACTGGGTCTCAACCCCTCGTGGTTTACGGCCGCCTGTCTACTAAACCATCAATTATTGTCTATTTATTGGTCACAATTAAAGTTTACAATGGGGGAGTTTCCACTTAGTCGGGCCACTAATTCCGGTAAGTCGTGTGAAGAGCCATGAAAATGATGCTAACACCGTGCACAGTAGATTCATCACTGGAATTATGAAAAGGGCTACAAGTAATGATAAAACACTCTATACACTTCACGTCCTATCTCCAAGTGACGGTGACATAAAATGAACATCATTTACTGGAAACAATTAAAATAGCATGATGTGGTACAACAGTGGAAAGTCAGCCATTGGTTTTCAATTGTGACCATTTAGGATTCAGGACATTTTCTCGTTTATAGTTATTATTTCACATAAAGCAATCGATACACTATGTGAATGTAACAAATGAAAAAACTAGAAACAATGAGATAATATTATGCTTGGATGTTACAGCTAGACAATAGTAGAATATTGGTGAGGAGTATGAACAATATGTGATGAGATATATAATTTGTAAACCCTAAACAAAGTTTTGTATTATGTAGAGAATTCCTGCCGCCCGGTGTTTCGTATCGAGCAAGATGGACACCTCCATAACACAATAGCTATCTGCCCTTAAATTGTACACCATCATGTTATTATCAATAAATTTAATATTACCACAGGCTTAATATTGAGAGGCTATATTTGATGGAGTGTGGCATAAAATATTTTTATGCAACTATTCATTAAGCCTGAAATTGTAGAGACGGGGTAGGATAAATGATAAATGACCCTCGGTGAGAATCAATTTTGATTTGAGCAACCCGGTCTGTACCGCTTCAATCTTTGCTTGACTACTGCCTCATGAAAATCACTACACGCATGAACCTTGTTGCACAAATCCAAATTGACTCTCACCTAGGACCACTTCTACTAATTCTCTTTACCATTTCCCCAAAGGCAGGTTGATAGATGGATTTGGCCGTAAACCTGCCCTCATCTTGCCACTGCTTGGCCTTTCTCTCGGAGCTCTGGTCTGCATCCTTCAGCAATGGCTGCAGCTGCCACTCGAGATTATCCTTGTTGCCGGAGCCCTGGAGTCCGCTACGGGTGGCTACGGTACCTTCATGACAGCTACGTATGCCGTCATCACTGACACTGTCAACAAGAAACAACGATCCCGCCGATTGACTATTGCTGATGTCAGCGCCATGCTCGGGATGGCAGTGATGAGTTATACCTTCGGCATCATGATCCAGAAACTTGGTTTCTTGTGGCCATTTGTGATTTTGCTCATTGGGCACTTGTTGAATATTGTATATATTCTTGTTGGGGTCCCAGAGACTGGGAAGGTAACAGGAAAATGTGATGAGCCACCTTTCAGACAGAAACTCAACTCCTTTAAGGTATGTATGCTACTTTTCAATATTCAAATGTATTTTTTTCATTTATGTGAGAATATTTACCGTTCTTCCAATGAATCATATATATATATATATATATATGCAAACATCCAATGCAACAATCACCATGCATCCCACATGGAAAAAAGAACATAATTATATGAACAATGTTGATGAAAATGATGGGCTGGTGATAAATTGGATACTTACACAGTGGTACCTAGTTGTTAACAGATAGTTGAACCATTACATGTATTTACTCCACCATATCTATATGTTACAGACATTACTCTCCCAAACCTGGTATTAAAGCCCAATGCCCATCTACCGATTTCGGAACTTTCATGTACCTTTGTCGGCCTAACAGAGTCGGCCGTAGTCGGTAGATGTAGGACAGCTAGGCAAGGGTGAGCCACCGATTAGTAGACTGATTTGCTTAGGACTAATATCCACCACCCCATCTCCTCAATGTCTGCCGGTCGATTTGGGAACTAATCCATAAGTAACTTGTTGCATGAGCTTCTGCCCCAGTACAGTGGAGACCTTCTGTAGCTTTTACATTTAAAGCAATGTTCTTTACAGCCCAATACACATCTACCAATTTCGGAACATTTACGTACCTTTGTCGGCGACAAACGGAAGGTAATTTATCTCAGGCGAGGCATCCTAATGGAGTCGCTTGATGGGGCGGCGGACATGGGCCAAGGTATTACGTCATTCTCCTGGGACAAGTTCACCGACTCCTATACGATTTGGGAACTAATCGTCCAGCCCTGAATCGGTAGATGGGTATAGGGCTTTAGCCTAATCTTGTTGTCCAGTCTAGTATCAGATATTCTTTTGTCCAATTTGCCATCGTCCCTCGGTAGCTTATACATAGTGGATGCAACTCCGAGGAGCTTTCATCTCAAACCAGTTTATCTAATATCCACCTTTTCTGACGTATCGACGATATTGGTTCATTTAGGTAAGGCACTATATTTTCATGTGCACTATTTCTCCATATGCGCTAGCTTTTGCAACCCGCAGCATACAAAAAATCAATATGCTCTGGGTATGTAGATACATGGTGCCCATGCGTTTTATATAGACACTATGTATTGGGTGGATATATCTGTATGCTTCGTGTATGTAGATACATGCTGCCCATGTGTTTTCTATGGACACTGTGTATCAGGTGGATGATAAAATGCACAGGTTAAAGTCCACAGGTTACATAAAAAGTTAAATTTACATTTAAGATCCTCTCTTTCAGGGCAGGGAATTCCAGACCCTTACCCTGTAAGATAAAGACAAATCTGGACAATGGTTCTACGAGTATAAAGGATTTTGAAATATGTCTTATCACTGGTATTCCTTGGCATATGGTCAAGCCATTCTATATCATATCTGCAATTTATTGATTGTTTGTTCACTGAACAAAGTGTCATATCCTAATACTCAGTCTCACATCCTTTATCATTTCTAATAAACATCTTCTCACCTAATACGTTGTAGTAATTTAGTAACACACAGTCACCATGCTGTGACGATCTTTCTTACAAAGTTTCTTTCAATTGAAATATTCAACGAGCATGGAGAGCGAGATGAATATTATACGGAAACTGGCTTACTGTCTTCGTATAAATACGCCATGGGTAGGAGCGGGTAGTATACGTAGTTCATACAGCCACAGGTACATTAATAATATAGCGGAAGAAATGAGAGATGTAAGGAGGTCCTTGTAATGGCTGACATACACAATATTACCATGATGATGACATATACAGGAGGTTCTGTTCCTACTGGACAAGTCTTTGTTTCATGGGCCATTCAGAGAAGGATACATACACAATATTACCATGATTTCGATCTGCATGGTCGTATCCTCCGCATAGCGAGGAGTATTACGTAGTGTCAACTACAAGGAGAATACGGCCACACAGATCGAAATCATGGTAATGTTGTATTTATTACTCGCCTTTCAATTTATTATTAGGAAAAAGATCTTGTATATAATTAGAAATTAGACCCCGGCGCCGTGCTTTGTTGGTATGAATTAGTTCCTATAATGTCCGTCAGGTGGCCGAAATAGCCGTATCCTCCTAGGAGATTCCGGAGGTCCGTATTCTACTCAGTAGCGATCTGTAGGCTTCATAGGCTTAGTATGGAGACTCCGTATTCGGTGGGTAATAAATCTCAATACGCACAACTCACTGCTGCCATCTAGCGTGTACATTTAACCTACCCCTTATATAAATCTCCATAGACTTAACATGGTGTGACTGTATGCCACGGTTATGGCATAAAATATTTATATGCCATAGTTGACATGTAAGGTTCAAAACGTGACGGGTAGGATAAAATCTAAACATCACTCAATTTCATATAATTGTTTACATGGTGTTCCGTGTCTTCCGCTACAGATATCACTTAGTTCTGCTTCGTGATATTCTGCGAAGACAACTCACGCCATATAAACAATCTTATGAAATTTCAGTATTTCTGAAAGTATAACTGAAAGGTTGATATGTGTCACTAGAAATATCAATCAATGATTGAATATCTACATGGAGTTGTGGAACCATTGCTCCGAGTGCGCCGGGGGGGGGGGGGGGGAGAGCATGCTTAGGCTTGTTGGGATTGTTCCATCCCGTCACAGTATGCTGGGATGGATGAAATACGAAAACTGTAGCAGAGGTTGGTATCTGTAGGATTTTCCAGCATCTAGACATATAAAACTTTAGTAAAATGTATTTACCTTATTTGTACATATTCGCGTAGCACAATTCTTTCGGTAAAAAGAATTCCACAAGCTCACAGAGCGAATGAAATATTTTTATTGAAAGAAACTACATTTAACTTTTATCAATTTACTACAAATACATTTAACATTAACATTTAACCCTTAAGCAGGGTTTTACTGTATATATTATTTTTAGAAGACTGTGCTAGCAGAGAGCCCTGTGGAACACCGTGTCCTCCTGTTTCTACTTCTGACCGCGTGGCTGGTGACTGACCATATGATTATATGTAACATAATGGAGGGTGTCCCCTTAAGCTGGATTTTGCTGTATATATCATTTTAGAAGACTGTACTAGCAGAGAGCCCTGAGGGACACTGTGGCCTCCTGTTTCTACTGTTATTGGGGTTTGACCTTGGGTCTTTGATTACATGTAATATAATGGAGGGTGTCCCCTTAAGCTGGGTTTTGCTGTATGTATCATTTTAGAAGACTGTGCTAGCAGAGAGCCCTGTTGGACACCGTAACCTCCTGTTTCTACTTCTGACCGCGTGGCTACTGATTGACCTTGGGACTGGAATGTTAGGCGCCTACGGAGTTCATATCTTGTACAAACTCAATTCTCCATTCTGCTGGACAGCCACACAAATAGGTAATCATTTATTATCCACCTCACATGAATCCTCAATAGACTTGCACGCTCATTCATCAATGATGAAATATAAATGAGTAACAAATAAAAGGTTTGGGTTACATTTTTGGGTAGTTTTCTATAGCCCACTTGTACCCAGTCAACTTGCCATATCCCCAACTGCCTGAGTCTAGGATCAAAACGTATAGATTAGGCAATAGATAAGCCAGCTTAAGTATGAGTCACTCAATAAAAAAAATATTTAAATACAGACAAAAAAAAGGGAGCAAGACCAACTTGAGGTAATGAGACTTTGTTCACTTTGCAAGATTTTTGCTTAAAAAAACACTAAAAAAAACCAAAAACGTATAGATCTAGCGCCATGGGTCTTGAGTTATTTCAGTCTTTAATGACTGTTCATGGTCAGCAGTGCATACCTCTAGGACCCTGAGACACTGGCACCCTGCTCCTTCCCCAATATCACAGTGAATAGCACACAGATAGTGAAGGGTTGATTTTTGCAGGACGATGGAAGTCTGTATTTAGGCCTCTAACCTCTAGGTGATGTATATAGGGCGTGCGAGCAAGTTTAGGGGCAGAGCTCAATCCCATCTCGTTTGAATCGCTATATAATTCACGCGGCTTCGCCTTGTGAATTACTACGTGATTCAAACTCGATGGGATACAAGATCAGACCCTAAACTTTCATGGGTTACCTCTATAGTATCACATACAGGTATCTTTTCACTGATAAGGTTAAATATATTGTTTATTGACAGGTGTTTTCCAGGCCTACTCGCCTCCCTTCCCTCCGGCTCTCGAGGCGCGGATTGCCAAGTGGGTCCTGAAGAAGGTGAACGGCACCAGCCTCGTTCTCGTCTCTCTCATCTTCATGGCAGGGGGCGCTGTCGTTACTGGGTTCGCCACCAATGACATCATGCTCTGGATAGGTAAGCAGAGACGTCATTCGGGGTCATAAAAACAACGGTCCAGTCAAAATAAGCCAAAAAGGGGCCTAACTGGCCACAAAAAGCAATGGATTTGAATCCAGTGGCATTCACTCAAAATACCTTACATATTGACAGAATAAAAATCGTGGAAAAAAGTGGAGGAAGTAGGTCAAATTAGCATAAATCCAATATGGCCACCTCAAATCTATGAACTTCCACAATTCTGGTTTGAATTGAGGTAGAAACACAGTTTGAAATTCGAAGTATATGTTTTCTTATAGGTGGGGAGCTCATACAAGTCATCAGAAAAGTCATATCAATCTAGAAAATTAGCATAGATCCAATATGGCTGCCTGAAATCTATGAAATGTCCTAGTTTCGGAATGATTAACCCTTTAAGGACGCATGATGCCTGGAGGCATCACCTCACTAAAGACGCATGATGCCTGGAGGCATCACCTCACTAAAGACGCATGATGCCTGGAGGCATCATTGTCCCAATATTAACAAAAATCTTTGAACAAAGAAATAATAGAGCAATATTCATGAAATCTTCGGAAAATGTAGATATAACATCATATTTAGTATTTCTAAGAAATAAAATATTTATGATTATGTATCATATTGCATGATTGCAAACTTGGATATCAGTTTTAACTATTATGTTGCCGTCCTCTAGCCAGACAGACTGCCACCAGCACCCGTCCTCATGGGAGTAGCTAGGCTCCAGGCAGCCGTCCTTAAAGGGTTAAAGATACAAACATGATTTAAGATGCTAAGCATATGTTTTCTGAGGTGGGGAATTCATATAAATCCCCAGAGACGTCTTATTCCTACATTATATAAGTTTTAATTCATGATCGCTACCTAATATCTATGAAATATCCAAATTTGGGTTTTAATGAAGATTCAAACATGATTTAAAATGATAAACATATGTTTTCTAAGGTGGGGAACTGAATTAAGTACCGTATAAATACTCCACGAGTTTGGATGCTCCGCAATTGTCATCGAGGCGAAACCGACTAACGATTACGGCTATTTTACGATTTGAGTGTGGTACTGGAATTATTTCACCCCTTTCATGGAGATTGTAATAGCATCACAATATCAGAACAATTCTAATTACTTCGCAAATCCGTGGGCAATAATTTATCTTCAGTCACATTTAGACTGATTTATTTATCTTTGCATTTTATAGTCATACCAAAGTCGTACACACTTTTCTAGCATATTATTTCTTAGTCGTCTATTTCTTTGCTCCCATGTTGTGTAAAATATGATGCAATATAGAGAAACCCAACTAAACTCAAGAAACTTAGTTACCACCCATATCTACTTTTCCTATAGGAATATTTGGAATTTTATCATAGCAGTCCATGCCTTATTCAAGAATACAAGAGTTCTGATATGTCTATAGATTAGTGTCGACATGACATTTCGTGTGCTAGAAACAGGAATTATTAATCTACGGGTATAATATTTGATAGACATTACAATAAGGGTGTGGTGTAAGGTGAAGGGTGCCCTTAGGCCCAACGTCCACCTACTCCGATAGAATCGTACACCTCCCGATATGGTACCGATACAAAATATCAAAATCGGTGCCATATCGGGAAGGTGCAAAGACAAGCGAATCCACAACGCATTGCATGAGTTTTTTATCGGTGTCTAATCACAGAAACGTGGTCATCTGCCCCGATATTTGATTTTCTATCGGGAGGTGCATCATAGACCATAATAGAGCCATATCGTAGTAGGCGGACACCGGACCTTACCAGGATCTGTCATCTGTTCTTATAATATTTGATAGACATTACAATAAGGGTTCCGAGTTTGCTGAAGGGTGCCCTTACCAGTTTCTGTTAACTGTTATTAATCTACTAAGGCCCGGCATCCACCTACTACGATATGGCTACGATATGGTCTATGATGCACCTCCTGATAAATAATTAAGATCGCGTCGAAAGGTCACCTAATATTGGGGCAGTTGACCACGTTTCTGCGATTAGACACCGATAAAAACCCCATACAATGCGTGGTGGATTGGCATGTCTAGACATATGTCTATCATTTTGCACCTTCCCAATTTGTCTCTGATATTTACTTTTTGCATCGGTACCAAATCGGTAGGTCTAAATTTCTATTGTAGTAGGTGGACGCCGGGCCTTATAATCTAACTTATAGTCTAATTATTAATCTATGGGTATAATATTTGATAGACATTACAATAAGGGTGTGGTGTAGGGTGAAGGGTGCCCTAACCAGGATCTGTTTTTAATCTTCTTATAATATAACTTATAATCTAATTCTTAATCTACGGGTATAATATTTGATAGACATTACGATAAGGGTGTGGTGTAAGGTGAAGGGTGCCCTAACCAGGATCTGTTGTTAATCCTCTTATAATATAACTTATAATCTAATTCTTAATCTACGGGTATAATATTTGATAGACATTACAATAAGGGTGTGGTGTAGAGTGAAGGGTGCCCTGACTAGTTTCTGTTATCTGTTCTTAATTTACTTATGATATAACTTATAATCTAATACTTAATCTACAGGAATAATATTTGATAGACATTACAATAAGGGTACAGTGTATGCTGAGAGGTGCCCTGACCAGGATCTATCATTTTTTTTTTTTTTTTGTAAACTTTATTCATTCTGCCATAGGCAGTTCTTCCATGAAAGTTACAGATGGAGACAAACAAGTGTCTAACAGTAAATACAGTGTACAAAGTAAAGATGATTATGAGGATGATGAGAAAATAATCACAATAAGTTATAACTTTGTCAAGGCATGCTATCGGATAGAGTGTCATGCTTCATGAGAAATAGTGCTTAGTTCCTTCTCCACCAGTTTCTTGAAGGCACACTTGGTCGGGGCATGCTGTGCCTCAAGGCTGAGTCTATTCCACAATGCGTCACCACGGTAGGCGGGACTCTTTTGGTAACCCGTGTTTTTAAACACAAACGACTTAAACTTGACCTTGCTATCACTGCGAGTGTTGCGTAGTAAAACATCCAGATTATTAACATTCTTCGATCGCTTGTACATAAGGCACAATAGCTGTCGATCTCGCCTCATCTTTAGCTTTTCGAGTTTACAAGTTGTGTGTAACTGATCTACTTTCATGTCTCTAGGTCGCCTCCGCAAAATAATGCGCAGTCCCCTATTTTGTAGGCGTTGGAACTTAGTAATGTCACTAACATTGGCGCCATCGTATAAAAAACATGCATATTCCATCACAGGTCTTATTGTGTTCAAGTAGACAAGCCTTGCCGCCGGGTCAGTTAGCATATTTCTTAGCTTTGCAAATTTGAACAGCCGAGAGTTAACACTTTTCCTTACCGTTTTCATGTGGTCCTTAAAATTTAAAGCAGAATCTATTTGAACACCAAGATACCTGTATGTGTCACAATGAGGTAGAACCTCTCCATTACAAATTAAACGCAGATCGGCCAACCTTCGTAGCCTCGGCCTTGTTCCAAACCAACAGGTCATGGTTTTCTTGTAGTTTATTGTCATCCCGTTTTCGCCACACCACTTAGCAATGTGTTTCACCCCTACTTCTAGTCGTGATGCAGCTATATCATCATTTAAAGCAGACGAATAAACAACCAAGTCGTCAGCATATTGTATACTGCTGCAGTCCTTAATACTATTACACCAATCATTAATATACAAAATAAAAAGGAGTGGGCCCAGCACTGACCCCTGAGGGACTCCAAAGGTAACATCGTCTGTTTTAGAGATTGAGCCATTTATCCTGGTAACTTGTTTTCGATCTGTCAGATAGTTATCAATCCAGTTAGAATAGGATAATGGAAGGTCGAAAGTATGTCTTAGTTTTGCTAGGAGGAGATGATGTGGGACACAGTCAAAGGCCTTTCTTATGTCAAAAAAGCAGGCCGCAGTGACCTTAGCCCTGTCACGTGCACAATAGAGGTCGGAGGTGAAATTATATAGAGCATCCGCCGTGCCTCTGGCCGGCCTAAAACCAAACTGACCATCACTAATTAAATTTCGTTTATCAACATAGTTATAAAGTCGCCGATGGATTATCTTTTCTAGAAGTTTTACTGGCATAGCTAAGATAGATATAGGCCTCCAGTTATTGACGTCTGAGGCATCACCAGATTTAGGGATGGGTGTCACCTGTCCTATTTTCCAAGAACTCGGGACTACGCCAACTTGCATAGAGCAATTGAAAATATACTCGCATTCATCAATAAGGATTAGCAATGTGTCGCGTATAACGATGGAGGAGACATCTTTAATGCCAGATGACTTATGCACACTAGTACCAAGTA
Source organism: Alentia gelatinosa (assembly GCA_950022655.1). Classification (NCBI taxonomy): domain Eukaryota; kingdom Metazoa; phylum Annelida; class Polychaeta; order Phyllodocida; family Polynoidae; genus Alentia; species Alentia gelatinosa. Next base: position 123,294,654 of record OX465581.1, read on the forward strand.
CAAGTTCTTCTATTTCACTCCTAGAAGTTTGGAAAACTTGGTCAAGCAGGTCAGTTTGAGCCGGAACTTCATCAGGTGTGACTGAGTCAGCAGTCGTAATACGAGTAAGATTTAAACCGATGTCGTTCTGATTACACTTTTGGAAGAGATCGTTGCCAATATTGGCAAAGAAGTGGTTTATGTAATCAGCAGTAGAGCTGTGTGGAACCACCATTCCCGTGAGCTTATCTCTTAGATTGCATGCTGACGATTCTTTTGGACCATGTAATCTCTCATTCAGGATTCGCCAGAACTCTCCTGGCCTACTCTGATTCTCCTCTAGCAGGGCTATAAAGTATTGTGCTTTACATTTTCTCAGATCATCTCTGATTTGTCTTCCTAACCTTTTAATAGCTGAGAGGAGTTCATGGTTCAAAGAAGATCTGTACAGCTTAATCAAGTTATTTTTCTCATTGATTAAAGATAAGATGTCATCCGTAATCCATGGTCTTTTTGCTTTAGTAAATTTCATTTCTCTAATCGGGCAAGAAAGGTTAAGAAAGGCGGTAACGTGACCATTGACTGTGTCCCACAAGTAGTTAGGGTCAGTGCTGGCCCAAAATTCAGTCCAATCTAGACTGCTAAGATAAGTATACAAATCAGCTTTGGTATATTTTCGGTAAGATCTCCCCTTGAAGGTAACAGGGGTTTTAACCTCCCTCGGTTTTTTCCTGGTAGCAAAAACAGAATAATGATCGTTGAGGAGGTTGTCACCGACACCATAATTCACAACTCACAATAAGGGTGTGGTGCACATTGAGGGGTACCCTAACCAGGATCTTATATCTATCATAATATCTGATAGACATTACAATAAGGTTGTGGTGCACATTGAGGGGTACCCTAACCAGGATCTTATATCTATCATAATATCTGATAGACATTACAATAAGGGTGTGGTGTAAGGTGAAGGGTGCCCTAACCAGGATCTGTTGTTAATCTTCTTATAATATAACTTATAATCTAATTCTTAATCTACGGGTATAATATTTGATAGACATTACGATAAGGGTGTGGTGTAGGGTGAAGGGTGCCATGACTAGGATCTGTTGTTTATCTATCACAGCTCCGACGGCGAACACGCCCGGCATGGTGAACTCGCTCCTGATGAGATCAGCGGTGTCGAATCTCCTCCCACCAGACGCACATGGTCTGTATCATAGATTTACCGTCACCTGTAAGCCTGGCTCCCACCAGTGCCGATTCTAGTCCTCATAGGCCTTACGGTTGAATTTTTTTTCTCATTTTTTTTTAAGGATCTTTATTATATTCAGTGCCATGCACTGCTCTTCCATACAATGGCGTAACATATTTTACAATTCATCTATATACGTAGTAGTTTTACAAGCTATACAAGGGTAGTTACATTACAATATTTATCCTACCCCTAATATAAAATCCCATAGGCTTAACATTGACTTTCCGTATGCGCCCGTATGTCGCATACGGATAAAAAATCGCTCCCAGAAGCGTACAAAAAATGGACCAATCAGAGATCAGCAGCTGAAAGTAGTTCCAAGCACCTTCAGAGCAGCAAGGAGAGCTATATGGAGGACTTCAGAAAGTTTCTATCGTGTTTTTTGTTATTATCCTCACATAAAAATATCATTCACAGGGGGTAGGATAAAATCAAAACCTTATTCGTTTTAATCTGGGATCGTATGCGACTCCTGGAGTTTTGGCTCCGTATATCACTCCGCCAAACTCAAATCGTCGCATAAGGGAGCCCAGATTCAAACTCATCTGGTTTTACGATAATATACCACATATATGTATAAAGTATGAGTATCCGTAGATAAACAGATGAGTTATGGTAAAGGTCAGTTCGGCGGTCCAACTTATATAATCTTGTATGTACTTTAGCCAAGGTTTTGTTAGGCATGTGAGAGTTATTCGCACCATTCGTTACCATGAATTGTGTTAGTTACAATGTTCCAATCTAGGATGTTTTTAGTATTGCCAATAATGACTATATAAAAAAAAATCTAACACAATGGACTGACTGTACAGATATTGTCATCGATACATATATATAGCATAACATGTTTCTTAAAGATATTTTTTGAGTCAGTTCTCTTTATCCTACCCCTAATAAAAAACGCCATAGGCTTAACATGGGATTTGTTTATGTCACTGGGTGTGACATAAAGTGTTGTTTATGCCACTACTTTCCAATACTGAAAAAATGTAGAAACGGGGTAGGATAAAATCTTGACGCCACTCGTTTGAGTTTGAGTTAACTTATGTCACTCATTTTGTTGGCTCCATAATGTCACTCGTCTTCGACTCGTGAAATAATGGAGCCAACAAAATGCGTGGCATAAATAAACTCAAACTCAAACTCGTGACGTCTCTTTATAGTATCTTATGGTCCAAGTTATTCCAGAGTTGCGCAGCTACATAGAATGGTGACTTACCAACTGAAATAAGATTTAATCAGGAGGTCAGACAAAGTCATGGCAGTGTACCATGTTCTACGATTGATTCTATGATAGCCCACGATTGGTGACCGATAGAGCTCCTGATATGATCCAACATCTTGGATTTTTCTAAGCCTATTGTAGCCTATTGTAGGTAATTGTAGCCATGATTCACCGATTGGATCATGACAGAGCTCTACGAGGCCTCTTTCAAATACATCCCAATAGGCTATGATTTTTTTCATTTCCAGTAGTAGCTATTTACTACTTTTCTTGAAGTTGACACTACGTAATACTCCTCGCTATCGCTCAGAGTTTTACTACGCGTCAACTACGCGGAGAATACGGCCACTCAGAACGAAATCATGGTAATATTGTGTATATATTGGATACTAGAAAGGGCAGTATATCATCAGGCTACCTGCTATCACCAACAATGTATCGATGACAATATCTGTACAGTCAGTCCATTGTGTTAGATTTTTTTTTATATAGTCATTATTGGCAAAATCTGAAGTACATCAGGTCCTCCTGATTGATGATTAAGCCATACAGATATCTGCTAAGTGTATACTTATCAGTTGTTTTTTGTGTTTCCTATATATCTAGAGCTCTATTGTACTATACAGTTATAACTTTTAAAAAAACATTGTCCGAATATGGGTTTTATAGTAGGATACCAGTAGAAAAAGTGGAATATCATACTGCATTTTGTCATAGTAAGTGTACATTGAAGTAGTGTTAAAATCCTTTTTGTAAAAGTAGAATATAATACTGCATTATGTCATAGTGCAAGTATACATGATATGAACTAAAACCCTTGGTAAAATTAGAAGTTTTCAAACTGTGTTTGTCATTGTACATGAAGATTGAAGTGGTGCTAAAATCCTTAGTAAAGGTAGAAAATCATACTGTGGTTGTCATGAATTGAAGCTAAAATCCTAAATAAAGTAGAATTTATCCCACTGTATTTATGATAGTACTTATATGTGTACATTGAAGTGGTATTATAATCCTTAGTAAAAGTAGATTATAAAACTTTGTTATCGAACATGTACATAAATTAAAGCTAAAATCCTAAATAAAGTAGGATTTATCATACTATATTTATAAGGGTATATATGGACATTGATGTGGTGCTAAAATCCTTAATAAAGGTAGAATATAACACTGTGTTTGTCTTTGAGACACTAATCAGCATTCTTCGTGTTTTCAGGTTTTGTCTTTTCATTGATGTTTGGTCTACAGAGGATTATGGGAGTGGCCGCTTCTGTCCTGTATAATAGCGTCTACGCGGCTTCAGTGACTACATTCAGAGGGGCCGTCTACATGTTAATGGCCGCTATACTGATACTAGCCTTCATTTTACTCCTGTAAGTATAGAGACAGAAATCCACATTCCCTACAAAGAAATACTTGCATATATTATCTCACTCCAGTATTCTCCCATAGAGTTAACATTGGGAACTTGTGCTGACTGTTCAGTATTCAATCGGCAATGAAGTCACAATATGAGCCAATCAGTCGATGATAGCGGTGAGATAAAATCTTTATCCTACCCCTAGTAAAAAACTCCATAGGCTTAACATTAGCGGACTGTATTTGGTCTACAGTGCAGGAAAATGAAATTTATCGCTTTTGTGGGAAACAGTTGTCAAATGACGTCATTTGAAAAGTGAGTAATGATTATCACTGATTATCGGTGAGTTTTATGTTATTTCTTAATTTGCTGAAGTAATTTAGATGGGGTAGGATAAAATCCAAACCAAACTCGAGTTAGTCATGTTTATCGCACTCTGGCAAGGTCTGCTCCTCACTGCACTCGGCTTCACCTCGAGCAGTAATACACGATCTTGCCATCGTGCGATAAACAACAACACAACTAACTCTCGTTTGGTTTCTCCTAAGAACCGCACTCAATCCATAACTACTGAAAATAAACCATTCCTTTTTGTTGGTTTTTTTTGGGTTTTTTTTTTTTTGGGGGGGGGGGGGGCTTTAAGATGAGCCTTGCTCTTCTTTATCATTTTTTTTGGTGAAACTTAGGCTGGTTTACACGTGTCCTAATCCTTCGTCGAGTCCATGAAGCTCGTTTACATTGGCCGACGAAAACGGCAGAGACTTTTTGAGTTGCCCTCTAGGCCATTTTCGATTGGCCGACGAAGATTGCTTAGACTTTTTGAGTTACACAGAAAGTCTGCAGTGGTGCCACTGACTGTGCGTCGGTATAGAAAAATCGCTGAGGGTAGTAGATTTCACTCAGTGACCAAGCAGGAAAAGTCGATGGGCATTTCACGACCTTGGTTGTTTCCATTGACTGATATTGAGTCCACAGTGCCAAAAGTCTGTCGGTGGTCCCTGACTGTAGATCGGTGATGGGAAATCGGCCAATGGAAACGGGCCTTATATCAAAGAGGTCACAGAGACTGCACATCGGTATAAAAAAAAATCGGTGAGGGTGCAGTGTGTGCACTGTTTGTGCTGTACTTTCTGGGTACAAACAGATTTAATTGGCATTGTCACATAACCTATGCAAAATCAATCTGTGGACATTCTCGTTTCCATTCACCAATCTGGCTAGCATCAGTGTCCCCCCAAAAATATATCGTTGGTCGATGCCAAAAACTCGGCCAATGGAAACGGGCTTACAGGCTACATATGATTTAATCCCTCGATGAAGAGAGACAGCAAATAGAAAGCAGTAAAAGGATCTAAAAGGAGTTATAGGGCACAGAGTGATTGCTAGTGTGGTGGACGCCGCCTGTCTAGAAGGTTGGATGACCCCAATCCGGAACGCTAGTTCCAGGCAGGATCCCACCCTACGCACTCTACGTAGGTTGGTTCGGTTTTCGGTGAGTTTACACGGACCTAGTCACACATAACATAACACACGCATTTAATAAACAGGAATATTTATTAACAAAGCTACTTCCCGGAAAAATCTGGAAGATCTTTCCCACAAGTACAGTACCCCAGCACAATGTGCCAGGTAACGCTAGAGAGGCTAATCTAAAAGACTCGCCTAACCACCAGGAAGGTTACGAGAACCCGCCTGCAAAGTGAGGGCCCAAGGGTCTGTTCCGTAGAAGAGACGTGGGAGGACAGCCTGTCGACCTACTGTGAACGCTGAGTATATATACCCAGCGTTGCGTAATCCCGGTCTCCGCCGCGCCACTCTTGTGTGCGGCGTTGCCCGGAACCACTACACAGTAATGATCGGCACATCGCGCCCGTAGAACACACGAACACTGCTGGATTCGCGCCCCACTACACTAGTTTCGCCATCATCCGCTACATAAGAAAGCGGCACTGTAGTCGGGGGACAACCACTGCTGTCATAATCAATAGATAATCGTGAACCGAGGCTAAAACTCTTCTTTTCCTACTCTCCCTCAAAAGGATTAAAGTATTGGTTTAGGAGTTCCGTGTTCCACAGCTATTCTAACAGAATCGCATACACCATAGTTTTAACAAGCAGAATGGTATGATGTATGAAATGTATGAAACAATATGAAATCTGGCACTTTATACAAAGACAACATAATAATCTCAGTTGGCTTTGTCATTAGTACAACGTTTTATCTCACCCTTGGTGTTTTTCCCATAGACTTAACATTTGAAACTCGTACTCAACCCCCATGGAGTATTATTTCAAAAAAATCTCAATGGGCAATTATATCACAAACATTAGTCAATTAGTCAGTGATAAGGTTGTGATAAAATCTGAAACGCACTCAATCCATAGCCACTGAAATATGTCAATCATTTTGGTTTGCTACGTAATCTTACCCGGCTTTGCCTCGTGAGATTACTCTGCAACCAAAACTCATGGTGTATTTTCAATGGTTATGGATCATGGTGCAGTTCCTTCTTACTATATGACATGTTACATTAAACTCTTTAAGGTTAAATGCTTAGATTTATTTGTATTTATAAAAACTTCATCCTATACACTGCACGAAAACCATCATTTTACATATGAATGCGCCCGGCGTCTATAAGTACGTATTTTGTGTCTACATGATCGTCTTAATCTCCATGTGTATACACCTCATCTGTGGGCGTATATATAAGTGTCCAGTGAACAGGGCTTCACTGAGAGCGGGTGGGGGGAGGTGGCAGGGGGGGGGGAGGGGGGAGGGCTTCCTACTGAGGACACCTATACTCCTACCAACACAAAGGGGCGGGAGGGGTGGGGGCAGAGGGTATTTTCTCTCATATACGCCGGGTGTGAAATACAGCCAAGACGTGTCTGTCGTATATAAGGCCTGGGTGTATATAAATGAATACAAGTCAATATTCAGCCAAAACATGCACTTCCGTGATGGCCTATATGTGAATAAAATGGTGGTTTTCGCGCAGTGATAATTATCATAATTCATGAATGTTACAATATGTACTAAGTACTATTAACCATGCATGCGATGAATTTTGATTCATTTAAAAAAATCTACAATTGCAGAATTTTCAAGATCATGTCTACAGAACAGGAAAAACTTGATGGAGCAATAAAAAGCAAGGACGATATTCCAGAAGTTGTTGACACATCTTCCTGATAAATGCTCCTGTCACCTGGTTTTCATATGGACATTTATAACATTTGGGGTTCATAAGTAGAGACACAAAAGGAATATAAATAATCACACTTTATCTGGAAATAGAATACACTGCAGTCTAAATTGACTCAGATAATCAACTGAGAACCGGCTAGGAACAGCGAACCTTTATTGCTTCTGTTAGAAAGCCTATTCATCTCACTCCGGGGAGCTGTTTCAAAAGTCGAATGAGGTCTCGCCAGCGGCACGCCACATTTTGAAAGCGAGAGGCTGGCAACAGCGAGCGGGACCTCAAATCAAAGCGGCAGCAAAACTACTACCAATATCCCATAGGGAGCGGCACCTCCACCTCGACAGCGACGCCTCAAGTTCCATTGTTAGCCTCTCGCATTGGCGATGAGTACTCTCGTTTAGCACCCTCCCGACTTTTGTAACAGCTCCCTGGTATTTTTGTCCCACAGGCTTAACATTGGGAACTCGTTCTCCATGCCCCTATGAGTACTGCAGTCCGTTCTACATGGTCCATATGAGATATTCACTCGGCTGTTGCCTTATTCATATCAGTCAGCGTCAAACTCATGGAGAATGACTTTGACCAAAACTTATTGGTTTCTTCTTTAGTCTCTACAGTGTTAAAATTCATAAACATCGGGGCTGTGTATTGAATGCTCTAAATGAGAAGTGTTTTGTTGAAATAAAAGCGGGGAAAATGCTGTGAAATATAATCATTTTGTCCTGTTAATGTGTCTCATCTAATTGTGATCTTTATGAATTAGGAAATTTGCACCTTTTATATTCTTCTGAGCAGTATACCCCTATCATGAAATATTTCACTTTAGGCCACTAAAAAAAAAAATTGTTTCTCATCACCGCGCGCATCAGAAAAAACGATTTTAGAAGATTTTTTTTTTTTTTTTTTTTGGTAAGATAAGATGAACCTTGATAGAAATTATGAAAGGTATGTGTATTTAGTATCAAATTAATGCTCCTGATGTCAGGGGTGCATTCAACGTATAGCCAGTCAAAATCAGGACACCCTGCGTGAGTGGCCACCCTGTGTAAGCGGACACTTTGACCCCGCTTATGTGGGGTTTTACTGTATGTCTGAAGCCCATTTTATGACACTTCAAAAGCCATCTTTGATCTAGCAAAAAAAAAAAAAAAAGCGCCCTCGTCAGATTTGTTATGGCTTGGTGATGAGAAACAAATTTTTTTTTTGAGTGGCCTTATATTCTTATTTTTCACTTTATATTCTTTTACTATGTATTTGAGTAACTGCTCATTTGCTATCGAACATTGAATATTACATACACACAAAGAGTTGTAGAATAAGTTTTACCTGTAAACAGATTGAATTATGGGATACCTCAATAAGGTCTATGAAGGAGTCAATTACTAGAAATCATTACTAACTTAACTAATTGATAAGAAAGTCCAAAGTCAAATCTCATGGTCTGTTTATCAAAATACACAAAAAAGAAAATTATAATATGGATAAGGGGCTTCGAGAGTTCTACAATCTCCAGCCACGACGATAGACTCTTGTTCCAGTCTACCGTGACAAAAGATCTGCTGAAAGAATGATTCACTCTTCCAGCAGAGATTCTTATTCCAGTAGTAGGAAGATCAGCTGGGAGAGTGCAAGTCAAGGTGGTACAGATGGGATTCTACCAAAGCTCACGTTAGTGTGTTCTGGAGACCAGAGTAATACTCAAGTTTATCTCACCCCAGATATTTTTTCTCCATAGACTTAACATTGGCAACTTGTATCTAACACCCATTAGACATTTAGGAAAAATATCCAATGGGGGATAATGTCACAAATGTTAGCCCATTAGTCAATATTAAGGGTGAGATCAATTCAGAAACCCATTCAAGTGTAGGGTCAGAGCTCGCTCCCATCTCATTTGAATCATATAGCAATTCACGTGGCTTTGCCTTGTGAATTACTACGTGATTCAAATGAGATGGGATACGAGCTCAGACCCTAAACTTTCATGGGTTTCCTCTATAATACTCAATACCTTATCTCACAGGTAGAGGTCTCTACTTATCAGGGCGAAGGTGTACACCATAAGGGCACACTTATTGTCCAACACGGGAACAAAACACACCATTTCTCCAGTTGGTAATTTCTTTCTTCTACTTTTTACCATTAATAAACAGGGGTACAGCATGGAGTTGTCCCATTACACTAAGTCCATATAAGGAATAGAGTAGACCGAGTAGCCAATGACTGCCTTCGCAGCAAACCCCGACCTTGACCCTGACCTCCTTACATGATATTTATAGCGCCTTGGGACAGTTCTACGGTCGAGAGTTTACCTCGAATCTTAGGGGCCACAAGCACCCTCTCACAGTGTGCTTGTATCACAATGACCACTTAGTTTCATCCCAAACAGTTTGCGTCTCACTGGTTTATTGTAATATACAGTAAAACCCATTTTCTGTGACACCTCGCTTACAGGGACACCCCGCTTAAGGGGAGAGTTTGCTGGGAACAGAAATTTTTATCTAGATTATTTTAACCCCGCTTAAGGGGATACGCCGCTTAAGGGGACACGCCGCTTAAGGGGACACTTTGCCCGGAACGGAGGTTATCCTCTTAAGCGGGGTTTCACTGTATTTAAGAAGTTCATATAAACCCAAGGATAACTAGAATCGATACAGAATATTTTTTCATCATATACGAAATAGTGGAAATTGATGCACTTCTATATTTACACATTTTTCTTTGATTTTTTCCATCTATTCCAGCTTTGACTAGTGAACTGATATCGGAAGCTCAATGGCTATAGGAGAAACACAGTATGAAGGAAAACAGAACAACCTTTTATTTGCTTTTATTTGAAAAGGCTAAAGGATTTTATAATAAATACATGTACTATATCATCATATGTTAAGGTTATGCAAATAATGGAAAGAGACAATTTTGCCGGCCTGTTGCATGATACATGTCATTCATGGTTATGCTGCTCTTGTCATTCTCAACCCAAAGATCTTACTGCGATATATGACATTGGCTTTCCTGTGACCTACAATTATATACAAGAAGTATCTAAATTCTACATCCTCTCCCTTTGTGGTCCATATTCAATTATACAATGACCCAGATTACCTGCCAAAGAAATTGTACAACAGCAGTGAACAAACCTCTCCAAGAAAGTCTTATTCCATTCAAATCTTTGTCACATATCTTTAAAGACAAACGTGGGTACATATCGCAGCGCCCCCTGTTTCTACTCAATTAACACTGGTGCTGCCATCTGGTTTCATGAAAATGTAGCAGTTTCCCATAGACACCAATAGATAAGCACTAACCTTCTTCAGATGGCCTTCCCATAGAAATTAGCATGGTGACATAGTGTTTTTTAGCATTTCTCATTTGCACATGTTCCCAACTACCACTGGCCTGCCTCCCATGATAAAGATGGACATCAATGCAACCAAAAGATTTCTATTATCTCAATGATGCCACCTAGCGGGAATACTGTGTGCCAGTGGATTCTAAAGGCTCAAGCTCCAAAATATCGGTATGTGAAACATACGGATTCTATCCCTTGGCCTAACTGACCAAGCTGGCTGATCGACCCCCCACCCTCCTCGGTTACTATCAACAGGGTCACTCCCATCCGGTAAACATGGAGCCAGCACATAATCCTGATCTCGATGTACTCTAGTTAGTCCGGTCAGTGCAGCATATTGTAACACCATCTACAATAAAGCTTGTAACGTGAGGAAACCTTGGAGATATTCATTAAGCTAACTATTCACAACCGATAGTAACAATATTGTACGACTCGTGAAAGATAACCTATTGCTGTCCTGCCTATCTTTCATGTCCTTTCAAGTTATCAATTATTTTTAGAGTATATTCTTTGAAATATGCAAATAGTTCATGAGTATGTTTAGCGAATTTCATTCATTCATACCACTGGTGACATCATGTCTGAGATACCTGATGACGTCATATCCCACACGCCTGGTGACGTCATATTCCACACGCCTGGTGACGTCATATTCCACATGCCTGGTGACGTCACATTCCACATGCCTGGTGATGTCATATTCCACAAGCCTGGTGATGTCACAGGCAGATCTCCCGCACCCTTCCTGTTGCTGGAGACAATATCTGCTGTTGCTAACCTGACTATGACTCCCAGCAGAACGATACCTACAAAAACCACAATAATAAGGATCTTCTGGAGGATTGACTTCATAGATACTGGTTTCTCTTCCAGGTCTATTTCAATCTGCCCGACGTCAACAGAACTCTTGGCGCTGAGAAGGAAACTCCTCTCCATGGTAGTGTTTTCAATGGAATCTCTGAACGCATCATAGCTGGCCTTTTTCCTCTCAGCTAAAAGAGCTGGAATGGGACAAATGAAGATATTATGATACAACTGTGCAGAACTAAGGCAATTGCTGTTATGATATGACTCAACCAATTTCAACGATTTCCTATAACATTTTATTACATACCTATGGCGGAATGTCTATGAAATACTACCCGCTGCTAGGAGTGCAGTATAGATAATGTTATGGGGCACTGTGCCCATAGTGAATATTCGGGCGCAATGTGACCATCGGGTCAATTGGTACATTTGGTAAGTATGTAAAATCATGCTTTTTTATATTTAGGTATGTAGTATTAAGAGAATGTAGTGACTGAGCCCGTAGGGATGCCATTCTCGGCCTTTTGATGCCATAAATATGTCCCTCCATAATTACATCCTTATCAGTTGACCACTCGATAAGGCAGCCTTGTCAAGAGCGCCCGAGTATAACACCCTGTTTTCAATATGTAGTGGTGCTTACACCACTGTCTATTGCATATTTATTGGAACCAATCACAGTACAGCTTACACTAGCACTGCACGAAACTGACCACTTTATTTATACATGCACCACCGCGGAAGCGCACATATTGGCTGAATATAGACATCTTTTCATTTATATACACCTCTAATCCGCACCTGCGTATGAGGCGTCTAAGAGACAGCGCGCGACTTGGCTGTATTTCACACCAGGCGTATCTGAAATAAAACATCCTCTGCGTGACATGTATGCGCCGGGCGCAAACATGTCACGCTAGAAAATAAAAAAGAACCCCTCCTACCCCCCACCCGTTGGTGTTTGTACAGGTATAGGTGGCCTTAGTGGAAAACCCAAGGTCGGGCAGGTGTGTGTATAGACAAGGTATCACCCGACCTCCCACACACACGTGTGAAAGCGTTGGGCGGCGGGCGGCTGGCGGCTGGCAGCGGCTTCAATGTCTATAGTGTTAAGTTCTCAAATGCTTATAAAGGCTTACATCCAGTATCATACAGAAGAGTGGTGTTTGAAAGTAAAATCTATTTGAAAAATGGTGAAAAAAAACAACATAATGCAGGGTTCATTATGTGTAATTAATCAATTTATACTCTATCAGGTTTTATAAAGGTTTTATAAAATAAATTGGTAATATTAGATTGCATTTTTCATATAATACAGACTTGGATGGTTAATGGGAAAAGAAATATGCTACCACTGATGTCCCCAAGTGGCAGAGGTCGGAATTATTGGATAGTGGCGTAAATAAACAGAATCAGGCATATATATGACTTATATAAGACCGCACCATGGACACGTATATACGCCACTAGATAAGGCGTCTACGACACGGATAATAGGTCGAACTTGTAGACGCAAAATCGTACTGATAGACGCGTTTCGCATACATATGTAAAGTGGTAAGTTTCGTGCAGTGTAGTCCGTTTATGAACTGTCCACCTTCAGAGCATAGACCTCTGTTCAGAAGTATGGTCCATGAAGATCTAAGAGAGCACGGCTGATATTGGTCAGCGCCGCTGGGTGAAAGAAATAATGTTGTTCTATTTATAGCATCAGTTTGACAAGAGCTGATTCATTCCAACGAATACACACTAGACAGGCCTCTTAGCATTTCAGATGCATGGGACCAATCAGTCCTCACCTTATTATAATATGGCAACTTATACAAACTTCAGAATAATGGAAGTCATTTGGTGCATTCCCTACTCTTTTAACCCTTTAAGGGCGGGTGGCAATGGCATGTGATAAAGGGCGGGTACTAGTGCTAATGTATACCACCAGAGGGCGGGAGGTCTCGGGCCTATTGTGATAGTTCTCTAGTCTAGGATGTGATGGAATATGTAATTTTCAATCTTATTATCCATTTCACATAGAATCAATAGCAGGGTATTCCATCTATATTCTTTGAAAATTTCATGACTATGAATTCAATATTTCCAATTTTATTCCATGAAAACGAAATTTTGCTAATTTAAGAAAATGATGCCATATGGCATCACCCCCCAGCACGGTTGTTGCCATATGGCATCACCCGCCCCAGCACAGTTGATGCCATATGGCATCACCCGACGTGAATGGGTTAAGGTCACTCATTCTCTACAAGTGGCCCTGCTGCTGATATCTGCTCAAGACTGGTCTTTGGCACCCTTGTGTTTCAAGACATCACAATGATTACGGGAGATTCCTACAAACAAGTATGATCGTACCGGGTCAGGGAAAATTCCCAGCCACGAACAAGCTTTATCTCAACTAAAACACTTACTCAGAATAACCATATCATGGATCCCAACCAAGTACTAAAGAAGAAACGAACAAGTTTTGGTGAAAGTTGTCGTTCTCCACAAGTTTGATGCGGTGTGATATGAACGAGGCGAGGCCGAGTCAATATCACGTAGCATTCATATGAGTTGGAGAATGACAACTTTGACCAAAAAGAGTTGCTATCTGTGTTTATCTCACCCCTGCACACAATAAATGAATGGATAACACATTGGATATATAAACGTTCTCACAAATAATGAATTAAAAAACAAAAAGTAGGAATAACAACGCCATCCTCTAACAACTCCGACAATGGCCTCCGCCAGAGAGACCACGTGACAAAGAGGAACGCCGTCCACCAGGGGAGACACGAAACAAAAAATAATAAAAGAAACAGAATGTCTGTGAGACTCACGTCGAGGATAAAAATCAAAATGACCACACGTTACAAAAACAATGATGAAATGTACAAAAAAAGAAGAAAAAAAGAAGAAAAAACCATCAACCTAACAAGCCAAAAAGTGTTAGAGAGCGCCACTCCTCTACCCCCATAATTGGTTCCAAAAAACCGACGAGGATGACGGAGAACTCTCAGCCACCAAAGAAAATAATATCAAATGCCATTTGATAATATGAAAACAAAAAATACCCACCCCTAACCCAACAGTAAATCAGTAAATCACACCCACCAACTAACTCCTAACAACCCCCTCTAAAACAATGGAACTAAACATCATGAAGAAAGAACAAAAGGAAAAAGAAAAAAACACAGACTACATACAAAAAGGAAATACAAAACTCACAAACATTACAACACATCCGACTCCCCATAATCATCGAAACGCACACCCGCCGGCCCGCGGAGGGGTGTAGAAAGAACAGCGACACGGTCGACGGAAGAGCCGTTGACATCGACCAATGGGAACCGAGGATTCGGGGTTGACAACAACAAGCGCGAATTCCAGTTCGCCTACCCATACACTCTCTACATTATGGTCTTAAATGCGATAGGGGTAGCGCCGAAAAACGCCAAGTCTTACCCTCATATAACACACTGGATATAGACCATGGAGAACAGACTGCAATACTTGTAGGGGAATGGAGAACGAGATTCCAATGTTAAGCCTATGGGTCAAAATACCAGGGGTGAGATGAATGTGTATCCTTTCTGAACCACTGCTAAGTGAGCCTCTTCTCTAAGCTAATGAACCTCCCTTCATACTTTCTACTCACGTGTCTTTGCAGTGGCTGTGGCTTCCTCTTGGTCTGTATTCACGCATGCTCGTTTCTGTGCCTGCAACATTAGTTAATGACAAATTTTAATGGTATACATTTGTTTAGCCTTAATTTATTATTAATATGTTAGAAATATATACATGTAAATACAAAGGTGGCTGCTTCTGCTTTCAACATTGTATAGAGACATACATAGCAAAGCCAAAGCAAAAACTTGAACCTGCTATTCCTTTTTGTTGTCTATACTCGGATGTACTTTTTAGAGCGTGCTTGGATGCCCTATGTATACATCACCTACACTGCACGAAACTAACCACTTTATGCATACATGCGCCATCGCGGCAGCACATATATTATCCACCTAATACAAAGTGTCCATAGAAAACACATAGGGAGTGTGTATGGACATACCCAGTGCATACGGATATGTTGTATGCTCCGGGTGGCACATACAGAAAAATAGTGCGTATGGAAAAATAGTGCATAACTAAAACGAACTGACATCGACATGCCACTTGTCCAGAAAAGGTGGATAATAAATACAATATAGACTGGTTTCAGATAAAAGTGGTTGTATGCTCCTCGGAGTTGACTCTGCGCAATATCCTAGCATACGCTTGGACTCGGCTGCTTGTATCTGAAACCGGTCAATATTGTGTATGTATCAGCTGTATAGCTCCTTGTTTTCATTTGTATATGCCTGTAATCCGCACCAGCATATGAGGCGTATACAAGACCGTTTCCTTTTGTATATGGACGCGTCTTGGCTGTATTTCACACCTGGCTTATACGAGAGGAAATATTTTCTGCGCTAAAAAAAAAATATCATGACCCGCCGCCTCCCGCCTGTTTGTACAGTTTGCCTCAGTGAGAAACCCTCCCCCACTCCCTACACTCACTCAAACATCACTGAAGTCCTTTCTCACTTCTTCAGAGCCTACCGCCAGCGCCCACCAGCAACGTTGAAGTCCTCTCCAACCCAGACCCCAACCCCAACCACGAGCCGGACCCAATGTCTCTAATCAAGACTTCTGAAAGGCTTATAAATGCTTACATCCACAACCCTACAGAAAAGTGGTGTTTGAAAGTCAAATCTATTAGAAAAATGGTCATATTGAACTTTCAGCATGTTTCCAGAAAACTATCCCTACATGCAATTCACTGTGATAGTGAGAACAGAGCAGGGAGCCAGTGTCTCAGGGTCTTAGAGGTATGCCCACCTGACCATGGCCAATCACTCAAAGCCAAAATACCTCAAGACCCACTGCTGCTTAATATGTTTGGATCCAAGATAGGCAGTTGCAGAAATGGCAAGTTTACTGGTTGCAAGTAAGTTACAGAAAACTATCCATTGACTGAATGTAACCCAAACCTTTTAATTGTTATTCATACAGAATTGCACGCTCATTCGTCAATGATGAACTATTTGCTACTAGTTCTCTTATGTTTCATTTCTAGCTGTGCCGAAAAGACTGAACTGTATTCTTCTCATCTCTTATATTGAGAGCAGCCACTGGGACTTTAAAAATGTTGCTGATTTGACTTTATGCTGATGATATACTGGCTGCAGTCCAAGATTACATAGACAATAATCGATGGTTTTGTGGACAGGCGGCCGTAAACCACGAGAGGTTGACGCGTAGTAATACACGAGCACTAGCGAGTGTATTACGAGGTCAACCGCGAGTGGTTTACAGAGCCGCCTGTCCCCAAAATCATCGTTTGTTGCATTTATTATCCATCTTTTCGAATAAATTAAACCCAGTAATTGCCATAATAGCGGGTATAACAATAGGAACTATTTCTTTGCTCTTTAGCAAAAGGGACTATTTTTTCCGTATACCATGGTTTTGAGGCCGTAAACCACAGGTTTGAATCCGTATACCACAGTTATGGTATCTGACAGGTTTTATACAATGGGTAGTGGTTTACTCCCCATTGTAGTCCCCATACATTTTCAATGGGGGCTATGTATACGATGGATAATAAAAAGGTATCCACTTGCAATAATAAGCCACTAGATATAAAATTTGGCTGGTGCAACTTGTTGTATCTAAAAAAAGTTAGTTTCACCCTTTTTATTTCAACATACTTTTGAATAACAGTATTTTGTCTCTTATTTCTATCTTTACATAATGTATTAGATATTGTCAATGTTAGAATTGTTGTGTATACATGTATTTTGTCTCTTTCAAATTGCTGTATCCAAGAGGTTACAATGTAATACTCTTTTATAGACACGTTAGGAGTAGTCAATTCATTCTCGAAATGATTTAATTATTAATACAATCAGAAGAAAATTATTGGGTTTTTTTCAATGAAAATGATCAAATATGGAAATTCTGATGCTATAATGTACTTGGTGAAAATGTCTTCATACCTTAAGTGCATTAAGTCAATAGATCAAAGGCTGAATTTTACCTCAAGCGTTATTGCTTTCCAGTCAAAGAACCAGAGATATCGAATCGACATGACAGTTGCCAGTAGGGTTGTGCAGACAAGGAATCCAACCCACATACCTGTAAATGAGGATGATTTAGACTCATTATTGTTATGTGACATCAAACAACTCTTACAAGTTCAGGATTAATAATTAATGATAAACATATGTATACCTCTGTAAAGTGCAAAAACTTGAAATGAGGCGAAATTATCTCAACACGAGAAAGTTTGCAGCAGAAGTAGAGGGTCCCTCCGAACCGATAACCCGTACTCATTATAAAAGAATTATTAAGTTAAAAAGACCAAATACATCGCTGTTTAGGAAAAGCCCAGTATACTCCAACATGAACTACTGGAATGAGCTCCCTAGGGAAATTCAGGACGGTAGTCTACGCAGTTTCAAAAACACCTCAAATTGAAATCAGGGAGCTGTTTCAAAAGTCGAATGAGGTCTCGCCAGCGGCACGTCACATTTTGAAAACGAGAGGCAGGCAACAGCGAGCGGCGCCTCAAATCAAAGCGGTAGCAAAACTACTACCAATATCCACTAGAGAGCGGCATCTCCACCTCGACAGCGACGCCTCAAGTTCCATTGTTGGCCTCTCGCATTGGCGATGAGTACTCTGTTTAGCACCCTCCCGACTTTTGAAACAGCTGCCAGTACGCATGAACTAGCCTGTTGGGTTTGTCCTAATCAAATAGGCTACAGTCATTATAAGATCGGGGACCAGGGTGCCCTCATCTACATCATCTTATCATCTTACCATAATCACCTTGTACATAAAACATCAAAAAGTATGTGACTTTGTTACTATAATAAGTGGCCTAAAAATCTGCCAAGCAGAGGCCTTATTTGTACCTCCTTACAGTACTAATAAAAAGAGAAAATAAATTGAAATCTAAATACAAGAATTCCTAATCACTACACTGTGAGAAAGGGGACATCCATCTCATCTATATATGGCACCAAATTGAACATGAAAGTATCATACATTTATATACATTTATTACCCACCTAATACGGAGTCTCCATACTAAACCTATGTAGCCTACAGATCGCTACTGAGTAGGATACGGACCTCCGGAATCTCCTAGGAGGATACAGATTTTTTAGATGAAAGTAGTCCCCAAACATCGGTAAAAAATGTAAACATAACTTCTTACCTATGTTGAAAAGTTTTCTGACGATCATATTTATTGCTTAAATGTGGGTAATAAATACAATATAACCATGATTTGGATCTGTGGGGTCGTACTCTCCTCGTAGTTGACGCTACGCATTACACCTCGCTATCACTCGGAGTATTACTACACGTCAACTACTCGGAGAATACGACCCCACAGATCCAAATCATGGTAATCATGTACCTACCAAATACATGAAGGGGAGTTAGGAAGAGGAGACTATAGCCGAGCGGCATGGCCAGCATGTAGTAAGTGACAAACACAATGATAGCTGCCTCCTTCTGTTTAGCCACTGCCCGGAAAATTGACCGAGCTAAAATCTGGAAGAAGGATTTGGATGAGTACTATAGAGGAAACCCATGAAAGTTTAGGGTCTGAGCTCGTATCCCATCGAGTTTGAATCACGTAGTAATTCACAAAGCGAAGCCGCGTGAATTACTATGTGATTCAAATGAGATGGGATCGAGCTCTGACCCTAAACTTGAATGGGTTTCTGAATTTATCTCACCTTTAATATTGACTAATGGGCTAACATTTGTGACATTATCCCCCATTGGATATTTTTCCTAAATATCTAATGGGCGTTAGATATGAGTTCCCAATGTTAAGTCTGTGGAGAAAAAATATCTGGGGTGAGATAAAGAATGAATACATTGTTCTGTAATATTAGGAAACGTCCTAATATATTCTACTATTAATAACTCTATTATTACGAAACGATTCTCGTTCTCGGTCAGTTGTCGATTTCATACTGCCTTCCACCTATGGCGTCAGGCAGTATGATATCAACGACTGACCTCGAATAGGAACCGTTTCGTCCACAGTCAGGACGTTTACTTATTATTATATACCTTAAATTGATGAAAAAAACGACATTTTGATGACTTATTAAGTCACTCTCACAGCGGGTACGAACATTATTAATACTGCACCCCTAGCAGCGGGCAGTATTTGATAGATATTCGGACACAGGTATATAATAATATATAGAAACAGGACTCCTGTGTTGTAAGTTTCCGCATTACGAACTCGTTTTGCCAGAGGTTTAAACCGAGGTCTTTAGACCGAGGTTTGATGATGAAGCGCACAGGGCTTATATAATGTACTTTCCATATGAATAATGATATATTGTAACTGGTGACTTATTATACTTTATTTATGAAATGCTAAAATAGCTCAAATATCAATATTGTCATGGATCTTTTATAAATGTAAGCATTTTCATGATAATGTGAGTATAGAGATTGCTTTTCACTCTGCGGAATATTCAAGGTTAGTTAAGTAATCTATTACTACTCACTGTGTATGTATTGAGAAACAGATAGACGGCGAGGATGGGCATGGTGGAGCTGATGATGGCCAGGACGTCCCTGAATAACATGTACACAAGATGTGATGAGTGAAAAGCCAATAATCAAATGGGACTGAACGAGAGTTAGCAGGTTGTGTTGTTATGTCACGATGGTCAGGTAGCGAATTATTACGCGAGGCATAGCCGAGCGTAGTGAGTAGCAAATCTGACCGGAGTGACATCACAACACGACCTGCTAACTCGAGTTGGGTTCCGTATTTATCCTACCCCTTCTACACGACTTTATTGTATTAAGATATACGCAAACACCCACCGAAATCCAGCTAAGAATGCGTAAATGGACACGTTGGTTCCTTGTTTATACTGTCGCTAGAACGCATGCTGATTGGTCAATTCTTTTTATGCCCCTAGAGGCATAAAACACACTTTATGTCACTGCATGCCACATAAAATTTCCCTATATAAAGTCTATGGTAGTTTTTTATTAGGGTATGATAAATACACAATATTTAAGTGAAGAAAACACAAAGAAAACCAGACACAATTGATTTCATATAAAAAGATATATTGCAACCAAGATGGCAATAGTGGGTGTGGTACATGGTATCAGCGGTGAACATGACATTTTGTGCTAATATATGTACACTGCGTGAAAACCCCCACCTATTTCATATATACGCCACTGCATAAATGTACATATCTCTTGTATATTGACTTGTTTATGTATAAAATACAAGACAATGTATTTGGATATAAATACCCAGGCGACACCTGCCGTCATCTACATACACTACTACCGGTACCTGCGCGTCCGGACAGGTATGAGCTAGTTCTCACCTGGAATTTTTTCGATGCAGACGTGTTCAATTTGGCTCGCTTTATTCGCCATTATGGTGACTTGCGAAGTTTGTGGTACTGCATATGATGGTAGAAAACATCCTTCAGGATGTCCACAATGCAGAACAAACGATGCCGAAACTTTAAACAAGAGTTTAAAGGAACTTGGGAAAAACGAGAACTTGGACCAGATCAATGAAGACTCTACAGATGAGAGCGGCACCATGGGTGTTCAACGAATGCACACAAAGGATTCCTACGATCCTGCTGGAACCACGGTATCTATGCTTCAAAATGATAATCTACGACTGAAGTCAGACCTTTTTTCGCTAAGAACTGAGGTTTCAGCCCTTACATCAATGATGGCTGAAATTAAACTGGCTATATTAGGATCGAAACAAGATGGCGCACGACAGGAGGACCAATACACCAGTGCACGTGCGGGGACGAAAGAGGATCGACTTCCATCCAGCACTTCTACAACTAAGTTCTCAACCGAGACCTTAAACACGAGATATTCTCCAATAGCTGAAGGTGCCTCCGGGGGTATTTCTTCAGAAAAAGAAAAATTGTGGTCGAGTTCTAGAGAGAACCCTGCTTCAACGCAAGAACTGCAAGAACCGTCGAGAGCGACTTCAGTACCAAACGCAGTCCTTCACTCCCAGTGTACTCCACAACAACTCCTACATGGACAGGTGTACAGGGTGTACCAGTGGAACAGATACACACGTGCACGGCTAAACATGATAGAAAACGTAAGTGTGTCACGTTTTCGTTGGACAATCACCTTTCATGTGACTTTTCCTCAAAACCATCCATTGATAATATTGTATCTGCCAGTATGTCTATGTTAAGGTCAATGGTTGCTCAACAAATGAATGTATCTGGCTACGCTGACCACATTGCTTTCATTACGGATAGAAGACTGTTCCTGACTGGGCAAGCCCTAGTCGAGTACAATCAGGCTTGTCGCGAGAAAGCCAAATTGCTAGGCCCCGACTCCTTTTGTTACGGAGATCCGTATTTGGTTGCCAAATATTTAAATGTGGAGAAAACATTGGCCTTTGCCAAAATCGCAGACAAAAAACCACATAAACCACAAAGAAAATTTTGTGAAGGGAAACCTTTAGGCGTCTGTTGGCGCTTCAACGAAGATACAGGTTGTGGAATCTCTCAGTGCAAATACAAACATCAATGCACCGAGTGCGAAGGTAATCACTCTTATTCGAAATGCCATAAGAAATCTTCCAAAGAGGCCCGCGATACTAAATGACTAAATCAACCATGTGTATCCGTTGATCATGATACTTGTATTGAATCTATGACCAAAAATGTTCATCATGTTAATTCTAATTCGGTAAAAAACAACCATGACTCAGAAACATATCAGATACCTTGTTTGTATACTGAGGTTAGAGGTCAAGAGGCTGTTGCGAAAGAATTACAAGTGGATTCAGAGTATAGTACGGTATTGGATGTTGATGACACATCACATACTTGTCAAAATGTCAAGGGTATGTCGTGTTGTGATGGTATCACCACAGACATAGGTTTCTTTAGGTCAGAGTGTAATGACATTCCACCACGGCCATGTGTTACAGGCCAATGCGACGGTGTTCATATGTTAGGTGGTATTAGGAACCCCCTGAATCCGTGTATCTTTTGGGAATTCTGTTATAACGACACAGAAATTGATTGTAATGCTGAATATATTTACAATGGTGTCTACAAAGGCTTAAAATTGTCGACGATGAATTTTCTAGTTGTTACGACGCAGTAAATTATTCAAGTATTTATAATCCCGATGTGAAACAAGAGATGGATGAAGTAGTTGAACATGAGTTATAGGAAGGGAAAATTTCAATTGTCTCAGAACGTCCTCAGTGTATCCACGCTATCGGAGCAGTAAAAAAGAAAACGGGTAGATTAAGACCTATAACGGACTGCAAAAGACCGTTATACACAAGCATTAATAACAATATGTTTGATACCTGTTCATCATTTTCATATATAAAAATTGAAGATGTAACAAATTCCATGACAGAGAATTGTTTTTTCTCCGTTATCGATGTAAAGGATGCTTATAGGACAATCCCGGTTTTTCCCGCTGATCGCAATCTTCAAGGCTTTCGCTGGGATATTGATGGTGTTACTCATTTTTTCCAGTCAAACTGTTAAGTTTTTGGTTTGAAATGTGCCCCCTTTATATTTACAAATATTTCTGAGTTTTTTTTAGATGTATGAAAAGAAGAGGGTTTGATCGCACATTTGGATATTTAGACGATTTCATTGTTGTTGCTGATTCACACGAATCATGTAGAAACGCTCAGTTGGCGCTTATATCTATTCTAAGACAGTTAGGTTTCGGTATTAGTTGGAAAAAAGTTATCAGTCCTTCGAAAATTGTTGTATATTTAGGTATCGAAATCAATATGACACTCAAGTTACCGATTGAAAAACTTCAGAGATTATCTATTGTTTTACAAGAATTCGATACAAAAGACACTGTTACACACAAAGATCTACAAATACTATGTGGCATATTAGCACACTGTAGTACTGTTATCAAAGGAGGCAGAACTTTTTCACGCCGACTTATAAATTTCTGTACATACGTTCGTGACAATAACCAACCACACCCGATTCCAGACTGGATAAGAGACGATCTAAAGTGGTGGAGAAGTTTTTCTGAACTGTTCAATGGTTTATCTCCGATTATTCCCCCACAAGAAATTGTGATGTCTACCGACGCCTCTATGAGTGGTTTCGTTGTGGTATGCAACAATGACTGGATACTCGGAGTATGGAATATCGAAACTCACTCGATCCCAAGTCATTGGATTGACGGCCACCACTGGACCAATAGCCCGACAGAACTTTATGATGGTATGGATATCAATGTTCGTGAACTTTGGCCCATAATAGCAGGTGCCCATCGTTGGGGCCCATCATGGTACGGCCGCAAGATCCGAGTGTATTCAGACAATACACAAGTCGTAGTGGGCATTAACACCGGCCGAAGTAAATCACCTAGAGCAATGCGTTGGCTCAGAGAACTTTTTTGGATTTCTTTTATTTTTCGCTTTCACATTGTATGTTCACACATTCCAACTTTGGAAAATGTACTCCCTGACTATCTGTCTCGTCTTTTCTCACCCAAAAGGATAGGTGTTATCCCATTATCTTATATAGATGAATTATGCTGAATTATGCTGTTTTCAGCTGACTTGAAGGACTGAGTAAAATTCTACGAAGATTCCTGGTTATCTTCGAACACCGCCAAAACAAGACGATGTCAGTGGTCACATTATTTTCGATTTTGCAATGAATTTGGTTATTACCCGTTACCATCAAGTGAAGATATGATTTGTATGTATATTTCTTATATGGCCGATACATTTAAGTACTCATCAGTTATTAATTATTTGTCGGCCTTAAAGGTTTTACATGATGTTAATAACTTGGTATTCCCAGATGGTCACCGAGTTAAAAGAGTACTAACGGGTATTAAACGAGTACTAGGTGATACAGTAACTCAGGCTCACCCCTTGACATTGGAAGATATGAAGTTAATTTTTTCCACCCTTGTTATGTCAAAAAGTGAAGATTTATCTTTTTGGGTGGCCTGCTTGTTGGGATTTAGAGGTCTGTTTCGGAAATCTAACCTTGTAGAGGAAGAATTTTCTATTAAAGTTTCAGACATCAAATATTACCCAGACCATGTACTAGTATCAGTAAGAAAATCAAAAACTATCCAATTCTCTCATAAGATATTGGAAGTCCCATTTTCACCAATATCAAGTTCACCATTTTGTCTTTTTTCTTTTATTTCTAAACTTTTATTCATGGTGAACTATTCGGCAAATTCTTCTCAACTCATTTCCTTTATGGATGGTGACAAATGTGTTCGTGGTAATTATATGTGGTTTCAAAAGAAATTACGTCAATCATGTATATCATCTGGAATCTCTAACGTATCGTCTCATTCATTGAGACGGGGAGGTTTCTTTAATAGATATACAACAACAAGGTGATTGGAAGAGTTTGTCAGTATTAATGTATTTAGAAAGATCAAGAGAATCTCGGCTAAAATTAGACCGGGAAATTGTTTCTTTTCTCTCTTGATCCAACTCTTCAAGTTTGTAAATCAATTTTTTCTTTTCATTCTGACGTTTATATATACATATATATATATATATATATACATATATATATATATATATATATATACATATACACGCCCATATTAGCACCAGCATATGTGGCATATACAATACTGTTTATACATGTATATGGAAGCGTAATGGCTGTATTGCTGTCAAGCACATATGAAAAGAAATATCTTGTGCGCGATATATACGCTGGTGGTATACATATCATATACGTTTGACGTATATGTATACTGTAAAAAGAGAAAAAAAAGTGTTCCACCTGACCACGCTGTCTCTCCCCACCCCCTTCAATTTCTGACCTGGCTGCCCGGCTCAGGCCCACCCGCCCGCCGCCTGCCACCTGCCCACTGCCCACCCGCAGCCTGTTGCCTACCGCCTCACGCCCCCTGCCTGCCGACCCCCCGTTTGTGTTGGTAGAGGTTTAGGTGGTCCAATGGTATGTAGATGTTAGGGCCCACCACCTCCTGCCTACACTCATTCTGTGCCTGCACCAGCACTGAGGCCCTCTCCTGATATAATTCCGGGATTTCAATTTTTGACCACCATCTGTCGTATATATATATATATATATATATATATATATATATATATATATATATATATATTATATATGGGAAAATAAAGGCACCTTTATTATAGTATAAAGGACGACCACGTGAAGGAGATGTTGGTTCGGGAAGTGCTGCAGGGAGCCGCATGAGGAGCCACTAGTCACACCACCTGACATGCCGGCCCGCGACCAGGCACGGAGCCTCTTTCACCTCGCCACTTCACACTCACTGACCGCGCTGCTCAAAGATTTTTTCAATGGCACGTATCGTCCGATGCTCAGAGTGAGGATACATGCACAGGCCCAGGGGGCCCTCACCATGTACTTAAGGCCTGTTTCCATTGGCCGACAAAGCGTGTGTATATCTTTTTAGTTACACAGAAAGTCTGTCGGTGGTGCCCCTGACTGTGCGTAAGTAAAGAGGGTTGTAGATTTCAATCAGTGACCAAACTTTCACTCAGTGCTGGGTGGTGACACATTGCATAATCTAAGCAGAAAAAGTCGTGTGTCATTTCACGAGCTGGGTCGTTTCCATTGACCGATTTTGTGTCAGCAGTGCCAAAAGTCCGTCGGTGGTTCCTGACTGTAGATCGGTGACGGGAAATCGGCCAATGGAAACGGGCCTTTACGCAGCAGACGCGCGAGAGCAGTGTTCAAAGGCAGGTAGGCCAGTAGAAGATTTTCTGGAATTCATAGACGAAGATACTATATCATATATATATATAAACAAGAGTGTGGCGACTGCAGATCGTCTGATTATGTCAGATTATTCAATTTGGCACCACCTCCCAACTATTGGACAAGCTACGATGCCCGTGACTATTTCTAGGCAGGTTCAATCAATCTTCTAAACAGGCAGCGATTCTGTGAAAACATAGTCTCCATCACTAGTTATCATTCATGACAAAAATAGAATAGAATTCTATTGTCAGACGAAGGATATCATGCTTTATCTCACCCCTGGTATGTTTTTCCCCATTGACTTAACATTGGGAACTTGTATTCAACGCCCATTGAGTATTTAGCAAAACTACTCAATGGGGGGATGTTAGGTTAGCCCATTAGTGAATGTGAATGGTGTGATAAATTCGGAACCTATTCAAGTTTAGGTTTAGAGTTTGATCCCATTTTGTTTGAATCGCTACGTTATTCATGCAGCTTCACCTTGTGAATTGCTACGCTATAGGGAGCCAAAGTGAACCCGCTGAAACCACAGATACCCACCTACAAAACAATGTTTCCGGTGGCCAGTAAGAACGAGGCTTAGTGCTTAAGCTATGGGGGTTTGAGGCTAGACTCGGCGTTTTTTTTATTAGGGATAGGATAATAACACATATCCATGGTTAACATTTTTTAGCGGATGCAGTGCGTCTTTACGCATGAGTACAAGATTAATTTTGAAATAGAAACAGAATGGAAGCTCACGGTTCTCCAGTGAAGATTTTACCGAGTTCATCAGGTAAGGCGAGCATTATAACCAAGAATACCGCCCCGGTTACACCTGAAACAAGAAGGAGAGTTCTGAGAAATACTCACACTATTAACTTTAGTTCAGTTTAGCATTTAACCTACCCCATCTCCATGAATTTAGAATAATAATTACCCATTTTAGTTCCTCCAACTTGCTCAAGCGAGTGAAGGTTCAGGCTGCCCAGTAGGGCCAAAGGTCGTCAACAATTCATAGACCACTGATTGATCAATTTTTAATACCCTCGTGCAATAGATAACACTTTACTGCACACTTGCCTGAATACAGTAACCCACTGTTAAGCCTATATCTTTTTTTTTTATTAGGGGTAGGATAGAACATGAGTGTAAAACACCTGCGACACCCGGTGACCAGAAGGTTTTGTGGGTTGATTTTATTTATACTTCATTTTAGTTTTCAAATCAACAAGAAAAAAACATCAAAATACAGTTGTACAGATATGACTGAGATCAGCCTTCGGTCAAATTGATGCATGCATGAATCTTCTGCACTGTAAAACAGATAAAGTATTCCAAAACTCATCTATTTACGAGTATTTGGTGAAGCATATCTACTGTAACTAATTAAGAAAATATCTGGCAACTTATATATATCCTTGTCCTGTGTATATACTTCACCCTGTCTGTCCAAACATGTTATAATTATCACAGAGTATGATAACACCTGAGTTTCTAGACACCACTAAACTTCTGGTCACAATTGAAAACCAACTTTGCTGTTGAAACATGTCCGATAAGGCTACTAAAAAAACAAACTTGTTTCTCATCACCGCACGCACCTGCAAAAACGATTTTAGAAGATTTTTTTGTTTTTGTTTTTGTTAAAATAAGATGAACCTTGATAGAAATTATGAAAAGTATGTGTATCTAGTATCAAATTGAAGCTCCTGATGGCAGGGATGCTTCCAATGTATAAACAGTATACATCTGAAAACCCTGCATACGCAGACACGCCGCATAAGCAGACACTTTCGCCCGGAACGGAGGGTGACCACTTACGCAGGGTTTTACTGTATGTCTAAAGCCCATTTAATGACACTTTTGAGCCATCTTTGATCCAGCAAAAAATTAAATAAAATAAAAAAATAAAGCGCCCTCATCATATTTTTCATAGCTTGGTGATAAGAAACAAGTTTGTTTTTTTTGAGTGGCCTAAAATGAACAAATTTTCCTGGCTGACAGGGCGTTGTGCGCTGTAGAACAGACAGTGGGATGAGAGGGTAGTGTTAGAGGCAGCACCCACCAACCCCGATAAGGTTACCACGATTGAACCCCCACAAGATATTTTCCAAACAATCCCCGATAAACTCAGATAGAATTCTAATCTGGAACTCCAATCGGGGCCAAACATGCGCCAAGCTTTTGATGTTCCTGATACGTTCCCGATACCAGCACCTTCATTAGCATACACTACGATTGGAGTTGTGTCGGGAATGAATCGGAAACGCTATCGTAGTGTACAACCCGCCAGAAATTCCAATCGGAATGTGCTCTGTTCCAATCGGAACACTTCCCGATAGAATTCCAATCGTTGAAAATATCAAACATGTTGAATCCAGACGTATGGGCTACGATAAGAATTTCCAATCGGGGTCCAGTCATGGTTGAATCGAGATCCGCATCGTAAGCTGGCCCCCACCGCTACGATAGGAAAACTTTCCCGACAAGAATTGTTCAATTCCAGTCGGGAACTGTATCGGGAGGTCTATCGGGGACCTTATTGGGTTCCTGGGTTCCTGGGCCCTGTTTTATTTTCAACTCTCCCTGGAGAGGAGAGACCCCACGAGGGATAGCTCCACGGAGGATATATTTGAGAAGATCTCCTCAATCTCGTTCGATTAACCCTGTCCTCGGGAGGTAGAGAAATCCTCGGCCGTAGTCTCCTTTGAGAGAGCCCCAGGACGAAATAAACCTGTAGGACACTTTTGAGGAGACTTGAAAGAGAGGCTATATATAATGCAGGCCCATAGTGGTATTTTGGGGAACTAATTTCATCATTTATGAATGTATGTAAATCTAAATAAATAGCGCAGTAATTCTCCATCTGAGATCTCCAGTCTTTATTAAAATCATAATAAATATATTTCCGATAGTTCAAATGAATTAAATAGCTTTTATTTGTTATTTTGAACCACCCGTGCTACCCCTAGACTCGCGCCCGCCAGGAGAGCTGCAGGACACTTTTCTCCCGGAGCTCCGCCGGCCCGAGGATTGAAAATAAGAAGACATTTGTGGAGATCTCCTAGATCGTCGCCCACAACTCTCCTTCCCCACGATACATTGAAATATCGAACCCAAACTCTCCTAGGACCTCTCCCCGGGCATTTCAAGCCTCCTCGGGCGAAAAATAAGACAGGGCCCTGATGGTACTCACCTATGATGACAGTGCTGACTCGCGTGGCTGTGCATGCTTGGAGGGCCTCACCTGCCCCCAGATGCTGCCCCATGCTTATTATAGATGCCATGGAAATGCCAGTGGCCATCTTAAAAACATGAAAAAAAGGTTATGTAACTAGTATCAGTATATTTCTGATCTGTTCTTCATTTCTGAATGAAGCAAGATGCCGTTGAGTTTTCTTGACATATTTCTGGATATTTCTGCATTGGAATATGTAGTATGAAGAATTCTTAACGAACCAGGCTTAGAGCCTTGAGAATCCTCTGGCCTGCCTCCCGTGCTAAAGACGTACATCAATGCAACCAAAGATTTCTATAACCCCAATGATGCCACCTAGCGGGAATACTGTGTGCCAGTGGATTTTCAGGGCTCTAAGCCTAATTTATTAAGAATTCTTCTACCATAGAGCGCAGTGAGAACCTTGTACAGATTAGGTGCACAAATTAGGCTTCACTCAATAGGGCTTGAAGCAAGAATGAATCAGTACTTACTGCATTAGCCAGGGTATTCATATTGAATATGATTGTCATTGCTCCAAGTTCTGCTGTACCCAGTAATCCTAGAAAACAACAGACACAGATGTATGATTTACAGAAACGATCATTGCAGTAGTCATATTTCTGTGAATCTTAAGCTAGGTATGGAATTGACTATAGGGCATATAGCCTATGATCCATGGGCGCCGCCATGACGCCCTCCGAGTAGGTGTTCTTCACTAATGGAGGTGAAAAAGTAGGTGTTCTTCACTAAAGGAGGTGGAAAAGAAGTGAGTGATAATTGGGAAATGTCACAACTTTAGCCTTGCTCACATATTTATATAAAGTGTTCCATATGGAAAATATCATGTCTTGGGTTTAATCATTATGTCATCCTGCTTTGGGATGGGTGTAGAGAGTCAAGGGAACCATAGTAAAATATTGAAAGGCAGGTGGTAAAATCTTAACGTAGCCACGTTCCCGTGTGGGGTTGTCGGCATCGAAAACATTTTTTGATCAGCCCCTGTACACACAGAACGGCGACAGAGAGCACACACGACCGCGCAACATCACCAGGTTGCTAGGTCAGAGCGAGGAAAAGTGTCATTAGCAACCAATGAACGTCGAGTAAACAACTCGGCTCGACCAATGGGAAGAGACGGCGGATTCGCGCACCTGATCGGTTTTAAACGCTCAGGCAGTCAGTTGTGGTTGTGTTACCGTAGGGTAAACTCTCCGTCCTCCACACACAAAATATTGAAAGGCAGTTGAATTTTGTATGAACAAAGACCCAGAATACAGGTTTGTCCACTGGCCACCTGGTCACTGCTAGAGTGATGGTGGTAATGATATTATTTGAGATGCTGACCAAACTATCAATGAGCCAGAAAGGTTTCAGAACATTGATGTACCTTTGTCTGCGACAAAGGAACAGTAATTTGTCCCTGGCGAGGCATCATAACAGAGTTGGCTCTAGTTGGCAGATGTAGGACAGTGAGGCAAGAGTCAGCCAATGATTAGTAAACCCCCTTTTTGAGTTGTTCTTTTGTCGCTACAAGTTGTTGTTTGATGTTCCTAAATCGCCACCAAAGGTTCTTCAACATGTTGATAAATCCAGTCGCTAATAATCAAACGTTGGTAAATGGCCCTTGATTGGGTGGCTGACACGCGCCAAGGGATTATGTAATTTGCCTGTTGCAAATTCAATGACTCCTATATGATTTGGGAACTAATCGTTCAACCCTGAATTGGTAGATGTGTATTGGGCTTTATCAGACAATTTTGCATTTTCATTTCCTGTGACAGCCAACAAAACTTCCATCAACATCTTAATAGATACCAGCTTTATATGTAAAATGGACACCCATGCCCAAAAGGTGAAATGGAAATTTTGAGAAAATAGAGAGCTCCTGTTATGTACTACAATGCAGGCATCCTTTTCATCTCATCCAACAATAGAGGTGAAATATTGAACATTATTTACAGTTCCTGAGAAGAATAACATGGAAGAGATTTAGAGGATGGATCATTCACACTTGCATTTACTCTATAAAGTGGAGTACATTTATATCAGACTCTATACCCAAAAGTGGACTTTGGACAGCGGTATGGTGCAATACTTGGTTACCCTGCCATATACTGTAATTATCGGCCACTAGTGTCTGGTGCGCATGGGCGAACATGCGCAGTGTTGAAGTCCAAGATTGGAGAGTTACAATTTATTGCAGCTTGATGCCCAAGTTTGCTCATGCACCCTTCAAATTTAGCATAATCTCTGTTAGGAGTTTTGGTGCAATTCGCCAAAATTAAAAATCCCAGAGTACCTCCAATAGTCCATGCTAGCTGAACGGAAGTACATGCCAGACGCATGCACATATTGGGTGGGCGATAATTACGGTATATGGCAGGGTAACCAAATATTGCAGCACACTGGTCATGAAGTGAACCATGGGATGAAGTGAATACTTACCAGAGAGAATGGTGCTTGCCTCGTACATCCACCATTCCGCACACATCAGAATGGTGCCGTAAACTGCCAACTTTACAAGTGGGCGCCACTCTGCAAAGCATTGCACGCTCCAGCCTACAAAAATGTAGTCAACATCTTGTTTCCAACTTTTTTGTTTGTTCACCATATTCAATATATTTTATCACTTTCAAATTAGTAAAGCAATACTCTAAGAATAGGATTTATCAATTAATTGCATTACAAATTACCTTGGTGAAAAATATCTCATAACATAGACCAGGCATCCACTGCGATAGAAATTTAGACCTACCGATATGGCACCGATACAAAAAGCAAATACCAGAGACATATCAGGAAGGTGCAAAATCATAGACATATGTCTAGACATGCCAATCCACCATGCATTGTAAGGGTTTTTTTAGGTGCCTAATGGCAGACACATTGTTTTCCTATATTATATTTCTTTGTATTATTATTCACTATATGGAGAGCAATCACATCAGTTCGCTGCTACTGGTACGCGCACGCTACCAGCCATAATGTAAGACCGCCAGTACTGGCCAATTATGTGCTGTTTACAAATTAAAAAAATAATAATAAAAATAATCATCTGCCCCAATATTAGGTGACCTTCCGACGCGATTTTGACTTTTTATCGGGAGGTGCATTGTAGACCATATCGGAGGCATATCGTAGTAGGTAGACGTCGGGCCATATACTAAGGTAGAATAAATGTCCAATTATGCTAATAGGGAGCCAATGTGAACCCGCTGCAACCACAGATAGCCGGTCACAAAATACTATTTCCGGGTATAGGCACTCAGTACTTTGACTATGTAGATTCGAGATTATATGTGTCATTTTCTTTTAGATCCAAATTTTTAATAAACTTAACAACTGTCATCATAGTTTTGAAACAAAGTTATTCAGAGACGATAGTTATAAACTTCACTTCAAAAGTAACAAAAGAGACCAAAAACCAAAGTCTAGCTTCAAACCCCCATAGGTTTAGCACTAAGCCTCGTTCTTGCGGACCACCGGAAATGGTGTTTCGTAAACGGGTATCTGTGGTTTCAGCGGGTTCACTTTGGCTCCCTATACAACAGTTACTGCTTGCATAGCATTGTCTTGATTCCTGTCCCATTAAATCTGCTCATGATAAATTTTAAGTAACATTTTGCATTGGTCTATATGACTTCCTGTTTAAACATGGCAGGGCAATATATATATTAGCAGACTCACCTCCCCAGGTCTCTTTAACCTTTTTTGAGCATAAGAAATAAAGAAATCTGATGAAAAGGCATAAGAAATAATACGTAGCCAAGGATATCGCAGAGCCCCTGCAAACGAAATGGGATATTATAGTTTAATACAAGTGTTTGGGAATTGTTCCTTGATATGAATATTTTCAAAGAAAGTGTGTTATTGGACAAAATCATCATAACTTCTATTTCCTTATTTTCTAAGTTTCATAGTCAATAATAGGGTGCATTATCCTTATCCAATTATCTAATATGATCCCAATGTGTATTTTTAATCATTGTCAAACTTCTTCTCCAACAAGCATATATCATATATTTTCAAAATACTTGTATGTACTTGTGCCATAATAGCAATTTTCCTTTCCATTGGAAATTAAGGAGAAAAGGCAGTAATTCAATGATATCTCAAAATAGATAAAACAAAGCAATGAGATATAGACAAAGGTTATTCAGGCAATTGTGTGGAAGACCACCAATGGTATTGATGAATAATCTTATCGTAAAACTTTGAATAATGTAAATTCTGGCCATATCAAAGAGCTTGAATATATCTTCTAACTACTTCCATCTATCAGGGAAGAAAGCACTTTATTACCCACCCAATATGGAGTTCCCATATTAAGTCTATGGAGTCTGCACTACCTGACTCACAGGTAAACGTACAGTATAGAGAACCAGGGAGCTGTTTCAAAAGTCAAGTGAGGTCTCGCCAGCGGCACGTCACATTTTGAAAGCGAGAGGCTGGCAACAGTGAGCGGCACCTCAAATCAGAGCGGCCGCAAAACTACTACCAATATCCCATAGAGAGTGGCACCTCCACCTCAACAGCGACGCCTCAAGTTCCATCGTTGGCCTCTCGCATTGGCGATGAGTACTCTCGTTTAGCCCCATCCCGACTTTTGAAACAGCTCCCTGTATTATAGAGGAAGCCTTGTAGTTGACACTTTGCAATACTTTTACTATGCATCAACTACGCGGAGAATATGGCCACTCAGATCGAAATCATGCTGATATTGTGTATTATTTATCCTGGAGGGATGTCGTAGGAAAAAAATGTTTCCTAGCTTCCCGACTCTCCAGCAAATATAGTTCCGTGCCTTACATTGCCTACAGGGTAGGCTTACAGTATCATGGCCATGTTGCCTTTCTAAGTATAGCCGCGGCCGGGACAGCCGAGCAAGCTGTGGGACAGGTTGATGAAACTTGTTTTCCCGCGGTTCTGGAGTAGGCCACCCGCCGCTGGCTATTATAGACACCGTGTTGGGACCAGTCCAGACTGGTTTCTCAGCTGTCAGGTTGAGAACCAGCAGTGAGGATTGATCCTGAGGAGTTGGACAGGGAACTAGCGGGAACAATTGGTTTGCTGGTGACCAGGCTGACTAAGAATACCCCTTTGGAGAATCAGCGGGATTCTTGCACATGCTCAGTGAGGACATGGGCTGTATATAAGCAGCCTGCTGTGGCTTACTGAGACACACTGGGGTGTGGAGAGACTATGTGCGGTCTCTCTGCAGGGCTCTGTCTCTGTGCTCCACCGACAGGAGCTAGCTCTCCGGACTAGCTGTTGACCGGTTCTGGTCCCCTAGATGGTGGTGTCAGAGTATCCCAGTTCTCTAGGAGGAGAGGGTCAGACCCGTTTGTCCCTTCTCCGGATAGAGTTCTGGGGTCCCGAGAGGAGAGCAGGGTGGTGGTGTCCACTGGCCGGAGGGAGGTATGGTGTACTCCCTCTAGGAGGTGGCTCTTACCAGCCCTGTTATCTTCGAAGGCAGAGCTACGGTGCTGGGTGGTTGTGGTAAAACACAGCTGCGGGTTAGCGGGTGGGACCAGCACCGAGATGGCATCTTGGACCAAAACTGTAGTGGTGCTCGGGAGGAGCTTCGGCTGGACCCTACACCCAACCATTACAATTAGTATAGTGTTCCATATGTCATATTACAAATCAACATTCAGGGTAACATATTACAATTCTTAGGCTCTTTGGCAGTAATCCACATATGTAATCCTATGCAACTTAGCTAATGTTTGTACAAAGACAATTTTTTGACCTGTAACTGGAGAAAAACATCATAGGTAGTTACACAGACAACGTAAATACACAGTATCTTTTAAGAAGTTAGGTTCAGGACCCCCCTATCTGTGATTGATATTGAAAATATTAACATGACACTTACTCGATACCCATGTTGAATTGGTAGAGCATCAAGTATTGCATTGTGGCATGAATTGCATGTGTCAGAAGTCCCATCCAGATGTCTGGGTAGACGATATTCTATTGATATTAAACACACAGTAAAAAGCACATGTAAACCTTCAGCACAAGATAAGATTCATTTCAAAATGCAGCATACTCGCAGTCTTTGCTACATGTTTTATTGCATTATCGCCTCGTGCAGTATTACGCGATCTTGCCATTGTGCGATAAACAACAACACGACTAACTCTTGTTTGGTTTCTCCATATTATTGCATTATCCTAAGGAGCAATTCAGTGCTGATTTCACCGAGCAACTGAAACTTGCCGAACTGGAGATCGGGGAAGTACTATACACCTATGGCTCAAAATACTCCAAATACCAACCTCTGCTATGTAAGTGTAGTGTGCCGGTATGCCAGCATACCGGCACGCTTTGATAAATCAGGCCCGCAAATGGGGTCAAGTAGTCTCCACCCGGATGTTCTGCTACGCATTGTGCTCTGTGAATAAGGTTGGGGAGTGTCTATGACGCATGCGCATAGTGCGTAGCAGAAAAGTACTTCCGCACTACCAGTTGAGTTTGACTTATGCTTCGACATCGACTTGTTTTGGTAAGTTATTGAATATTTACAAATGTTTAGAATGTTTAGAGGTGTATAGTACAAGTGAAACTTGTTAACCTAATTGGGACGGCTCCGCATACCTCGTTACTTTCGCTAGGACTACCGCATTCGCTCTGC
Organism: Alentia gelatinosa; assembly: GCA_950022655.1. Taxonomy (NCBI): domain Eukaryota; kingdom Metazoa; phylum Annelida; class Polychaeta; order Phyllodocida; family Polynoidae; genus Alentia; species Alentia gelatinosa. Next base: position 123,330,523 of record OX465581.1, read on the forward strand.
GAGCTCATGCAGTAGTCCTAGCGAAAGTAACTTGGTATGCGGTGCCATCCCAATTAGGTTAACTAGTTTCCCTAAAATATTGTATAAGCATAGCTGGTGGTGGAAGTGTGCACTTTCTCTGGTAATTTCGGGCACTAATATGATTTATTGTGCAACTACATTCACCATATAAGATATTCTTTGATACATTCCAAAGGGACCAGAAACTTTCCGATAAGGCCTTAGTCTGGTGGAATCAGCAGTCTTAGGTTAACAGCAAGATGTTTTCTGTCGACTCAACTGATATTGCTCGCTTGTACTTTTAGAAGAATGTAATCTACTGCTAGAATCCATTATATTGCAGTGGAATATTTAGACTCTTACTTGAGACTGGAAGTACTTTTGGAGAATGAGGTACAGGAATATGGACTGAAAGAAATAAAGTTCATTCATTATAATAGGATATTGAAAATAAACATTAAAGTTCTATATCCACTAGATATGCTTTAATTTGGCAATATTTTGGGAGACTTTGTTTGATAATGGTTATCTGATTAAGTGTACTGTTGTTGGGTCTTAAGATGTCACCTAAGATTTGGGGATCGATAATCGTCTAATCGCTCAGAGATCTATTAGTTTCTTGGCTGCCTTTGTCATTTTATTTCTGAATTTAGTGGAGTCGCTTGCTGTGATTTAGTCATAGATGCATGGTAACCTCATACATCCATAACCAGAAGGGCCAATAACTTACTTTAAGTTCTTATCAACTTGCTTTAATAAACTGAAACAATCCATATGAAGCATTGAGTATTCAACATTGAAGCAATTACAATCATCACACAATACCAACCGTTCCTTTTCATAAAATCCTCTAACATTGTCCGAGATTCATGTTGTTTCCCCACATCATTCCAATAATCCAAAAGTACTTAACACAATTCACATCGGTCTATCGTTTCATTGCTCCTTAAGTCCAATTGCATTGATTCTCGAAATGATCATCACCACAGTCCTCCCTACTGATGCCCCAGTCACACTGGCGTAAAAAACGGCGTTTTCCCGTGTACGCACGTCTACGTTCTTCTACGCATTTTGGAATCTCAAAATACACCGCAAAACACCGCATTATGTGGAGATGCGTAAAGGAAAGTCGGAATGCGCCGAAAAACGCAACAATGCGTACAGAAGCATAGATAAGCGTTGATGAACGTTGAGAAGCGTACTAAAACATTAAAGAAAAGCAAACAAATACGTTCCAAATCCGTAGCTAATACGTGGTCCCCAACAATTCAAATATGTAGAAGAAACGTCAAATTTTACGCCAGTGTGACTGGGGCATGAGCATTCCACCAGATAATATTCCCTCCCCGTTTGGAGTGTTATGAATCCTAGCATGTTCACTCCGTGTGTTCTTCCCTGTGAGAGCTCGTTTCACGAATGTTGGTTTTTTTGGGGTTTTTTTTAAATATTTATTTATACTGGGTAAGTAGGCATTCAGCCCGGGGGCTGGTTTCAATGTGCGCCCAGTTTGATAAAAATTACAGTGTTTTCTCAGTACATGCTTAGTTTCCGTATAGACATTAATATAACATATGTACAGATGATCCAGTTTTAACTTGTGTTTACAATACATTTGTTTTCAACAATCTGATGGGATACAGTAACATAATGGGTACAGACCACACCAGCAGAGCATACACTGACCATAAGTAGACTCACATACAATAAATAGTGACATATAAACTCTGGTTTTAGATCATCATATAATAGCAGGAGGTTTCAGTAGTTCCATTACATATTAAATTACGGAGCCAAGTAGATTAGGGAGTCCTTTTGAGTCTGTTTGAAGGCTTTATAGGTACGAATGTTCTACTGAGAGTTGGTTCCATTTTAATGCACCATAATGGTAGACATTCCTTGTAAAAGTCATATTGATTGGTTTTTCTATAATAAATACAGGTAGGTGCCTGTGTAGCTCGGGTGGTTCTTAATGGATTTAACAACAGTTCTTGCTGGTCAAGTTTACTATACATATGTGGTGGTCGCCGCCTGTCTAGCAGGTTGGATGACCCCAATCCGGAACGCTAGTTCCAGGCAGGATCCCACCCTACGCAATTACGTAGGTTGGTTCGGTTTTCGGTTAGTTTGCACAGACCTAATCACACACAACACAACAACGTCATTTAATAAACAGGGATGTTTATTAATCACTTACTTCCTGGAAAGATCTGGAAGATCTTCCTCACAAGTACAGTACCCTAACACATGAGTGCTAGGTAACGCTGGATAGACTAATCCGGAGGATTCGCCTAACCACCAGGAAGGTTACAAGAACCCGCCTGCAAAGTGAGGGCCCAAGGATCCGTTCCGTAGAAGGGACGCGCGAGGACAGCCTGTCGACCTACTGTGAACGCTGAGTATATATACTAAGCGTTACGTAATCCCGGTCTCCGCCGCGCCACTCTCGTGTCCGGCGTTGCCCGGAATCACTGCACAGTAAGGATCGGCATATCGCGCCACCTTCCGTGAAACAAACGAACACTGCTGGATTCCCGTCCCACTACATTACCCCTCCCAGTTTTTACTAAGGGGGGAACCAAGGCAGCCATTTTGCTGCTAAGGGACTACCCAATTAAAAATTACAACATATATCCAGCAGTTCTTGGTCTACTCTCTAGCTTCCTGGTGTTCACAAGAATTCACTGATACCAACGTATAAGTGAAAAAGGTGGAATTGTAAGATGGAGAAATTATTAAAAATATGGAAGATATGACATTTAGGAAAGAGGAAACGACATTTGAAGAATGAAGGACTAGCCTCGCTAGCACCTTGAATAAATGTGATATTCACCCATCTTGAGCCGGGGAGCGGATTCTTGAGCGTTTGGCAGGGAAGACTCGACAGTCGCGGACCTACAGGTGGTCAGCCCGGCCTGTCGAGCACTCTGCCTCCAGCTGTTCCGGATCTTGTTGAAGTCCTCTGTTGGCTCCCGGCGAGTGAAGTGTCGTTCTCTTTCTCATCTTAGAGTATCGAGCCCAGCTGGCCCATCGGCGTAGCAAACCTACTACATTCAGCCCGATGCCGACGGGTGCTGGGCTTCCCACTGTTCTTCAAGTTGGAAGACATCCATATGTAGAGAAGGTTTAGCCTCGCTAAACACCTTCCGTGTTGAAAGTTTCAGAATATGGAAATAACGGCCAAAAAGGCAAAACAATTCTCCATCCACCTGGTAAGAGTGTGTGGTATCAGTGTTCTTTCATTTTGACTCCAGCTATACTGGCATATCTTTTTCTCGGCTCGAATCGAGTACCAATTAAGGCCCCAATTCTAAGCCGGATTCAGAACTTAGGATCACCAAACCAAGGTAGAAATAGCCGGCGTAATCCAACAGATCAGGGGTTACGCCTACTATCTCACTGTCGAGTCGATGAACTCAGTTCCGACACAGACCTGGTAAGTCAGATCTATACCCGAAAGGCATAATCTTCCTCACCTGGTACCAAGTACTAGTGTGGACAATATCCACACCACAGGCCGGAGGTTTTCGTGATGGGGGCCTATCACGGGCCTGACCATCGAGAGAACCTTCAGCCATCTGAAACCAGGGTTGTGCCTTAGAGAAGTCATTTTACTGACTTTCCCCAGCCCCAACCCAGGATCGCTTATCATTGGTTACTCCTAACTTTCCCTCCACCCCTCCCAGCGATCCTCGCGGAACGCTGAGAAAGTGCAGAATTCTGGCTAGGAGGCCACATTCTGGAAGTAGCTAGGTCGGAAAAATATTTTCCTCCCCGGGACTTCCCATACCCGTCTGACTTCGGATCCAGGAGAGTTGTTGGCTCTGCCGGTTCCGAGTTTAGACGGCGTCTTCCCGGCTTGTTAGGCACCAGCCGAGTCGGTCATTGTCAACCCCTAAATATCCTCGTCAGAGGATATCCTGAGGTCGAGAAGTTCCGACTGGCTTAGTGCACTTGCCGTCGGTGGAACCGACGTTGCCAGGGCGGTTCTCTCCGGTCGCAGTGGACTCAGCGCAGACGTAGGCTGCAACTGAGACATCAACTGCTGTAGAGAGGTTGGTCCGGTATCTAAAAAGATTCCAGACTCCAATAAGATGATGTTGGCATTCACCCCCAGTGCCCCACTTGGTTCCTCGGGCTGATCTACCGGCTTAGCCTTGGAAGGCTTTGCTGATTTCTCAGCCCGTGTCACGGCGGGAGGCCTCCTCGGCTGTAGGACTTCAGTCTGATCCTGTTGGGTCTGACCGGGTCCTGACAGTAGAGTATCTACACTGACATCCATGGGCTGAGCCGCTATGGATGTAGTGTCCTGGTGGGAAGTTTCTTCCACGGATGACCATCCCAACATGCCAGCGAGTTGCTGACGTGTCGGGTTTGATTCTTCCGTGGTGAACTGAAGAAATCTTCCCCGGCTCCTTTGTCGGGCCAACCACGCTTCCTCTAGGGCTTGCGGGTCGTCACCGATGTCATAGAGCGACATACCCAAGTGCCGAAGACAACGTTCATCTTGGCGATGGGTCTGGGCTTCCGCCCGGGCAAACCTCGACTGGGCCGTGGTTTTCGCAATACGCGCGTCCTCTAAGTCCAACGCGTACTGTTTAGCCAGGCCTTTCGTGGCTTCTCTTACCTCGAATCGGGCTAGGTTCACTAGCTCCTTAACGAGGCCTTCATGGAGAGACGGCGCGCCCGTTCGGACACGGCCCTCCAAGGTGCCACCTATATGCGACTCTAGTTGATCCGCCCGTTGGACGTATTCAACCGACATCGCACAGGGAGAAGAAGTCACCTTCGACGCACAAGTGGTTGTGTCGTTGGTTTCTTCTTTACCTCGACAACCGGGTTGGTGGAGTGCCGGAAAGGCCTCTTCATCCTCAACTTTCCCGGGTGCTTGGGTAGCACCTCTGTTAAGCGGGGAAACTCCCGGGAGACTTGAGCTAGGACGAGTCCCAGCTGGTTTTTCCACGGGTCCGCGGGCTTTTGAAGCCGTTGGAACGTTCCCTTCGCTCGGATCTGAGAAGAGTTTCAATCCCCCAGACAACTTTGGCCCTACCTGGTAAGCAGCTTCCACCATGTCAGCGATGGTGTGCTTACCTGGAGCCAATTTCTTCTTGGGCTTCCGACTGGATCGCTCAGAAGTGTCAGTCTCGCTGGACGAGGACGATGACAACTTCTTGACCCGTCGTTTAGCCTTCGAGGACTTTTGAGACGGTTCCCGGCTAAGGGACCGTTTCTTCCTCGACTCCTTTGACATCTGTCAATGTTTTGAAGCGGATACCCGAACCAGCCAGGATTCTTCTTCCATCCGATCTTAAACAATGGACCGTCTGTCACACAAGTCTCGGGTTCCGGTTTGCTTTTCTGAGCATCGGAACCTAAGTCAACGAATCTCTGCCACAGATTCATGACCCGTTCCCGAGCAGCAGCACCAGCAGTCCGGTGTTCCCGGGCAATGTGTCGGACTAGACACGATCGCCTTGAACTGGCACACCCGGCCTGACAAGAACCACCCTTCTTGCCAAGGCACTGTAGCCACGGTCGCTCAGCTAAGTGTACCTCTACGAGGTGCCTAGCGTAACGACCTTCAGTCGCGTAGGTCGGTGACAATTTCTTGTCCCTCCCATGGCAACTCAAAAAGACACAATGATTGCCGTTTCCAAACTTGTGCCATGCGTACGCGATCCGGTCTTTGACCTGATCTTCGTACTTCAGCCGGCTAACTCGGGACACTCCTTTCACCCGGTCGATGTACCAGGCGTTGGGAGAACCCTCGTCAACTAGCCATTCCTCGTCGTCAGAGGTTCCATCTAAACCGACACCATCGGGGATGTAATGTCGGTTCCCATGACGGAGCTCTTCCAGGCAAGTGTAAGTCTTGCCCAGCAAAGAGGCGGGTATCTGTCTAGCTACCGTTCTCTTCCCAGCCCGCTTTACGCCAGGTTGGAAATCACCGTCATCATTGTCGGGGTTGGATTGGACCAGGGGTTTTAGCCTTGTCCATCTCCGTTCCCCAACACTTGACCTCTCCGCCACCCGTGGCACCTGTTGAGGTACTCGGTGTAGCGTCAGCCGTACTAGGCCCAGCCTGCGCCGCGGGTTTGTCCGAGCCTTTCGACTCAGCCCCCTTCGACTCCTCACGCTTCCCGGTTTGAGGTTTCCCTTTCTCCGAGTCACGCGATTCCGGCTGACCTCCTGTCTTTTCTAACTCCGCCTCAGCCCGTTTCCGGGCTGCACGACGGAGTCGCTTCCGGTTCTGTTTCGAAAGCTGCGGCTCAGTCTTATCAGCTTCCCGAGGTTTTGACACCTCAGTCTTGCTGACAGACTTCCCCGGCGCGGGTTTAGCCGGTGGTGACACCGGTTTCTCACCTTTGCTGGACGACCCTTTTTCAGAGTCGTCCCCAACTGACGAATCAGTCTCCATAGCCGTCTCTGTCCCAGCCTCAGACCTTCTGGGTTTTGCTACCGGACCCGGGGCCAAAAAGGTCCCGGCTTCCGCCAGCTCTACCAATTTTGGTACATTGACTGTACTATGGCACGCGTTTTGGGATCTGGGATCCCAGCTAACATTTGTTCCAGGCTCTGGGTTGAAACCTCATGCCTGGAACCCATCTCTTCGGAGGACTTCCTCGGAGAGCGACGACGCGGGCGGGCTCGGCCTCGCCTTGGCGTATCGCGCTCCGATTCGGAACCTTCGGCCATAACCACATCCGAGTCAGAGGCCTCAGTTTTCACTGAGCTCGTCGCGGACGGGCACCAGAAGAGCCCTTAGCGGCCGGGGCCGCCTCGGACTTCTTCCCGGTGTGACTTTTTCCCTTTCCGGGTCGTTCATCTCGGGTTTCCCCAAGAAGAACAGAGTCCTCAGACTCGTTCCCTTCCAGGTCAAAATCACCATCATCTGACCCGATGAGCAAAGCATCATCGTCCAGATCTGCCCCCCGCTCAGCCGAAGCTGAGGATCCGGGCAGGGGTGAGGGGAGCTCGCGCTCACCCTCCGTAGACGGGGCACGGTCAGCCATGCTGTTACCGCCCGACTCCTGTGGTGCAGGGCACCACTCCGATCACAGAGTGAAGACTACTGAAAAAACAGGGTCTTATATACTCCTAAGTGACCTAGATTCGCAGTCGCAAACCAATCAACCGTGTCGAGACTGGCTCATCTTGAGCGTCTCAACACCGCATGCGTGAAGAAACCAAAGGTCAGCGTTACGCTCGACTTGATTCGTTCACGCCTTCAATCACCCAGCATAGGCTCCGGAACCTGGGGAAACCCCTTTTTGAGCTCCACCCCGAGTTCTCTACCGTGTGGATTTTCTTATCGCCGTCGTGTATCTCGCCGATAGTATGGGAGACTTGTCTAATTTCCATGTAAATGGATCTGACCTTTCAGAGCGTTCGGCAATTCTGCAGCCTCTAGAGGGTCCTCGACGGGGTCCCTTAGAGCAACGTCTGGGCTGCGGCACATAACGACTGATTTTAAGGTAACTGTTTGATCAACATTCATGTATAATTGACACGCCACTGACTACCAACGATCTACATTTCGTACCATTGCTTCTCGTTGTGTTTTCGACAACCCCGGCACCACTACTCTTTGTAGCTAACCACAGCCTTCGATTTTAGTCGAGAGCTGCGGCGGGGTTTTGAGTCTATTTTAGACTCCATTCTACATCTCGAACCATGTTTATTATACACAGCTCAATTTGTAGCAAATTTAGACTTTTCCATGTCAGGTTTTTTTTCTACCCACACTTCCCTTTTTAGGTTGGCGTAAGTAGGAATCACCTTCCGCGGACGTCCCGGTTTTCGCCATGTAGGCGAGCACCCACTCGGAACCCCGGTAACCTTTGACCGGGACTTCCCTATCGGGGCCTGCCTCCGCCGTGTTGACGGGGGTTTGACACCCGGCTTCCCGGCTCTTTGAACCCGGGACTTCCCTGGTTTCCCAGTAGGACCCGTGTTCAGTGACACATCCCGCTTTGTAGCAGGGTGTGAAACTTCAAAGTTGGAACATTCGCGCTTTCCTTCCCATAGTCGTAAACGAGCTACATGGGATTTATAACGCCTTCTTGACCATTCGTCTTCTATCACTACTGTCATTTCTGACAATAATTGAACAATTCTGAATGGTCCGTCCCAGTTAGGAGCGAGTTTTACATTTACCAACGGAGTGTGGTATCGTACAACCCGGTCTCCTACTCGGAACTTACGTGGTTTAAGATTGACGTCATGTCCAGTCTTTTGCCACTCTGCTGCTTTCGTCAGATTCCGTCTCGCGAGGTAATATCCCTCTATAAATTGTTCTCTGAGTTTTTCGACAAATCCTATGGGACAAGGATCATCCGTAGACATTCCAGGAACCCCATAGACTATGTCAGCGGGCATTACTATTTCCTCGCCAAAGACGAGTAAATTAGGTGATTGGGGACGATATGGATTCGTATGTGTCTTTTTAATCTCGAGTATCCTACACATTTCTTTCCAGATCTGGGATTCAAATTCCCTTCCTTGGTCGGAATGTAGTATGCTCGGAGTTCCAAAAGGCAACATCCCGTTTCTTACTAAAGCTTCCGCACACGTGGCAGCTTTGTGATTTTTCATGGGATAGATCTGCACATATTTTGTGTAATAATCCATCACCACCATCATACAGGTATTTCCTTCCTCTGACTCGTAGATACCAGATATGATATCTAGAGCGATTCTGGCAAACCTGACACCAAACAGTTCCTGTTGTAACGGCATCTTTCCGACCCCCGGGTTTGACTTTGCTACATATGGAACATCCAGATATCCATCTTCGAATATCTGCACCCATTCCAGGCCAGTAGTAACAACGCCTTATTCTGGCTACCGTTCTTTTCCGTCCTAGATGAGCTGCACTCCTATGTTCATGACATAGAGTCATTAGTCCGGATCATAATTCTTGAGAGACCACTAGTTGTAGAGCACGTTTAAGTGGTTGCAATGTGGTTCTCCATCGATATAATACCCCATCTCGGACTTCTAGCTCTTTCCATTGACCACATAGATTCCGAAATTCTCGATTTTCAGGCGAGATCTCGGGTCCTGTAGGTCTATGGAGTCCATTAGCTATCAGTTTAGTTAACCGGAACAAATCTGGGTCAGCCTGTTGACTTTCCTTAATTTGTTCTAGTGTCCACTGATAGTTTAGTGGCGGCTTCACTTTCTGGGAACGTAGAGTAGCTATTACTGCTCTATGCTCGCCACAATCCCGGCAATCTGGTCGTCCACATTTCCGCACTGATCTCCTTGAGAGACAATCCGCATTAATGTGTGACTTTCCAGCCCGGTGTTCAATCTGGCAGTTAGTCAACCCGAATTCGGAGAGAGCTGCCAGCCATCTTCCAATCATTCCCTCGGCGTCTTTAAAGTTAAAGAGCCATTTGAGAGAAGAATGGTCAGTACGTAAGATGAAATCTCCACCTGCTAAGAAGTGTCGATATTTTCTTACATACACCACAACCGCTAAGAGTTCCCTCTTAGTAGTACAGTAGTTCCGCTGGTTTTTACTTAAGCTGTTGCTGGCAAAAGCTATTGGAACTTCTACACCATCTTGTATCTGAGACAAAGCCGCTCCAATACTCTCATTACTAGCGTCAGTGTCGAGAATGAACCGACCCTGGGCTAGAGGGTATTTCAACACGGGGGTCTCCGTAAACTTTCTTTTTAGTCCCAGAAAAGCGTGTTCAGCTTCCGGAGTCCATTGGATCTCTTTATGCTTCCCTGGCTTATCTAGTACTACATACTGTTGCATAGGGTGTGCAATTTCAGAAAAACCTGGGATAAAGTCGCGGTAATACGAACAAAATCCTAGGAAAGACCTTATGTCTTTTATATTCTGGGGGAGTGGCCAATTAGCCACTACCTCCAACTTAGAAGGATCTGCCCAGATTCCATTTCCGGAAACAATCCGTCCCAAGTATTCCACAGATTTGCTAAAAAACAGTTTGCATTTTTGAGGTTTGAGTCTCAACCCATAAGATTGAATACGCTCAAATACCTCTCTCAGGTTTTCTAAACATTCAACATAATTCTTTCCGAAGATGATTATGTCGTCTAGATAAACCAAACACTTTTTCCACTGTAGACCCCGCAACATCTGATCCATCATGGATTCGAAAGTCGCGGGAGCGTTACAGAGGCCAAATGGCATTACTGTGAACTCGTAAAGCCCTTGATGAGTGGTGAACGCCGTTTTAGACTGATCGCCACTGTTCATCTTTACCTGCCAATATCCAGACTGGAGATCCAGAGTACAAAACCACTGGTTCCCTCCCAGAGAGTCGAGACTCTCATCGATCCGGGGTATTGGGTAAGCATTCTTCCGGGTGATACCATTCAATTTTCTGTAATCAATACAGAATCGGCAAGTACCATCCTTTTTAGTAACCATTACCACCGGGCTAGCCCAAGGACTTGCACTGGGGATGATTACTTTCTGGTCCATCATTTTCCCTACTTCTTCTTCTAAAGCTTCCCGTTTTACCGGAGGTAGCCGTCGATAAGGAAGGCGGAAAGGTTGATGACCTTCAGTGTCAATCGTGTGTTCTACTCGATCCGTTCTCCCTAAGGGATCTCCAGGTCGAGTAAAGATTGACTCCATCTTCTTCAAAAGAATCCTTAGTTCATGTCGTTCCCCACTGTTTAGTGTGTCTGTCGTCTGAACTAAAGTTTCCAGAATTTCGTGCAATGGACTCGGAACTGGAAGGGATCCCGTTCCTGTATCAATAGCACTAACCCGCACTTCTTCATAATCATTTCCTATTAAGTCCGACCTTTCCAGTTCAGATTGTTCATCTTCCCCGGTTATTTCGGAAACGGGAATAGGTGTGATTCCCTGTGGACTGGAGTCCACTAGGCCATCCACATGAGCTAGAGTTACCCAGCCCAATGTATCACCCTTCCTTAATTTAATCAACCCGGAGGTATGATTACTTATAGGAATTGATCCTTCTCTGGCACTTCCGATCAGGGTATCCCAGGCCTGTATTCCTTTTTTAGAAAACAGTTCTGGGTCTGGCTCGAAAAGTGCATCTCCACGTGGTAAGTCGCCTTCCCCAGCTATCAGGACATTAACCATCTGCTGGGGGGGGATGCCCACATCTTGTCGAACAGAAATCAAAGAAGAAATCTGTCGACAACTACATTCCACTTCCATTAACTCAGGAAATTTGAGTCGGAGAGTGCCATCGGGTAGATCTACAGAGCCTCCATAGAGGGTGAGAAAATCTACGCCTAATATTCCACTTTCTTCGATATCACTGAGTATGGGACCCCATACGAATTCAGTATTACCTATTGAGACTGGAATAATCACACTACCATAGCACCTCATATGAGTACCATTAGCAGCTTTTGCTGAGGCTCCAGGAACATGACATTCCTGCGCAAATCCAAGAGACTGATAGAGTCCGTTGTTTAACACAGAGTGACTAGCACCAGTATCCAACAATAGATCCACCTTTCTTCCTTGAATTCTAGCCGGCACATACCAACGTCGTCCTCCTAAGGGGGACGGTTGTCTTATAAACCGTGAGATTCCATCCAAGGTTCCAAGATCCCATCCGCGTTGACAAAGCCATTGCAGACAAGGATGCCCGGGTGAAAGATACTTACTACAGATCGTTGCGACCGTATTTTGTATCTTCCCCTTTTCTGGTAAGTTGGAAATATTTTCCTCCTTATACATCTCACAGGTTTGAGTCTCCTGGCACTTTCCTTCCCGGACCGCAGTGTTGCCACTCGCTACAGTCCTCCTTTGTTTTCCGGTTCACTCTGAGAGGCAACCATCAACGCAGGCAGACTACGAGATGTTTCCACCGTAGTAACGTTCCGGGCTTCTGGACAATCTGGAAAGATATGTCCCATTTTGTTGCACCGCCAACAACGTCGGACATCCAGCTGGTTTTTCTCCACCTGATTCAGTCTTTCGTTGATTTTGGTCAACAACTTCATAACCTCTGAGGAATTTCCTTCAGGATCAGTGGTTATTGGTTTTGCCTCTGCCACAGAAGGTACATCGCTGTTCCTTCCAAAGCTAGGGGTTCGACCTCTTCCACGTCCCCGTCTATTGAAACCTCCTCTTCCGAATACCATGGAGCGGACATTAGAGAGTATATCCTCTATTTCTGCTTCCTGACACTCATAGGTATCTTCCTCTACTTGTGACCAAGTAGAACCCACTATGTTAACCCGAGAAGTTTTCCCTGGATTAGCATATTTCCCGAATAGTATACACCGTTGTTCATAGGCATCTACTATTCGCAATACCTGCATGAAGTTCATACCGGGCTCCCATTTAGAGATGACTTCCGCTCTCACGTCATCATCTCGAAGTCCTTTTACAAACTGAGTTTGTAGATCTTCATGCAGCGCAGGAGAATCTAATCCCGTCCCTGGGTAAACCTCTAACAACATTTGTTGCAAAGCTAGCCCATAGGCGCGAGTTGTCTCCTCTTTACCCTGGATCCTCTTTAGAAAAGTGGATCGGGGGTTCAGCGTTACCAACTGACCACAGTAGTATGAGGCTACCTCCACTAGCTCATCCCATTCCGTACCACCGGAACGGCGAAAAGCGCGAAGTGCAGCTTCTCCGGGTCCATCTCGCAACGCTCTTTTGAGGTATGGCAATGCATCGACTTTATTCCAGCCAATACATTGTATATCCTCACAAAATCCCGCGAACCAGTGTTCCCACTCCATTCCTTTCCCGGAAGGTTTTGGAATGACAGCGTTTTTTCTGGCTGCATTCTCTGGGCGCATCATCGGAACCTTGTCAGCTCTCGCCATTGACAAGTTAAAGATCCGATCTTGTTCCCGGACTTGGTTGAACGAGTTGAACCCTAGTTCAGCTATAGCTTTACTAGTACGTTCGGAACTCGGAGAACCCATTCTTGACTCAGAGGGTAGCCGGAAGCTAACCAAAGGAGTCTTTACACCCTTTGTTCCAGATATGAATCTGTTAGGGGTCTTCTCTGGATCTTCTACTCTCCCTGGTGGGGAATATAGATGATCTCTCACATTACTCCAGCCAGCTTGGGACATAGGCATCCGTTGGGATGATTCTGTCTCCGCTAGTCGAACTTGGTCCTTCATGTATTGTACATGTTGGTCCAATCGCTCGATTTTTTCTAGAGTCTCAATCTCGCGAACCGAGAGTTCTTCCAAGTTATGGTGCCTTTGGGCTACCTTCTCGGCGACCTCACGGTTTCGAGCTTCTAGTTCCCGACACATGTCTCTGGCTTCCCTCTCCCTATCAAACTCGGCTAAGAGTTCGGGTCCAAGGAAACCTACAGGAACTTCATCGGAAGGTACCCTTAAGGTATTTTCCGACCTATTCCGGGGAGTACTAGACTCTCCGGGACTATCTGTCTGAGACCCAATTTTACTGAGTCCCTCCAGATCCCTTGCGGGGCCATGTCTGCTGTCGGCCGCCGGACTGAAACTCTTCAGGACCGTCGAACTCAGATTCTGAGCGGCGGTTCTCTTCCGAGATTTCTCCTTGCCAGACTTCTGGGTTTCACCCCCTCCCTCTGGTTTTGGAGACTTGTCATCATTCCGGGCCGGAAGAGTTTGTTGAGAAGTTACCTCCCCATCTTCACTCTCCTGTTTAGCCTGAGATCTGGTTTTTATTCCAGATCTGTGCATTTACCAAGAATCCCGGGTTGTGCAAGCAACCTGGGATCCTGGTCACGGCACCAGTGTGGTGGTCGCCGCCTGTCTAGCAGGTTGGATGACCCCAATCCGGAACGCTAGTTCCAGGCAGGATCCCACCCTACGCAATTATGTAGGTTGGTTCGGTTTTCGGTTAGTTTGCACAGACCTAATCACACACAACACAACAACGTCATTTAATAAACAGGGATGTTTATTAATCACTTACTTCCTGGAAAGATCTGGAAGATCTTCCTCACAAGTACAGTACCCTAACACATGAGTGCTAGGTAATGCTGGATAGACTAATCCGGAGGATTCGCCTAACCACCAGGAAGGTTACAAGAATCCGCCTGCAAAGTGAGGGCCCAAGGATCCGTTCCGTAGAAGGGACGCGCGAGGACAGCCTGTCGACCTACTGTGAACGCTGAGTATATATACTAAGCGTTACGTAATCCCGGTCTCCGCCGCGCCACTCTCGTGTGCGGCGTTGCCCGGAATCACTGCACAGTAAGGATCGGCATATCGCGCCACCTTCCATGAAACAAACGAACACTGCTGGATTCCCATCCCACTACACATATAAGTAACAATATGTGCATTTACACGTTTTCTAGGCATGCACAGAGTAGAACTGGGAGCTGTTTCAAAACCATAGACTTCACTCGACTTTTGAAACAGCTCCCTGTTTTCACACATACACCAACTAGCAGATCGACCTCATTCAAGGTAGAATAAGGTCTCTGGCACCTTCTGAACACTCCAATCGCCACAAAGCAGCGAGCAACACTCACCTTGTTGTTGTCTAGATGGTTTCTTCACACTCTGCCATGCAGAGCATAGCAGCACTGGCAGCTGTTTCAAAACCATAGACTTCACTCGACTTTTGAAACAGCTCCCTGTAATGTACTCATACCAACAATCTCATTCTCAATCATCTGAACATCATGTAACCAACCACATTCCTCACAGGGAAAACCTGTGGTTCATATACCTTCTTCCTAACGCAATGTTGTATCATCGTCTCTTAATTTCATTCACACTACTCTACATTATAACACACACACTTAATCATGGCAAATCCATGAGTAATTTTTGTACAAGCATATAGTGCATGAGCATTTAGGGAGATTTACTTACAAAGGTGCCTGGTGTATGGATCAGAAGATATCGCCCACATAACCTAAAAAGACAGAAATGTATTTACCTACCCCTAATAAAAAACGCCATAGGCTTAACATGGGATTTGTTTTTTTCAAGGGCGTGACATAAAGTGTTGTTTATGCCACTACTTTCTGATACTGAAAAAAATATGGAAACGGGATAGGATAAAATCTAGACGCCACTCGTTTGAGTTTGAGCTTATTTATGCCACTCATTTTGTTAGCTCCGTAATGTCACTCGTCTTCGACTCGTGAAATTATGGAGCCAACAAAATGCGTGGCATAAATAAACTCAGACTCAAACTCGTGACGTCTCTTGATATTATTCAAAGTGCTTTAAACTATAAATAGAGGTATGGGCAAACATTAATTTTTATTCAGTGGAATATTGTCCTATTGGCATTTGAAACTAAAAGAAATGTCATAACATGATATGGTATCCAGGGTCCGTTGAATAATAATTCGATGATGAAAAAATTAAGTCATACTATTCTATTATTCTATTGAATCTATTATTCAATGGGGGCCTAGATTATTAAATGGACCTTAGCCTCGTGTATGACAAAATATTATTCAACGGTCCCCAGGCTATTGATAAAACACAGAAAGGGTACAATTTAATGTAATGATTCACAGTCGCCTCACCTGGCAACCTCTGGATCCTGGCCCAGTAGCTGTAGCAGACCTTCTATGTTCAGGTGAAGGGCGTAGCAGGGCATAGCAGACAGGGTGACTATAAATAGACCTAGGTCAACACAAGAAATCAGATCAACACACTGAGTTTTCTGCTAGAGTGTTAACCAACAGATTAAACTGGAACATGAATGCAATCATCATCTTTATTCATCAAGTATGCTTAATACACTTCAGCTGCATCAAATGATATGAGAAAACGTGGTTAGTGAGCCTGTATGGTTGGTCATTTGAGGTCATTTGATGAAAAATAAGGGCCCGAGGCTGCAGGCGGGAGGGCCATATTTTTTTCATGAAGAATCGAGAATGGACACTGTATGGGCTCAGTCACTACGTTTTTTTAAAATTATATACCTCCTACTCATTAAAAAACCTGTTTTAGTAACTTTTCTGCTCCATGAAAAGCCACTGCCATTCGCTATGGCCAGCTGTCACAGCAGGGGCAAACATAATTCATACTACACCCCTAGCAGGGGGCAGTATTTCATAGACATTCGCACACGGGTATATAGTAGTATATATATGTGTTATTATTTGGTCATTGCATGGTACCTGGGAGTAAGGCCTTGCACCCACCAATGTCAATGGTCTACATAAAGCTCCCAATAGGTTACAATTGGAAATGACAAAATTGGTACATATCAGGAGGTATTTGAAAGAGGCCTTGAATCGAAGAGCTCTGTCATAATCAAATTGGTGAATCATGCTCCATGGCTACAACTAGCTACCCATAGGTTACAATAGGCTTTGATAGGCTCCAAAAACTCCAACAACGATTTTGACTGACCTCCTGATGAAGATTTATTCTAGTAAGGCGTATCAGGACCAGAATTGCTGTTGGTGGGTGCAAGGTTTAGAGGTTAGCAGAATCTGACACTGTCTACTATATCTTTTTTTATATGATCACCCATCAAATGAGTAGACAAGAGAATGATCATACAATTCAGGGATCTATTTTGCATCGATTTTGAAAATAAAAGAAACACAAATTTGAACTAGGTTTCGGGTCTTACATTTCTGAAGGTAAAGGCCCATCATCTTCTTGTTATTGCCTCCGTATGTCTTGAAAATGGAATTAAAAACATCCTCAAACCTTTTTAGATAACTATAAATAATGGATTATGTGGACACCAAGATTTATGAGTAGGAAAATTGGGTATTGAATTATACAAAAAATACAATTGGAGATGGGATAACATGTATGACTTCTAATGAGATACCAAAAAGATATCATCATATATCATAAAACAACAATGTTTTAAAAAAGGGTTTTGAACTGATTAATGTGCTTTTAATGTATGACAGAGAAATCCAAGCACTCAGCAGTCTAACCACATAGCAGTGACAGTTAGAGCAGTTAATTCCTCACAATTCCAATGGTGAGATCCATTTGTTGTTCGTCTAATTCAATTGACAAACTATACATGCCGTTAACAGTATGGGGATTGGGCTACACTGCAGTGCGAAATGAAAAGAAATATGGTGAACTGGGAATTGAATGAAATTTATTTCCACATAGAAAATTTGCAAGTATCATATGAAAAATGAAATTGATGAAATATGATGAAATAATTCCCCATGGAATGAGCATTATGGTGAAAGGAGTGGGGGAACAACGGAGGGAGTGGGTTGGGGAAAGGTTGTGATAGATGAAGCAGGTGCTCTTTTCTGTTAAGATTTGAGGTGAAGTACGGGCAAGCACAGGGTGAGGGGGAGAGGTGAAGTGGTGCAGTGTGTTGTTACTATTGTGTGTGAAAATTGAGTGAAGGAATGACTCCAAGACTTCATCCCATTACAAGCTTTATTGCTGGTGTTACTGCAATGCGCTACACTGATCGGACTGACTAGAATACATCAAGATCAAGGTTATATGCTGGCTCCATCTTGTGTGGGGGTGACTGTGTTGATCGTAACCAAGGGTTACCTATTACGCGCCAGCATGATCAGTTAGGCCAAGGGATAGAGCCTGAATGTTTCACATACAGATAATTTTGAACATAACACTGTGTGTGTGTGGTAAGATCAGTGAGTAAGAATACCTGGGGAAAGCAGGCGTCACAGGCAGCAGACATTCCGAAGGCGACAGAGTACCCCAGGACGTTGATCAGCTGTAAGTAAAAAAAATGTTTTTTCACCATTTACTTCTAATTTCATGATTAAAACGAGATAGTAGTGAAGAAGAATGAAACTTTGTTATCTGCTTAAGTGCTAAATCAAACAGAAACCCGATTTAATCCAAAATGGGTGGTTTAAGAGATTGTGAAAAATTGTGAAAAATCATATTGAGGATGGACAAGCATATTTTTCTGGTGGAGGAGCACCATTGTGATTAATCAGTGGTGAACTTGTTGGTTCATATGTGCTCTCACAAGCATCTGGCCATGGTGGAAACCCAAGACACATCTACTGATTTCAGAACATTTATGTATCTTTGTCTGTGACAAACATACAGTAATTTGTCTCAGGTGAGGCATCCTAGTCAGCCCTAGTCGGTAGATGTAAGAGAGCTAGGCAAGGGTAAAGCAACGATTAGTGAACTACCTCCTTTAGATGTTATTGTCGCCGACAAATTGTGCTTCTAAGCCTAGTTCGTTTAGAATTCTTCGCCCTTAGAACGTAGTGAGAACCCTGTACAGAATACCACTTAGAGAGTGTGAGATCTTATGAGAGGGGTGCCACAAGAGCCATCTTGGTATTAATCTGGAAACAATAAATAGGTTACGAATATAACAATGTAGAATCAAAGAGGAAGGTCATATACAGTAAAGCTAACAGACACCCTACATAAGTGGGCACCCTGTGTTAACGGACGGAACGGTTCCCTATATTAGATGTTTATTTCACCCCATGTAAGCGACATCCACACATAAGTGGCCTGGAACAGAGGGTGACTGCTTACATGTGGTTCTACTGTAGCTAGTAGTTTATTACAAAGCATAATTTATTACAAAACAAAATCAAGCATAAAGCATCAAGATGGCAAAACACACTCTCACAACACACACTTACCGAACATGAAAGACCAACAGCATCCAGCTCAATCTTGCCCAAATGTCCAGCAAACATGGTAGCTATTGGTTGGACATACCACTGACACATGGTGGAAATAACCTGAAATATAAACTAAGCTTTAGGTAGACACTGATTGATTTTGTATATTGTATGAGATACAGGGACGGGCTGAGCATTGGCATTTGGAGCAATTCAAACTCTTGTTTCAATCACTACATAATCAACGTCACCTTGTGAATTACTATGTGATTCAAACTCAATGGGATGCGAGCTCTGACCCTAAACTTTCATAAACCCTATTGAGGTATCCCATAATTCAGTCTGTTTACAGGATCCTGTGTTCGCTTTTTGCCGTTGTTGTATGGTGATAGACCCTTGACCCATAACATGCAATTATTGCAGTTTAATGGTTTTTATAAATCTTCAATTTGGAAATCTGATGCCAGAAATGGAAATTTCAGTTATTTCCACATATACATTTCAAATTATATTCAGTTTCTCCGGTTAGAAATAAGAAGATGATTGTTCATTGGAAGACAGGCAGCTGAGGTGCGGCCAGCCAGTCAGGAGCGGATCCTGTACTTACCCAGGGCGATATTAGGGAGTTTGGTAACCTCTGGAGGGTCTATAGGTTTTCTTCTATAGTACTTACCAATGAGGGCAGTAGGCGCATGAGGTCACGTGACTGTGTTATGAAGCCCATGGGGAAGGCTCGGTGTATCAGCCTGGAGCAAGCACCATCCTCTGCGGCACCTACCAAAAAATGTGGCGACATTACACTGAGATTCACCCTTCTGTTTTCTTTGTACTATAGAGAGACATAGTTAGTGTGACTGAATGGAATATGTTCAGAGATATTTTGATAAGAAACAAGAGTATTTCTAACCAAAATATCGAGGACAGATGGAATACAGTCATACTCACTATGTCTCTTTATCATTATATACCTAGAAATCATTAAGAATGCCACTCTACAACTCACTAAATAGAAGAATGAGTGGTCATGTGATACGAATGGTAGTATTATATGTATTACGCCACAGTGTGGATGAACGAAATGAATACTACTAGGGCATATATATGAGACATTCGTGCACCGGTATATAATAATATTGGGTACTATTTGGTTTGGTTTGGTATTTGCTCAATAGGACTCAACATGTAAACCTGTATGGACAATTGCCTTCTTATCTACCTCTGGCTTGCCCCAAGGGTCTGTCTTAGGGCCTACTTTATTTTATTGTATATTGATGATCTTTCAAACGAAATAACTAAACAAAATTGTAACCTCACCTTAACCTCACCTTAACCATCAACACATGTTACAATTTATCCCCATTAGGGAAAATTGGTGTAAAAGAAATGTCTCTACACGGGATAAATCGCTTAATTCATCTTTGAATAACTCAACATTGGAACAGCTCACCCATAGTGGGGCAGATAAAGCACATGATTGTGCATTTAATGAAACATTTTCTAAGAATATTCCGTTATTCTTTTCTAATTAGAAGGAGCTAATAATGTTTATAGAGGAGTTTTAACCTTCCAAAACACAGGAAATATACTTTTATAAGTCATTTCTCATTTGTGTGGTTGCGATTAGAGTCCTTCATGAAGAATTTTCAGATTTATGGAAATTCTGGCAGAAAATCCAAGATGGCCACTCCCCACATGTTGGTAATTTGTAAAAACATTAATAAATCAATCTTTCTTTATCTTTATGTTTCTCTTGCACACATTTGAGATGATTCATATAGGTTTGTTCTTGGTAATAACCATTGTGAAAAGTGTTATAGTGCTCTGTCATGGTAAATTTTCAAAATGGCTGCCATCCCGCTCCCGGATTGTTTCTGCAATTCCCACGCATCTAAAAATTGTCCTTAGGGGCTCCCCTAACCATGTACCAAAACTCATGCTTGTTTCATTAAATGCACGATACTGCTGAAATTTGAGCTATATCTGCCCCACTACCAGTTTAATTATCTTGGCTTATACAATTAGAATTAGACAACTCTCTTATAGACAATAGACATTCACCTACCAGAGGCAAAAATAGGGATAAAACTAACAAACTGCCAATCAAAAATGGTGGTGTTTCACAATAGCTTCTACTGCAGGGATGAAATAGAATTAAAGAAATTAACACTACTGTTGATAGAAAGAAAAGGTTCAAACTCATGGTTAAGATCAATTACGCTGATTGTTTTATGACATAAGGCTCCATGCTATATTTTTTTTAGACATTGCTACTTTATATTCACTATTATAAAAACTTCAATTCAGATGGATGATAAATGGAAGAAAAGATGATTTTGTGGACAGGCAGCTCTGTAAACCACTCGCTATCGCTCGTGTATTACTATGCGTCATCCTCTTGTAGCTCAAGGTCAACTGTCCACACAAAAACATCGATTATTGTCTATATATTCTACTGTAATGTATATTACGACCAGATCTTTGAGAGTACAGACATCGTTGTCCACTGAATAATTATTATTATTTATTGCTCTATAATTCTAATATTGTCAGCAAACTCTATCTGCTCAGTCAAAACAGCATAGACAATGCCATATACTGTTCTACTTTGAAACATTTCTCTGTGGGTTATTATTCATAGCAAGATTTATCTTTAGTATGTTGCTGACTTCATCTTTCACTATGAGTGTTGGGTGCGATGCGTGGTCCACTAAAGATAGATATGATATCAAAGGGCAACCTAATCTATTCAGTAGTACAATGATCTGAAAGATGATTCTGGTCGTTGAATCACTCTGTGAATTTCAGGTCTATAGGGCACACAGCTATTGTGCTATGGAGGCGGCCATCTTGCCTTCCGATGCAATCCAAAACTTCAGGCGGTGGGACCAATAATTAATGGATTTTATCAAA
Source organism: Alentia gelatinosa (assembly GCA_950022655.1). Lineage (NCBI taxonomy): Eukaryota > Metazoa > Annelida > Polychaeta > Phyllodocida > Polynoidae > Alentia > Alentia gelatinosa. Next base: position 123,351,948 of record OX465581.1, read on the forward strand.
AAGAAATTTAGGAATTATACCCTTGTCTCAATATTATCTATAGATTGTTTCAACTGATAACAGTGGTTGCCCCCAACTACACTGGCACTATCTTACAATTTCCTGGCATATGATAGCGGAACTAGCAATCCCTCTGTGCCCTATGCATGTATCCTATCATGACCAGTAATATTGGATTCTATGAGAAGAAGGTAATATTTGAAATGTCCATATATATATCAGGAACAAAGTGACTGAATTCGAAAAATCACCATCTTGAATTCTTCTCCTGCCGGCCTGATGTTTACAGTTTAACTGCTATTCGTTGAGCACCCTGCGACCATGAGGGCAGGTCAGGACCTAGAGTGAGTGATAATTGGGGTGAACATGACATTCTAACACTGACTTTCTGAGAAGTTAGTGTCATGAGTGCCCACATAGGTGTGTCCGGTAGACCGGAAGAGTCTGGTCATCGCCTTTTGGCTGTTGGTTCAGCAGGCATCTATTAAGACATACCATGTCGACCTACCCCTGTTCACACCTTACCACCATTTGATTGCCCCTCCTTTGAATTAATTACCAAAATTAATACCAATTATCCAATACCAATTACCTCTACCTTTAAACTACGGGATCCGCATCTGTATTGCCTTAGTTTTCTACATATATTCATGAGTTCATCTGATGATACTTCATATATAATTCCCCTGTCAGTGCTTCTACTTTCCTGCTAGAATAAGAAACTTTGAATATTTAATTCATCCATATTAACACCCTCTTCTATCTGACTTATAGTTACATATGATCGACAGACTAAGAAAATGATAAGCTTTCATTTGAGATTTGAAATGAATATCAATCTAAAAAAGGAATGTTTTGGGTGTTATGACAGTAAAAGGGAAACTACAAACCTGGATACTTGTAAAATACTTCCTGTATTTCATTAAAATAGAAACTTACCTTTGTCTACCAACGCCTCCTTGTCAGTTTGTCTCTCCATCATTCTTTACCAATGTGCTTCTTCTGTTGTATGGGGTTCTGAGTTAATGCCAGTTATCTGCCTAACTTTGTGCGGACTACCTACACAATAACTCTCCATCCCTTCTACTTAGTGTCTTCTGTGCAATGATTAAACTCACTGACCCAATATATCAATATTCCACAATAAACAATCCTTAATAGTAGTCCACCCATATATGAAATGTATACTATCATATAGCATATTGATAACAAACCAGTTTTAAGCATTAACAGATCATCAGGCCCACTCAACTCTATAAATCACTGTGATTTTACAATAGGTATGTAAATCTTACGGACACAAAAGCTTGCCATAGAGTTTATCTTCCAGTTGAATTACTGTCAATAGAATATGGTGTCTGTGACTGCATGAAGTATATAGTAGCAAACGTGATATGATTGTCCATTGAAAATTCGATCCCCATTAGATCCATGCTAATTTTGTTATGAAACTATCAGAGTGAGTAGATTTATATGGATATTAAAGAGAGCTATATCAATAGCCCTTTGTCAGTGAAGTGGAAAGTCACTTATGTTCAGTATCCCACTTAAAGGCATAGTGGACAATTTACCTTGAAAAGTAAAGCCATGTGTTAAAATCCCGGAAATTGAATGTAATGATCTTCAATTGTTAGGCCTATGGAATACATTGTTAATTTGAAATAATGAGTGTCAATGTGCTAGCTTTTAATTTAGAAAAAAATGTTATGATAAAATCATAATATAGAATATATGGAATTCTAAAATTGTGTTTTTCACATGGTAAAACTCATGTCATTTTCTTCATTATCTCACCCCTGGTACAAGATTAGCCATAGAAATATTAGGAAAAAATACTCAACGATTACCCCTGTAAACGAGATGACGTCATATGGATTTGCTAGGTATATTCGTACTATTCTGATATTCTGACGCTATCAAATGTCGTAGAAAGGGGTGAAATAAATCCAATAAAACTTTCACAGAATGAAATGAATGTATAATACTACACATTCAAGTTTTAAGTTTTAAAAATCATAGGTTTGAAATGATAATTATAAGTATTTAAAAATCACCGGGTGGCGCCACTTTGCATTGTAGGATATGCCTTTAAGTAGCACAGTGGGACAGAGGAATGTACTCAGAAAGCATCACAGATAACATATTGTGTGGCCAATCTCGTTGATAAACTATCAGTATCAAACTTTTTTTTTCTTTTTTTTTTTTTCTTTTTTTTTTTCAGAACTTTTATTTTGACTGTCAACAATGTCATGTGGTTACATAGTTTCCTTTGCCGCTGATAAAAATCTTACATCAAGCATTTTGATTTCAGGCAGTTATAACATGGATTTGGTATTTGTGAGTAAACTATTCTGTTGACATCAAAATCGGGGTGGTTATCAAGTCTTGTATAGCTTGATTTTCATAACCTGCCCCATTCCTTAGACTAGATCAATTGAGACTTAGTGCCTAACATACGTCCAGCATGAAATCCATGAGTTACTCTGGGTATAAAAACATTGTCAGTGTGACAAGACATGTATAAGCTCTCCAATATCATATCAACCTTTTATAGTATACAGTAATATACAGAGTACGACAGTAGATTTGGTGACAAATGATATGTATCAAATTACAAAGGCATAGTCAGGACAAACAGGTTGTTTTTTTATGTGCCCAGGTAAGTATTTTACCAGTTTGGTTTTTTTTAGGTAGGGATACTGTTCTTCATGTTCGTCTTTGTTAGTCTTTTAAGCTCTTTATAGTTCTCTATGTTCCTGTTTGCTGGGCTCAAGTTGCTCCATTTAATGGCACCATGATGGCCTATTGAACGCGCATAGGCTTCACAATTTTGGGTCACTTCTGGTGGGGTTGGCAGGCAGATTTCCTTCATTTTCAGTGGGTCTGCTTGGGAAATCAAGATTTTGAAATTATTTTCACCTCAACAAGCCTTAATAAACTATTTCATCAATGATTTCAAATGTACCTATGGCATAGTATAGTCTAACAAATCAGGGACCTGTTTCACTTGTTGAAAATCCATTCGCTGTTGATCTCAGCGGCACCACAGCGGCAGTATCCGTATCAATATGGTAACTGGACTGATGGCACCACGGACCGATGGTACCTGGACTGATGGCACCTCTTTTCGGTTTCACCTGGACTGATGGCACCACTTGCCTAGACTGATGGCACCACCTATTTTTTTACCTGGACATGGGAACCACTTGATAGATATAATATTAATGTGCAATAGTCTTGTAATATCAGCGTTTACAGTTTAGTTTTCAGGGTTTTTTTGGTTTCTGAAAAAAACATTGATTTCAGGAGACCACCGCTGCTTCCGCGACCGGTACCGGAGCGGCCGCGACTGGTACCGAGGCGGGTGCCGCCGGCACCAAGGTGGCCACGGCCGGGGGACTCTTAATTAAGTGATATATACCATATAAACCTCTAGGTATCTTCTTATAATATGATATTCACTCTAACTGTTAATGCTAAAGGTCAGGGGTAAGTCAGGGGTAAGTCATGGTTTGGCCGCGTGTGGCCGGCCGGGACCATGTGTGGCTGGCCGGGACCCCCGGATTTTTTTAAATCATCATAAAAACTCTTCTTTATGTGAATATGATTACTGGACCGATGGCACCACGGACAGATGGCACCTGGACTGATGGCACCTCTTCGGACCGATGGCAACATTTTTCCTAGACCGATGGCACCACTACCTGGACTGATGGCACCACAAGGAACCTGTTTTATCCAACCATGTCTGTGTGACACACTTTTCCCTCTTTCAAATAGGTGCTTGATCAACTTATTTTGGTCATAGAAATTTCGTGTTAGCACTGAATGGAAGCTAAATGTGTTCTCTAATTGGCTAGTTTTTTTTGTATTTAAAGTGGTATAACCTATCAGCAAATGATTGAACTAAACACTGTGTCTGGTAGAGCAGGTGCCATGGACCAGGGTGTAGGCCCGGGCCAATCCCTTTGAAAACAAGTGATAACTCTAAATACATTTTTCCTCCATTATATGTATATTCAAAGGAAAGCCCTGAATCTCAGCTTTCAGAAGATGTAATTTGATCTTAGATATGATGAGCAGGCGCTTGTGGAGAACCATTTAAGGGACAATAAATGAGAGATTTTTTTTTTTTATATATATATATATATATATATATATATATATGAGCTACGCTCTCTTTATTGATCACAAAGTGGAAAACAGTTTCAATTAACTGATGGTATGAATCTTAAATCTAAATTTTTTTATTTTAGACATTTGAACACTCCAACGTAGTGTGGTGGTCGCCGCCTGTCTAGCAGGTTGGATGACCCCAATCCGGAATGCTAGTTCCAGGCAGGATCCCACCCTACGCACTTACGTAGGTTGGTTCGGTTTTCGGTTAGTTTGCACAGACCTATTCACACATAACACAACAACGTTATTTAATAAACAAGGATGTTTATTAATCACTTACTTCCCGGAAAGATCTGGAAGATCTTCCCCACAAGTACAGTACCCTAGCACATAAGTGCTAGGTAACGCTGGATAGGCTAATCCGGAGGATTAACCTAACCACCAGGAAGGTTACAAGAACCCGCCTGCAAAGTGAGGGCCCAAGGATCCGTTCCGTAGAAGGGACGCGCGAGGACAGCCTGTCGACCTACTGTGAACGCTGAGTATATATACTAAGCGTTACGTAATCCCGGTCTCCGCCGCGCCACTCTCGTGTGCGGCGTTGTCCGGAATCACTGCACAGTAAGGATCGGCATATCGCGCCACCTTCCGTGAAACAAACGAACACTGCTGGATTCCCGTCCCACTACATTACCCCTCCCAGTTTTTACTAAGGGGGGAACCAAGGCAGCCATTTGGCTGCTAAGGGACTACCCAATTAAAAATTACAACATATATCCAGCAGTTCTTGGTCTACTCTCTAGCTTCCTGGTGTTCACAAGAATTCACTGATACCAACGTATAAGTGAAAAAGGTGGAATTGTAAGATGGAGAAATTATTAAAAATATGGAAGATATGACATTTAGGAAAGAGGAAACGACATTTGAAGAATGAAGGACTAGCCTCGCTAGCACCTTGAATAAATGTGATCTTCACCCATCTTGAGCCGGGGAGCGGATTCTTGAGCGTTGGGCAGGGAAGACTCAACAGTCGCGGACCTACAGGTGGTCAGCCCGGCCTGTCGAGCACTCTGCCTCCAGCTGTTCCGGATCTTGTTGAAGTCCTCTGTTGGCTCCCGGCGAGTGAAGTGTCGTTCCCTTTCTCATCTTAGAGTATCGAGCCCAGCTGGCCCATCGGCGTAGCAGACCTACTACATTCAGCCCGATGCCGACGGGTGCTGGGCTTCCCACTGTTCTTCAAGTTGGAAGACATCCATAAGTAGAGAAGGGTTAGCCTCGCTAAACACCTTCCGAGTTGAAAGTTTCCGAATACGGAAATAACGGCCAAAAAGGCAAAACAATTCTCCATCCACCTGGTAAGAGTGTGTGGTATCAGTGTTCTTTCATTTTGACTCCAGCTATACTGGCATATCTTTTTCTCAGCTCGAATCGAGTACCAATTAAGGCCCCAATTCTAAGCCGGATTCAGAACTTACGATCACCGACCCAAGGTAGAAATAGCCGGCGTAATCCAACAGATCAGGGGTTACGCCTACTATCTCACTATCGAGTCGATGAACTCAGTTCCGACACAGACCTGGTAAGTCAGATCTATACCCGAAAGGCATAATCTTCCAAGTACCAAGTACTAGTGTGGACGATATCCACACCACAGGCCGGAGGTTTTCGTGATGGGGGCCTATTACGGGCCTGACCATCGAGAGAACCTTCAGCCGTCTGAAACCAGGGTTGTGCCTTAGAGAAGTCATTTTACTGACTTTCCCCAGCCCCAACCCAGGATCGCTTATCATTGGTTACTCCTAACTTTCCCTCTACCCCTCCCAGCGATCCTTGCGGAACGCTGAGAAAGTGCAGAATTCTGGCTAGGAGGCCACATTCTGGAAGTAGCTAGGTCGGAAAAAAGATTTTTTCTCCTCCCCGGGACTTCCCATACCCGTCTGACTTCGGATCCAGGAGAGTTGTTGGCTCTGCCGGTTCCGAGTTTAGACGGCGTCTTCCCGGCTTGTTAGGCACCAGCCGAGTCGGTCATTATCAACCCCTAAATATCCTCGTCAGAGGATATCCTGAGGTCGAGAAGTTCTGACTGGCTTGGTGCACTAGCCGTTGGTAGAACCGACGTTGCCAGGGCGGTCCTCTCCGGTCCCAGTGGACTCAGCGCAGACGTAGGCTGCAACTGAGACATCAACTGCTGTAGAGAGGTTGGTCCGGTATCTAAAAAGATTCCAGACTCCAATGGGATGATGTTGGCATTCACCCCCAGTGCCCCACTTGGTTCCTCGGGCTGATCTACCGGCTTAGCCCTGGAAGGCTTTTCTGATTTTTCAGCCCGTGTCACGGCGGGAGGCCTCCTCGGCTGTAGGACTTCAGTCTGATCCTGTGGGGTCTGACCGGGTCCTGACAGCGGAGTATCCACACTGACATCCATGGGCTGAGCCACTATGGATGTAGTGTCCTGGTGGGAAGTTTCTTCCACGGGTGACCATCCCAACATGCCAGCGAGTTGCTGACGTGTCGGGTTTGATTCTTCCGTGGTGAACTGAAGAAATCTTCCGCGGCTTCTTTGTCGGGCCAACCACGCTTCCTCAAGGGCTTGCGGGTCGTCACCGATGTCATAGAGCGACATACCCAAGTGCCGAAGACAACGTTCATCTTGCGATGGGTCTGGGCTTCTGCCCGGGCAAACCTCGACTGGGCCGTGGTTTTCGCAATACGGGCGTCCTCTAAGTCCAACGCGTACTGTTTAGCCAGGCCTTTCGTGGCTTCTCTTACCTCGAATCGGGCTAGGTTCACTAGCTCCTAAACGAGGCCTTCATGGAGAGACTGCGCGCCCGTTCGGACACGGCCCTCCAAGGTGCCACCTATATGCGACTCTAGCTGATCCGCCCGTTGGACGTATTCAACCGACATCGCACAGAAAGAAGAAGTCACCTTCGACGCAACGGGTGGTTGTGTCGTTGGTTTCTTCTTTACCTCAACAACCGGGTTGGTTGGTGGAGGGAGTGCCGGAAAGGCCTCTTCCTCCTCAACTTTCCCGGGTGCTTGGGTAGCACCTCTGTTGAGCGGGGAAACTCCCGAGAGACTTGAGCTAGGACGAGTCCCAGCTGGTTTTTCTACGGGTCCGCGGGCTTTTGAAGCCGTTGGAACGTTTCGTTCACTCAGGTCTGAGAGGAGTTTCAATCCCCCAGACAACTTTGGCCCTACCTGGTAAGCAGCTTCCACCACGTCAGCGATGGTGTGCTTACCCGGAGCCAATTTCTTCCTGGGCTTCCGACTGGATCGCTCAGAAGTGTCAGTCTCGCTGGACGAGGACGATGACAGCTTCTTGACCCGTCGTTTAGCCTTCGAGGACTTTTGAGACGGTTCCCGGCTAAGGGACCGTTTCTTCCTCGACTCCTTTGACATCTGTCGATGTTTTGAAGCGGATAGCATCAGACTCCCGAACCAGCCAGGATTCTTCTTCCATCCGATCTTAAACAATCGACCGTCTGTCACACAAGTCTCGGGTTCCGGTTTGCCTTTCTGAGCCTCGGAACCTAAGTCAACGAATCTCTGCCACAGATTCATGACCCGTTCCCGAGCAGCAGCACCAGCAGTCCGGTGTTCCCGGGCAATGTGTCTGACTAGACACGATCGCCTTGAACTGGCACACCCGACCTGACAAGAACCACCCTTCTTGCCAAGGCACTGTAGCCATGGTCGTTCGGCTAAGTGTACCTCTACGAGGTGCCTAGCGTAACGACCTTCAGTCGCGTAGGTCGGTGACAATTTCTTGTCCCTCCCATGGCAACTCAAGAAGACACAATGATTGCCGTTCCCAAACTTGAGCCATGCGTACGCGATCTGGTCTTTGACCTGATCCTCATACTTCAGCCGGCTAACTCGGGACACTCCTTTCACCCGGTCGATGTACCAGGCGTTGGGAGAACCCTCGTCAACTAGCCATTCCTCGTCATCTGAGGTTCCATCTAAACCGACACCATCGGGGATGTAATGTCGGTTCCCATGACGGAGATCTTCTAGGCAAGTGTAAGTCTTGCCCAGCAAAGAGGCGGGTATCTGTCTAGCTACCGTTCTCTTCCCAGCCCGCTTTACGCCAGGTTGGAAATCACCGTCATCATTGTCGGGGTTGGATGGGACCAGGGGTTTAGCCTTGTCCATCTCCGTTCCCCAACACTTGACCTCTCCGCCACCCGTGGCACCTGTTGAGGTACTCGGTGTAGCGTCAGCCGCACTAGGTCCAGCCTGCGCCGCGGGTTTGTCTGAGCCTTTCGACTCAGCCCCCTTCGACTCCTCATGCTTCCCAGTTTGAGGTTTCCCTTTCTCCGAGTCACGCGATTCCGGCTGACCTCCTGTCCTTTCTAGCTCTGCCTCAGCCCGTTTCCGGGCTGCACGACGGAGTCGCTTTCGGTTCTGTTTCGAAAGCTGCGGCTCAGTCTTGTCAGCTTCCCGAGGTTTTGACACCTCAGTCTTACTGACAGACTTCCCCGGCGCGGGTTTAGCCGGTGGTGACACCGGTTTCTCACCTTTGCTGGACGACCCTTTTACAGAGTCGTCTCCAACTGACGAATCAGTCTCCATAGCCGTCTCTGTCCCAGCCTCAGACTTTCCGGGTTTTGCTACCGGACCCGGGGCCAAAAAGGTCCCGGCTTCCGCCAGCTCCACTCCGGGTGGAGTCCAATTTTGGTACATTGACTGTACTATGGCATGCGTTTTGGGATCTGGGATCCCAGCTAACATCTGTTCCAGGCTCTGGGTTGAAACCTCATGCCTGGAACCCATCTCTTCGGAGGACTTCCTCGGAGAGCGACGACGCGGGCGGGCTCGGCCTCGCCTCGGCGTATCGCGCTCCGATTCGGAACCTTCGGCCATAACCACATCCAAGTCAGAGGCCTCAGTTTTCACTGAGCTCGTCTTCGGACGGGCACCAGAAGAGCCCTTAGCGGCCGGGGCCGCCTCGGACTTCTTCCCAGTGTGACTTTTTCCCTTTCCGGGTCGTTCATCTCGGGTTTCCCCAAGAAGAACAGAGTCCTCAGACTCGTCCCCTTCCAGGTCAAAATCACCATCATCTGTCCCGATGAGCAAAGCATCATCGTCCAGATCTGCCCCCCGCTCAGCCGAAGCTGAGGATCCGGGCAGGGGTGAGGGGAGCTCGCGCTCACCCTCCGTAGACGTGGCACGGTCAGCCATGCTGCTACCGCCCGACTCCTGTGGTGCTAGGCACCACTCCGATCACAGAGTGAAGACTACTGAAAAAACAGGGTCTTATATACTCCTAAGTGACCTAGATTCACAGTCGCGAACCAATCAACCGTGTCGAGACTGGCTCATCTTGAGCGTCTCAACACCGCATGCGTGAAGAAACCAAAGGTCAGAGTTACGCTCGACTTGATTCGTTCACGCCTTCAATCACCCAGCACAGGTTCCAGAACCCGGGGAAACCCCTTTTCGAGCTCCACCCCGAGTTCTCTACCGTGTGGGATTTCTTATCGCCGTCGTGTATCTCGCTGATAGTATGGGAGACTTGTCTAATTTCCATGTAAATGGATCAGACCTTTCAGAGCGTTCGGCAATTCTGCAGCCTCTAGAGGGTCCTCGACGGGGTCCCTTAGAGCAACGTCTGGGCTGCGGCACATAACGACTGATTTTAAGGTAACTGTTTGATCAACATTCATGTATAATTGACACGCCACTGACTACCAACGATCTACATTTCGTACCATTGCTTCTCGTTGTGTTTTCGACAACCCCTGCACCACTACTCTTTGTAGCTAACCACAGCCTTCGATTTTAGTCGAGAGCTGCGGCGGGGTTTTGAGTCTATTTTAGACTCCATTCTACATCTCGAACCATGTTTATTATACACGGCTCGATTTGTAGCAAATTTAGACTTTTCCATATCAGGTTTTTCTTCTACCCACACTTCCCTTTTTAGGTTAGCGTAAGTAGGAATCACCTTCCGCGGACGTCCCGGTTTTCGCCGTGTAGGCGAGCACCCACTCGGAACCCCGGTAACCTTTGACCGGGACTTCCCTATCGGGGTCTGCCTCCGCCGTGTTGACGGGGGTTTGACACCCGGCTTCCCGGCTCTTTGAACCCGGGACTTCCCTGGTTTCCCAGTAGGACCCGTGTTCAGTGACACATCCCGCTTTGTAGCAGGGTGTGAAACTTCAAAGTCGGAACATTCGCGCTTTCCTTCCCATAGTCGTAAACGAGCTACATGGGATTTATAACGCCTTCTTGACCATTCGTCTTCTATCACTACTGTCATTTCTGACAATAATTGAACAATTCTGAATGGTCCGTCCCAGTTAGGAGCGAGTTTTACATTTACCAACGGAGTGTGGTATCGTACAACCCGGTCTCCTACTCGGAACTTACGTGGTTTAAGATTGACGTCATGTCCAGTCTTTTGCCACTCTGCTGCTTTCGTCAGATTCCGTCTCGCAAGGTAATATCCCTCTATAAAACGTTCTCTGAGTTTTTCGACAAATCCTATGGGACAAGGATCATCCGTAGACATTCCAGGAACCCCATAGACTATGTCCGCGGGCATTACTATTTCCTCGCCAAAGACGAGTAAATTAGGTGAACATCCTGTGCTTGAATGAATGGTCCCATTATATGCGTGAGCTATAAATGGTGCTAATTCATCCCAATTCTTCCGATTTTCATCTACCAGGGTCCGAAGACACTGGATCAATGTCCGGTTGAATCTCTCTACCATACCATCTGATTGGGGACGATATGGATTCGTATGTGTCTTTTTAATCTCGAGTATCCTACACATTTCTTTCCAGATCTGGGATTCAAATTCCCTTCCTTGGTCGGAATGTAGTACGCTCGGAGTTCCAAAAGGCAACATCCAGTTTTTCACTAAAGCTTCCGCACACGTGGCAGCTTTGTGATTTTTCATGGGATAGATCTGCACATATTTTGTGTAATAATCCATCACCACCATCATACAGGTATTTCCTTCCTCTGACTCGTCGATACCAGATATGATATCTAGAGCGATTCTGGCAAACCTGACACCAAACAGTTCCTGTTGTAACGGCATCTTTCTGAGTCCTACCCCGGGTTTGACTTTGCTACATATGGAACATCCAGATATCCATCTTCGAATATCTGCACCCATTCCAGGCCAGTAGTAACGACGCCTTATTCTGGCTACCGTTCTTTTCCGTCCTAGATGAGCTGCACTCCTATGTTCATGACATAGGGTCATTAGTCCGGATCGTAATTCTCGAGGGACCACTAGTTGTAGAGCACGTTTAAGTGGTTGCAATGTGGTTCTCCATCGATATAATACTCCATCTCGGACCTCTAGCTCTTTCCATTGACCACATAGATTCCGAAATTCTCGGTTTTCAGGCGAGATCTCGGGTCCTGTAGGTCTATGGAGTCCATTAGCTATCAGTTTAGTTAACCGGAACAAATCTGGGTCAGCCTGTTGACTTTCCTTAATCTGTTCTAGTGTCCACTGATAGTTTAATGGCGGCTTCACTTTCTTGGAACGTAGAGTAGCTATGACTGCTCTATGCTCGCCACAATCCCGGCAATCTGGTCGTCCACATTTCCGCACTGGTCTCCTTGAGAGACAATCCACATTAATGTGTGACTTTCCAGCCCGGTGTTCAATCTGGCAGTTAGTCAACCCGAATTCGGAGAGAGCTGCCAGCCATCTTCCAATCATTCCCTCGGCGTCTTTAAAGTTAAAGAGCCATTTGAGAGAAGAATGGTCAGTACGTAAGATGAAATCTCCACCTGCTAAGAAGTGTCGATATTTTCTTACATACACCACAACCGCTAAGAGTTCCCTCTTAGTAGTACAGTAGTTCCGCTGGCTTTTACTTAAGCCTTTGCTGGCAAAAGCTATTGGAACTTCTATACCATCTTGTATCTGAGACAAAGCCGCTCCAATACTCTCATTACTAGCGTCAGTGTCGAGAATGAACCGACCCTGGGCTAGAGGGTATTTCAACACGGGGGTCTCCGTAAACTTTCTTTTTAGTCCCAGAAAAGCGTGTTCAGCTTCCGGAGTCCATTGGATCTCTTTTTGCTTCCCTGGCTTATCTAGTACTACATACTGTTGCATAGGGTGTGCAATTTCAGAAAAACCCGGGATAAAGTCGCGGTAATACGAACAAAATCCTAGGAAAGACCTTATGTCTTTTATATTCTGGGGGCGTGGCCAATTAGCCACTACCTCCAACTTGGAAGGATCTGCCCGGATTCCATTTCCGGAAACTATCTGTCCCAAGTATTCCACAGATTTGCGAAACAGTTTACATTTTTGAGGTTTGAGTTTCAACCCATAAGATTGAATACGCTCAAATACCTCTCTCAGGTTCTCTAAACATTCAACATAATTCTTTCCGAAGATGATTATGTCGTCTAGATAAACCAAACACTTTTTCCACTGTAGACCCCGCAACATCTGATCCATCATGGATTCGAAAGTCGCAGGAGCTGATCGCCACTGTTCATCTTTACCTGCCAATATCCAGACAGGAGATCCAGAGTACAAAACGACTGGTTCCCTCCCAGAGAGTCGAGACTCTCATCGATCCGGGGTATTGGGTAGGCATTCTTCCGGGTGATACCATTCAATTTTCTGTAATCAATACAGAATCGGCAAGTACCATCCTTTTTAGTAACCATTACCACTGGGCTAGCCCAAGGACTTGCACTGGGGATGATTATTTTCTGGTCCATCATTTTCCCTACTTCCTCTTCTTAAGCTTATACTCAGGCATAATTAATACTGTGTCTCACAAGTTGAGGTCTCTACCTACCAGGCCGAAAGTTTTCTAGCAGAGATCCTACACTCTACTTCCTTCGGCCGCTTTTATATCTGCCCCAACCTGCCTGGGCCCAAATCTAACCCATATGCCAGTTTTTGAAATATCCTAAATTCTGAGAGCTTTTGGGGATATTTTATGTTCTACTTGTAATTAGAGACATAAACATATTTATATGGTAAATAAAATACTCTCATTTCTATTATCATTTTTGTCAAACCAGACACAGTCTCTGGGATTACTTTTAAGAAGGGAAAGGACCTCATTTGTTTTGTCAACAATGCCCATGTGCTCCTTTGAAGGGAAAGTCTAATCAACTGTGGATTCCAATTATAAAATAGGTTAAGTCTGAAAAAGAAACAACTAGGTTGTCTGTGAAACTCTTTAACAATTCCCATATTTCCATACTCATTGTATGTGAGTTGTTTGGCTTGCATAACTTCTGACAGTTGCCTTGTATTGAATCTGAAATTTTTGCTGGTCTCCCCTGTCTTTAGTGAATACCTAGGGAACCAGCTTTGGGTTGAGGCAGAAATACACTAGTGCTGGGAAGAGAGTGGCCGAAAAGTGCATACCAAACAGGTACACCGGTCACACTTATTGTCCAATACGGGAACAGTTGGAAATTCTTTTTCTTCTATTTTTACCATTAATGAATAGGGGGATCACAATGACCCCTTAGTTTCATCCAAAACTGTTTGTGACTCACTGGTTTATTATGATAGTACTGTAGCCTACCACTGGTCGCTGATAGTGTGTGACCACTTTCCGTGAACGGCAGTCAACCAGTGGCTTGAGACTAAGTCAGTACCACATGCTTACTGCTCCAGCACGGGTGAGTTCGGAATGAACCACTGGAAAAGGCAGGGAGATGTGGGATCTACAACCTATCGCTACCGGTGGACACAAAACCAGATTCCAGACTATTTCGATATACCAAGGTTTTATTCAGTATAAAGAATACAGTAGGTTGGTGCTATGGGGCACCAATTAGCGTAGGAAGAGATTCTGGTCTCTTCACCATTGAAAGGTTCCAAAGCAACCTTACCAACTATTGAGGCTCAAGGCGTTCACTCGACTGAGAGGCTTTATCGCACAGCAGGGATCGGCACTCGCGCCATCTAGCGTAAAGTGAAAACAATGCTGCTCAACTACCCTGACTCCTACAGTAATTGATGCACTTTATATTTGCACATTTTTCTTTGATTTTTTCCATCTTTTCCAGCTTTGACTATTGACCTGAAATCGGAAGCTCAGTGGCTGTAGGAGAAACACATTATGAAGGAAAACAAGACAACCTTTTATTTGATTTTATTTGAAAAAGTTAAAGGATTTTATAATAAATACATAACATACATATGTTAAAGTTATACAAATAATGGAAAGTGACAATTTTGCCCTATCTGTTGCATGATGCATGTCATTCGTGGTTATGCTACTCATGTCATTCTTAACCCAAAGATCTTACTGCAATATGACCTTGGCTTTTCTGTGACCTACAATTACATACAGGAATTATCTAAATTTTACATCCTCTCCCTCTATGGTCCACATTCAAGTATACTCGGACCTGCCAACGAAATTGTACAACTGCATTAAGCAAATCTCTCCAAGTGAGTCTTATTCCATTCAAATGTTAATAAATCACTCCACAGTATGCTATACAGCCTTAGCTTTTTTCCTTTTTTTTTAATTCAGTAAGCGTTTACATTCACCGGTTAGGGGGTTCTTCCATGCAATTGCATAACAATATGTACAAAGATTTACCAACAAGTAACCTGGAATCAAGATTCCAGATTCACCTAACCACCAAGAGTGTATGGAGAACCCTACCAACCTTGAGGGTCCAAGGGTTTGCTCCTGAGAGATTTTTTAAATATTTTTTTTAAAGATTTTTATTTATACTGGAGTTGTCGGTTAGGGATAAAGCATCCCTATCTTCCACCGTCTCCAGTCGCGATATTCATGATTTCACCGATGCCCAGATTATGGGCTTACATGGTGGCACTGTCCATACGTCTAGTCTTAACATATACATACATATATATACAGATTTCTTAGCCTATAAACTTATAACCAAAATACAGTTTTTGTTACCATACCAAGCTCCCGCTGGTCTAGTATATCATTCTTCATTATCCATTTTCAACATAACAGCTTCATAGAACAATACAATCCAACGTAGGTAATCTTACGGCTAACTCATACCTTTGCAAAACCAAGTAATGCTCTTACTCTACCAATCTTAAGTACATACTTAAGACGACTTTACACATGAGGACAACCTGTCAACCTAAAGCGAACCAAGAGTGTATGGAGAACCCTACCAACCTTGAGGGTCCAAGGGTTTGCTCCTGAGAGATTTTTTAAATATTTTTTTTAAAGATTTTTATTTATACTGGAGTTGTCGGTTAGGGATAAAGCATCCCTATCTTCCACCGTCTCCAGTCGCGATATTCATGATTTCACCGATGCCCAGATTATGGGCTTACATGGTGGCACTGTCCATACGTCTAGTCTTAACATATACATACATATATATACAGATTTCTTAGCCTATAAACTTATAACCAAAATACAGTTTTTGTTACCATACCAAGCTCCCGCTGGTCTAGTATATCATTCTTCATTATCCATTTTCAACATAACAGCTTCATAGAACAATACAATCCAACGTAGGTAATCTTACGGCTAACTCATACCTTTGCAAAACCAAGTAATGCTCTTACTCTACCAATCTTAAGTACATACTTAAGACGACTTTACACATGAGGACAACCTGTCAACCTAAAGCGAACCAAGAGTATATAAACCCTGAGTTACGTAATCCCGGCCCCCGCCACGCTACTCTCATGGACGGCGTGGTGTGTATTTTTTTAAATATACAAATAGTTCATGAGTATGTTTAGCAAATTTCGTTCATTCATACCACTGGTGACGTTAAGTCTGAGATGTCACATTCCAAATCTCAGGTAGCGTCACATTACATTCTACACGCCTGGTGACATAATATTCCATATGCCTGGTGATGTCATATTCCACACACCTGGTGACGTCATATTCCCCATACCTGGCAATGTCGCAGGCAGATCTCCCGCGCCCTTCCTGTTGCTGGAGACGATATCTGCTGTTGCTAACCTGACTATCACTCCCACAAGAACGATACCTAGAAACGCCATGATAATAAGGATCTTCTGGAGGATTGACTTCATAGATACTGGTTTCTCTTCCAGGTCTATTTCAATCTGCCGAACATCAACGGAACTCTTGGCGCTGAGAAGGAAACTCCTCTCCATGGTAGTGTTTTCAATGGAATCTGTGAACCCATCATAGCTGGCCTTTTTCCTCTCAGATAAAAGAGCTGGAACAGGAAAAATGAAGATATTTTGATACAACTGCGCAGAAGGACTGCAATTGCTGTTATGATATAACGCAACCAAACATAAAGATTCCCTACTACATTATATACAAGAAGCACATTTGGGGCGCCTGACCAGATTCCTTATCAGTTGACCACTCGAAAAGGCCGCCTTGATCGAGAAGCGGCAGAGTATAACACCCTGTTTTCAAACTGTAGCAGATACATCGGACCAATCAGCTTTCACCATCTTATAATATGAATGGTGGAAGTTATTTGGTCTGTTCCCTACTGGTAGATGCTCTTTGAAGGTCACTCCTTCTCTACAAGTGGCCCTACTGCTCCTATCTACTCAAGACTGGTCTGAGGCACCCTTGCTATTCTGTACAAACTTATGTTACTATGAGACTACTCGTGATGAAGATAAATTAATTTAATTGAAACGTTGAGTCTTTTATGAATCATCCTATCACCCATCTCCTTGATCTTACTGTAAAACTTATCCTCTTATCATTAATGAACGTTTTTGATTAAATTTGGTTTTGTGTGGTAAATATTCATCTTATTTTACTTTGTTTCCCAATTGTAGTGCATCTGAAGAACTCAGGGTTACTGAGAGATGTTTGATCTAAATAAAGATAAAAGACATCAGAATGATAACAGCAGATCCCTACAGACAAGTACCATCTTGTCGGGTCCGGGAAAATTCCCAGCCATGAACAAGCTCTATCCCACACCAAACAAACTGACTCAGAAAAACCCTTTCAAGGCTTACAACAAACATACATGTGTATCCTTTCTTTCAGTGGAAGATCTGCATGTGCAGAACTGGGAGCTGTTTCAAAAGTCGAGTGAAGTCTAGCCAGCGGCGCGTCACATTTCAAAGTGAGAGGCTGGCAACAGCGAACGGCACTTTGAATCAAAGCGGCACCAAAACTGCCACGAATACCCAATAGCGAGCGGTACCTCCACCTCGACAGCAACGCTTAAAGTGCCATTGTTAGCTCTCGCCTTGGCGGTGAGATTCCTGTTTAGCACCCTCCCTGATGTATTATGCTAAATAAACCTCTGCTAAGTGCTCATGACTAAAGGGGGTGTTCCACTGGACCGACGGTAGCCGATTCCGTAGCCAGAAAATCGCTGATTATTATCGGATGCCTTAGAATTTCTCAAATCTTCGAAAATGGTCAACTATTATTATCAGAATTAAATAAATTACAATACGTGAGCTTCCTCTTAAGGGCCCAGGAACAATTGATCGGGTGAGAAATCGGCCTGGTGGATCTTGCCCTTAAGTGAGCTTCTTCTCTGAGATGATGAACCTCCCTACATACTTTCTACTCACGTGTCTTTGCAGTGGCTGTGGCTTCCTCTTGGTCTGTCTTCACGCATGCTCGTTTCTGTGCCTGAAACATTAGTTAATCACAAATGTTAATGGTATACCTTTGCTTAGCCTTAGTTTATAAAAATATATTAGGTACATTGTTGTACATGTAAATACAAAAGTGGCTGCATGGAGTTTAAACACAGTATAAAGACATACATAACCAAGCCAAAGTGAAAATTCGAACCGCTATTTCCTGTTTGTAGTCTATACTCAGATGTACTTTTTCTCTTATGTTTTATTTCTAGTCATGCTGAAAACACTGTACTGTATTTTTCTCATCTCTTTGTCTTGGGAGCAGTCACTGGGACTTAAACAATGGCAGGCTTCATGCTGATAATGTACTGACTTCAGTCGACGAGGTATCGACTTGCAATAATAAGCCACCAGATATAGAATTTGGCTGGTGAAACTTGTTTACCAAAAAAAAAGTTATTTTCCCCCTTTCTATTTCAACATACTTTTGAACAACAGGATTTTGTCCTTCTCTTATTTCCATCTTTGCATAATGTATTAGATATTGTATACATGTATCTTGTCTCTTTCAAACGGATGTATTCAAAAGGTTACAATGTAAAGAGGGACCTTTATGAAGCCAACTCAATACTCTTTTACAGACAAATGGGGAATAGACAATCTATTCTTGAAATGATTTCATTATTGATACAAACAGGAGAAAAGTCTGTCTTTTATTTTCAATGAAAATGATCAAATATAAAAATTCTGATGCTATAATGTGCTAGGTGAAAATGCTATCTTACTTAAAGTTGATTAAACCAACAGATCAAGTATCAAAGGCTGAATTTTACCTCAAGTGTTATTGCATTCCAATCAAAGAACCAAAGATATCGAATCAACATGACAAATGCCAGTAGGGTTGTACAGACAAGGAATCCAACCCACATACCTGTAAATAAAGATGATTTAGTCTCATTATTATCATTACTATTATGTGACATCAAACAACTCTTATAAGTTCAGGACTAATGATTAATGATAAAAATATGTGTATATATGAATAGTGGGTATAAGAAATCTAAATCTAAGAATTCCTAGCCACTACACTGAAAGAAAGGGGGCATCCATCTCATATACCTGATATATAATGTCTGTAGAAAACACATGGGCAGCATGGATCTAGATACCCGGACCATATGGATTTGTTGTATGCTCCAGGTTGCAAAAGTCGGTGCATAAGGAAAAAAAGTTCATACCTAAATGAATTAATGTCAGTACCCCACTTGTCAGGATAAAAATTACAATATAGACTGGTTTCAGATAAAAGCAGTTGTATACTCCTCAGAGTTGCCTGTGTGCAATATCCTTGCATCCGCTTGGATATTACTACGCATCGACTCCGACCGCTTGTATCTAAAACCAGTCAATTTTGTGTGTATATATGCATACACAATATTACCATAATTTGGATCTGAATGGCCATATTACGGCCACACATATCCAAATCATGGTATTGTTGTATTTACTACTCACCTTTTGACTAACTATGAGGAAAAAATCTTGTAAATAATTGAAAATTCGACGCAATTGCCATGCATTGTTTATAGGAAGTAGTTCCTATAAATGATACCCATCAGATGGCAGAAAAGCCGTATTCTCCTAGGCTTTCCGTATTCTACTCAGTAGCGATCTGTAAGCTCCATAGGCTTTGTATGGAGACTCTGTATTAGGTGGGTAATAAAATATGGGTATGGGTGGGGTATAATGCTATCAGCCAGATTATTCCACACCCAGATAGGTCATAGACCTTGACCAGATAGGTTATAGGCTGATTTCTGAAAGAGAAAGATCATATTGGAATGTATACTTTGGTATATATGTAACCTGGCATTTACACTCCACAATTCTGGCTGGCGATTCTGGCATTTTGCACCTCTTGACGACTTTCAGTAGTAAAATGATAGAAACCGTCTAGAGTAAACGCCAAGCATTAGGTGGGTAATAAATGTACCTACCGAATACGCGCAGAGGAGTTAGAAAGAGGAGACTATAGCCGAGTGGCATGGCCAGCATGTAGTAAGTGACAAACACAATGATAGCTGCCTCCTTCTGTTTAGCCACTGCCCGGAAAAGTGTCCTAGCGAAAATCTGGAGGAAGAATTTGGATGAGTACACAAAGAATACATTGTTCTGTAATGGTTTGTCAGGTCATGAAGCCTTTTACATCAGTGTATGTCAACAAGATTGGGTCATCATATGTAGCATCTCGTATTGGTATAATTATATCGTTTATGATTATGTAGTAAATGATGAAGCGCACAGGGCTTATATAATGTACTTTCCATATGAATAATGATATATTGTAACTGGTGACTTATTATACTTTATTTATGAAATGCTAAAATAGCTCAAATATCAATATTGTCATGGATCTTTTATAAATGTAAGAATGTTCATGATGATGTGAGTATAGAGATTGGTTTTCACTCTGAGGAATTTTCAAGGTTAGTAAAGTAATCTATTACTACTCACTGTGTAACTATCGAAAAACAGATAAACGGCGAGGATGGGCATGGTGGCAGTGATGATGGCAAGGACGTCCCTGAATAACATGTACACACGATGAGATGAGTGGAGATATGATAAATTCACAATATTACCATGATTTCGATCTGAGTGGCTGTATTTTTCTCCACATAGTTGATGCGTAGTAATACTTCAAGCAATAGCGAGGAGTATTAAAGAAGAAACCAACAAGTTTTGGTCAAAGTCCTTGTTCTCCACGAGTATGATGCGGTGTGATATGAACGAGGCGACAGCCGAGTGAATATTACAGAGCATTCAAATGAGATGGAGAATGATTCCTTGACCAAAACGAGTTGCTTTCTGTATTAATCTCACCCCTGTATACACTAAAAGAATGGGCAACAAAGAGGATATAGACCATGGAGAACGGACTGCAATACTTGAAAGGGCATGGAGATCGCAATGTTAAGCTTATGGACATTTATTCCAGGGGTGAGATAATGTGTAGGGTTAACTACAAAGAGAATACGGACACATAGATTAAAATCGTGGTAATGTATTTATTACTCACCTTTAGACTAATTATTAGGGAAAAAAATTGTAAATAATTAGAAATTTGACACAAGCGCCACGCATTGTTTATATAAAATAATTCCTATGATTCTATCTGGTGGCCGTCAGGTGTATTCTCCAAGGAGAATATGGATTTCCTTATTCTACTCAGTAGCGATCTGTAGGCTCCAATGGCTTAGTATGGAGACTCTGTATTAGGTGGGTAATAAAATAAGTTCAAGGGTTTGGGTGGGGTATAATGCTATCAGCCAGATTATTACACACCCAGAGAGGTCATAGACCTAGACCAGATATGTTATAGGCTGATTTCTGAAAGAGAATGATCATATTGGAATGTATGTATACTTTGGTATATGTTACCTGGCATTTACACTCTACAATTGGCGATTCTGGCATTTTGCACCTCTTGACGACTTTCAGTAGTAAAATGATAGAAACCGTCTCAAGTAAACGGCAAGCATTTGGTGAGTCCACATCGTCTGATCATGTCAGATTATTCAATTTGGCACCACCTCACGGCTATTGGACGTGCTCTTATGTGCGCAACTATTTCAAGCCAGCTTGAATTGGTCGTCTAGACAGGCTGCGATTTTATGAAAGCTTAGTCATCAGTGTAAACCCTCGAGTTCTTTCTGAGGTTGACGACATTTGCAGTGGACATTGCCATCACCTGACAACTACTGGGTTGACAATCTGCAGTCGTTACATTAATAGTCGTCTAATGTAAATGCCTGGATATGTGTAAACCCTCGAGTTCTTTCTGAGGTTGACGACATTTGCAGTGGACATTGCCATCACCTGACAACTACTGGGTTGACAATCTGCAGTCGTTACATTATTAGTCGTCTAATGTAAATGCCCGGATATGTCTGTATATCAATTTTTCCTATTGTGTCTATGTATGCATCCTTTGTGCATGGCTTCAGTTCATGTCACAATTAGATGGAAAGTCCCCTTCATCAAACAGGTGGATATTTTTGTTGTTAAATTAATTTGAATTAAAAAGGTAAAAGAAATCAAAGCCAGATCTTTCTAGTATAATTGATGCAGTGGTCTTTCGGGTTTTCGAAAAAAAGCACTTTCATTTGTAAAATCTTTAATCCACCTCAGTAGTAATTATTCATGACAAAAATAGAATGGAATTGTTTTGTCAGACGAAGTATATATGTTGCTTTATCTTACCCCTGGTATTTAGAGTATTGATTATCATTGAGTATTTAGAAAAAATACTCAATGGGGGATGTCACAAAGATTAGCCTATTAGTCAATGTGAAGGGTGAGAAAAATTCAGAAACCTATTCAAGTTTAGGGCGAGAGCTTGATCCCATCTCGTTTGATTCGCTATCTAATTCACGCATCTTTGCCTTGTGAATTGCTACGTGATGCAAACCTGATGGGATACATGCTAGATGTATTCTCCGTTCTGATTGGACCAGCCTCACCTAACTTAGCCATAAGCTGGTCTCTGATTGGTCCACTGAGTAAACACTCGCACATATCCACAGTCAAAAATCTTTGACGGATGCAGTGCATCTTTACGCATGAATCCAAGATTAATTTTGAAATAGAAACAGAATGAAAGCTCACGGTTCTCCAGTGAAGATTTTACCAAGTTCATCAGGTAAGGCGAGCATTATAACCAAGAATACTGCCCCGGTTACACCTGAAAACAGTAGGAAAGGAAACCTGACCGTAGTGTGAGAAATACTCACACTACTAACTTTAGTTCAATTTAATATTTAGCCTACCCCATCTCCATGACTTGAGAATCATAATTAGTCATTTTAGTTCCGCCAAGTTGCTCAAGCGAGTGGAGTTTGCGGCTGCCAAGTAGGGCCAAAGGTCGTCAGCAATTCATAGACTGCTGAATAGTCAATCTTTTATTACCCATGTGCAATTAATAACACTTTACTGCATGCTCTCCTGAATACAGTGACCCATTGTTAAACCTATGGCGTTTTTTTTAGGGGTAGGATAATATGGAGAAACCAAACAAGAGTTAGTCGTGTTGTTGTTTATCGCACAACGGCAAGATCGCGTATTCCTGCACGAGGCGAAGCCGAGAGCAGTAATACGCGATCTTGCCGGAGTGCGATGAACAATAATACGACTAACTTGAGTTTGGTTTAGAATTTATCCTACCCCGCCCGTCTAAATTACTTCTACATTAACAAATGACGTCATTTGTCAAGTGTATCCCACTAGAGCGATATTTTCATTTTTCTGAACTCCAGACCGAATACAGTGACCCAATGTCAAGCCTATGGAGTTTTTTATTAGGGGTAGGATAAAACCTGAATGTACACCACATGCGTCAAGCTTCTGAGCACAGACACCCCGTGACCTCAAGGTATCGTGGGTTGATCATATTTAAACTTTATTTTAATTTTCAAATCATCAAGAAAAACCATCATTATACAGTTGGTTCATGAATGACTTATTGAGATTAGCCTTTGGTCAAATTGATAGATTTGTAGAGGTCGCCGGCTCTGGCCTTACGGAGGATAGACTATCCTCAGGAGGTTCATATAGAAACCCCTTCCCGGCAATATGCCACCCCACATACTATTACGTGGGTCGGTTTGGTCCTTTCAGGATGTATGAACAAACCTAGTCAAACAAAACCAGACTCCTGAGGTTTAATATACAATGGAGGTTTATTAATCCCGAGGTGATCCGATAAGATCCCCACCAAAGTACAGTACCTTGGCATGGCGTGCCAAGTAAAGCCAAGGATGCTAGCCCAGAGTACTGGACTCACCTACCACCAAAAGGGTTTACAAAAAATAAGACCCCAAGGATTCACTCCTCTTGGAAAGAACACACAATAATGCCTGGTGGCCTACTGAGAACACGACCCATATACGGGCCGAGTTACACAATCGGGGTGACCCCGTAACACTTGCGTGCACGGATTCACCCGAATCACCACACAGCAGTGACTGACATCCCATGCCCTCTGGTGAAGAGAGAAAGAATGACCACTAGACTGACCCGACCCCTACACATGCATTTATCTCACCGCAGATATTTTTTCTCCATAGCCTTAACATTGGAAACTCGTATCTAACACCCATTAGATATTTAGGAAAAATATCCAATGGGGGATAATGTCACAAATGTTAGCTCATTAGTCAATATTAAGGGTGAGATAAATTCAGAAACCCATTCAAGTTTAGGGTCAGAGCTCGATCCCATCTCATTTGAATCACATAGCAATTCACGCGGCTTCGCCTTGTGAATTACTACGTGATTCAAACTCGATGGGATACAAGCTCAGACCCTAAACTTTTATGTTTTTTCCTCTACAGAATCTTCATGGCTGGCAAGGTGTTGTAGAACAGACAGTGGGATGAGAGGGTAGTGGTACTCACCTATGAAGACGGTGCTGACTCGCATGGCTGTGCATGCTTGGAGGGCCTCACCTGCCCCCAGATGCTGCCCCATGCTTATTATAGATGCCATGGAAATACCAGAGGCCACCTTTAAAACACAAAAGAAAGGTTTATGTAATCAGTTTTATTCCATTTCTGATCTGCTTCCCATTTCTGAATGAAGTAAGATGCTTTGAGAAAAGCTGACACGGTAAGGTTGACACTGATAGGGAGATACTTCTGTGGCCTGTTTTCCAGACAGCGACGTCTTTATTTGTAGTGATCACAAAAGAGTGACCAGTTGGGCGACCAAACCAGTGATCATGACCAAAAAGTGTTCCTCAGACCCGGTCACTGTTCAGCTGTTATGATCACTTTTGGTCCAAGGCCCATTCAAAAACAAAAGCATGTCTCAGATGTGTATTACTCAACAGAAAATTGTGAAATTTGGGAATTAGATAACACAGATATAGCTAATTCACCGCAGTAAATATTGTTTCATTTGATACAGTGGAAGTGTATAAAATGAAATATGCCACCATTTGGGCTAAATGGTCACCAACTGGTCAAAACTCTGGAACCCAAAACAGTGACCACAACAGTTTACCCCTCTAAAATGGTCACACATGTTATGACGACTTATCTCTGGAACCCAAAGGTCTACAAACGGTCACTAACTGGTCACTATAGGAAATGGTCACGACTAAAAAACAGGCCCCTGGTTGTGTCACTGCACACACCACATGCCCCGTTTGACACACATGCCTAAGAATTTTGTTGACAAATTTCTGGATGTTTCTGCATTGGTACAGTAGAACCCCGTCTAACGGACACCCCGGGTAAGCGGTCACCCTGCGTGAGCGGACACTTTTGCTAGGAACGGAATTTTCCCCCTCTATTAGATGTTTATTTTAACCCCGCATAAACGGTCACTCCGCGTAAGCGGTCACCCCGCATAAGCAGACAGTTATTTCGGTACGAAAAGGCCTAAAACCCCGTGTAAGCAGACACCTCCAAAGGACACCCTACCAAAAATAGATTAATCTGTCCTTATTATCAGTGTGTGTGGGTATATTCATAGAAAATACATTTTGTAATTCAAGGTTTAATAACTTCGGACCCAATATAAGATATCAGAAAATGGATTTCAGATCTATTATCACCTCTGTCTCCCCTATTTATCGGTATATAACACATTATATTGGGCTGGAAGAAACTTGAAAACCCTGCATAAGCGGCACCCCGCGTAAGCGGCACCCCGCGTAAGCGGACACCCTGCGTAAGCGGACACCCTGCGTAAGCGGACACTTTGGCCCGGAACGGAGGGTGACCGCTTACGCGGGGTTTTACTGTATATGAAGAATGTACTTCTTAAATGTTTTAAAGATCAAAATAGGGGCTGACTGAGGCAGCCAGGGAATAGGCAGCCTGATGAGGCTGCACTGTACATGCGTGGTTATAGTGCGCTGACTGTTGTATATATATTCTATAGTTGGAAATAGTAAGATAATATATATCGGCCTATGACTATAAAACAGATTTAGTATGGACTACGGTTCAGACTTAGCAGAAGAGTTTTGAGGTTCTCATTACATTTCAAGTGATTACTGACCCACAGCTCTGACTCTCTGTATTATGTGCCATACTATATCATTTTTCATTAACTTAGTCTCATAGCCTATCTCGGAATCACAAAGAGATGATTTTTTTGATTGACATGATTTTAAGTCTTCAGTCTGTTTGTTCCAAAGGTTTTTACCTCAGTAGCAGGGTGATTTTTTTTTATAGAATTCTGTCCTAGGCCTTTGCCACTTAGATAATCGTTTGTCTTTAGATCTGAGATTTCTGGTATTGTTAATACCTGCTGCCAAGTCTACGCCTTGTACATTCTCGCAGCCTAGACCAAACTCTCTCTCATAGAGTCTTCTCATGTATGTGAGAGTAAGCTTATCCCTTCTTCTTTCTAACATGGTTATTTTTGTTCTAGTATGCAGTGCTGAGAAGTTCTGAAAATATTTTTTGAAAACAGAAAAAAAACAAAAACTGAAAAGTTTTAAAAATCAGCTATTTACTTGGGAACAAAATTACAGGAAAAATTACCGCTCATTGTACAGCAAAAGAGCTATGGAGATAATTTCAAATACATGTAAAGGAATTTATGATATAAAGAAATCTCGCTTGAACTGTACTGCATGTGTCATGTACTCATCTACTATTAAACATGTCCCACAATGTACATGTAGCAGTCCATTGGTTCTAATCTATATTCCTCACAACCCAAGATTAGATTGATCTATCTGGCAGAGTGTGACGAGTGCTACACTATGAGGTTTCTCGCATATAATAGGTTGGTTCGGCTTACTTTCAGAATGTAAAAGAGATGCGGGATCTACAAATTATACAAGCCTAGGGACACAAAACCAGACTCAGAATAGTTATAACTGGATCTTTATTCCACCTGATTAAAGACAGTTACCGTTGCCTAGCACGGAATGTGCTAGGTAGCGTGAGGTGAGGCGATCTGTTCCCTCAACCGCTGAAAGGTCTCATGGAGAAACCTAACCAGTCTGTGAGGCTCCAAGCAGTTTGCTTGACGCAGAGGAACGTACAAGTAACCTGTCAACCTGCTGCAGACTCAGCCTTTATATACTGAAAGAGATTTGAGACCCTGTAGTATTTGCATACATGGGTCTGCCGGACTTACCGCACAGCAGGGATCAGCACTCACGTCACCTAGCGTAAAGCAAACCAACCACTGCTCGACTACCCTGACCCCTACATACTTATATGCACAAATGTTTGTATATTGTACGGAAGATCATATCATTAGATATGAGTACACATACTATTTGAATAAGCACATCTAATGTGTTTGTTCAACATACTAGCAGAATAAACACATCTTGATAAAAAAACAAAAATGAAATTGGTGTTGATATCAATATAGTACACTCCCTTGCATGTGAAGCCAATGTAGGTGTCGAAGAGCTAAGGGATCTATTTTGAGCTGGTAATAGACATATATATATTTCAGTTCCACTCCCTGTTGAACTGGGAGCTGTTTCAAAAGTCGGGAGGGTGCTAAACAAGAGTGAGAGCTAACAATTGCACTTCGAGGCGTTCCTGTCGAGGTGGAGGTGCCGCTCACTATTGGGTATTGGTAGCGGTTTTGCTGCCGCTTTGATTCAAAGGGCCGCTCGCTGTTGCGGCCTCCCGCTTTTAAAATGTGACGTGCTGCTGGCGAGACCTCACTCGACTTTTGAAACAGCTCCCGGGTGGTAAAGTATAGGTGTTTACTCTTTCTGGCAGGTAAATGACCTTCTTATCCAGCGTTTACACTACATGCTTCTGACTGGTGATTCTGGCATTTTGCACCACCTGACGACTTTCAGCAGTAAAATGATGGAAATCTTCTAATGTAAACATTAACTGTGTGTGGTGGCTGCAGATCGTCTGATTACATCAGATTACTGAATTTGCCACCACCTGACAACTATTTGACACGCTTTAACGGCAGAGACTATTTCAAGCTGGTTTTAATTAATCATCTAGTTGGGTGGCGATTCTGTGTAAACGCTCAAGTATATTCTAAGGTTCATGACTTTTGTGATGGACATTGCCATAACCTGACAACTACTAGCTTGATGATGTACAGTCGCCACATATTTAGTTGTCTAATGTAAATACATGGTTACGCCTCATAAGCAGTGAAGATGCAGTGCTCAAGAAGAGTAGCTGCTTATACCAGAGTCAAGCCTGTTCCTGTCATAGTCTCATTCTCAAAATTGTTTCTCACAAAAGCATCTATTCACATGTATTCATGCCCAAAATTTAAGCAAGAATGAATGAACACTTACTGCACCAGCCAGGGTAGTCATATTGAATATGATTGTCATTGCTCCAAGTTCCGCTGTACCTAGTAAACCTGGAAAAGATCGAATGATGTAGGATTTACAGAAACGTTTATTGCAGTAGTCATATTCCTATGAATTTGCCATCCTAAGCTGGAATTAACTTGTGAATGATGGTGGTAATGATATTATTGGAGATGCTGACCAAAATATCAATGAGCCAGACCGATTTCGAGACATTGATGTACTTTTGTCTGCAACAAAGGAATGGTAATTTGTCTCAGGCGAGTCAACCTAAAAGAGTTGCTAGATGTAGGACAGCTAGGCAAGGGTCAGCCAATGATTAGTGACCCCCTCCTTGAGTTGTTCTTTTGTTGCTGAGGAGTTGTCGTTTGATGTTCCTAAATTGCTTGCCAAAAGTTTCTCAACATTTCGATAAATCCAGTCGCTGACAATCAAATGTTAGTAAATGGCCCCTAATTGGGTGGGCAACACAGGCCGAGGGGTTACATATTTTGCCTGCTACAATTTCACCAACTCCTATACGAGTTGGGAACTAATCATTCAACCCTGAATCGGTAGATTTGTATTGGGCTTTATCAGACAATTTTGCATTTTCATTTCTTCATTGTAAAAGCCAACAGAACTTCCATCAAGATCTTCATAGATAACAGCTTTATATGTAAAATGGACACCCATGCCCAAAAGGTGAAATGGAAATTTTGAGAAAATAGAGAGCTCCTGTTATGGGAAATATCAATTAATTACAGTCATTAGAGATATCATGATACTATATTTTATTCAATTTTAATGTCATAAAATGTATCTATTATACTCAATAAATTGTATTTACTCAACTAGAGGGCGCTAAAAGTAGTAATCATTATTGAGAGAATATATGTACTACAGTGCAGGCATGCATTTCATCTCATCCAAAAGTAGTGCTGAGAAATTGAACATTATCTACAGTTCCTGATAAAAGTAGCAGGGAAGAGATTTAGGGGATGGATCATTCACACTTGCATTTAATGTATAAAGTGAAGTGCATTTATATCAGACTGTATGCTCAAAAGCGGACTGTGGACACCGATGTGATGCAATATTTGGTTACCCTGCCATATACCTTAATTACCACCCACAAGTATCTGGCACCCATGCATGAACATGCGCAGTGTTGAAGTCCACGATTGGTGAGTTACAATTTATCGCCGCTCGATGCCCTAGTTTGTTCATGTGTACTGGCAAATGTTCGAGTAATCTCTGTTTTGGTGCAATTTGCTGAAATCAAAAAGGCTAGAGTATGGCCAATAGTCCATGCCAACTTAACGGAAGTACATGCCAGACGCATGCACATATTGGGTGGGCAATAATTACTGTATATGGCATGGTAACCAAATATTGCAGCACCCCGGTCATGAAGTGAACCATGGGATAAGGTGATACACCCCTCTCATAAGATCTCACACTCTCTAAGTCATATTCTGTACTCAAGGCTTAGAGCCTTGACAATCCACTGGCCTGCCTCCCATGCTAAAGACGCACATCAATGCAACCCAAAGATTCCTATTATCTCAATGATGCCACCTGGTGGGAATACTGTGTGCCATTGGATTCTCTTGATAGTTCGTTCAGAATTCTTCTCCCATAGAGCACAGTGAGAACCTTGTACAGAATATGACTTAGAGAGTGTGAGATCATTTTGAGAGGGGTGCACCAATACTGACCAGAGAGAATGGTGCTTGCCTCGTACATCCACCACTCTGCACATATCAGAATGGTGCCATAAACTGCCAACTTTACAAGTGGGCGCCACTCTGCAAAGCATTGCACGCTCCAGCCTAGAAAAATCCAGTCAATATTGAATATCTTGTTTCATTTGTTCACATTCAGTTTAAGCTGGAAAATCTTCAATTGAATATCTTTTATCACTTTCAAATTAGCAAAGCAATACTTGTAGAGTAAGATTTATCAATTACTTGCATTACAAATTACCTTGGTGAAAAATATCTGATAACATAGGCCTGGCGTCCACCTACTACAATAGAAATTTAGACTGATACACTGATACAAAAAGCATATATCAGAGACATATCAGGAAGATGCAAAATCATAGACATATGTCTAGACATTTCAATCAGCCACACATCATAAGGGGTTATCCAATGCCTAATCGCAGAAACGTGGTCAACTGGCCCGATATTAGGTAACCTTCCAACACGATTTTGATTTTTTTTATCGGGAGGTGCATCGTAGACCATGTTGGAGCCATGTCGCAGACCATGTTGGAGCCATGTCATAGTAGGTGGATGTTGGGCCATATATCAAGGTAGAATGAATGTCCAATTATGCTAATACAACAATTATTGCTTGCTTATCATCGTCTTGATTCCTGTCTCATTACATCTGCTCACAATACAATATTTCAAGTAAAGTTTTGCATTGAAAGTGTTGACGACGTGCGAAGTTTTGCATTGGTTTACATGATTTCCTGTTTAAACATTTCAGGGCAGCATATGTATTAGCATACTCACCTCCCCAAGTCTCTTTAACCTTTTTTGAGCATAAGAAATAAACAAATCTGATGAAAAGGCATAAGAAATAATACGTAGCCAAAGATATCGCAGAACCCCTGCAACGACATGGGATATTGTAGTTTAGTACAAGCATTCAGGAATTGTCTCTTATTGGATAGAATTATCATTTCCTTATTTTCTTAATTTCAAATTCACTAAAAGGGTGCTTTTTCCTTATGCAATTATCTTATATGATTCCTATGTGTATTGTTAATTCATAATTAAAACTTCATTTCCAACAAGCACATATATTTTCAAAATACTTGTATGTACTTCTGCCCGCTTAGCAATTGTTTTTTCCATTGAAAATTAAGGAGAAAAGGCAGTAATTCAATGATCTTGTAGGGGACCTGTGCAAGTCTACTAAGGCTTGGCACGTCTACTACGCCTTTCTAAGTATAGCTGCGGCCGGGACAGCCGAGCAAGCTGTGGGACAGGTCAATGAGACTTGTTTTCCCGCGGTTTTGGAGTAGGCCACCTGCCACTGGCTATTACAGACACCGTGTTGGGACCAGTCCAGACTGGTTTCTCAGCTGTCAGGTTGAGAACCAGCAGTGAGGATTGATCCTAGGGAGTTGGGCAGGGAACTAGCGGGAACAACTGGTTTGCTAGTGACCAGGCTGACTCAGAATACCCCTTTGGAGAATCACCGGGATTCTTGCACATGCTCAGTGAGGACATGGGCTGTATATAAGCAGCCTGCTGTGGCTTCCTGAGACACACTGGGGTGTGGAGAGACTACGTGCGGTCTCTCTGCAGGGCTCTGTCTCTGTGCTCCACCGATGGGAGCTAGCTCTCCGGACTAGCTGTTGACCAGTTCTGGTCCCCTAGATGGTGGAGTCAGAGTATACCGGTTCTCTAGGAGGAGAGGGTCTGACCCGTTGGTCCCTTCTCCGGATAGAGTTCTGGGATCCCGATAGATGCGATCAGGGTAGTGTCCACCGACCAGAGCGGTTTTGTTGTGTTTCTCCGCTCTGTGAAGGTGTTTGACCCCCCTGCGATCCTCGAGGGCAGAACCATGGTGCTGGGTGGTTGTGGTAAAACACAGCTGCGGGTTAGCTGGTGGGACCAGCACCGAGATGGCATCTTGGACCAAAAACTGTAGTGTTGCTCGGGAGGAGCTTTGGCTGGACCCGACACCCACCCACTACAATCTCAAATAGATAAAACAAAGCAATGAGATTTAGACAAAGACTTTAGGTTATAGAGGAAGAAAACACTGGATTGGAAGATTGGGCTGGGTGTATCTATAACTAGACGCCATTACTCATTATATTATCTGTGATTGATATTGAGAATATTGATATGACACTTACTCGATACCCATGTTGAATTGGTAGAGCATCAGGTATTGCATTGTGGCATGAATTGCATGTGTCAGTAGTCCCATCCAGATGTCTGGGTAGACGATATTCTATTGATATTAAACACACAGTAAAAAGCACAGGTAAACCTTCATCACAAGATAAGATTCATTTTCAAAATGCAGTATACTCAGATGTGTTGATCCTAGGGAACAATGTGCTGATTCCACCGAGCAACCGAAACTTGCCAAAATGGAGATCGGGGAAATTTTATATAAGCAGAGCTGGCAGTAGAAGTGTACAGTTTCTACTGGTAATTTCTCAGATTTATCAACATGTTGATAAACTTTTGGCAACCAATTTAGGAACATCGAACCACAACACGTCAGCAACAAAAAAACATCTCAAGGAGGGGGGGGGGGGGGTGGGGGGCTCACTAATCACTGTTCCTTTGTCGCCGACAAAGGTACATCAATGTTCCAAAATCGGTAGATGTGTATTGGGCTTAAGATGTTTTCTGTCAACTCCACCTACGTTGCTCGATTGCACCTTTAGAAGAACGTAATCTACTGATAGAATCCATTATATTGCATGTGGAATATCTTAACTCTTACCTGAGACTGGAAATATTTTTGGAAAATGAGGTAAAGGAATAGGGACTGAAAAAAAGAAAAGTTCGTTTATCATAATAGGATATTGGAAATATTCTATATCCAATAGATATGCTTTAATTTGACAATATTTTGGAGACTTTTTTTTTAATTTTCATTGGGACTTTCACATTTCATCATTTCATCATACATAAACTTTGGATAGTAAAAGGCAGTTTTTGGATACCATATCAGCAATGCTAATGCTACAGATGTTTTTTGTATGGCAACCCTACATTTATACATATAACACACAGAATTTGATAAGGATAAGTTTGATCATATAATATGATATATAAATTACTCTTATATGATTGAGATGACATAGCAGTAGTTAAAAAATATTTGGTTTGTTATAGTGAGGTAACCATTTCTACGTTGAGTCCTGTAACAGTTCTTTAGTTATTCGTTTAAATTCACTTATCGTGTGTATGAGTATGTATAATAATATTATCTGATTAAACATTTAGGGAGATTTACTTACAAAGGTGCCTGGTGTATGGATCAGAAGATATCGCCCACATAACCTGAAAAGACAGAAATCTTTTTATTAAAAGCGCTTTAAACTAAAAATGGATTTATGGGCAAAAGTTAATTCTTGTTCAGTGGAATATTGTTTTATTGGCATTTGAAACCCAAGGAAATTTCATAACATGATATGGTATCCAGACTACCGATAATCCACAGAAAGGGTAAGTCTACGATGTCTATAATGATTCACATTCACCTCACCTGGCAACCTCTGGATCCTGGCCCAGTAGCTGTAGCAGACCTTCTATGTTCAGGTGAAGGGCGTAGCAGGGCATAGCAGACAGGGTGACTATAAATAGACCTAGGTCAACACAAGAAATCAGATCAACACACTGAGTTTTCTGTTAGAGTGTTAACCAACGGATTAAACTGGAATGCAATCTTCATCTTTATTCATCAAGTATGTTTAATACACCTCAGCTGCATCAAATGATATGAGAAAACGTGGTTACTGAGCCTGTATGGGTGGCCATTTGATGAAAAATAAGGGCCTGAGGCCGCAGGTGGGAGGGCTGTATTTTTTCATGAAGAACCGAGAATGGACACTGTATTGGCTCAGTCACTACGGTTTTTTTTAAATTATATACTGCCTACTCATTAAAAAAACTGTTTTAGTAACTTTTCAGCTCCATGAAAAGCCACTGCCATTCACTATGGCCAGCTGTCACAGAAGGCGCAAACATTATTTATACTACACCCCTAGCAGGGGGCAGTATTTCATAGACATTCGCACATGGGTATAAAGCAGTGTGGTGGTTGCCGCCTGTCTAGCGGGTTAGATGACCCCAATCCGGAACGCTAGTTCCAGGCAGGATTCCACCCTATGCGCTCTACGTAGGTTGGTTCGGTTTACTGTGAGTTTACATGGACCTAGTCACACATAACACAACACACGTCTCTGAATAAACAGGAATGTTTATTAACAACTACTTCCTGGAAAGATCTAGAAGATCTTTCCCACAAGTACAGTACCCCAGCACAATGTGCCAGGTAACGCTGGAGAGGCTAATCTAAAAGACTCGCCTAACCACCAGGAAGGTTCCGAGAACCCGCCTGCAAAGTGAGGGCCCAAGGGTCTGTTCCGTAGAAGAGACGCGCAAGGACAGCCTGTCGACCTACTGTGAACGCTGAGTATATATACCCAGCGTTACGTAATCCCGGTCCCCGCCGCGCCACTCTCGTGTGCGGCGTTGCCCGGAATCATACGAACACTTCTGGATTCCCGCCCCACTACAGTAGTATATATACGTGTTATTATTTGGTCATTGCATCGTACCTGGGAGTAATCCGACACTGTCTACTATCTCTTTTTTTATATGATCACCCATCAAATGAGTAGACAAGAGAATGATCATACAATTCAGGGATCGATTTTGCATCGATTTTGAAAATAAAAGAAACACAAATTTGAACTAGGTTTCAGGTCTTACATTTCTGAAGGTAAAGGCCCATCATCTTCTTGTTATTGCCTCCATATGTCTTGAAAATGGAATTAAAAACATCTTCAAACCTTTTTAGATAACTGTAAATAATGGATTGTGTGGACACCAAGATTTATGAGTAGGAAAATTGGGTATTGAATTATACAAAAAATACAATTGGAGATGGGATAACATGTATGAATTCTAATGAGATACCAAAAAGATATCATCATATATTATAAATCAACAATGTTTTAAAAAAGGGTTTTGAACTAATTAATGTGCTTTAATGTATGACAAAGAAAACCAACCACTCAGCAGTCTAACCACATAGCAGTGACAGTTAGAGCAGTAAATTCCTTTGGCCAATGGTGAGATCCATTTGTTGTTCGTCTAATTCAATTGACATACTATACATGTCGTTAACAGTATGGGGATTGGGCTACACTGCAGTGCGAAATGAAAAGAAATATGGTGAACTGGGAATTGAATGAAATTTATTTCCACATAGAAAATTTGCAAGTATCATATGAAAAATGAAATTGATGAAATATGATGAAATAATGCCCCATGGAATGAGCATTATGGTGAAAGGAGTGGGGGAACGACAGAGTGAGTGGGTTGGGGAAAGGTTGTGACAGATGAAGAAGGTGCTCTTTTCTGTGAAGGTTTGAGGTGAAGTACGGGCAAGTGCAGGGTGAGGGGGAGAGGTGAAGTGGTGCAGTGTGTTGTTACTATTGTGTGTGAAAATTGAGTGAAGGAATTACTCCAAGACTTCATCCCAATACAAGCTTTATTGCTGGTGGTACTGCAATGTGCTACACTGATCGGACCGACTAGAATACATCAAGGTCCAGGTTATATGCTGGCTCCATCTTTAACGTGTGGGGGCGACTGTGTTGATCGTAACCAAGAGTTACCTATTACGCGCCATCATGATGATTTAGGCCAAGGGATAGAGCCAGTATGTTTCACATCCAGATAATTTGGAACATAACACTGTGTGTGTGTGGTAAGATCAGTGAGTAAGAATACCTGGGGAAAGCAGGCGTCACAGGCAGCAGACATTCCGAAGGCGACAGAATAGCCCAGGACATTTATCAGCTGTAAGTAATAAAGTGGGTTTTTTTCACCATTTACTTCTAATTTCATGATTAAAACGAGACAGTAGTGAAGAAGAATGAAACTTTGTTATCTGCTTAAGTGCTAAATCAAACAGAAACCCGATTTAATCCAAAATGGGTGGTTTAAGAGATTGTGAAAAATTGTGAAAAATCATATTGAGGATGGACAAGCATATTTTTCTGGTGGAGGAGCACCATTGTGATTAATCGGTGGTGAACTTGTTGGTTCATGTGTGCTCTCACAAGTCAACTGGCCATGATGGAAACCCAAGCCACATCTACTGATTTCAGAACATTTATGTACCTTTGTCTGTGACAAACGTACAGTAATTTTCTCCCAACGCAAACCTCACACGAGGTTACACGAACGGAGAAAACTTACCCACAAACGTACAGTAATTTGTCTCAGGCGAGGCATCCTAACAGAGTCAGCCCTAGTCGGTAGATGTAAGACAGCTAGGCAAGGGAAAAGCAACGATTAGTGAACCACCTCCTTTAGATGTTATTTTCGCCGACAAGTTGTGGTTCTAAGCCTATATCGTTTAGAATACTTCGCCCTTAGAACGTAGTGAGAACCCTGTACAAAATACCACTTAGAGAGTGTGAGATCTTATGAGAGGGGTGCCACAAGAGCCATCTTGGTATTAATCTGGAAACAATAAACAGGTTACAAACATAACAATGTAGAATCAAAGAGGAAGGTTATATACAGTAAAGCTAACAGACACCCTACATAAGCGGGCACCCTGTGTTAACGGACGGAACGGTTCCCTATATTAGATGGTTATTTCACCCCATGTAAGCGACATCCACACATAAGTGGCCTGGAACAGAGGGTGACTGCTTACATGGGGTTCTACTGTAGCTAGTAGTTTATTACAAAGCAAAATTTATTACAAAACAAAATCAAGCATAAAGCATCAAGATGGCAAAACACACTCTCACAACACACACTTACCGAACATGAAAGACCAACAGCATCCAGCTCAATCTTGCCCAAATGTCCAGCAAACATGGTAGCTATTGGTTGGACATACCACTGACACATGGTGGAAATTACCTGAAAAATAAACTAAGCTTTAGGTAGACACTGATTGATTTTGTATATTGTATGAGATACATGGACGGGCTGAGCATTGGCATTTGGAGCGATTCAAACTCTTGTTTCAATCACTACATGATTAACGTCACCTTGTGAATTACTATGTGATTCAAACTCAATGGGATGTGAGCTCTGACCCTAAACTTTCATAAACCCTATTGAGGTATCCCATAATTCAGTCTGTTTACAGGATCCGGTGTTCGCTTTTTGCCGTTGTTGTATGGTGATAGACCCTTGACCCATAACATGCAATTATTGCAGTTTAATGGTTTTTATAAATCTTTAATTTGGAAATCTGATGCCAGAAATGGAAATTTCAGTTATTTCCACATATACATTTCAAATTATATTCAGTTTCTCCGGTTAGAAAAAGAAGATGATTGTTCATTGGAAGACAGGCAGCTGAGGTGCGGCCAGCCAGTCAGGAGCAGATCCTGTACATATCAGGGGCGATATTAGGGAGTTTCGTAACCTCTGGAGGGTCTATAGGTTTTCTTCTATAGTACTTACCAATGAGGGCAGGAGGCGCATGAGGTCACGTGACTGTGTTAAGAAGCCGGTGGGGAAGGCTTGCTGTATCAGCCTGGAGCAAGCGCCATCCTCTGCGGCACCTACCGAAAAATGTTGCGGCATTACACTGAGATTCACCCTTCAGGGGGCCGTTTCACTAGTAGGGGGGTCAAAGCAAGAGGTAGGACTGCAACAGTGCCAGCAACAGTGGCACCAACAGCATCAACCCCAAATTTGCGTTTCATCAGTGCTCTCGCTGTTGAGGTGGGACTAACTCTCACTGTTGGCACAGCTCTCGCTATGCACACGCGTTTGACGTTCGAATTTATTTGTCAACAGGCCGGTATGACGTGGAATTTCACCCCTTCCCATAGAAAGAAAGTGGGTGAAAACGTTCTGTAGACGTAACCAACGAGAGGGTATACCCTCTCGCTTACAGCAGCTCCACAGTGGCAGTAACAGCGAGAGCCACTGCACTGATGAAACGGGTTCTGCCACTGTTGGTGCCGCTTGTGTCCCAAGTGCTGTTCACGCTTGACTGCACCTTCTAATGAAACGCAAACTGCCGCTTTGCTGCCACTGTTACAAACAGCAAGACTTTTTTTTTTTTTTTTTTTTTTTTTATTAAGGCACATAATTCGTCTCGAAAGACGGTCTTACATTATGGCTTGGAATCACAAAGCAGGTTTTGTCAGATTCTGTTGAGATACAGGTAATTAGTTGGTCCATAAGGGACTTAGGAAGACAAAGGGATGATATGTGAAAAATGAGATGAAATGAACGGCAAATCTGATGTTATTTTGCCGGTGATCTAATGATTTAGCTCAGGTAATTTTTGTAATGCTTTTTTAAATGCTGCCTTACTACCAAGGTTTTTAACCGATTCATCCTGTTTATTCCATAAAGTTTCTCCACGGAATATTGGTGATCTCTTATAAAATTCACTAAGCGGACGACGCTTCTTGAAAAGTCTTTTATTTTCAGACCTAAGCGTCATTGTGTCTTTTGTGGCTTGTTGCTTTGCAATATCATTTTCATCAACATAATGTCGCCAGTATTCTCTCCTCATATACCCTAAGAGAAGCTCATCGCGTCTGCGCGACAGAGAGACCACCCCAGTGAGACGGTGCAATTCTTTGACAGCGTGTGTCCCGCCGTAATCCCGAAGACAAACACGGAGTGACTTGTTCTGCAATCGCTGTAATTTATCTAGCCAGGATATGTTTGCTCCCCCTATAAAAATGGCACTGTAATCTATACCAGGCAGTATTGCCTGTTTGTAAAATCTGATAGCAACTTGCTTAGACATTAAATGCCTAATTTTGTTAAACACAAAAATTTTTTGGTTAAACTTTTTTATAATACTCCTAGATTGTTTTTCAAAACTTAGAGTGTAATCTAGTTCAACTCCTAAATACGGATAAGTTTGTACTCTATCTAGTTTGTGAAGGTTCGCAAATACGTCCAAGTTATCTAGATTTTTTGTTTTATTCCCTGGACCAAACCAGCATATCTTGGTTTTCGATTTATTTATAGTTAGGAGGTTATTTTCACTCCAAGTCATAAGCTCATCCATAGTGGATTGTAGCTTTTCCACGATTGTTTGCTTTTGTTTGGAGGAGTAGTAAACCACAATATCGTCTGCATAGAAGATATATTTGTTATCATAAAATACTTTACTGGCATCATTGATATAATAGATAAACAACAGAGGTCCTAATATGGACCCCTGTGGGACACCATACATTATTTCACTCCAGTCTGAGGATCTTCTGGAAAAACACATTCGTTGTTTACGTGTCGTAAAATATGACCGAAACCAAGACATGTAACTATAAGGAAACCCTAATCTCTCTAGTTTGAGTAGGAGACGGTCATGACACACGCTGTCAAAGGCCTTGCGAAAATCTATGTATATCGCCCCGGTTATTTTCTTTTCATCTCTAGCCAGATATAGGTCATTAACAAACTTGTAGATTGCATCAATCGTGCCCTTCTTTTTTCTATAGCCATACTGTTGGTCAGATAAGAGGTGATTCTGTTCTAAAATTTTACTCAAGTATTCATGCATAATTTGCTCTGCAATTTTGGCTGGAGCGGGTAGTTGGGATATTGGCCTCCAATTTCCTGGGTCCTTCTTGCTGCCAGCTTTAGGCAAAGGTGTAACGTTCGCCATTTTCCATTTGTCAGGGAAAATCCCCTCATCGAACGATCGCCGATATAAATAAGTAAACTCTTCCAAGGTCAAAAGCATAAATTCTTTCAGCACTGAACTACGAATATTATCCAGCCCTGATGATTTGTTGACGTTTATCGCATTAATCAATTTGTATACATCCTCCGCATCAAACTCCAGATATTGTTGTGTCAATTCTGGTTCAATCAATAACTCGTTTTCTAAGTCATGTCTATCTGGATAATTTGGTTCCGGATACGGTATACGATTATTATTGATCGCGTTTGCAAGTTCCTGACCCACACTTGTGAAATAATTATTAAGATAATCTGGGGAGTTTTCAGATGATATTTCTTCCTTTGTAACTGGGTCCTGAATAACTGGTGGGTTAGACAACGGTCGAGGATCAGTAATCTTCTTAAGCTCATGCCAGAACTTTTTTGGGTTGTTAAAGTTAATATCTAGAGTTTCACTTATACAGTCAGATTTGGCGCTTTTTATTTGTCTTCTGATTTGACCTTTCAAGCGTTTTGCCCTAAGCAGATTGTCGGTGTTCCCACTTTCAGTGTACGCACGAACCTCAAGATCTCTCTCTTGTATTAGACCACGAATTTCTGGGGTTATCCAGGGATTCAGTTGATCTTTCATTGTCCACGTACTAATGGGACAGTAATAATCTAAATATCTAGCTCCTAGTGAAACAGCCTCCTGGTTTCTTTGTACTATAGAGAGACATAGTTAGTGTGACTGAATGGAATATGTTTAGAGATATTTTGGTAAGAAACAAGAGTATTTCTAACCAAAATATCGAGGAACAGATGGAATACAGTCATACTCACTATGTCTCTTTATCATTATATACCTAGAAATCATTAAGAATGCCATTCTACAATTCACTAAATAGAAGAATGAGTGGTCATGTGATACGAAGGGTAGTATTATATGTATTACGCCACAGTGTGGACGAACGAAATGAAAACTACTAGGGCGTATACATGAGACTTTCGTGCACCGGTATCTAATAATATTGGGTACTATTTGGTTTGGTGATTATTTGTTCAATAGGACTCAAACCTGTATGGACAATTGCCTTCTTATCTACCTCTGGCGTGCCCCAGGGGTCTGTCATAGAGCCTACTTTATTTTACTGTATATTGGTGATCTTTCAAACGAAATATTTAGACAAAATTGTAACCTGACCTTAACCTTACCTTAACCATCAACGCATGTTACAAGTTATCCCCATTATTGAGAATTGGTGTAAAAGAAATGTCTCTACACGGGATAAATCACTTAATTCATCTTTGAATAACTCAACATTGGAACAGCTCACCCATA
Source organism: Alentia gelatinosa (assembly GCA_950022655.1). Classification (NCBI taxonomy): domain Eukaryota; kingdom Metazoa; phylum Annelida; class Polychaeta; order Phyllodocida; family Polynoidae; genus Alentia; species Alentia gelatinosa. The sequence continues at coordinate 123,392,621 of OX465581.1, forward strand.
GTGGGGCAGATAAAGCACATGATTGTGCATTTAATGAAACATTTTCTATGAATATTCCGTTATTCTTTTCTAATTAGAAGGAGCTAATATGTTTATAGAGGAGCTTTAACCTTCCAAAACACGGGAAATATCATTTTATAAGTCATTTTTCATTTGTGTGGTTGCGATTAGAGTCCTACATGAAGAATTTCCAGATTAATGGAAATTCCGGCAGAAAATCCAAGATGGCCACTCCCCACATGTTGGTAAATGGTAAAAACATTAATAAATCAATCTTTCTATATCTTTATGTTTCTCTTGCACACATTTGAGATGATTCATATAGGTTTGTTCTTAGTAATAACCATTGTGAAAAGTGTTATAGTGCTCTTTGATGGTAAATTTTCAAAATGGCCGCCATCCCGCTCCCAGAATGTATCTGCAATTCCCACGCATCTAAAAATTGTCCTTAGGGGCTCCCCATACCATGTACCAAAACTCATGCTTGTTTCATTAAATGCACGATACTGCTGAAATTTGAGCTATATCTGCCCCACTACCAGTTAAATTATCTTGGCTTATACAATTAGTATAACATCCAATCAAAAATGGTGATGTTTCAAAATAGCTTCTACTGCAGGGATAAAATAGAATTTAAGAAATCAATACTACTGTTGATAGAAAGAAAAGGTTCAAACTCCTGGTTAAGATCAATTACGCTGATTGTTTTATGACATAAGACTCTGTGTTATATTTTGTTTTAGACATTGCTACTTTATATTCACTATTATCAAAACTTCAATTCTTGTTTTATCGGCCATCTTGTGACTACAACTAGCCACCGTTTTTTTGTTTTGATAGTTTGATGTCCAATATGTTCTATTAGACTTACTTTGGGTTTGACCGAATCTATGAGATGAATTTAGGTACTGCACCCCTACACATTTACCGAGGTGAGAGTTCTTTTAGAGGGTGGTTGTGGCCCCTAAGATTCGAGGTCAACTCTCGACTGCAGAGCCATCCTAAGGCGCTAGAAAATATCATGTAAGGAGGTCAGGGTGAAGATCGGGGTTTGCTGCGAATGCAGTCATTGGCTACTCGGTCTACTCTATTCCTTATATGGACTTAAGGTAATGGGACAACTCCATGCTGTTTACTTTCCACACCACATAGACATGGTATGCGAAGGATTGGCCTTTGTTATAGCAGTAAGTCAACCACTGCTGGGGTGAAGGAGAAAAGTCGCTGCAGTGGGACTCAAACCCAACAACCTTGAGTGAGTGCTCTTTACCACTGAGCTAACTCCCCACCCCGGTCTTTTTAGTTATGCTTGCATGCAAGTATATCATGCCTGCACCACGCAGAGACAAGGCAACCAAGAGGATGAACAGATTGATCATTGCTATCTGCCCTAGCTGGTCAACCTGTATTGTATTTTATTATCCTTCATATACAAAGCCCCCATTGAAAATGTATGGGGAATCAGTAAACCACTACCCATTGTATAAAACCTGTCAGATACCATAACTGTGGTATACGGATTCAAACCTGTGGTATATTGCCTCAAAACCATGGTATACGGGAAAAATAGTCCCTTTTGCTATAGAGCATAGAAATAGTTCCTAGTGTTATACCCCTTAACATGGCAATTACTGGGTTTAATTTATTCAAAAAGATGGATGATAAATGGAAGAAACGATGATTTTGTGGACAGGCAGCTCTGTAAACCACTCGATATCGCTTGTGTATTACTACGCGTCATCTGCTTGTGGTTTAAGGTCAACTGTCCACAAAAAAACATCGATTATTGTCTATATATTCTACTGTAATCTATATTACGACCAGATCTTTGAGAGTACAGACATCATTGTCCGCTGAATACTTATTATCATTTATTGCTGTATAATTCTAATATCGTCAGCAAACTCTATCTGCTCAGTCAAAACAGCATAGACAATGCCATATACTGTTCCACTTTGAAACATTTCTCAGTGGGTTATTATTCATAGCAAGATTTATCTTTAGTGTGTTGCTGACTTCATCTTTCACTATAAGTGTTGGGTGCGATGCGTGGTCCACTAAAGATAGATATGATATCAAAGGGCAACCTAATCTATTCAGTAGTACAATGATCTGAAAGATGATTCTGGTCATTGAATCACTCTGTGAATTTCAGGTCTATAGGGCACACAGCTATTGTACTATGGAGGCGGCCATCTTGCCTTCCGATGCAATCCAAAACTTCAGGCGGTGGGACCAATAATTAATGGATTTTATCAAAAAGAAATTTGGGGCTTGCCATAGAGGAATTATAGCCTTGTCTCAATATTATCTATAGATTGTTACAACTGATAACAGTGGTTGCCCCCAGCTACACTGGCACTATCTTACAATTTCCTGGCATATGATAGCGGAACTAGCAATCCCTCTGTGCCCTATGCATGTATCCTATCATGACCAGTAATATTGGATTCTATGAAAAGAAAGTAATATTCGAGATGTCCATATATATATATATATCAGGAACAAAGTGACTGAATTAGAAAAGTCACCATCTTGAATCTCTGCTCCTGCCTGCTTAATGTTTACAGTTTAACTGCTATTCTTTGAGCACCCTGCCACCATGAGGGCAGGTAAGGAACTAGAGTGAGTGATAATCGGGGTGAACATGACATTCTAACACTGACTTTCTCAGAAGTTAGTGTCATGAGTGCCCACATAGGCGTGTCCGGTAGACCGGAATGATTCTGGTCATCGCCTATTGGCTGTTGGTTCAGCAGGCATCTATTAAGACATACCATGTCGACCTACCCCTGTTCACACCTTGCCACCATTTGATTGCCCCTCCTTTGAATTAATTACCAAAATTAATACCAATTATCCAATACCAATTACCTCTACCTTTAAACTACGGGATCCGCATCTGTATTGCCTTAGTTTTCTACATATATTCATGAGTTCATCTGATGATACTTCATATATAATTCCCCTGTCAGTGCTTCTACTTTCCTGCTAGAATAGGAAACTTTGAATATTCAATTCATCCATATTAACACCCTCTTCTATCTGACTTATAGTTATATATGATCGACAGACTAACAAAATGATAAGTTTTCACTTGAGATTTGAAATGAATATCAATCTGAAAAAGGAATGTTTTGGGTGTTATGACAGTAGAAGGGAAACTACAAACCTGGATACTTGTAGAATACTTCCTGTATTTCATTAAAATAGAAACTTACCTTTGTCTACCAACGCCTCTTTGTCAGTTTGTCTCTCCATCATTCTTTACCAATGTGCTTCTTCTGTTGTACCGGGTTCTGAGTTAATGCCAGTTATCTGCCTAACTTTGTGCGAACTACCTACACAATAACTCTCCATCCCTTCTACTTAGTGTCTTTTGTGCAATGATTAAACTCACTGAACCAATGTTTTTATCAATACTGCTCAATAAACAATCCTTAATAGTAGTCCACACATATATGAAATGTATACTATCATATAGCATATTGATAACAAACCAGTTTTAAGCGTTAACAGACCACCAGGCCCACTCAACTCTATAAATCACTGTGATTTTACAATAGGTATGTAAATCTTACGGACACAAAAGCTTGCCATATAGAGTTTATCTTCCAGACGCATTACTGTCAATAGAATATGGTGTCTGTGACTGCACGGAGAGTAGCAAACGTGATATGATTGTCCATTGATGATTCGATCCCCATTAGATCCATGCTAATTTCGTTATGAAACAATCAGAGTCAGCAGATTTATATGGATATTAAAGAGAGCTATATCAATAGCCCTTTGTCAGTGAAGTGGGGAGTCACTTATGTTTAGTATCCCATTTAAAAGCATATCGGACAATGTCCCGGAAATGGAATATAATGATCTTCAAGTGTTACGGAATATGTTAAATATCTTGGAAATTTAATATAATGATCTTCAAGTGTTATGGAATACATTGTTAATTCAAAATAGTGAGTGTCAATATGTTAGTTTTTTATTTAGAAATAAGTGTTATGATAAAATCATATTATAGAATATATGGAATTCTAAAAAGTTGTTTTTCACATAATAAAACCCATGTCATTTTCTTCAAACTTTCACAGAATTTGGTAAATGTATAATACGACATTTCAGCTTTAGAAGATCATAGGTCACCATCCTTGTTTTTGAAAGAATTGAAGAGAACTATTTGCCAGTACATTTCCTATATAGATTAGTCTATTTCAAATTGGTTTATTTTACCTATTGGATCATGTCAAACTCAATACGATGTTTTCTATTTACTCATTTGGTATTAGAGTGAGTCAAAATAATTAGTTTTAAATAAAAATTATCAGTATTTCAATATCACCAGGTTGTACCGTAGTCAAATACGGCACGGGAGTGGAGTATAATCAAAGGTGAAAGGTTTTTAAGAAATGAATTATATTTATATTTCAGGGTTTATTATATAATTATAACCGAATGTTTTGTGTTAATGATTTCATGAGTTCATGTGTGTTCATGAGTATTAAGCAATATATCAAAGGTTCCTGTAATAAGGGTTTATAAGTGTATTAACTAAACTGAGAGTATTTTGAGTTTACGGTATATGTGAATATCAGCAGAGGGCATATGGTAATAAGTCATGCACACGGCCACCTCCATGTGCATACGTCACACCCCCGTGACGTAGCCACACCACGTCAGCGGAATGCAAAGCCTCCTGCTACGTGGGCAGTGCTTGGAGCTAATAGTTGGACTGGTTCCCTGCCCATATGAATAAGGGGCAGGTAACGGGTTCCACAGGCATGACCTTCAACCTTGGCTGGTGCCCGCCTGTGACTAGGGGATACCCCAGGAACCAGCCTTGTGGTATGGCTGGTATCCGCTTGTCATACACCTAGTTCCGCCATTGGCTGATGCCCGCCTGTGTTCGCCGCTGGCTACCTAACAAATTCCGCCGAGTCCCCCAGCGGATGACCCGGGAACCAGCGTAGTTCCGCCGAGCCCTCTAGCGTACTTCCGGGGAACCAGGAGGCGTTACCAATAATGCACTGTAAAAATGGAACCCGTTACCTGGCCTATAGTCTAACTAGGCCAGGCTTCCATGCTAGCTAATAGTGAGCGCTGGTGAGAAGAGCGCTAGTCTCCGAGAAGATCCGAAGCTGACCACGTCTCCACGCATTTGCTCCCCGAGCACAAAGCGTGCAGGGTCAGCACAATTCATCTGTATTCTTTTTCAATTTTTTCAAAAATTGAGGACAGTAAACTATGTTTCTTAAAACTTCAACGTGTAGTACATTTGCTATGTTCTGAATCAATCCTGAATCAAAACGTAGCACAGGGACCCGCAGTTTCCAAATTAGAGATGTGTCCAACTAAACTTTGGGATCGTCCTATTGATTTTCCAGGTATATGACATAGGTATTAGCCTGATGTGCCTGTCATGAATACAGATCCTGTAGGTCGAGGCAGTCCAAATGGATTCTCCTCAAGAAAACTACTCACACTGAAATAATTATTCGACATTCAGCTTTCCTTAGTGAATTCTGTGCTGTCATTTACTTTTTCTTTTTTCTTCTTTAAAGAAAAAGAAATAGTACCTTTTTGGTACATAGGTTTTAAATATATATTTTGCTATTGTTTTCATGTAATGCTTTGTTGCCATATCGATAACTGATAGATCTCTAAAGTCTAATTAAACCATGACAAATTTAGTCCATAATTTTATTTACTTTGCATTAAAATATGCCCAAATAAAAATAAAACTATTAGAAAGCTTGACCTCACGAATTTGTGATGTTTTTTCAGCGACAAAGTCTAATCGATACATATCTAAATGGATCTGTAGTAAATTATTTATCTTTCAATCTAAATCAATACTAAGATAAATTGTAGCACTAGGGGTCTCTGGGGCCCGTTTAATAATCAAGGTCCTAAATGTAGACCCTTTTCTATATGCCATAGAGACCTTTAAATCCCACCCCGGGTATAAGTTCTCCCATAGGATTAACGTTAAAAGAAAATATGCAACGATTACCTATGTAAAGTTTATCGTAAAACTGGATGAGTTTTAATCTTAGCCACCGTATGCCACGACTGGAGTTTGGCGTAGTGACTTCATGAGGCGAAGCCGAGTGAAGTCCAGAGCCAAAACTCCAGGAGTAGCATATGGTGGCTAAGATTAAAATGAATCAGGTTTTGATTTTATCCTACCCCGTCTCCTCGATTTTGGAGTATTAGATAATAACAATTCTGTATGCCACTAGTGGCATACAAAACTCCGTATGCCAGTCAGCGTGGCATACGGAAACTCAATGTTAAGTCTATGGGATTTTATATTAGGGGTAGGATAAACAGTACTACGCCATGGTGGTGGCAGAGATACGTAGCAACGCAGCATCCAATCAACGTCGAGTTAAAAAAAATAGTTCCGGCGCCATTGCTTGAACCGCACTGGCACAAACATGGAGAGCGACAGTTATCTATCGGGAGTAATGTTATATTATTGCTTAAAATCGACTGTAAGGTCCGTGTTGAGGGTGAGATAAAAAAAGAACCGCTTTCGAAACGTACGCCTCGTGACGATTACTACGCATCCAAACTTGTGGCGTACCGGTAGTGGTTAAAAATACGTTTCTAAAGACAGTTCTGCTTAATTATTCAACACTTATGAACAACTTTATTGAAAGCTAATACTGTCTTTGCGAACAGACCTAGATATTATTAAACTATTACCCTTATATGAGGCACAGAAAAGGGGCTTCATGTACGAGCCTAGATTATTAAATGGGCCCCTAGTTCCTTGAATAAATAGAATTCTGCAACTGAAAATGTAACTGATAGTGTATAACATTAACACCAGGCGGCGGCACTGAGTCCGGACCGGAAGTGGGAGAGGGCGCCACGGACGCGGGCACCCGGCGCGCCATCTTGTCACAGTTCGCCGCATGTGTCTCCCTTACACTCCGACAACATGGCTTCTTACACCAAAGAGAAACTAAAGAGCATCCTCGTCAACCACAACATTGCCTTCCCCAAAGATGCCAAAAAGGATGTCTACTTGGATTTATACCGGACACACGTGGAATCTCAGGAGCGATCGGAGTTTTCTAGCGACGACGAAGTGTCATTCTCCAGATCGCCGACAAAACGCAACAAGGTGTGTAGTCGCTTTGCGCCAAGAAGCGTTGCTGCTGGCCCACTGAGAAAGTATTGATAACCCATGATATTAGCACTTATCGTTTCTCTAATACATACGAAATCGATTCCTGTATCGTATATGATAAAATACATTCTAAAAACTATGTGTATCTGCCTTTTCCCGATGGCTTTCGATGTGGTAATAATGAACAAGTTGTGGTGGTTCTGGCAGGGACCCAGCGATTTTGAACTGGACTCACTCTCCAGGTATAGCGACTGTAGTTAATTTCGTGTTGTTTCCCGTTGAGAATGTGCAGGGAGAGTGGTTTGACACGACCTTGACCGCGATGAAGGTCAGTAGGTCACGATTCCCGCTGTTTTTTTAATTCATTTCATGACAGTTCTCCAAGGGCTCCTTCTGTCACGTTCTGTATAATTCCTAGTTTCGCTTGTCAGAGCTACAGCGAAGAAGAAAAGAAGTGTACTTCGTTTGGAATAGGTACTGGATATTTTGATCTGCTAGGTTACCCATTTAGTTATCAATGTCAAGCCGTATTTTGTCGATTATTTAGCATTTCGCGGTATTATTGTTTAGCGTAATGGCAAAGTTGAATAACTACGTCTTACAAACGATTTAAGTGTCACTGTCAGAGTAGATTCAGTCACACTGTCACACTTCCAGGTTCAAGTCGTTCATGATGTTAAAAATAGGACAACGTTAAATCAACTTATGTCAGATCACTCCAAGGCTAAGTAGTTTTAGAATAGAAAGGTCCGGATAACTTGACAAGATAATATATTTCTAAAACAGAGGTACTTTGCAGAAAAGTGTCATCATACCTGCGAAACCTCAACAGGCCTAACAAAAGTAACATAGTAACGATTCGCCTGTCTTAAAAGGGGACAAAGTAACCGAAATACCACCTGACAGTCGATTAGATATAAACCAAACCCATCACCAATTCAAACACAAAAAGAATCCATGTTGAGAAAAGGTCGTCACCAATTCACACAACTACAGCTAATATTAGTAGGAATATAATCTCATTATTAAACCAACCACCTATGGTACCATGTGACATGTCTATGTGGTGTGGGAAGACCTCTCACCTCGGTAAAATGTGTAGGGGTGAGATTTCTACCTAATTTGATTTTATAGATTCGGCCAAATCCAAAGTAAGTCTAACAGAACATAAACGTTAAACTAAACAAACAAACAACACCATCTATGGTAAAACTGTCTTATAATATTACATAGGAAATGCCAGTCAACCCACCTTATTTATTTACCGTATTTATTTATTTTCGCCGGCCCATCCACACTAATCGAACATACTGAATCAGGGATGTCAGTTTTCCTTGTTTCCGCGGAATTCCGTGTTTCTCCATAATGCGTGGCATAAATAAACTCAGACTCAAACTCGTGACGTCTCTTGATAGTATTACAAACACACTAATTGTATCACAATACATGTAAATTATGTCTTCAGAGGCAGTGTTAATCCTGTGATAAACCTTAGAGTTTTCAGTCGATCCTCTCGCTGCCAACTGATTGTAATTTATAGATAAATTGACCTAAGTGATAAGTAGAGAATCTCTATATTGAATCATTGTACATAACAATGTTTGTTCAGTTGAGTATGAGTCAGCTACTGTTATGTAGCTATGACCGTTTCAACTACGTATACCGCTCGCTCCTACCCCGTAATTATGGTCGTACGTCACAGTGTGACGTATGGGGTTGTCACGTGATTAAGTAAATTTCAGCTATTTTCATAATCCGGAAATTGGCTGATTGTCTTCATAAAGGAACATACGTGGTAAAATTGAATACTTTTCCCCACACCTATATTAAGTATCATAACATCACCAGCAATACGCCCTCCAGAGGTTACTAGTCTCCCTATTATCACCCAGGGTAAATACAAGTTCCGCTCGCGACTGGCTGGGCACACCACGACCACATGAACCACAGTTATCCCATTAATATTTGAAGAACCTGAATATAATTTCGGATTTATAAGTAGAAATAGCTGAAATTTCCATTTCTGACATCGGATTTCCCATTTGAAGATTTATAAAAACCTATAAACTGCATTAATTTCGGGTTACGGTTCAAGGTTCATCACCATACAATGTGGGTAACCAGCGCACACAGGGACCTGTAAACAGACTGAATTCTGGGATACCTCAATAGGGTCTTATCCAAAAATCAGTGAGCTTTGGATGGAGAGCCAAAGTGCCCCAGATGAAACTGCAGCTACAATTGCTCAAAACACCATTTCTAGAGATAGACGATCAGTATTTTGACCATATAGGTTCGAGATAATATGTGTCATTCTCCAATCTCTTAGATCCATATTTTTATACACTTTACAACTCTTCGTAGCTTCAAGAGAAACCTATTCAGAGACGATTGTAGTAAAGTACACTTAAATGGTAACAAACGAGACCAAAAACGAAATTCTAGCCTCGAACTTTAGCATTAAGCCTCATTCTTTCTAACCTCCGGAAATGGTGTTTTGAGCACGGGTATCTGCCGTTTTCGCGGGCTCACTTTGGCTCCCTTTGGACGTAACTGTTCTCTTCAAAATGAATCAATGAATGTAATAGATACCTTATCAGACATGACCCCTTGTCTCCATGCCTTATCAGGACATGCTTCCTCAATCTGATAACAGTGTTTACCGTCTATTTGATCCTGGGTCCTTTTTTTTTTATTAGTATCGATTTTTTGTTGTTGCTAAATTGACTAAATAGATCTCTTTCGGTTTTCTTGGGATCGGTGCATGCGCCACCAACACTTGTATATGGAAAGCTGGCGGTTTATTATTAGCTTGTATCTGTGTCCTATTAATCTTGATTAGAATGTTCGCTCACCCTGTATGCTATTAATCCGGAAACTGTCCTCAGACAAGGCCATTGAGTCCGGAATGTGGGACATTTCATGGACCATTAGTCCCCAGTAGACATAGATCATAGATGTCAGTTGGGGTCATGGAAAATACTAGGAAATATCTTTCATATGGGATTTACTGCCTCAGAGAGACTGAGAAAACATGGAAAACATCGTTATTAGCCATGGAATAGGACTGGGGTGTGTGGGGAGGTTTGAACCACTTTTCATTGGTGTGAATGAGACCCTATTTATTCTCTTTGTTTTATACAAGAAAAGGAAATTCCTTTTTTTTTTTTTTTTTATCCTGGGTCCTTTTTTTGATTAGTATCGATATTTTGGTGGTTTTTGTTGTTGCTAAATTGACTAAATAAATTTAAAAAAAAAAAAATTTCATAAACGCGAAATGAAAACAAAGATTTCCTTGGAAAAGAGGGAAACCACCATCTCTGAGTAGACGATCGCAGATGAATACTGGGGAACTCGCCCCGAAACAACTCGCCCCGTAATCTTCTCGCCCTGCTGGTGAAGTAGCACCTATGTGCCAGACATGCAACACTCCGCTGAGTGTAAAACATCTCATGCTACATTGTCAGGCCACCAAAGAGAACAGGAAGAAATTGCTAAAGAATGTGACAACAATGTGCAGTGTTTTCCATAACACTGGCAAGAAAGAAATTCTTGACTTCCTAAGGGAATGTAAGATTTTCGATAAGATATGATTGAGAAAAGTAAGATGCCTGGATCAACCAGGCAGCATACCTTGTTATTCCAATAGGATATGTAAATTTGACTAAAGTAAACCAAAGTAAGTCTAATTGAACAGATTGGACGTTAAACTACCAAAACAAACAAATAAACTGAAATTATACAAATACAGTAGAACCCCGATTAAGGATCAACCCTCCGTTCCGAACACATTGTTCTTTTACGGGGAGCTCTCTTATACAGGATATTCAGTTAGTCGATGGTTAGGCTATATAGTTAGAAAGAAATTAATGAGTGTTTGGTCTGTGTCTCCGTTCGCCATTGAGTTTGAAGTGTGCAGTAATATGAACGAGGCGATGATATCCCGAATCACTCCGAATGAGAAGGCGAACAGGGACTCTTACCGAACATTGTGCAACAGTGAAAGATCTAACTTTTGTTAGAACTGTTGATGGAAATAAAAAAAACATGAATATATTTCGGATTTTATATTAGCCTTGAAACATTTATCTGTTGAGAACGATTTATCGTACTCGCAAGCCTGTTGAGAACGAGTTCCTAATGTTAAGCCTGTGGACGTTTATACCAGGCTAAGTTAATATATTATACCCTGTGTAGACACTTATTAATACACACACAGCCCACATATGCAACAGCCTGCGTAGGCTTCTGTATACGAAGGTGGCCTTCAAGCGGGTATTTACTGTGCAATAAATATATGAACTAGTGCACTTTAAGTTTTTTTTCGGTATTTTTTTTAGGTTTTCCGGTTTGGAAGATCTAAAAAAAAATTTATAAAAAAAAATTTAAGGTTTTTCTTGAAAATACAGAGACAATAGCAAGTCAGAATGTTTTTAGATAACATTTTTGGAATTTATCAAGATTGATTGAGTAGCGATGACCTAAAAAAAAAAAAAAAGATCTGCCACATGACATTGATTGACAGATTTAAGATTGATAACTCCTGATATTAAATCTCGTGACAGATTTAAGGCTGATAACCTGCCTGTTTTTAAATCTCGTGACAGATTTAATGCAGATTATGTATTTATTGCAGAAGAAGCCCGGGTCACTCGTAAAGAAGCCGTCAGTGGAGAAGGAGTCCATCATGAATGGTGGTACGAGCGACGTGAGTCAGATGACAGATGACCAGCTGCGGAGTCAGCTCAAGAGTCTCGGAGTCAACCCGGGCCCCATCTCAGGTGAGCATCACTTCGCGAAGCACGCTTCTTTTTTTTTTTTAAATGTGTAGGGGTGAGATTTCTACCTGAATTCATCACATAGATTCGATCACCACCTAGTGGTGTAAAACAGGGTTCGTACAGAGCCTGGAAAAGCTGGAAAAGCCTGGAATTATGCTTTTGGGTTTTCCAGGCCTGGAAAAGCCTGGAATTCTTAGAGAGAGCCTGGAAAAACCTGGAAGAGCCTGGAAAATTTAATGTTGCATAAACATTTTTTTTCCAGTCTATGAAATTCTGGTCATTATTAGCTTTCCTTAACTATGTTACCTGACTGCCAATGAAATTTTAGTGACTTGGATTAAATAGCTCCAAAAATCCTTTATTTGACCATTTTTAGCAATTTATAATAATATAGAATGGATTTGATTATCTGTCTTCATATTTAAAAGTGGCAAATTTTTTTTTTGAAGATATCTATCCCAAACCTCTAGGTAGTAAGGAAGACTAAATTTGGTGATGAATCAGACATGGTTTTAAAAAGAGTGACCAGATGTGCCTGGAAAAAACAATATTAGAGCCTGGAAAAGCCTGGAAAAAGCCTTGAATTTTATTGAGTTGTCTATGTACGAACCCTGGTAAAAGAACCTTGAGAAAGTCTGGAAAGGACCAATAATGGTTGACTGGACGTAAAATCAAACCAAACAAACGAACAAAAAAGCACGCTTTTTATTACCCACCTAATCAGAGTCTCCATAGGAAATGTATAGGGCACTTGGAATTCGCTACCCGGAGATTCTGGTAGGTGAGAATCTCCTGCAGGAGATTCCGGAAAAAAAGTCCTGCCCATAATGAGGTCAATTCATAATGTACTTGAAAATCCGTTTATTTACTGTTCATTCAATATTAATTAGTTATAATCAGTCACAATAATCTCATTTACCATCAGAAATCACTGTCATAAAAAGTTTTGCATATAAAAACCCAGAACAATAGTGAACTATATAACAGGCATAAGTATACACCAAATTACCACCATGCTTGACAGTGCTGTGGCGCTATGAAGTAATCTGGAACTATATGTACTTTCTAGGCAATAGACATGTTATTAATCTTGTAGGTGGTTAATAAATACAATAATGATATTACTACGCGTCAACTACTCGGAGATTACGGCCACTCATACACAAAACCAGTCATTATTGTGTATTTATTACCCACCTAATACAGAGTCTCCATACTAAGTCTATGGAGCCTATAGATCCCTACTGAGTAAAGTACGGAAAGCTGTATTCTCCTAGGGGAATACAGCTTTTTCGGCCATCTGACGGGCATTATAGAAACTATTTTACATAAACAATGCACAGAGCTTGTCTTGAATTTCTAATTATTTACAAGATCTTTTCCTAATATTTAGTCGAAAGGTGAGTAATAGATACAACATTACCATGATTTAGATCTGTGTGGCTGTATCCTCCTTGTAGTTTGCACTACACAATTCTCCTCGCTATCGGTCTGCTGGGGTGGACAGCAATTACTAATCTGTTCACCATCTTGGTCGCCTCGCCTCCTCGTGATGCAGACCGGATATACTTGAAAGCAAGCATAACTAAAGCGACCAGGGTGGGGAGTTAGCCCAGTGGTAAAGAGCACTGGACTTTGTTGATTGGAGTCCCACTGCAGCCACTTGTCTCCTTCACCCCAGCATTGGTAGATTACTGCTATATCAAAGGCCAGTCCTTCTCATACCATATCTGTGTGGTGTGGTGTACAGCCACCTTTCTCCTTCATCCCCAGCAGTGGTAGATTTACTGCTATATCAAAGGCCAATCCTTCTCATACCAGGTCTATGTGGTGTGGGAAGCAAGTGAACTCTCGCCTCAGTAAATCTGTAGGGGTGAGATTTCTACCTACATTCCTCTCATAGATTTGTTCAAACCCAAATTAAGTCTAATAGAACATATTGGAAGTCAAACTAAACAAACAAACAAAACACAAACCAGGAGCGAATGAAGCCAAGTGGAAAAGAATTACACATACATATAATCAAACAAATCCCCTGTTGATATAGCTCTTTATCCTACCCCTAATAAAAAACGCCATAGGCTTAACATGGGATTTGTTTATTTCACGGGTAGTGACATAAAGTGTTGTTTATGCCACTACTTACTGATACTGAAAAAATATGGAAACGGGGTAGGATAAAGTCCAGACGCCACTCATTTGAGATTGAGTTTATTTATGCCACTCATTTTGTTGGCTCTGTAATGTCACTCGTCTTCGTCTCGTGAAATTATGGAGCCAACAAAATGCGTGGCATAAATAAACTCAGACTCAAACTCGTGACGTCTCTTGATAGTCTCACACTCGTCACAAAACTCAACAGGATCCGGGGGTCACTTCAGTTTGTTTCACTCACGCGATCCTTTAACACAGGAGGCTCAGGCGCGATGTCTTCAAACAGGAGTATCTAGGTTGTACACACACGTTCTAGTTCTATCACAAAGTATATCGCAGCTTCAAGTAGGGAGACGCTGGTATTTTGTTATCTAGGCAGGTTAAAAATGACAACCTGTATACTAAACACCTAGTCATAAACCTCAGCTATACTAAATTCATTGAGAGTTCAGTGGAGTGACTTGTATTATCAGAAATTATTTCTCTACCGTTTTCCATTTGCAATTAAAGATTTTTTTTTATAAATAATTACGATTAAGATTATTACGACGTGGCAATAACACCTCTATGGCAAGCCGATATTAAAATTTTAAAAAAAATTAAATTCCATTTACAATTAACACGTTCAATCTCCTGGTTATATATCTGCAGAACTGACAGATTTTCACTGTTTCCTGGAAATCCATGTTATCATTTTCATTATATCAGATTTAAAACGTGACTCTACCGATCTGCACATTATCGCAAAAAAATCAGTTTCATTATATATACACAGAGATGTCAGTTGTCCTTGTTTTCGCGGAAATCCGTGTTTTCATTTGTGAAATGTAAAATCCCGTTCCTCTGTAAAATGAACATATAACAACACAGAGTAGAGAGATACAATTGCTATATTACTCATATCAGTGACAAGCCTATATTCCCAACTCTACCTACCCACAGACTCTTCTTAGAAGCATATGTTTAGTAATAATAACATACCTTGTATCTGATACATTTCTGGGTTTCGGGTGTATTTATGTCAGGTTTAAACCCTGAATGGTCATAGGGAATATTTCCTTGTTTTTTTCTGACCCTAACTGACAGCCCTGTATACAATTATTCTTCCCTGTGATCTGTACACTATCGCAAAAAAAAAATCATTTTCATTATATATAATACAATTATTTTTCCTTGAGTGATATTAATTGAGCCTCATTCACGCCAATAAAACAGTGGTTTGAACACTCGGCACAGACCCTCAGTCCCACGCCGTGGCCGACATTGACGTTATTTCCATGTTTTCTCAGTTTCTTTGAGGCAGCAAATTGCACATGAAAACTATTTCCACTATCTTTTTTTTCTGACCGCAACTGACATCCTACTAGCTCTCGCTATCTCGGGGTCAACCCGATCTATGAGTAACAGGTGCGAGCTTTCTCACAGCTTGATACACAGGGCCTAGCATGATTAGTTAGGCCAAGGGAAAATGCACATGTTTCCCCAATAGGCTGGAGTGAAGTTGTGGGAAGAACCCAACTCTTGTACACTATGAAACACTTCAAGAAAGTTTTAGCTGCTAGCTTGTTTACGCTCCATGTTTTCATGTATAAAAGGGACCTTTATCGCTGATTGAGAACCCAATTCTAGCTGCGAGTTTGTTTACGCGCCCTAAAACGAAACCCTGGTTTGGTGAAATGTAGGCTCATGTAACACTCAGGGAGAACCCAGTTTTAGCGACTAGTTTGTTTACCTTCCCTGTTTTCGTGTATGGTTGGGGCATTCGTTGTTAAGTGAAAACCCAGTTTTAGCTGCTTGTTTGTTTACGCTCCCTATTTTCGTGTATGATAAGGGCCTTTATCACAGAATGAAAACTCAGTTTTAGCGGCTAGTTTATTTATGCTCCCAGTTTCCATGTATTGTGTATCACAGGGGCATTTATCGCTGAGTGAGAACCCAGTTTTGGCTGCCAGTTTGTTTACGCTCCCTTAAGCAAAACCTTGTTTTTGTGTATCACTGGGGCCTTTATCGCTGAGTTAGAACCCAGTTTTAGCTGCTAGTTTATTTACACTCCCAGTTTTTGTATATCATAGGGGCATTTATCGCTGAGTGAGAACCTAGCTGCGAGATTGTTTACGCTCCCAGTTTTCGTGTATCTTAGGGGCATTTATAGCTGAGCGAGAACCCAGTTTTGGCTGCCAGTTTGTTTACGCTCCCAGTTTTGTGTATCATAGGGGCATTTATCACAGAATGAGAACTCAGTTTTAGCTGTTAGTTTGTTTACGCTTCCTATTTTTGTGTATAACAGGGGCATTTATCGCGGAGTGAGAACCCAGCCTTAGCTGCTAATTTATTTACGCTCCCTAAAACGAAACCTTGTTTTCGTGTATCATAGGGGCATTTCTCGCTGAGTGAGAACTCAGTTGTAGCTGCTAGTTTGTTTACGCCCTGTTTTCATGTATCGTAGGGCCGTTTATCGGGGAGTCCCCAGCTGTAGCTGCTAGTTATGGATGATGTCATGGTGGCGTGGAGTGTGGCGGGGTCACGGGGTCAGTGTGCCAAGTGTACTGCCCGAGACACAGTCAGAGACACAGTCAGCTCAGAGGTCAGCTCAGAGGTCAGCTCAGAGGTCAGCTTACCGAGTGTCTGTGTGACGTCCGTGTGTGAAGCCTGTGTATAGAGAGAACGGCACGCCAGGGTGAGACACGAGTTGGACGCCTCCCTCTACACTCAACCACCTCACCAGGATAGTGCATCTTCAGGCGTGAGATGTGTCCCCGCAGTTATTCACATCACAAGGCTCATTTGAGAGATCCATGGTAGTCCGAGTAGACAATGTTTTGGCGGATGGGACTCATAATGGAAAACTGAAACATTATGGCCATTTTAGCTCTAAGCTCCAGGAGACATTCCGAGGCTACTACAAAAGATGAATACCTCGCCACTCAGAATTATAGCCGAACCTTGGGCTTTAAATTGGCATAAAGACTTCATTCAAAGAGAAAAATCAATCAGTTTTGCAAGATCTATCCATAGATCACTAGCTAGAGTGCATAGAACAAGTTGAAGAATAAGTCCTAAAAATTAGGTAAGTGCCTACCTTGGCATACAGTCACACCATGTTAAGATTTATATGAGGGGTAAGATAAATACACAATATTGACTGGTTTCAGATACAAGCCGCCGTATGCTCCGAGGAGTTGACGCGTAGTAATATCCGAGCGTATGCGAGGATATTGCGGAGAGTCAACTTGTATCTGAGTCAACTTGTATCTGAAACCAGACTAGATTGTATTTATTATCCACCTTTTCTGGCATGTCAATATCAGTTTGTTTTAGCTATGAACTATTTTTCCATACGCACTATTTTTCTGTATGCGCCACCCGGAGCATACAACATATCCGTATGCTCCGGGTATGTCCATACAAACGCCCCATGTGTTTTCTATGGACACCTTGTATTAGGTGGATAATAAATGCATATATTACCCACCGAATACGGAGTCTTCATACTAATCGTATAGAGCCTACAGATCACTACTCGGTAGGATACGCCCTTTTCGCTAGAAAATAACTACTAGAACATCAGAACAGAGATGTCAGTTTTTCACTTTTCCGTGGAAATCCACTTTTCCATATTCAGTTTAGGTAATTGCTTTTCCTAATGTAAAACAAAGATAATATTGATGTGGCCTCATTTATGCCAATAGAACAGTGGTTTGAACCTCCCTGACAGACCCTCATTCCCATGTCATAGCCAACAAGGACATATTATCCAAGTTTTCTGTCTCGTTGAGGCAGAAAAAATCCACATGAAAAATATTTCCACTTTTTTCCCTGACCCCAACTGACATCCCTGTCAGAAACATTGCGGTAACTAAACAGTAGAACCCCGCATAAGTGGACACCCTTCGTTCTGTGTGTCCGCTTATGCAGGGTGTGAGCTTTCGCGGGGTTAAAATAAACATCTAATAGATGGACCTGTTCAAGCAAAGGTGTTTGCTAACGCGGGGTGTCCGCTTACGCGGGGTGTACGTTAGGCGGGGTCCTACTGTATATGATTTTCCCCCTAATAATTCATAGAAAGGTGGGTAATGGATACATTACCATGATTTCGATCTGCATGGTCGTATTCTCCTTGTAGTTGACACGATAGGGAGCCAAAGTGAACCTGCTGAAACCACAGATACCCACCTACAAAACACCATTTCCGGTGGCCAGTAAGAACGAGGCTTAGTGCTAAAGCTATGGGGGTTTGAGGCTAGACTTATGTTTTTGGTCTCGTTTGTTACTTTTGAGGTGGAGTTTATAACTATCGTCTCTGAATAACTTTGTTTCAAAACTACGATGACAGTTGTTAAGTTTATTAAAAATTTGGATCTACAAGATTGGAGAATGGCACATATAATCTTGAACCTACATAATCAAAGTACTGAGCGCCTATACCCGGAAATAGTATTTTGTGACCGGCTATCTGTGGTTGCAACGGGTTCACTTTGGCTCCCTATACACTACTCCTCGGTAGAGCCCCACTGCGGTCATTCTTCTCCTTCGTTCCAAGCAGTGGTAGATTTACTGCTGTATCAAAAGCCATTCCCTCTCTATCGTGTCTATGTGGTGTGGGAACTAAAAGAACTCTCACCTCGGTAAATGTGTTGGGCTGAGGTTTCTACTTGAATTCATCACATAGATTCGATGACCACCCTTGTGGTGTAAAAGAATCTCGAGAAAGTCTGGTAATATAAAGGGACGTCACGAGTTTGAGTCTGAGTTTATTTATGTCACGCATTTTGTTGGCTCCATAATTTCACGAGTCAAAGACGAGTGACATTATGAAGCCAACAAAATGAGTGACATAAGTAAACTCAAACTCAAACGAGTGGCGTCTAGACTTTATCCTACTCCGTTTGCACATTTTTTTCAGTATTAGAAAGTAGTGGCATAAACAACAATTTATGTCACACCCAGTGACATAAACAAATCCCATGTTAAGCCTAAGGCGTTTTTTATTAGGGGTAGGATAAGGACCTGTAATGGTTAAATCAAAACCAAACACACAGTGGCCTCGTGTAGTCCGTGTGAGAGGTGCTTGTAGTACCTACCACCCGGTACACACTACTCTACGATAATCCGCAGGTACAACACTGCGGAAGTCATGAGATTATCCAGGGGCCTGTTTAATAATCTAGGCTTATACATGAAGACCCTTTACTGTAAACCAAGGAGGCCCAGGGACGATGTGGGTCAACTTTATTCAGCACTTATTGACGACCTTACGGAGGGCTTAGTTTTTATCTCAACCCTGGTACAAGTTTAGCCATAGGAATAACATTAGGGAATATACTCAATGATCACCCCCGTAAAGTGACCATACTACGCCACAACCGTGGCGTAGTGAATGTTAGATGACATCATATGGATTTGCTAAGTATATTCTAATTATTCTGACATTGTGATGCTATTTAATGTCATAGAAAGGGATGAGATAAATCCAGAACCGCACTCTAATTGTACAATACACAATACTCCATGAGTGCGCCGCAACCGTCATGGAAGCAAAGCCGAGTGACGATTACGGCACATCCGAACTCGTGGAGCGTTGTCTATACGATTCTTGATATAGTTCTATATAAGTCTTAGCAAGCATTCTTAGATATTATTAAACAATAACCCTAGTACCAGGTACAGAAAAGGGTCTCCATGTACGATCCTGGGGGTTGTTTCATAATCTAGGATCGTACATGAAGAACCTTTTCTGTACCTCGTACAAGGGTTATCGTCTGATAATATGTAAGTCTGTTGGCTAAGACAATATTGGCTGTCCATAAGGTCGTCCATAAATGTTGAATGAAATTGACCCGCATTGTCCCTGGGTCTCTATGGCGTAAAGAAAAGGGTCTACATGTACGATCCTGGGTTATGAAACGGGCCCCTGGATTATTCAACGGGTCCCTGGTTCTGATCCCCGCAGTTAAACTGGCTTCAGTCGCTCAGCCTCTCACTCACCCCAACCCGCATTCTGTTTTTGAATATTAGTTTTTAGGTCTGAACTTGATAGATACTCATTTATAGTTGTTATTAGGAGGTCACAGGAGGCATAGGGAAGCGGGCCATTAATTATTCATCTATTATCCCCAACCAAACCTGCCCTGTAAGCCCCTAGATCTATTCTTGGATTCTGGGGCCGAATTCTAAGTATAGTTACCAAGAGCAAATGGTATGTTCATCATTGATGAATTATCGTGCCATTACAAATAGATAAAAATTACAAGGTTTGGGCTACATTCAATCTATGGATTGTCTTCTGTAACCCACTGGCAACCAGTCAACTTGCCATTTCTGCAACTGCCTGAGTCTAGGATCCAAACATATCAAGTAACAGTAGGTCAGTGAGGTATTTTGGTCTTGAGTGATTGGTCATGGTTAGTTAGGCACACCTCTAAGACACTGAGACACTGGTACCCTGCTCCTTTCCCAATGTCACAGAGTTGGCACGCAGATATTGAAGGGATAGTTTTTTTGCAGCACGCTGAAAGTCTATATAACCTCTCCTAACCCATGCAGCGTTATTGAGCGTGTGGCCCATGCTCAAAAAGCCACGTCATTTATATCACTCATTCCTGAGTCTGACAGGCGATAGGGGCCCATCCATTAAGTACGTACGCAGAATTTCTGAAACTTTGGACCCCCTCTCCCAATAGAACACGCCATAGAACAAAGAGGGAGCATACGCAAAATTTCCAAAAAAGATTTTACCCACTCCCCTTACCCTTCCTCAGTGCGTACGTACCTTATGGTTGGTCCCTTATAGGAAATCTCCATATCACAAAAAGTTTGAATTTTTTTCTAAAAGATTTAAGATACGAGGCGAATAGCACTTCTGGTTCCTACCGATGAAATTAATACGAAAGGGGTTTTTTTTTTTTTTTTTTTACCCAAGTTAAAACCATCCCTTATTCTATATATGTCTTTTTCTTTTCCACATAAATGGAACAACAACAAAAAACAAAAACAGCAATATTAATTCCATATACGTTTGAAAACTGCCAATAAACTGCTTTATGGAAAAAGGAAAACAAAAATTAAACGACCATGATGTCAGACTTGAGGACGTCTACAGTGCAGCAGGTGGTGGCTAGGCGGCTGGATATGGCCAGGGTTCGTACAGAGCCTGGAAAACCTGGAATCGCCTGGAATTATGCTTTTTGGTTTTCCAGGCCTGGAAAAGCCTGGAATTCTCACATTGGACGTGAAAAAAGCTTGAAGAGCCTGGAAATTTTAGTTTTGCATGAAAAATAATTTTTTAGTCTTTGAAATTACAGCCATTATTAGCTTTCCTTAGCTACGGTACCTGACTACGTATGAAATAGCATGTGTGTGATTATTTGTCTTCATATTTTAAAGTGGCAAAAAGTAAGAATTTTGACCATATCTACCCAAAACCACTGAAATTCTACTGGTAGTAAGGAAGATAAAGATAATTTCAACGAAATTTGGTGATGTATCTGAGACATGGTTTTAAAACCAGTGACCTGGACAAAATATATTAGAGCCTGGAAAAGGCCTGGAATTTTATTGGGCTGTCTTTGTACGAACCCTGTATGGCCCTGGGTGTTGATACGGGTTGTAACAGTAGAAGGTGTGCCTGACATGAGTGAGTATTGTAGACGTACGCCACTCCTCAATTAGAGTCAATGACGCCACACACACCTCCCTCATAACCCAGTCGTCTGCCTCAATGCGCACGTCATTACCGCGTGCTGGTTGTTTAAGGTGAACTGTGACGTCACAACCAGCCCGCACACATATCACGTGATTAAACCTTAGTCGTTCTATATTTACTATATAGCCGAAATTAAGAAAAATCATTAATTTATTTTGGCCTAACAACTAATATTTTAGTCAACGTGTATGGTAAAGTGTTCCGTATTTTACCGTACGGAACACTGTTCCGTGCGGTATTTTTACGTTAAATGGCGAAACGGTGCGGATTTACAGTATACATACGGCATGGGTATATAGTATGTGGCATGTGTATGATAAAGGCGTACATGTACGTATATTATCTCACCCCTGGTATAAGTTTAGCCATAGGAATAAGGGTAGACAAAAATACTCAACGATCACCCCCGTAAAGTTACAATACTACGCCACGGCCGTGGCATAGTGAATGTGAGATGACGTCATATGGATTTGCTAAATATATTCTAATTATTCTGATTTTGAGATACTATTTAATACCATAGAAAGGGGTGAGATAAATCCAGAACCGCACTCGAATCATAAAATACACAAAACTCCACTCGTTTGGATGTGCCATAATCGTCACTAGGCTTCGCCTCGATGACGATTGCGGTACATCCCATCTCGTGGCGTATTGTGTATTTATGTGATTCTCGATGTAGTTCTATATAAGTATTCATTAGACTATTGGCGGTGTATGCGTGTTAATATACACCTTCCAGGGCCGTACGACTATCATCACATCCTCAATCAATAACTCACTCTCCAATCGGCGCCTGGTTATCTCACCCCACCTCCTCTATCAGCAGACATCCGCTTGGAGATGTGTGTAGTGTGTAGTCACTGATGTAATGACGTCATGTGAGGGGAACATTCAGTAAATGACGGTTATATTTCACCACCTCTTAAAGGCATATCCTACAATCCGCAGTGGCGCCACCTGGTGGTTTTTAAATAATGTCAAATATTAGTAAAAACTGGTATTTTTGGGATTCATTCTAATAATACATGAGTATATTTAAAATTTTGTCACGTTTATCTAATCTTGATGGGTAGAATAAGGCAATTTACATGTGTTTGATTTACATAGAAAATGTACTGAAAAATATGGTTTTCTTCAATTCTTTCAAAAACAAGGACGGTGACCTATGATTTTTAAAACCTAAATAAGTACTATATATAAACTATATTCTCTGAAAGTTTGAGGAAAATGACATGGGTTTTACTATGTGAATATATACGTTTTAGGATTTCTATATATTCTTATATAAAATTATCATAATATTGATCTATAAATGAAAAACTAGCACGGTGACCCCCGATTTTTAAGATATATTTGTGTTCCACAACACTTGGAGATCATCATATTAAATTTTCAGGAAATTGACATGGGTTTTAATTTCCGAGCCAAATTGTCCGATATGCCTTTAATGATTCTGTCAGGAGGGTTACGCCAGGTTACAGTACGGAGCGGGTAATGACGGAATAGTTAATTATCCGCGAACATACCTGTAAGAAGCGAAATCTCTGTTTTTACCAGCCTGGTTACGATATAGAGACAGGGTTAGTGGGTGGGGAGTTAGCTAAGTGGTTAAGGCACTGGACTTGTAATCCCAAGGTTGTTGGACTTTGTTGGTTCAGTCCCACTGTGGCCGCTTTACCCTTCATCCCCAGCATTGGAAGATTTAGTGTTATATCAAAGGCCAGTCCTTCTCATACCATGTCTATGTGGTGTGGTGTACCTTTCTCCTTCATCCCCAGCAGTGGTAGATTTACTGCTATATCAAAGACCAGTCCTTCTCATATCATGTCTATGTGGTGTGGTGTACAGCCACCTTTCTCCTTCATCCCCAGTAGTGGTAGACTTACTGCTATATCAAAGGCCAGCCCTTCTCATACCAAGTCTATGTGGTGTGGTGTACAGCCACCTTTCTCCTTCACCCCCAGCAGTGATAGATTTACTGCTATATCAAAGGCCAGCCCTTCTCATACCATGTCTATGTGGTGTGGTGTACAGCCACCTTTCTCCTTCATCCCCAGCAGTGGTAGATTTACTGCTATATCAAAGGCCAGTCCTTCTCATACCATGTCTATGTGGTGTGGTGTACAGCCACCTTTCTCCTTCATCCCCAGCAGTGGTAGATTTATATAGAACTGCATCGAGAATTATTTTACGATTCGAGTGTTGTTCTGGATTTATCTCACACCTTTTTATGACATTAAATATCATCAAAATTTCACAATAATTAGAATAAACTTAGCAAATCCAAATGACGTCATCTGTAATTCACTACTCCACGGCCGTGGCGTAGTATCGTCACTTTACGGGGGTGATCGTTGAGTATTTTTTTCTAATGTTATTCGTATGGCTAAACTTGTACTAGGGGTGTGTTTCCTATGGACACTTTGTATTAGGTGGATATAACTGTATTCTCTGGGTATGGTGATATACACCCCCTATGTGTTATCTACGGACACATTGTATTAGTTAGATATATCTGTATGCTCCGGGTATGGTGATACACTCTCCCCTTGTGTTTTCTATGGACACTTTGTATTAGGTGGATTGTAAAGGCAGTTATAGCACCACAGACTGGTAGGTCAATGCCCCGACTTTAACCCAGATAACTGCCGCAGAGTTTAGACACGTTGCTAGGGGCCAGTTGGGCAGCTAAAAAAGGATACGATAATAATAACCCAAACCGTTTACAATCTTATAATAATAGAAATCCGTCTAATCGGCACAAAAGTCACTGGTTCATACACGACCTGATATGCGGTTCAGCCCAGGTTTAGAATTTCTGCGTTTTTTTTAAAATTATCTTTTTAATTTTTTATACATTATTTAAGATCGAGGTAAATCTGAGAAAATAAGTTACATAATAACATAATGAAAAGGTGGTTATAGCTCCCAGCTGAGGCCAGAAATTCACTTATAAATTTCCTAAAGATACAGCCCTCCCGAAACCCCGGCTAATTTTGAAGTTTGGAAGGCCTCATTTTCTCACGTATATTTAGAGGAAGATTTAGGAATAGGGGCCCCTTTAATAATCTAGGATCCTACATGGAGACCCTTTGGGGCCATCCATAAAGTACGTACACACTGAGGGGATGGGGGTCAAACATTTTCGAAATTTTGCGTATGCTCCCTCTTTTTTCTATTGTGTATAAAATCAGGAGGGGGGGGTAGGGGGTCAAAAATTCCAGAAATTCTGCGTATGTTCTTTATTGATGGCCCCCTTTTCTATATCCCATAGAGACCCAGGGATGAAGTTGGTCAACTTTATTCAACACTTATGGGCGACCTTATGGACGGCTGATACTCTCTTAGCTAACAGACTTAGATATTATTAAACGATAACCTTAGTACAAGGTACAGAAATGGGTCTATGTAAGATCCTAGATTATTCAACAGGCCCCTAGTCCCAATAAGCGAACGAGAGTTTACGCGCCAACGATAGTTCGTACAAGGACTCTCTTACATAATGTCAAGTGGGATTCACACGCTGTGATTCGAATACATCACAGGGTGTTTGTCGGACACAAATCCTGCTGAGATTCTGCCTCAAACACAATTTATTCGTCTGAATTGTAGGGTTTTATTTCCCGGAAACATGTTTTTCCCTTGCGCCTGTGCGCCTCCAAGCGGTCAGTGAGAGAATCAAGCCCCAGACTAGCGGATCACTATTGAACTAGCGCATCTTATTGGGAATCTCGTCAGAGGGAGAAAAGGCGTGATTTGTAAAGGTCAAGGTCACCCGGTAGAACACGATACCGGTCCTGATATTTATTTGGACTGGTACCGAATCGAGTTTGCGGGTTGTAGGAGGTGGTTGGGGGTTGATGAGGTCAGGGTGTGTGGTGGATTATACGCTTACCACCATGTGGATTGAGATCACTTCATTGTTTTGACAGCTGTCATATATAGGAACATCTAAACTGGCCTCAGTCACTGTGTCCGACCCCGACCCTCCACGCCACACCTCAGCCCTGGTTCCTGGGCCTGTCAGGCGTTAGGGGAAGTCTAAATACTGCAAGTGTTTCAGTCCCTCAGGAATGGTCATGATTGACATATAAGACTCCAGCAAGCCTAAAGCCATAGACACACCAGCCGAGTTAGGGGAGCTCAAGGAAGATCTACCCTTCTGAGCACCTCATACAGGTGTTGCCGTTCAGCGCCGCCTAACGGCCCACTGCCTAGTTACGCGGCCGCTCGGACAAGCACCGCTAGGTCTGGCCATATGTGTATAGGGAACACAGCAATCACACCTAAAGTGTGAACGGTGGGTGTGATTACAGGAGTGTTGTTTTTTGACAGATTAGATTGTTGGAGTAAACTAGGGCATTGTATTAACGAGTCTGGGCTGTCTAAACTTTATAGTTGATAATCATCTTGGTTTTAACTTGGAAAAAGATAAGCATATGGAATACCATAGAATACGATGAAATCATTGTTATTTCTCTGAAAATGAGATACATGGGTCTTATGAACGTATTACCCTCATATACTGATAGATCCAATGCTAAAGAATACGTTGCCAAGTGAATGTTTGGCTACAGCCTTGGCGTAGCTAGGGAGATAAGGTCCGACACCGGCCAACGGAAAAAGGCCTATTAGGGTTGTGTGTGAAATGAATAGTGAATTCTCGGGAGCGGTGCTGACGTCACGAAGGTACACTGCGTTGCTCGATTTTCTCGCTCTGTAGCACACTGCGCCGCTCCGGTTTATTGTGCCGCAAAACCTGTCTCTGCAATGATAGACTCTTTACAATTTTAGGATTTTAAGATGTTCCCTCCGCGCCTTTTCACGGGTGTACCGCGATGTAGTACTACCCAGGATGCAATATAGTTCCTAGCTGTATCTAGTGTATTTGACACAATCCCAGCGATATTTGTGAATTTCTTTTATAATTCCTTTGAGGTACTTCAGTGCCAACTTGTTCAGTCACTTTGAAAATGATATAATTTGATGACAAGGGTTTTACTTTTTGAAGTAAACATTCAACTGTCATCTTCTGAGGCAATCGAAGGCTGAGTCAGAACATCTCTAACTTCTTGTTCCTACTGAATATAAAACTAATAAATGCTACCCAGAACGAGGTGAAACAATGAAATCTTCCTTTTGATTGATATTTCTAGTGTTGTCACACTCTCAGATTTGTTACACCAGTTAAAGTCTAAACTGACAGTGTATGACCTAGTAAGGGTCGGAGTTGTGGTGACCTAGATTCACTTCCCTTGTGTTGCCCTGTCGCTGGCTGTCATTACCTGGAGCTGCACCCAGAGAGGTAGCGCAATCACACAGACATGTTTATGAAGCACTTCACCATGTTTGCTCAATGTTGATGTAATATGGACAGCCATAGATCCGCAGGGATGCCAGTTTGTAGGATTTTGCCTACATGTAGGATTTTCATTTTAGTCTCAAAGTGATAAAAATTTCAAGAAATTGTATGTTTTGAGAACAAAATAGACTCCAGGTTCCCTGAAATCTAAATCTTAGATAAACTTGTTCTGTAATCTTTCAAAATTCCGAATTTAGCTACCCCGAGTACACTCAGTTAGAGGCCCTACGGATCCAAGTGCTCCAACCTAGAGCTGTAGGATGGTAGGATTCCTGTAGGAAATGCTCCTACGGATAAGGGCAAACTTGAATACTGACATCTGATTGGCTTAAAATATGTCATGTGAGAATAAAATTATTGAAGCCTCACCAAGTGTAAAAAAATTTCGGAGGAGTGCCTAATGAATTTGAAAAGATATTCTGCAGAATATAGAACTTATTGTGTGGTAATCTTTCTTAAATGATTTTCTTTGAAGAGTAGCCCATTTAGTGCAGAACTAGATATACCCACTCTCGTAGCAGATATCTAAATATCCTATTCTGGCCATCCAGGCCCAAGGATCTGCTAGGAGAGTAATAGGCAGTCCCCCTACACGATGTGCGTTTTCGGTGATACATAGACTGGCCTCAGTTTCCATGTAGGAATTGTTTCTGACCCCAACTGGCATCCCTGGATCCACCTATAGCCCAATATTACATAGAAACCCTCCAAGCGAGTTTCTGTAGGTTGCTCTAGCGGTGCAGTGTGGCTCTGTAGTTTATTTTCCCGAAAGCGGTGCAGTGCACTCTCATACGCACGAAGGGTTAAACAACTTTTCACCCCATTGAAACCAATATTAAATCCACAGTATATCTCTGGTGATATCTAAGTAAATATACAACATAGAGATATCAAACAAAAAATGTCATATGGCTGAAGAGCTGGGGAAGATGTTTGGTGGGTGTTTTTCTATCAAATCGTTTTGCAAAGATGGTTATATTTGGTCTTATTTCCAGCAATCTGCCGAAATTGCAATGACAGGCTGCTACAACTGTCAAAATAAAAACTTGCTCAAAAGTAAATAAATCTTTAAATTTAAGCATTCATACTTCTATCCTGCAAAGGTTTTTGATATATCTTGTTAGGAACACATCAAACTACCTTTAATTACACATATTTATCATGTACAGAGGGTTCAAACATAGATTTTCATAACGCTGGTCGAGCGATAATAACAGAAAGCTAGGGTGATCGAAACTGGCAATACCCTTTGCCCCTAGTGGTTGTGAAAGAAACTAAATGTTCCGCTCCCGAGAATTATCTTTGATACTAGAGGGAAACTATGTTCCGGTGAAAGGAAGTCAAAGTTACGAGGTGAGGCTTGGAAAAATTACTGCCCAAGGCCTTGGCCGCGGACAGTAATTTTTCCGAGCCTAACCGGGTAACTTTGACTTTCTCTCTCCGGAAACTTGGTTTCCCTATCCCTATATACCTTCAAATGTGGTTTAATAATGATAATTAGCGTTATTTGCTCATCCACCGTCAAACCCTAAGCCAGATCCAGCCTTATTGAGTAACTAACACTCTATGTGTTCTCCCCACTGCGCTTTTCATATGAATTTTGTAAGAGATGATCAGATTGGTCTAAACGTCAACCTTGGGTAGTATACATAAGTTACTCCACCTCTCAGAACGTGGTGTAAGCATAGAGTGTACGGCCATAGGTATATAGGAATAGATAATATGAAGGAACTGCATCGAGATCTGTAGCCGCTGAAAATATGCCATGAGTTTCGATTTCAGAGTAATCTCACGAGGTAAAGCTGAGTGAGATTATGCAGCACTTCTCCTTTTCCTTCTCATCATTATCATTATCATTATTACCTTTGCTTCTGGACGATTAGTTGGGTTTCATCGCCGTACATGCCCTGTACGCCACGTATATACCCCGTACGCCATGTATATACCCTGTATGCCACATAATGCCACATACATGCCCTGTACGTCACATATATGCCACGTACGCCACACATATATCCCATATGCCAAGTACGCCACATATATATCCCGTATGTCACATACATGCCATGTACGCCACATATATATCCCATACGCCATGTACATGCCACGTACGCCACATATATATCCCATACGCCATGTACATGCCAAGTACGCCACATATATATCCCATATGCCAAGTACGCCACATATATATCCCGTACGTCACATACATGCCATGTACGCCACATATATATCCCATACGCCATGTACATGCCACGTACGCCACATATATATCCCATACGCCATGTACATGCCACGTACGCCACATATATATCCCATACGCCATGTACATAACACGCACGCCACATATATATCCCGTACGTCACATACATGCCACGTACGCTACATATATATCCCATACGCCATGTACATGCCATGTACGCCACATATATATCCCGTACGTCACATACATGCCACGTACGCCACATATATATCCCATGTGCCATGTACATGCCACGCACGCCACATATATATCCCGTATGTCACATACATGCCACGCACGCTACATATATATCCCGTACGTCACATACATGCCACGCACGCTACATATATATCCCGTACGTCACATACATGCCACGTACGCCACATATATATCCCGTACGTCACATACATGCCACGTACGCCACATATATATCCCGTACGTCACATACATGCCACGTACGCCACATATATATCCCGTACGTCACATACATGCCACGTACAGGCCCCATACGCTACGTACATGCCATGTACACGTAAAACTACACAAACAATGTACATGCCCCGTATGCCACGTATATGCCCCAAACGCCACGTAATGCCCCGTACGCCATGTACATAACATGTACATTCCCGTACGCCACATAATGCACCGTATGCAACGTACATGCCCCGTACGCCACGTACATCACACGTACGATACGTACATGCCCCGTACGCCACGTACATAACACGTACGTGTTGCACGGCCATTAAGACATTGCTAGGAGCGTGCGGTATACGTAGGACATACGACCATAGTATATATTAATATCGGTGATGGTAAATATGTGGAGACTGAGGTTAGAGGCTCCTTCCCCGACAGGAAATTAAAATGTAGAGGAGAAAGAGCACCGCAGTTCCTGAGCCGCCAGCAACTACTGTATCTCCCCCCCCCCCCCCCCCCCCCAAAAAAAAAAAAAAGGAAAAAAAAAAAAAGGAGGAAAGGTGGCAAAATAACTCTTGCTAAAGGTTTGCTCCAGTTAGTCAGTGGCTTTCACCTGACTTTTCCCGCCGTCCCTACCCCCGCACCCCGCACCCTGCAGCTTGCACAGGTGAGCGAGCAGTTGGTGGCCGGCCAGCACCCCCCCGTGAGGCTGGTGAGGAGTTGGGGTATCTGCAGACCGCAGACCGCAGACGCTTCTCTACCAAACTGACCCCGCCAGGACCTGGTCGGTTACCAAGGTACCGTAAAACCCCGGTTATAACCCGAACCCCCGACTTCAGCAGCATGCTATAAGCCGATTCTGGGGGCATTTCAACTTCCTAGTGCCACATCCTAGTGCCACCCCCCCCCCCCCACCCCCCACCCCCCCAAAAGAAATAAAAAATGAATAAATATATAAAATAAAATTTAAAAAAATCCCCACTCCGCTCCCCCAACTCACTACGTTTTTGTAGAATTTTTGGTCGTATTTATGAACTTTTTAATGTTCATATACCATAGGATGGTACATGGGCTGTTGTATATGATAAGGTATAGAATATGAAAACGTTTCAATGAACTTTTATACCAATATAGGATGTCACATGATATCAGGCACGCCTTTAAGGTTGGTCGATGAGTTTGAATTCATTTTATTTAGTAATGAAAAAGCGTAGAGAGGGGTAGGATAAAATCAAAACCGGATGAGTTTTAATCTGGGCTCCCGTATGCAACTCCAGTCGTCACATACAGGAGCCAAGATTAAAACTCATCCAGTTTTACGATACTATCTGACTTTGGCAACGATTTACAAGCCGCTTTCCTCAAAAATCCCTTTTAAAAGATTGGCTTCTAAGCGGGGTTTTACGGTAACAGGTATAGCCTGCCGTGTCTGTGGGAATTATTAACACCCTGTGTGTAGGTGGGGGGGGGGGGGGGTATAGTAAGGTAGTCTGTAAGTGGTTAGGTGGGTGACGTAGGGCAGTGCGGAGAGGCAGAGAGAGAGGGTGGAGAAGATTTTTATTTTCATCCCACAAGGCAGCTAGGGTTTAAGTGATAACTGACATGACAGATTTGGGTGAACAGTAGAACCCCGCGTAAACGGACACTCCGTTCTTGGCTAAAGTGTCGGCTAACACGGGATGGCCGCTTACATGGAGTTAAGATAAGCATCTAATAGAGAAAACTTGTGAGCAAAAGTGTTGTTAATGCTTTGTGTCCACTTACACAGAATGCCGTTAGCTGCAGAAACCCTGCCTAAGGGGATATCCTCCGTTCCGAGCAAAGTTACGCCTTAATCGGGGTTAAAATCAACTAAATAAGAATTTCCGCATGAAATAAGGAAATTTCTGTTCCGAGCAAACTGGCCCCTTAAGCGGGGTGCCCCCTCAAACGAGGTGTCCCGGAAGCGGGGTTTTACTGTATATCGTAACACACTTGAATGCGAAAAAAACCTCATAATGTCAGGGAGAAACATGCCTACATTGCCATCAATGTGCCCATATCCACCATGAGATTGAAAACTATATTCCAATATCTTAATTAATTCCTGAAGTTATTAATGTCTGTCAACCAAAGTGACCATTTGAATACTCTCAGGTCCCAACAAGAGAGCATCGTGATCGATGAGAAAGAGGGACAAAATGGTAATTTAGAGTCCTGAGACTTTCTCGGGGTAAGAGTCGTAAGAAGTCGGCCTGGTTTGTGGTGTACACAGAGTAACGGGACTTTCTCAGGGTAAGAGTCGTGAGAAGTCGGCCTAGTTTGTGGCGTACACAGAGTAAGAAGACTTTCTCAGGGTAACAGTCGTGAGAAGTCGGCCTGGTTTGTGGTGTACACAGAGTAACAGGACTTTCTCAGGGTAAGAGTCGTGAGAAGTGGGCCTGGTTTGTGGTGTACACAGAGTAACGGGACTTTCTCAGGGTAACAGTCGTGAGAAGTCGGCCTGGTTTGTGGTGTACACAGAGTAACGGGACTTTCTCAGGGTAAGAGTCGTAAGAAGTCGGCCTGGTTTGTGGTGTACACAGAGTAGCGAGACTTTCTTGGGTAAGAGTCGTGAGAAGTCGGCCTGGTTTGTGGTGTACACAGAGTAATGGGACTTTCTCAGGGTAAGAGTCGTAAGAAGTCGGCCTGGTTTGTGGTGTACACAGAGTAACGAGACTTTCTCAGGATAAGAGTCGTGAGAAGTCTGCCTGGTTTGTGGTGTACACAGAGTAACGGGACTTTCTCAGGGTAAGAGTCGTGAGAAGTCGGCCTAGTTTGTGGCGTACACAGAGTAAGAAGACTTTCTTAGGGTAACAGTCGTGAGAAGTCGGCCTGGTTTGTGGTGTACACAGAGTAACAGGACTTTCTCAGGGTAAGAGTCGTGAGAAGTGGGCCTGGTTTGTGGTGTACACAGAGTAACGGGACTTTCTCAGGGTAACAGTCGTGAGAAGTCGGCCTGGTTTGTGGTGTACACAGAGTAACGGGACTTTCTCAGGGTAAGAGTCGTAAGAAGTCGGCCTGGTTTGTGGTGTACACAGAGTAGCGAGACTTTCTCGGGTAAGAGTCGTGAGAAGTCGGCCTGGTTTGTGGTGTACACAGAGTAACGGGACTTTCTCAGGGTAAGAGTCGTAAGAAGTCGGCCTGGTTTGTGGTGTACACAGAGTAACGAGACTTTCTCAGGATAAGAGTCGTGAGAAGTCTGCCTGGTTTGTGGTGTACACAGAGTAGCGAGACTTTCTCGGGGTAAGAGTCGTGAGAAGTCGGCCTGGTTTGTGGTGTACACAGAGTAACGAGACTTTCTCAGGGTAAGAGTCGTGAGAAGTGGGCCTGGTTTGTGGTGTACACAGAGTAACGAGACTTTCTCAGGGTAAGAGTCATAAGAAGTCAGCCTGGTTTGTGGTGTACACAGAGTAACGAGACTTTCTCGGGGTAACAGTCGTGAGAAGTCGGCCTGGTTTGTTGTGTACACAGAGTAACGGGACTTTCCTGGGGTAAGAGTCGTAAGAAGTCGGCCTGGTTTGTGGTGTACACAGAGTAGCGAGACTTTCTCGGGGTAAGAGTCATGAGAAGTCGGCCTGGTTTGTGGTGTACGCAGAGTAACAAGACTTTCTCGGGGTAAGAGTCCTGAGAAGTCGGCCTGGTTTGTGGTGTACGCAGAGTAACGGGACTTTCTCAGGTAAGAGTCGTGAGAACTCGGCCTAGTTTGTGGTGTACACAAAGAAGTGACCTCTTCCCCACTTACTCCGTCACTACAATCTACTCAGACTGGACGGTCTCCCTCCCTCCCTCCCTCCCTCCTTCCCTCCCTCCCTCCCTCCCTCCCTCCCTCCCTCCCTCCCTCCCTCCCGCCCTCCCTCCCTCCCGCCCTCCCTCCCTCCCTCCCTCCCTCCCTCCCTCCCTCCCTCCCTCCAGCTGAGTCCATCACCCATCACCCCAGATATAAATATACATGTAGAGCAATGAGGCTAGACTGTGTCTCTGGTGAGTTGGCTACAACTGACACCTGTTAGAAGTGTCTGGTCTATACTGTGTCTCTGCTAAGTTGTGTCTCTGCCAAGTTGTCTCCCAATGAAACATTTGTTAAAAGTGTCTGGTCTATACTGTGTCTCTGCTAAGTTGTCTCTCCCAGTGACATTTGTTAAAAGTGCCCACTCTTTACTCTTCTAATGTATCCAAGTGACATGCTTGAGGAAACTGAATTGTTTATATTGTGACGGTAGGTTGGTTGTCTTAAGCCTATAAGACTATAAGACACCGACCCGACGGCTGTGCCCGATTCTACCTTTGCCCGACTTCAAGACATCAACAGTTTATTGTAGACCCTCACCGAGCCGATGGTCTGGATGAATCGGGAACATATTTTCGGTGTCTCATAGGCTTTATTTTTTCTAAAAATTCGCCTCTCGCGCTTGCGTGCATTCATCGGATTTTTTTATTTTTGCACTTGCTCTGTAGTCGCGACAGCCAACGCCACTTATCTTCAACCCATTGTCTTTACCCTAACACATACTCTGGTAACTTTGTAGAGCTATTTTATACCGCTAACACACTAGGTACCAAGTATAGAGACCTGTCTAGTATGAGAGTATGAGATAGACGACCCTCAGAACACCAGGAATAGCGTATACTGCACAACTCTGTTCTGCTGAGCTTAACCCACGTGCGCATCTTGAAAATAAAGAGCCGTGATGCACGCACATGCGCAGTCACTGAGGGGTGATTGCAGAATCGTCCAGCCTGTAATTATCAATCTGTTAATTATCAATCTGTTCACCCTCTTGGTCGCCTTGCCTCCTTGTGGTGCAGGCCAGATTTGCTTGCATGCAAGTATAACTAAAGCGACCGGGTGGAGAGTTAGCTCAGTGGTAAAGAGCACTGGACTTGTAATACCAAGGTTTTGTTGGACTTTGTGGGTTTGAGTCCCACTGCAGCCACTTTTCTCTTTCACCCCTATCAGTGGTAGATTTACTGCTATATCAAAGACCAGTCCTTCTCATACCACATCTATGTGGTGTGGTGTACAGCCACCTTTCTCCTTCATCCCCAGCAGTGGTAGATTTACTGCTATATCAAAGGCCAGTCCTTCTCATACCATGTCTATGTGGTGTGGTGTACAGCCACCTTTCTCCTTCATCCCCAGCAGTGGTAGATTTACTGCTATATCAAAGGCCAGTCGTTCTCATACCATGTCTATGTGGTGTGGGTAAATATGTAGGGTAGGATTTTGTAGCTAAGGCCACTCAAAAAAACAAACTTGTTTCTCATCACCAGGCTATGAAAAATATGATGAGGGCGCTTTTTTTTTCTGGATCAAAGATGGCTTAAAAGTGTTAGACAAACAGTAAAACCCTGCGTAAGCAGTCACCCTCTGTTCCGGGCCAAAATGTCCGCTTATGCAGGGTGTCTGCGTTAGCGGGGTTTTCAGATTTATACTGCTTATACATTGAAAGCATCCCTGGCATGAGGAGCGTTAATTTGATACCAAATACACATACTTTTCATAATATCTATCGAGGTTCATCTTATTTTAACCAACAACAAAAAAGAAAAAGAAAAAAAAATCTTCTAAAATCGTTTTTGCAGATGCGCGCGGTGATGAGAAACAAGTTGTTTTTTTTGAGTGGCCTAAATCCATCTCATAGATTCGGTCAAACCCAAAGTAAGTCTAATAGAACAAATTGGATGTTTAACTACCCAAACAAGCAGAATCAGGCGGGCATGGATGTCTTGCACTTTTTGAACTAGTGTTTTTTGGAGGACACTTTGTATTAGGTAGATAATGGACACTCCATAATACTTTGTATTATGTGGATAATAGATATCTGTATGTGCCGGGTATGTCCATACAGAGTTCATATAGGCTTACTATGGACACTTTGTATTATGTGGATAATAGATATCTGTATGTGCCGGGTATGTCCATACAGAGTTCATATAGGTTTATTATGGACACTTTGTATTAAGTGGGTAATATAACAAAACTGTATTAGGTGGGTAATAAAGACTCGCGTAGAGTAGGAGCTCCTCGAGGGCTGATGTGGAGGTGAGGCGTATCAGGTGTAACAGTCACTTAGACGGCGGGGGGAGAGTGATTACAGGTGTTAAACCTGTGACAAGCGACCTCCAGCGACAAGTAGGAGTAACGCCACGGACGCGGAGGAGACACGTGACCTGCGGGCAGACGCGGGCCCGGAGGTCACGTGACACGTGCAGCGTCCCTCAGTGACGTCACGGGGATGGCTCGTGAAGTATTCAGTTCTCCTCATGAATATTCATGAATATCAACGTTTAAAGCAGTGAATGTATTATTACATACTGCACAATGTGAACGTATTATCACGTGCGGTACAATGTGAACGTAGTATACGGAAACTGGCTTACTGTCTTCGTATGTCAAAAAATACACTGTGAAATTATTGATCAGATACATCCCGATGCCGGAGGTAGAAGGATGTAGCAGTCAGCCCGTTTTCGTATTATTATATACCTAAAAATGGCGAAAGTCACGTGATATCATACCCCATACGTCACAGTGTGACGTACGGCCAAATATACGTTATGAGTAACACCGGGAAGTATGTGTAGGTCATACGGCCACAGGTATATGATAATATCACGTACGGCACACGTGCAGCTAAATGAAATATTAACGTTTCGCAGGCGCCATTTAATTCGTTACTTCAATATTGCTTATAGCGCCACCTGGTTGTTGAGATATGAGACGCCATTGGTCTCCCATAATACATAGCGTCAAACTTTTCCGCGATCGTGGCGCCACCTGGCTATCAAAATGCCCCGTCGGACAAAATTAATCAGATTTCAAAATGTAGATGTATCCCTTTACGGGAATTATATCTTCACTAAATATATGTACCATTTGTATTCTAGAATAATGAAATATTTTTCTTCATCCTTTTGAAACACATCCAAAATAGATAATAAAAAAGGGAAATTATTATTATTATTTTAAAGGTTCTTGAAGAAATGTTTAGCACTCTCACCAGCCGAAACGTTGGTTTCCATCTATTGTAATCATCACCTATGATAAAAAAAACATTATCAAGAAATGGATTTTTTTTCTAAAGGCTTTTATTCTAGGCTAGAACTGTAAATCTGAGGGAAACCTATAACCTGAACTCATCATGATTTCAGAATCCACGCGACGCGTTTACGAGAAGAAACTGCAGCGACTTCTGGAGGCCAGTGTGAAGAGCGAGGTCAAGGTCGAGGTCAAGGTGCCCGCCCCCGCCGCCCGCTACGCGGCGCCACCGCCACCGCCCCCAGCAGAGACAGAGTTCAGCGACCAGGACGGTAAGTGTTAAATCTGAGACTTAGCATTATGAACACATTAAGTCTGAGACTTAGCATTATGACCAGGACGGTAAGTCTGAGACTTAACATTACGACCAGGATGGTAAGTGTTAAATCTGAGACTTAGCATTACGACCAGGACGGTAAGTGTTAAATCTGAGACTTAGCATTACGACCAGGACGGTAAGTCTTAAATCTGAGACTTAGCATTACGACCAGGACGGTAAGTCTGAGACTTAGCATTATGACCACATTAAGTCAGAGACTTAGCATTATGACCAGGACGGTAAGTGTTAAATCTGAGACTTAGCATTACGACCACGTTAAGTCTGAGACTTAACATTACGACCACGTTAAGTCTGAGACTTAACATTACGACCAGGACGGTAAGTGTTAAATCTGAGACTTAGCATTACGACCACGTTAAGTCTGAGACTTAACATTACGACCACGTTAAGTCTGAGACTTAGCATTACGACAACGTTAAGTCTGAGACTTAACATTACGACTAGGGTGGTAAGTCTTTTGAGTCTAATTGAATAAATTGGAGGTTAAACTACACAAACAAACAACAACAATACCACCATGGAGTTGTCCCATTACCTCAATTCCATATAAGGAATACAGTAGACCGAGTAGCCAATGACTGCATTCGCAGCAAACCCCGACCTTCACCCTGACCTCCTTACATAATATTTTCTCACGCCTTGGGACGGCTCTGCAGTCGAGAGTTGACCTCGAATCTTAGGGGCCACAACCACCCTCGTATTGTAGGAACAGGTCTCCCGTCGCAGATGAATGGGAGGGACTCCTCCTTCTACATACAAGGATGTCAGAGTTCAGGGAAATCCCTGAAATCAGGTTTTTTATGAAATACAGAAACATTGTCCACACTATTTAAAAGCTTCGAAAGAACCAATGTATGTCAATCCCTAGTGTTGCAGGAGCCCCATATGCCCATTTCCGTACAAATGTGTGCATCATTACTTCCTTGATTTTCAGGGTTTTCCTAATAAAGCCCCATAGATAATGCATTGATAAAAATCCCTGAAATCCCTCAAACCCTGACAGTGTTACCATACAGACCACTTTGAATGCATAGATAACACCAGGAACCAGCTTCTTACTACAATCTCCCATGCACATATTTCGTTTAACATCAGTAGGACATGGTAGGCAAGGCTCTGCTTGGAGAGAAAAGACTATGATACCAGTCCTACTCACCAGGGAACAGTTTTCAACGTTTTCCAGTTCCCAGTAAGCTTGTTCATTGTAGTCTTGGGGGGGGGGGGGGGGGGGTTGTCCCAGACAATAATTTCAAGGATTTTCTTCAAGGGCTGCTGACATATGATCCCTGTACATACAGGCTTGGGGCCTGTGTTGTTCTAAATGCCCCGAGTCACAGTTGTAGACCTTGGTTCTGGACGGAGGGAACCATTCAGAGGGCTCTCTCCACGGATTCACCCCTTACACGGGGTTTCACTCCACTTCTAAACTACACAGCTGCCTTTGAATACAGAGTTCTTCCACTGAAGTACATACAGGACCGGAGATGGGGCCTTGTGGGTTCATAGTGACTTGTAACCGTGTAGTTTTCTCGACTCCCCCCGATTTGAGTGCTGACCCTGTGTCAGAGACGAGGAACAGTAAACAGCAGGTCCCTGAGGAATGTGGTGGTGACCCAGTTAACGAGGCGAGCAGGAGATACATGGGTGTCGTTACACAAATACACACACGCCGTCCAGGGTCATCAACGCCCAACACGTGACCCTCCTCTACCCTCATCTCCACCAATGCTGGACGATAAGCTTCGGAGCCGGCACGTCTTGCTTTTCCGTGCGTGAGCGACGGACCATACGATTTTTCTTTACTTCAGTTACATGCCATTTTTTATTTCGGTAATAACCGCAGATCGGTCCGGCCGATTTTCGTCATATTTGAAAGGCTTATATATCACACATGTCCCTAACTTGTCTAAAAGTTTCATTGCTTAATTCCTATGGGAAGTGCAGAGAATTCTGTGTACGGTACGGCCCATCGATCTATTCAACTGTGTGTGTCAGTGTTATCACACTTGGACACTTGGACACCAGGTAAAGACTAATAGATGTCAAAATACATTCACAAAACAATGGGTAGGTTTATAGTTTGATTCTCTAAAGGAACCTTATGTAAATTTGCAGTTATGCGTGTGACATTTTTTCCGATCGCTATGTGCACCTATTATCACTCATGTGCAGTCCTGTCATTTTCCGGGTGATTTCACCCACTTCTCATAAGAATTAAGACATGAAACTTTAACATAAGGTAGGGAAATATTTAACCTATAAACTTTTCAAATATGAAGAAGATTGGCCACTCCAAACCACCGATATCCGATAACAAAGCGTATCTTCTGAGGCGGCCACGGCGCCAACTACCAAAAACGAATCGTATCGTCCAATTCACGAATCTTATCGTCCCAAGCGTAAAGGCTTCCAAGCGTATGGTCCAAGTACCATCTCGAATCACCTACACCACCCCTCGGGTTTAGAGTGTGGGGCAGGGGGAGGGGGGGGTTCTAAAAACCAACATGTTACGGTCAAAGTAGAGTGTTGAGGTCAAAGTAGGGTGTCCCGGAAGTAGAGTATTACAATATTATATATGGCAGATAGTTAATGTGTTCCCTGGGAGCTTACACAGGCCATCGCCTGGTGTCTGATTGTCTAGACACCAATCTACTCGCCTTACATAACGCCATAGACAAGCCGTCAGATAATCTGGAGTGTTCTCACGCTGTCCTGTCAGATTTGATAAGTTGGACCCCGAAAGTGACCGCTTAACTGGGCTTAAGGAGTGTTCCATACAGAAATAATTGTCTCCCTTAAGCAGACTGACCCCTTAATTAGGCCACTAAAAAAAAACTTGTTTCTCATCACCAAACCATGAAAAACATGACGAGGGCGCTTTTTTTTTTTTTTTTTTTTGCTATATGAAGGATGGCAGACATACAGTAAAACTCTGCATAAGCGGACACCCTCCGATCTGGGCTAAAGTGGCTGCTTACGCGGGGTGTCTGCTTACGCAGGGTTTCCAGATTTTTACAGGCTCTACATTTAATGCATCCCTGACATCAGGAGCTTTAATTTGATACTAAGTACACATACCTTTCATAATTTCTATCAAGATTAATCTATTTACAAAAAAAAAATTTCTCAAATTTTTTTTCTGATGCGCGCGGTGATGAGAAATAAGGTTGTTTTTTTAGTGGCCTTAGAGTTAAAATAGAATTTTGATAAATGGGAAAATTTCTGTTCCAAGAAATATGTCCCTTTACGCGGGGTAAACCCTTAAGCAGGGTATCCCAGGAGCGGGGCTGTACTGTATCATATATGGCAGTTAGGTAATGTTCCCTGGGTACTGCCATTTTGCCCCTGAGTAGGTGTTCTTCACTGCTTGAGGTGTAAAAGTAGGTGTTCTTCATTAATGAGTTCAAAAGGGCAGTTAAGAATATGTAATTACTACCAACTTGTAATATTATAAATCGTACAGAGTAATCTTGAATTGTAAGGTAACTAGTTGGAACGGTGGAGAGATCTGGCCGAGAGGTAGCTAACCATTGGTACAACTACATTACCATTTTTCCTCATCCGTAAGCCTTGCACTGTTTCTGGCGTAAAATAATGTGATTATGCAATGTAATGAAAGCATTATGTACAATTGGAAGAACTCCCCTTCCGGGGAGAAATTGAATAAACACATCATAAACAAAAAAAAACAACAAAAAAATGGAGGTAAAAAAAAGAGTAAGTGAGTGATAATAAGTCACTGTCACTAGTGAAGCCCCTCTCAGTTATGTGGATGGAGCATGAGAACAAGAATGTCCTGTGATGTTGTTGATACCACAAACCTAATGATACTCACAACTTTTCAGGTGTTCTCTTCTTTATTACCATTTAGTGGTGATACAACTTGATGAACTAGTTCAGTTTTTTGGGTATGATTATCACTTGATGAAACAGAGGACATGCTCTGACAGGCCCAGTAATACATAGATGTGTGTGTATATATACGTGTGTTTGCTAGTAGACGTGCTCAAGTCTTTGATTATAAACATTTTTAAATGAAAATTAATTTTAATCAAAATCAGAATAAAGTTCTAGTATTTATTACCCACCCAATACGGAGTCTCCATACTAAGCCTATGGAGATTACAGATCGCTACTGAGGAGGATACGGAGCTCCGTACCCTCCTAGGAGGATACGGATTTTTGAGATGAAAGTAGTCCCAAACATTACTTCTCAATTACGTTGGAAGGTTTTCTAACGATCATATTTATTGCTTAAATCTAAAAATAAGTGAGTAATAAATACAATATTACCATAATTTCGATCTGTGTGGCCGTATTCTCCTTGTAGTTGACATGAAACATTTGGTTTGAGAAAAAAAACCGAAAAACTTTCTGGTCAACCTTTGTCGGGTTGGGAATTTTTAATTTATTTTTCTGATACTTTGAACCATTTGCACTTACCCTAGACTTGCTCAAGTCTTTGATTAGGGACATCATCATGAATTTAATCTACCTTGCAATGTGTGGCCTTCTACCTTCGCCTGTCAGGCGGTGAGGCCCAGGATTCAAATCCT
This sequence comes from Alentia gelatinosa, assembly GCA_950022655.1. Taxonomy (NCBI): domain Eukaryota; kingdom Metazoa; phylum Annelida; class Polychaeta; order Phyllodocida; family Polynoidae; genus Alentia; species Alentia gelatinosa. The sequence continues at coordinate 123,434,385 of OX465581.1, forward strand.
GTATCCCTGCGAGGAGGGGTAGCCATAGGTTGCAGGGACTGGAGCCAGTCTAGACTTTCCCTAGGGCCTAGTGACAAAATGATGCCTCATTTCGTCCATAGAGTTAAGGAGTCAGTCCAGGAGTGCAGCCATGGTGGGACGAGGGGAAGATGGGTTTATTTTGTGTGGAGGGTGGAGTCTGTAGTATCGTCCTAGCAGGCCGTAACGTAAGGAGGGGGGGGGGGGGGGTGTACTGGCCCTAGACTGGCTCCACTCCCTACATCCTATGGCTACCCTCACCACTGGGATACGGGCTCCAGTCCCTGCATCCTATGGCTACCCTTCTTGCTGGGATACTGGCTTCAGTCCCTGCATCCTATGGCTACCCTTCTTGCTGAGATACAGGGACTGGTACAATCGGTAATGGTGTCCGATTTCTGGCGCTGTTTAGCTCCAGTATTCCCAACACTCTCCATACAGATATTATGGCTACCGGTCAGATATCTGCTGGGAGATTGATACCCTCTCACTTTGACCTTAATCAGGTCACACAGTCAGCAGTAGGCTAAATTTATTGCTATGATAACACAGGCGGCCAGGTAAGTGCAGGAGGGGAGGGGGAGGGGGAGGGGTAGGAGCAAGTATAGCGTTACAGGGAGTGGCTTGGGGCCATAAACAAGAGATTCTGTTCATAGTGGACAAGTCTTTGATTCATGGGCCAGTCAGAGAAGGATACATACTTTAATGAACTTTATTCTGATTGTGACTAATCATTTAATGAATGTTCATAATCAAAGACCTGAGCAAGTCTAGTACCGTCCCAGCTGGCCGTTACTCAGGCTGCAGGTTGTGCTGATGGGGTACGGGGCTGGAGGGGGGGGGGGGCAGGGGGTACTGCCCCCTGCATGGCGGCCACACCCTGTTGGCCCACTTCACCCCGACCCCGGCTTATTAACCCGACTTCTCCCGACTCCCCCTCACGAAACCCAACCTAGACTGGCCTCAGTCCCTGTATCCTACCCCTCCACCCCTTCTGAGTGACACAGGGACTGGTCTCATCCGTAATCGGCCGTGTAGACTGGCGCGATTTTGCACCACACTCCCCAAGCAGAGGTCTGGCTACTGGTCAGGATATCTGCTTGGAGATTGATACCCTCTCACTTTGATCTTTAGTCAGGAGTAGGCGAAATTTATTTCTATGACAACACAGGCAGGCAGGGAACTGGAGGAGGGTAGGGGGGAGGGGTAGGAGCAGGTATAGGGTTACAGGGAGCGGCTTAAGCTCATAGACAGGAGATTCTGGTCAGAGTGGACAAGTCTTTGATTCATGGGCCTATCAGAGAAGGACACATGCTATAATGAATTGTATTCCGATTTTCTTTAATCATTTAATGAATGTTCATAATCAAAGACTTGAGCAAGTCTAAGCCCGACCCGACCAGCTGTCCTGAGAATGTCTGGGGAAACCCGGTTTCCATGTTCATTTTCATGAAGTTGACCCGTCTGAAAATAAGGTCACTCCAGACTTGCACACGAATATCTCCGGAAAGGGGAATATCCCCCATTGTGCCAAGCATGCAATGTACCCATCACTGTTTAGTATCTCCTGCTGAACTGTAAAAGGGTACAAGAAAGTAGAAGAAAGTATTTGAAAAACAGAAACAACATGAAAATGTTGTTTGAAACTATTCCAAGGAAAGATATCATCAGGTTTTTGAAAGAGATAAATCTCTTTGATTGTTTATAAAATATTTGAAAACATTGAAAAGAATTGACTGAAAAAAGTGAAAAGCTAAATCATCGATGGTCCTAGACTTGCTCAAGTCTTTGATTATGAACATTCATTTAATGATTAAACACAATCAGAATAAAGTTCATTATAGTATGTATCCTTCTCTGACTGGCCCATGAATCAAACCTTATACCCTCAGGGTCCCCTGGGACGTTAAACCACAAACAAACAAACAAATCCATGTTCATGACAGGTTTACACTGGGCCATAGTGTCCATGTTTCGCCAAAATGTAGAAAGAAACCAGTACAGAAACACCACGACCACCACCCCGGCCCCCGTAGCTCCGGTTTATTTGTCTCTATATTTTACATTGTTTGAGGATAATTAAAACTGATGTACATTATGATTGATTCGGCAGGCTTCAGAAGACGCAGGAGACCAGGCAAGTGGCTCTGGCTGAACTTAGTTCTCAATTCACTGTTCTCACAGAGGTGTTCTCATTTAGAGTTTTCGTGTTTATAGTTCTGTTTCAGAGACCAGGCAAGTGGCTCTGTCTCATCACAATTCTCAGTTCACTTTCCTCACAGAGGTGTTCTCAGTTGGAGTTTTCGTGTTTTTAGTTATGTTTCGTTGTGCTGGGAGCGATCGCAGAAATTCATGTCGTTATGTAGACTCGCTCAAGTCTTTGATTATGAACAGTCATTGAATAATTAAAATAAACCACGATGAAATGCACTGCCTTAGAAGGTTCAACCAGGATGAAGGGAGTGGAGGGGGGGGGGAGGGCACATGGACTGAGGCCACTCTAGTTGTTATGTGGTCAAAATTTTCAGAGATTTAGGGTACACTCTTTATTTATGGCCCTAAAACAATTTCGTTTGTCCACCCTCACCCTGTTTATATATCGAGAGATGTTTTGAAAAATATTTTATATGGACTTTTTTTCATCTATAAAAGCAAGTCACTTAACTATTACTATAGACGTATGACGTATATATATTGCCGTGATCACGTTACTAGCTAAAATGTCTCCATTTTTAGGTACATAATTATACAAAAACGGGCTGACTGTCGTAGAACGTTAAAATACTTTGTAAAATTGTCAATTAGATACATCCCCTCTCACTTGAGTATCGAGATGTATCTGATCAATAAACATATATGGAGTATACAGATATGTTATATGCTCCGGTTTGAACAATAAATACAATTCTTTATCTTACCCTAATATAAAATCCCATAGGCTTAACATTGAGTACCATATGCCACGCTGACCGGCATACGGAGTTTTATATGCCACTAGTGGCATACAGAATTGTTATCACATAATATTTCAAAATCGAGGAGACGGGTAGGATAAAATCAAAACCTGATTCGTTTTAATCTTGGCCACCGTATGCCACTCCCGGAGTTTTCGCTCCAGACTTCACTCGGCTTCACCTCGTGAAATCACTATGCCAAACTCCAGTCATGGCATACGGTGGCCAACATTAAAACTCGCCCATTTTTACGACAGTATTTATTATCCACCTTTTGCTGACATGTGGCATGCCGATATCAGTCAACTGTTTGGAGCATACTACCGCTTGTATCTGAAACCACTTAATATTACGATCCTAGATTATTAAACGGGGCCCTTGTGTCTCTAAAGCTGTCACAGTCACTGAACCTGACACGCGACGGGGTCACGTAGTTCACACCCGTCACACCTGAGTGACCACGGGTGTGAATCAGACCGTGACCACTCCCGCCTCCCACCCACAGCCGGGGGCGGGGTCAAGAAGTGTACTTATGAGGGATTTATTATACGATTATCCGGTTATTTTAAGGGAAAAGTCAGTTGAGATCCTGGAGATATCATCTTGACAGGGGAAAGAGTGGTCAGTTTACGACCAGGAATTTCAGGATTGTAGAAAGATATTTTTACACAACTGGACATAGATAATATGAACTGGTTTCAGATACAAGCGGTTGTGCATCACCGAGGACTAGACTCGAAGTAATATCCGAGCAAATGCAGGGATATTACGTTGTCTAGTCGGGGTATTCTTCTTTTTTTTTTCTTCTTTTTTTTGTTGTATTTTCTGAGTATTCACAAAAAAAAGTCAAGAGTATTCACACACACAAAAAATCACTTTTAAAATTATTTTTTAATTTAAACTATATAATTTTAAATTTAAACTATATAAAAAAATTCACACCACATCATAAATATATCCCTGATAAATATATCCACTGGCGTAGTAAATGTGAGATGAGGTTATATGGATTTGCTGCTAAGTAATTTGAATTATTCTGATCTTGTGCCGTTATTTAATGTCATAGAAAGGGATGAGATAAATCCAGAACCACACTCGAATTGTAAAATGCACAATACTCCACGAGTTTGGATGTGCCGCAATCGCGATCGAGGCGGAACATACCCATAAAGCAGAGATATCAGTTTTCCACTTTTCCGTGGAAATCCACTTTTTTATATTCAGTATATGTAATTGCTTTTCCTTGCGTCAAACAAAGATAAGGTTGATTTAGCCTTATTTATGCCAATAAAACTGATCTAAACCTCGCCACAGACCCTCAGCCCCATACCATGGCCGACAAGGACATGTTATCCAAGTTTTCCCAGAGTTCTCTGTGAATTCAGAAAAATCCATATGAAAAAATATTTCCACTTTTTTCCCTGATCCCAACTGACATTCCTGACAAAGGGTGCTTCAAACTTCCCCAAGCAACCCAGCACTATTCCATGGCCAATAGGCCACTAAAAAAACCCAACTTGTTTCTCATCACCGCGCGCATCTGCAAAAACGATTTTAGAAGATTTGATTTTTTGGAGGGGGTTAAAATAAGATGAACCTCGATAGAAATTATGAAAAGTATGTGTATTTGATATCAAATTAAAGCTCCTCATGCCAGGGATGCTTTCAATGTATAAGCAGTATAAATCTTAAAAACCCGCGTATGCAGACACCCTGCATAAGCAGACATTTTGGCCTGGAACAGAGGGTGACCGCTTATGCAGGGTTTTACTGTATGTCTAAAGCCCATTTTATGACACTTTTAAGCCATCTCAAGCACCCTCATCATATTTTTCATGGCTTGGTGATGAGAAACAAGTTTGTTTTTTTTGAGTGGCCGTAACGATGTGTTTCCCATTTTTCTCAGTCTCTCAGAGGCAGTAAATTCCATATAGAAATACATGTATCTACCTTTTTTTTTCATTACTCTAACTAACACCCCTGTACTACTAAATATAACACAGATTTAAGAAACAAGGCGAAAACACTTCTGAGGGGTCTGCTGGGGTGGACAGAAATTACCAATCTGTTCACCCTCTTGGTCGCCTCGCCTCCTCGTGGTGCAGACTGGATATGCTTGCACGCAAGCATAACTAAAGCGACCAGGGTGGGTGGGGAGTTACCTCAGTGGTAAAGAGCACGGGACTTTGTTAATTCGGGTCCCACTGCAGCCACTTTTCTCCTACACCCCCCAGCAGTGGTAGATTTACTGCTATATCAAAGGCCAGTCCTTCTCATACCATGTCTATGTGGTGTGGTGTACAGCCACCTTTCTCCTTCATCCCCAGCAGTGGTAGATTTACTGCTATATCAAAGGCCAATCCTTCTCATACCATGTCTATGTGGAGTGGGAAGTAAAAGAACTCTCACCTCGGTAAATGTGTAGGGGTGGGATTTCTATCTACATTCATCTCATAGATTCGATCAAACCCAAAGTAAGTCTAATTGAACAAATTGGACGTTAAACTACCAAAACAAACAAACAAAACACTTCTGAGGTCAACCGATGCTGAGAAAAAAAACAAAAAAAACTGAATATAGCACTTTCTTCTTCTTTTTTCTGGTTTTTTTTCCCAAGGTAGATTCAGTTTTATAGAGGTGTTATTTATATCCCCGTTTTTATAATCTTTTTACTAAATATAACAGGTGTACACCATTCACCACACCTTAACGTGAACGTGTGTGAATCCCCCCCTCTCAGCGCGACGTCTGGCGGGCTCTCAGGGCACTAAGTGTAACGAGGATTCCCTGTGTAACGCGCATCTGTTTAAAATAACATTAACCTGGATACCGGCCCAGCAAGTAAAGCCCAAATCTAATATTATACCCAGCCCCGGTGAGGTTTCTCTTCAGGGGACGGTGTAGACTTAGACTGGCCTGATTGCAGGACGTTAGGACCCACCACCTGAAAGTCGAGACGTTAGGGCCCACCACCTGAGAGTGTGAGACGTTAGGGCCCACCACCTGAAAGTGTGAGACGTTAGGGCCCACCACCTGAGAGTGAGACGTTAGGGCCCACCACCTGAGAGTGTGAGACGTTAGGGCCCACCACCTGAAAGTCGAGACGTTAGGACCCAGTCAAGATGGGTGGTGAGAAGATTGCAGGACGTTAGGGCCCACCACCTGAAAGTGTGAGACGTTAGGGCCCACCACCTGAGAGTGTGAGACGTTAGGGCCCAGTCAAGACGGGTGGTGAGAAGATTGCAGGACGTAAGGGCCCACCACCTGAGAGTGTGAGACGTTAGGGCCCACCACCTGAAAGTCGAGACGTTAGGGCCCGGTCGAGACGGGTGGGGAGAAGATTGCAGGACGTTAGGGCCCACCACCTGAAAGTTGAGATGTTAGGGCCCAGTCAAGACGGGTGGTGAGAAAATTGCAGGACGTTAGGGCCCACCACCTGAGGGTGGGAGACGTTAGGGCCCACCACCTGAAAGTGGGAGACATTAGGGCACAGACCAGACAGTAGGAAGAAGATTGCAGGACATTAGGGCCCACCACCTGAAAGTCAAGACGTTAGGGCCTGGTCGAGACAGTGGGAAGAAGATTACAGGACGTTAGGGCCCACCACCTGAAAGTCAAGACGTTAGGGCCCGGTCGAGACAGTGGGAAGAAGATTGCAGGACGTTAGGGCCCACCACCTGAAAGTGTGAGACGTTAGGGCCCACCACCTGAAAGTGTGAGACGTTAGGGCCCGGTCATGCCCCAGTCACACTGGCGTAAATTTTGGCATTTCTTCTACGTATTTGAATTGGTGGGGACCACATATTAGCTATGGATTCGGAACGTATCTGTTTGCTTTGCTTTAATGTTTTAGTTCTCAATGGTTTAACATCACATATTTATGAACCTCTTCCAGGGGAGTTCTCACAGAAAGTTTGGCACAGATCGTGGTGTGAGGTTCATTATCTCTGGAAGAAGAAAAATATACCACGGTCTGATAGTATGATAAGCCGATACTAAGTAGGACATCCAAGTAGGGTCAACCAATTATGCCCCGACCACACTACTGCCACACGATCATCATACATGTAAAAAGAACCGCAGTGTGATAGTGTTTTGGTCTTGTATTTTTTATTCAAGTGAACAGAGACATATACTTTTGTCCTGGGACCTTCTTCCCAGATATGGCCAGAAAAGGTGGACAAATATTGTATGATAAGATACTAAGTAGGACATCAAAGTAAGGCTGGATCATTATATAGTGTAAAAAGAAACGTGGTGTGATAGTATGATAAGCCGATACTAAGTAGAATATCAAAATGAGGACAGCCAATTATGCCCCGACCACACTACTGCCACACGATCATAATACATGTAAAAAGAACTGCAGTGTGATAGTTTTTTGTTGTTGTTGTTTTTTTTCATTCAAGTAAAGAGAGACATATACTTTTGTCCTGGGACCTTCTTCACAAATATGGCCAGAAAAGGTGGACAAATATAGTATGATAAGCCAATACTAAGTAGGACATCAAAGTAAGGCTTAGTAATTATGCCCGGCCATACTGCTGCTACACGGTTATTATATAATGTAAAAAGAAACGCGGTGTGATAGTATGATAAGCCGATACTAAGTAGGATATCAAAATGAGGTCAAACTATTATGCCTCTATCACACTACCGCCACACGATCATCACATGCGTAGAAGGAACTACGATGTGATAGTATGATAAGCCGATATATACACAATATTGACGGGTTTCAGGTACAAGCAACTTTATTATCCACTTAATACAAAGTGTCCATAGAAAACACAAAGGGAGTGTATATCTACATACCCGGAGCATACCGATATATCCACCTAATACAAAGTGTCCATAGAAAACACATAGGTGGCTCATAGGGAAATATAGTGCGCATTGAAAATTAGTGCATAACTAAAACGAACTGATATCGACCTGCCACTTGTCCAGAAAAGGTGGATAATAAATACGATATAGACTGGATTCAGATAAAAGCGGCTGTATCCTCCTCGGAGTTGACTCTATGCAATATCCTCTCATACCATCGGTTATTATTACGCGTCAACTCCTCGGAGCATACGGCCGCTTGTATCTGAAACCAGTCAATATTGTGGATGTGTGATTGGAGGAGCATTTATTATCCACCTTTATTTGACAGGTTGCATGCAGCCACGCTATTATTTCAGAGTGTGATGGCAGTTTAATACCATTCACAGACTTGTAGCCGTAGAGTGTGATCACGGACTACAAGTCGTACGGTGTGATCGAGGCTTAACACTGTTCCCAGACTGTAAGTCGTACGATGTGATTGAGGCTTAACATCATTTAGACTGTCAGTCGTACAGTGTGACCAGGTCTTAACACCGTTCACAGACTATTAGTCGTACAGTGTGATCGAGGCTTAATACCATTCACAGCCTTGTAGCCGTTGAGTGTGATAGAGGCTTAACCATGTTCACCGACTGTCAGTCTGACAGTGTGATCAAGGCTCAACACCATTCACGGACTACAAGTTGTAGAGTGTGGTCGAGGCTTAATGCTACTTCGAAATCTTAAGGTCAGGGAGAGTCGGTCATATCTGACATGGTAGTAATGCCCAACGCGTCGGGAAAAGCAATAAAATCGTGTCGGTGAAGTGCGTACATCGACTCGATTGATGCAGATTGTTACAGACCCGACGGATCCGTCGGGCAAAGCAGTCAGGTCAGTGTCTTAGAGGCTTTAAGCACATGATCCACCAAATCGACGCTCAGAGGCAGGCGGGCGACTGGTTTTTACAGGGCTGGCCGGCCAGAGGCAACGACCGCACGGATGCGGGCGACAGGGTTTTCAATGGGCTGGTCCGGCCGATTTGCTGATCCACCAAGCAGATTGTCTCAGCCTATCTGACCGTTGAGCAATTTGGGCGGCCGACGTCCACAATTCCTCCACATGGTCATCGTCCGGCCCTAACTCACTCTTGGTGGATCACATGCTTTAGTCGTACAGTGTGATCGAGGCTGAGGGAGCCCTGTCTCACTCCGGGTTGCCCGCCAACAGTCTGATAAGAGCCACCTGGCGACAACCAAGCCGCCTCGTCCACACACCGCTCGTGTTGTTACCTGAAGTGACATGTGTTTGATGTTTTTAGTCGGAAAGATTCACCTCGTTCTACGAACTCGGTCAATATTTCCGACCAAAGCAACCGATTTCATTCAGGCACGCTAAACCTGTTTCCATATAGTACACAATTTGCTAAAAGAAACCATGAATTAGCATGGTTTGGTGTACATTGGCAATGTTTGTCAAGAGTAAATTACTGTAAAACACTGTCTACACTGAGGGAATTAGTTGTGTTATAAAGAATCACAATATAGAGATATAACACTGTGTCTAAGACTGCACACCACTCAACAGGACTAGTATTTGCATGTTTTTTGTTTTTGTTATTTGGGGTAAAACTTTGATGTTTTCCATGCTTATTTTGCTGGCCCTTCTACTGTTAGAGGCAAGCAAATCGATAGTAAGAAGAGAAAGGAAGGTTACCAAACCGAAACTAGAGCCTCTTGAGTAAATAGGAGAGATAGGAGTGTTTGTTGTCGTTTATCATCACACATGCTGATAGTTAAGACAACCACCTGTTTCACCTGTGAGATACTATAGAGGAAACTATGGGAGTTTAGAGTCTGAGCTCGTATCCCATCGAGTTTGAATCACGTGGTAATTCACAAGGCGAAGCTGCGTGAATTACGTAGTGATTCAAACGAGACTGCTAAACTTGAATTGGTTTCTGAATTTATCTCATCCTTAACATTGACTAATGGGCTATCATTTGTGACACAATCCCCCATTGAATATTTATCCTAAATATCTAATGGGCGTTAGATACGAGTTCCCAATGTTAACTCTATGGAGAAAAAATACTAGGGGTGAGATAATAAAGAAGAAACCAACAAGTTTTGGTCAAAGTCGCCGTTCTCCACGAGTTTGATGCGGAGTGATATGAACGCGAGAGGCAACAGCCGAGTGAATATCACGTAGCATTCAAATGAGTTGCCGAACAATGACTTTGACCAAAACGAGTTGCTTTCTGTATTCATCTAACCCCCTGTACACGCTAAATGAATGGACGACACACAGAATATAGATCATGGAGAACGGACTGCAATACTCGTAGGGGCATGGGGAATGAGTTCCCAATGTTGAGACAAAACTACCAAGGATGAGATAAGGCCACTCCAAAAAAACAACCTTGTTTCTCATCACCGCGCGCATCTGCAAAAACGATTTTACAAAGCCCATTTTATGACACTTTTAAGCCATCTTTGATCCAGCAAAAAAAAAAAAAAAAAAAAAAAAAAAAGCACCCTCATCTTATTTTTCATGGATTGGTGATGAGAAACAAGTTTTCTTTTTTGAGTGGCCTAATGTCCGGTACATATTGAGATGTCTCATGTTCTCCACTCATTAGGTAAACACATCATTCAAACTATTCATAAGTCTTATTGAAAAAAAAAAAGGACGTTAAACTACCCAAATAAACAAATTCAAACTTTAACAGACGTGTTTTTATTTTCAGAATCAGATCCGGAGCCTGAGCAAGAACCGGAACCGGAACCGGAGCCCGAGCCGGAACCGGAACCGGAACCCCGACAGTGAGTACAAACCCGAATATTTCAGTTATGCTCCTGGTTTCTCAGGAATGTCAGTTTTCATAAATTCATGATGTTATCCCTGAAATACTCCCTGGAAATGTCGTTTAGGGTCCAGTCTGAATGATCAGTTTGTTCCTTTGACACCAGGTGGCAGTACTGAGTCATAGGCCTCGAGTTGACTGGTTAGTTCAGTCGTCTGACACCAGGTGGCAGTACTGAGTCATAGGCCTCGAGTTGACTGGTTAGTTCAGTCGTCTGACACCAGGTGGCAGTACTGAGTCATAGGCCTCGAGTTGACGGGTTAGTTCAGTCGTCTGACACCAGGTGGCAGCACTGAATCATAGGCCTGGGCTGGTTAGTTCAGTAGTCTGACACCAGGTGTCATGACTGAGTAGTAAAGTCGCAACTTGTCAATATCTGCGTTATCCGCTTGATGGTCCCTATATACCCTCAGGGTCCCCTGGAACGTTAAACCACAAACAAACCAAACATTGGCCCCTCGAAATAAAACCGTCCCCAAGCTGTTTATTGTGTCAATACAGGTGTTGCCGTTCAGCGCCACCAAACGGTCCACTGTCTAGTTACGCGGCCGCTCGGACAAACACAGCGAGTCCAGCGGTATTCATATAGAGACCCACAGAAATCACACCTAAAGTGTGAACTGTGGGTGTGAATGCAGGAGTGTTGTTTTTTGACAGATTAAATTGCTGGAACAAACTAGGGTATGGTAACAACATGTCTGGGCTGTCTAAACTTCATAGTTGATAATTATCTTGGTTTTAACTTGGAAAAAGATAAGCACATTATAACTAGGCCTGCCAATGTATTAGTGTGTATGCAATTTCGGTGTCCCTGGGTTATCTAAGGTATATCTGAAGTATCATTAAAGTGATATGCATGTATGATACATCAAATTGGAGCTGGAATACCATAGAATAAGATGAAATCATTATTATTTCTCTGAAAATGAGATACATGGTTCTTATGAACGTATTACGCTCATATACTGATAGATCCAATGCTAAAGAATACGTTGCTATGTGATGGTTTGGCTGCAGGCATTGCGTAACCAACCAGATAACGTGCGACACCGTCCTTTGGAAAAAGGCCTATTGTAGCACTGTTGTCAAAGTGCTTTGCAAAGACCCCTATTCCTTAAAGGCATATCGGACAATTTGGCTTGAAAATTAAAACCCATGTCAATTTTCTGAAAATTTAAGAGTATGACCCCCAAGTGTTGTGGAGCACATATCTAACTTTAAAATTGGGGGTCACCGTGATTAAGGTGTATGTTTGAGGTGAGAAGATTGGTGTCTAGACAATCAGACACCAGGCAGCGGCCTACGTAGGCTCCTGTAGGCGTCAGGTAGGCGTCTGTGGGGTGTTTGTGTGTTATAACAGTGTCTCTATGCCATGGTATAACCTGTGTATAGGTACTACATAGTCATACCATCAACCCTGTTTAAGTCGACACCCCGCTTAAGGGAACACTTTGCTCGGAAGCGTGTTTTAACTGTACATGATTATCAATATAGCTTCATTGACAGTCCATAAGGTTTCAAATTGGTTGTAGTTTATTTCATCAGATTTTAGTCACGCTGGAAAAAGATTGAGCCTATTTTTGTTTTGTTTCAGGACCGCATTACGCCGGCGACCGACGCCCATCGTCCGCCAGTCACCGCGCCGACCCACCCCCGTCAAGTAAGGGACTCTCATCTCTCAGTGAACACGCCTTTTGTACCGTCACCACTCTGTCATGCCCGTCAGCAGTGGTACTTACTGCTATATCAAAGGCCAGTCCTTCTCATACCATGTCTGTGTGGTGTGGTGTACAGCCACCTTTCTCCTCCTTCCCCAGCAGTGTTAGATTTACTGCTATATCAAAGGCCAGTCCTTCTCATACCATGTCTATGTGGTGTGGTGTACAGCCACCTTTCTCCTTCATCTCCAGCAGTGGTAGATTTACTGCTATATCAAAGGCCAGTCCTTCTCATACCATGTCTGTGTGGTGTGGTGTACAGCCACCCTTCTCCATCATCCCCAGCAGTGGTAGATTTACTGCTATATCAAAGGCTAGTCCTTCTCATACCATGTCTATATGGTGTGGTGTGAAGCCACCTTTATCCTTCATCCCCAGCAGTGATAAACTTACTGCTATATCAAAGGCCAGTCCTTCTCATACCATGTCTATGTGGTGTGGTGTACAGCCACCTTTCTCCTTCACCCCCAGCAGTGGTAGATTTACTGCTATATCAAAGGCCAGTCCTTCTCATACCATGTCTGTGTGGTGTGGTGTACAGCCACCCTTCTCCATCATCCCCAGCAGTGGTAGATTTACTGCTATATCAAAGGCTAGTCCTTCTCATACCATGTCTGTGTGGTGTGGTGTACAGCCACCTTTCTCCTCCTTCCCCAGCAGTGTTAGATTTACTGCTATATCAAAGGCCAGTCCTTCTCATACCATGTCTATGTGGTGTGGTGTACAGCCACCTTTCTCCTCCTTCCCCAGCAGTGGTAGATTTACTGCTATTTCAAAGGCCAGTCCTTCTCATACCATTTCTGTGTGGTGTGTTTTACAGCCACCTTTTTATCTCACCCCTGGAATAAATGTTCATAGGCTTAACATTGGGATCTCGTTCTCCATGCCCCTTAAAGTATTGCAGTCCGTTCTCCATGGTTTATATCCTGTATGTTGTCCATTCTTTTAGTGCATACAGGGGTGAGTTAAATACAGAAAGCAACTAGTTTTGGTCAAAGAAGTCATTCTCCAATTTGTTTGAATACTATGTGACATTCACTCAGCTGTTGCTTCTGTATGTATCTCACCCCTGTACTCACTAAAAGAATGGATGACACACATCATTTAGACCATGGATAACGGACTGCAATACTCGTAGGGGCATGGAGAACGAGTTCCCAATGCTAAGTCTATGGGACAAAAATACCAGGGGTGAGATAATGATCTTCTCTCATTTATGCCAATACAGGGATGTCAGTTTTCCTTGTTTCCGCGGAATTCCGTGTTTTCATTTTTGGAATAAGATATCCTTTTTTCTTGTGTAAAATGAACATAACAATTTAAAGATACTCAAATCAACCATGATTCATAAATTCCCCAATTAACCTGCCTCCAGACCCATGTTCCGCAGTGATAATGATATTTGTATCTACTATATTTTAGGTCCTTTTGGTGTATATATAGATCTGATGTCTAACCCTGTATTGCCAGGGAAATATTTCCTTGTTTTTTTCTGACCCCAACTGACATCCCTGAATAAAACAATGGCTTGAACCTTCCCAAAGACCCTCAACTCCATGCCATGGCCGACACGGATATTTTATCCAAGTTTTCCCGATCTCTCACAGGCAGAAATAATCCTAATTTGGGCATGCAGAGCTGGTCTGTATAATGGCGTATGGCACAGTAGGCCGTAGACTTGCTCAAGTCTTTGATTATGAACATTCATTAAATGATTAAAGAAAATCGGAATACAATTCATTACAGCATGTGTCCTTCTCTGACTGGCCCATGAATCAAAGACTTGTCCACTATGATCAGAATCTCCTGTTTATGACCCCAAGCCACTCCCTGTAACCCTATCCCTCCCTCTACCCCTCCCCCTCCCCTCCTCCAGTTCCCTGGCCGCCTGTGTTGTCATAGCAATATATTTCGCCTACTCCTGACTATGTCTTGATTGAGATCAAAGTGAGAGGGTATCAATCTCCCAGCAGATATCCTGACCAGTAGCCAGACCTCTGCTTGGGAGTGTGGCTCAAAATCGCGCCTACACGGCCCATTACGGATGAGACCAGTCCCTGTGTCACTCAGAAGGGGTGGAGGGGTAGGATACAGGGACTGAGACCAGTCTAAGTAGGCCGTACAAGATTTCTACGGTATAGCAAGGGATATGAATATTTATTATCCATCGTATACAAAGCCCCCAGTGAAAATGTATGGGGACTCATTAAACCACGCCCCATTGTATAAAACCTGTCAGATACCATAACTGTGGTATACAGATTCTTATCTCACCCCGGTATTTTTCTCCATAGGCTTAACATTAGGAACTCGTACTCCACGGCCGTGAAGTTCGTGTACCCAATACTCACTAGCTAATTAAGTGATTCATTTATCAATAAATAATGTTATACGCGGTGAGATAAAATCAGAAACCCACTCGATGAAAAAGGCTTGGTCCGTACTCCACCTCGTTTGTCTTCATAGTAATTCACTCAGCAATGGCCTCAAAGCCATGGTATACGGAAAAAGTATTCCCTTTTTCTACAGAGCAAAGAAATAGTCCCGAAGGCACTAGTCTATATATACATGTAAAACACACGCCTTATATTCGGGTATATGCGGCAAACTCCTTTGACACCCGTTTGGTAAGTCAGTAATAGTGTGGTCGTACCTTTCACGGTATGAATACATATAAAAACACACATCTATGATTATATGTGGTTATCTCCATTGACACACGTTCAGTAAGTCACCACAGTGTTCACGCCATGTAAGTGTAGTGATATGTCAATAAGTGGTCTTTTACCACTCCATTAACACGCGTATAGCTGTGAGGGCGAGTGGTGGCTTACTACGGGCCTGTGGTAAGGATACATCCTCAAACCCATGTCTAGAAGTATTATTTTTAAAAATTTTAGAACCATGTGTCTTGATTGTGCTGTCGAGGCTTGTTCATGTGTGGTCTTCTAAAAAAAAATTTTTTTTTTTTTTTTTTTTTACTACAAGTGTACCTGGGTAAACACACTGGTCCTCAGATCCCACAGGAGCCGAGGCCACACTTCCTCTTCCCCTCCCGCCACTGTGGTGGATACATTTCTTTACCCTTTCACTAAGCTGCATGATATCAGCCACACACCCTGAAATACGATACGATGTTTATGTGGTGTGGGAAGTAAAAGAACTCTCACCTCGGTAAATGTGTAGGGGTGAGATTTCTACCTGAATATCATCACATAGATTCGATCACCACCCTCATGGTGTAAAAGAACCTTGGGAAAGTCTGGTAAGAACCTGTAAAGGTTAACTGGACGTTAAATCAAACCAAACAAACAAACTATGATATAGTTTTATATAGGTTGGAAAAATACTATCAAATTATTCGCATTATTTCTTTAAGAAATAGCAAATACTTGAATTTCGGAAATGATGCCTGAAAGCATCATAGCTTACTACTCCTGGGAATGCCTCCAGGCATCACAGTGTACTATGTCCAAGAATGCCTCCAGGCATCATGGCATACTACACCTGGGAATGCCTCCAGGCATCATAGCATACTAGTCTTTGGAATGCCTCTGGGCATCATACCGTGGTACGCCTGGGAAGACCTCTAGGCATCATAGCGTATGAGGCCCGGAAATACCTCTAGGCATCATAGCGTACTAGGCCTAGGAATGCCTCAAGGCATCATAGCGTACTAGGCCTGGGAATGCCTCCAGGCATCATAGCATACTAGGCCTGGGAATGCCTCCAGGCATCAGAGCGTACTAGGCCTGGGAATGCCTCCAGGCATCATAGCATACTAGGCCTGGGAATGCCTCCAGGCATCATAGTGTACTAGGCCTGGGAATGTCTCTAGGCATCATAGCATACTAGGCCTGGGAATGCTGCCAGGCATCATAGCGTACTAGGCCTTGGAATGCCTCCAGGCATCATAGCGTACTAGGTTTGGGAATGCCCCCAGGCATCATAGCGTACTAGGCCTGGGAATGCCTCCAGGCATCAGAGCGTACTAGGCCTGGGAATGCCTCCAGGCATCATAGCATACTAGGCCTGGGAATGCCTCCAGGGATCAGAGCGTACTACACCCTGGAATACCTCTAGGCATCATACCGTACTAGGCCTAGGAATGCCTCAAGGCATCATAGCGTACTAGGCCTGGGAATGCATCCAGGCATCACAGCGTACTGTGCCCGGGAATGCCTCCAGGCATCACAGCGTACTATGCCTGGGAATACTTCCAGGCATCATAGCGTACTAGGCCTGGGAATACTTCCAGGCATCATAGCGTACTAGGCCTTGGAATGCCTCCAGGCATCACAGCGTACTAGGCCTGGGAATACTTCCAGGCATCATAGCGTACTAGGCCTGGGAATACTTCCAGGCATCATAGCATACTAGGCCTGGGAATACTTCCAGGCATCATAGCGTACTAGGCCTGGGAATACTTCCAGGCATCATAGCGTACTAGGCCTGGGAATACTTTCAGGCATCATAGCATACTAGGCCTGGGAATACTTCCAGGCATCATAGCGTACTAGGCCTGGGAATATTTCCAGGCATCATAGCGTACTAGGCCTGGGAATACTTCCAGGCATCATAGCGTACTAGGCCTGGGAATATTTCCAGGCATCATAGCGTACTAGGCCTGGGAATATTTCCAGGCATCATAGCGTACTAGGCCTGGGAATATTTCCAGGCATCATAGCGTACTAGGCCTGTGAATGCCTCCAGGCATCATAGCGTATTGTGCCTGGGAATGCCTGGAGGCATCCTAGCGTACTACACCCTGGAATACCTCCAGGCATCATAGTGTAGCTAAAGGGTTAAAGAGTGCGTTGCCTGGATGCTCGCACTATAAATGTAGAGCGTGTAAGATATTAAGAGAAAACGTCGTTATGAGCCTGAAGGTATTGTCGTTTGAGGTCTTTTATCCCATAAGATACGTCCAGACGCCAGAAGTGAACGAATATATTCATGGTTCAAAAGCCTGAGAATGGCATCCCGTACGGACTTACTAAGTTTTCATATTATTATATGACTGGAATCGATGTAAAAAGTCAATTTATTCACTGACAAAGTTATTGATTTATAGCCTACGGCATCGGGATGTATGTGACCAATAATTTTACCAAGTATTTTTGACGTAGCCAAATCGTACCCCGTATCCCATCGAGTTTGAATCACATAGTAATTCACAAGGCGAAGCCACGTGAATTACTAAGTGATTCAAATTTAGATGGGATCGAGCTCTGACCCTAAACTTGAATGGGTTTCTGAATTTATCTCACCCTTAATATTGACTAATGGGATAACATTTGTGACATTATCCCCCATTGGATATTTTTCCTAAATGTCTAATGGGCGTTAGATACGAGTTCCCAATGTTATGTCTATGGATAAAAAAATAGTAATATATCGTAGTTTGGCAGGTGTACTCTGCCACCACGTGTATGTAATACAGTAGAACCCCGCCTAGCGGACACCCCGCGTCGGCGGACACTTTTGCGCGGAACGGAAATTTTCCCCTTTATTAGCTGTTTAATATAACCCCGCGTAAGGGGCACCCCGCGTAAGCGGACAGTTATTTCGGTACAAAAAGGTCTAAAACCCCGTGTAAGTGGACACCTCTGACGGACACCCTAACAAAAATGGATTAATTTTCGTTTTTTATGAATGTGCGTGAGTATATTCATAGAAAATAAATTTTGTAATTCAAAGTTTAATAACTTGGGACCCAAATAAGATATTGAAAAAATGATTCTAAATCTATCATCACTTCTATCTCCCCTACATATTGATACATAACACATAATACGAATAAGGGGTATGTATCACCTATAATCCCTCCAAATAAGGAGAACATTGGCTGCTCCGATCCGCTGATATTTTACATCAACTGTGACATGCGTTTTGAAAACCGACACAATTTTTTTCACTGTTGCTTGCACTGTTGGTGCCGCTGTTGTTGGCTGTCTATTCCTAATGTCACGAAACTACTGAAACAGGTCCCAGGTGTACGTAATACGTCTAAGTAGGCTCTACCAGTCGTGACCAGACAGTCCGGACAGGTATTATCAAGAGACGTCACGAGTTTGAGTCTGAGTTTATTTATGCCATGCATTTTGTAGGCTCCATAATTTCACGAGTCAAAGACGAGTGACATTACGGAGCCAACAAAATGCATGGCATAAATAAACTCAGACTCAAACGAGTGGCGTCTAGATTTTATCCTACCCCGTTTCCATATTTTTTCAGTATCAGAAAGCAGTGGCATAAACAACACTTTATGTCACACCCGTGGCATAAACAAATCCCATGTTAAGCCTATGGCGTTTTTTATTAGGGGTGGCATAAATAGTAATAGATCATAGTTCACTCAGCCACCACGTGTACGCTCCTCTGCCAGTCGTGACCAGACAGTGGGCAGACGACAAGCCCCGTGGTTTTACATGAGGTGGCTGTGAGTATATCCACGTATAGCACCAGACTGACGCATGGGACCTTCCCGTGCCCCAGTCTTGCCCTCACTCGTGCCCCAGTCTCGCCCTCACTCGTGCCCCAGTCTTGCCCTCACTCGTGCCCCAGTCTCGCCCTCACTCATGCCCCAGTCTCGCCCTCACTCGTGCCCCAGTCTCGCCCTCACTCGTGCCCCAGTCTCGCCCTCACTCGTGCCCCAGTCTCGCCCTCACTCGTGCCCCAGTCTCGCCCTCACTCGTGCCCCAGTCTCGCCCTCACTCGTGCGCTCACTTGTCTTCTGTGGTTTCCAGTCTGGAGTTTCAAGTGTTTTATTTCCACGTCTGGCAGAAAAAAAAAGATGACAATGAATGCCAAGAAGACAAAACCAATTCCTATGAAACCTCATGGTCCCCTGGGACGTTAAACAACATGCAAAGAAACAAATTCTATTAAAAGAAATTTAGACGTGGCTATTACACCTCCTAAAGCCGGATGCCCATCTACCGATGTAGGGTTGAACGATTAGTTCCCAAATCGTATAGGAGTCGGTCATCTTGTCGCAGGCAAATTACGTAACCCCTCGCTCGATCCGCACACTGATAAAATCGGTGTATGGTCCACTAATCGCTGGGGCAGGGCAAAAACCAAAGAAACCGAGTGTTCACTAATCGCTGGATAGCCTTGCCTAGCTGTCCTACATCTACTGACTCCGTTAGGATGGCTCGGCTGAGACAAATTACCCTCCGTTTGTCGCCGACAAACGTACATAAATGTTCCGAAATCGGTAGATGGGCATTGGGCGTTAGCAAGCCGGAAAAAAAATCTCTATTAAAAGAAAGACGAGACAAGGTACCACCGATCCATAAACATAAATATAGAAAAGGATAATTTAAAAAAGGCATATAAGGATAGTCCCGTGTAAGTTGCAGTAACCGCTTTCATTGGGGCCAGTCAAAAAAATAAATATCAGAAATATAGTATGTCTCGCAAGTTATACTAATTCACACTCAGAAGAAAATTAAACTAATGATAAGCGAGTCAAATTTAAAAGAGGAAAATACTCATCAAACCATTCAACAAAACAGGATCGATTCAAAATAATACTCAATTACAAATTGGGATGTTTTTGATACACATTGACTATCGACAACACTCACCTAAATATAAATACTTCTGAAAAGTGGGTTAGGGTTAGCATGTTACGATTATTATTCGTAAGTTTTTATTCACAGACGACACACTATAGACGTTACGATTATTATTTGTAAGTTTTTATTCACAGACGACACACTATAGACAGTACGATTATTATTTGTAAGTTTTTATTCGTAGACGACACACTATAGACAGTACGATTAATATTTGTAAGTTTTTATTCACAGACGACACACTATAGACAGTACGATTATTATTTGTAAGTTTTTATTCACAGACGACACACTATAGACAGTACGATTAATATTTGTAAGTTTTTATTCACAGACGACACACTATAGACAGTACGATTATTAATTGTAAGTTTTTATTCACATACGACACGATATTGACGTTACGATTATTATTGTTTACAGGAGATACGAAGCCGCGCCTCCCCCACCACCCGCCCCAGTACAACGACGACCGGAACCAGTACAACCGGAACCGGAAGACGACGACGATGAGGAGGAGGACGACGAGGACGTGAACGACGGAACGCTGCACGCCTCCATCCGGCCCTACCGCAACGGACCTTCACTTCCGGCCGCGGCCGCCCCGACGACGCGACCCGCGCCGCCCCCGACAACCGTGCCGCGCGCCGATACTTCCGGTGCGCCTGCGCGTCGCCGACTTCCGGCCTGGGCTCAGCTGCTGTTCTTCGTGCTGGTGGCGGCCCTTGTGTACTTCGTCATCCAGAACCTGGAACCCGCCAGTATGATCCCCAAAATCCCGCCCGCCAAGTGAGCACTGCCGCGCCCCTAGCGGGAGCAGCCCGCCGGCCCTGTCAGCGCCGCGTAGACGTGCACCCGTCTCTCTCCGGGTGCAATTTTTTTACTATTAAAAAAAAAAAAAATTCATTTTTTTTTTTTTACATTCAGTTTTCATGGACTTACGGAGCGTTCATTAATTATCGCCCAGGGGGGGCACAGTTTTTCTAACACCAATCGGTCAAAAAAAAGTTGCCCCCCCCCCCCCCCACCCCCCCTATTGGAATACCCCAAAAAAAATTGCCACCCCGCCCCCCCCCCCCCCCCTGGGAATACCCACAAAAAAAGTTGGCCCCCCCCCCCCTCCCCCGGGCCATAATTATTGTACGCTCCCTTAGAGCCCCCACTGTCTGGTTACTCGATGGATGTCACCAGTCAGTGTTTTTGACCAGAATATTATGACCAAATTTTATTAGGATTTATCTGTAAATGGTGTGTAAATCTGTAAAATGTCCAGTGTTTCTAACTGAATACAGGTCGACGTCTCGTGGTTCCTACCCTCCACATGGCCCACACGAGATTCTGACAGCTGCTTTTGGATCATAACCTTCTGTATACACGGTGATTGGCTGTATACACGATGATCGGATGTATACACGATAATCTGCATATCTTTTTTGTCCGTTTTGATTACCAAAAAAATTAAAAGAATCCAGAAGAAGGCAGCTAGAGGAAGTATGAAGGTTTTGACGGGGACTTCTTGTAGAGTATGAAAGCCCAGCTAACTGCCAAACAGATGCGAGACGCGCCTTCCTAGTTTCATTCGACTCGTTCTCTGATACGCAGAGAGGACGATGTAGATCTTTATAGAATATTTTGTTACACTCGGTAATCAGAGTGTGGTTGAGGTTCTCCGAGAGGCATTGTAAATTGTATGAAAGAGATGCGTGCTGTGTTGAGACACATGTCCCGGGTGGCCCACCTGCTCGTCATGGATGACTGGACCACCCGTTACAGGTGGCTGCACCACTCGTCACAGGTGTCTGATCACTTTGTCATGGGTGGCTGCACCACCTGTCACGGGTGGCTGCACCACTCGTCAAGGGTGGCTGCACCACTCGTCAAGGGTGGCTGCACCACTCGTCAAGGGTGTCTGATCACTTGTCATGGATGGCTGCACCACTCGTCACAGGTGTCTGATCACTTTGTCACGGGTGGCTGCACCACCTGTCACGGGTGGCTGCACCACCCGTCAAGGGTGGCTGCACCACTCGTCAAGGGTGGCTGCACCACTTTGTCACGGGTGGCTACACCACTTTGTCACGGGTGGCCGCACCACTTTGTCACGGGTGGCTGCATCAGTCGTCAAGGGTGGCGCGCTACTTGTCATGGGTGGCTGCACCACTTGTTTCAGGTGGTTGAGCTTGTTGTTATAGGTGGCAGCACCTGGTGTCCTTATCCCGTCTTTGAGAGGCAGCACTTTGACTTTATTGTGTACACATTAGTAATTATGATCTCCGCTCAGAATGTGTATCTCCATTTACAGTCA
Organism: Alentia gelatinosa; assembly: GCA_950022655.1. NCBI lineage: Eukaryota > Metazoa > Annelida > Polychaeta > Phyllodocida > Polynoidae > Alentia > Alentia gelatinosa. The sequence goes on from OX465581.1 coordinate 123,456,641, forward strand.
CATGCAGAGGTCAGTTTTGTATTGATATTGAATCAATTTGTGTCTGGACCCCTGTTTCCAAACTCGAACCAGCTGGGACAAAAATGTTAAGAATTTCATGTGTCCACTGGCCAGTGCGAAGTGGACTGGTAACAATAGTTGTCATTTTGCAGATGAGTTTCGGAGCAGGTTCACAGGTAGCTTGTATGACCTGGGATGACAATAGTCGGTTGTGTCATTGCAACACCTGAATCAAATAAATTCATATTTTCACAAATTCTCATATATGTCTCTTTTATGACAGAATAGCTCCCACAACACACTCTACTATAGCAATTATGATAGGTCCCCGACACAAAATATTGAGTGCATCGTTAACCCACTTTGTGTTGTATGTTTTGCAGCAATATTGTTTAAAATCCCATATAACAAATACACAAGTCGCATGTTTTGCAGCAATATTGTTTAAAATCCCATATAACAAATACAAGTCACAAAGTCCTTAAGGAACTTACGACCCCGACACTTTGAAAGAAAAAGTTGATGCAAGAGACAGTTGACGGAGTCGGCAGGCCAGTCCGACTCAATGTCAGAAGTTATGAGAGGTATGCACCCATAGTTACATGTGTTTGTTTCATGTTTCCTATAACATTAAATCTTGTGAGTTTGTTTTGGACTCTCTTGGAAATTATGGAGTTGTTAGGTTGAAAATAAACTTATTGTACAGTACTTAAAGCTGGCTGAGTGTCGAAGAGGTATTTGTAACTCGCGAACAGACCTTACGCTACTTCTCTCAAAACTTCTCACTGACTCCAAGCTTTTTTCTTTATCAGTTCTCACCTCCCTAAGCAGTGAGATTAGCTTATCTCACCCCTGGTAATTTTCCCCATAGACGTAACATTGTACTCAATGCCCATGGAGTATTGTAAAAATATACTCAATCGGTGATGATGTCACATACCTTAACCAATTAGTCAGTGATAGGGGTGAGATAAAATCAGAACCACACTCGATCCATAGCCACTGAAAATATGCCATTTATTTATGGTTTGCTACATAATCTCTAATTACTCCGCGACCAGAACTTGAGGCATATTTTCAGTGGCTTCAGGTCTTGACGCAGTTCCTTCTTAATCGGTGGCTTTAAGCCGGTGAGAAGTTCTGAGACAGATTTACCTTCATTCAGAATGTGACTTCTCGCAGAAAACTTCTCGAGATACGTGAGGTGTGTTTGTGACCCTTCGTTGTTCGGATCTTTTTATAACACATTTTTCCATGTAGGATCATTACGAGTCCACAGAGAGTTCCTGTTCAGGACAAAGTGGACGTAAATTCTGACACGTGTAAGATGAGAAATCTGTCTTCTCGTAAATAAACATTCTAACAATCCCGGCTTGTTGTTTCGTGTTGAATCTTTATACAGGTTTAATTCCACTTTTCAGTTAATTTTCAACCTTTTGCCTGTGGCATGTCCTTGTATTCCACTTTTTCAACAAATTTAGAAACTATATGATTAATGAGGATTTTTATTGAGCATTTTTACCATAATATTCAAGAAACATTCATATGTCACCTTAAATAGCATTAATTCACAGTAGAGACCATGCTCTATACAACCTGGTTGCCACTGATAGATTGAGAATCTGCACATCTCAGCAAGTTAACTCACTGCACTGAATATTTGCAGCTATATGATTGGCTAGAATGGGAAAACCTGGATAGACTGGTATCCTACAACAGCCTCTCACATCAGAGCATGGTAGCTTACAACAGGCATAACTTTATCCTGGTTTCCTATTTTGCAGCCAATTGACCTATTTTATCCTCTTTTCATTGACAATTTCTATGTTTTTGAGGGGTCGTGGTGATAATTTCCATTTGTCACATAAAACATACTCTAACTCGGAAACTATAGGTTGTTTTTCTTGAGGTCCAGGTAAATGTGTAAGGGTGAGGTTTCCACCTAAATTCATTTTATAGATTCGATCACCAACCACCCTTGTGGTGTAAAAGAACCTTGAGAAAGTCTGGTGAGAACCTGCAATGGTTAACTGGACATTAAATCAAACCAACCAACGACTTGGATTAAATAACCGGTAGTTCCGAAAATCCTTTATTTGACCATGTATAGAAAATTGCTAATAATGTAGCATGGTTTTGATTATTTTTCTTTATATTTAAGCACGGACTTGGATGACCTGGATTGGCAACACAGGCCTCCTGGCTTATCTCTCTATGACTCGCTATTGTTCTCAAGTTCCCGTTTTTGCCACCAGGGCGGCACCACAGTAGCAGCAGGTAGATTTAACCACAAGAAATCATAGAACTTAAATTCCAACTGTTCTGAGTAGGTTTTTAATTAGGGAACACAGCTAAATACATAAGCAGGGCCTGGTTAACAGGGAACATTTTTAAACCTCTGACTTTTCACAGGTGAACCCCCCAAAATCAGTCATTTCTCTGTGGCGCCCCCATCTAAAGTCACCCAAACTCTGCCAATTGTTTGGACTCCCCCAGAAGGGCTAGGAATATAATCTCAACTGTTCTGAGTAGCTTCCAAATTGGGGAAGACAGCTAAATACATAAGCAGGGCCTGGTTAACAGGGAACATTTTTGAAACTCTGACTTTTCACAGGTGAACCCCCCAAAATCAGTCATTTCTCTGTGGCGCCCCCATCTAAAGTCACCCAAACTCTGCCAATTGTTTGGACTCTCCCAGAAGGGCTAGGAATATAATTTCAACTGTTCTGAGTAGCTTCCACATTGGGGAAGACAGCTAAATACATAAGCAGGGCCTGGTTAACAGGGAACATTTTTGAAACTCTGACTTTTCACAGGTGAACCCCCCAAAATCAGTCATTTCTCTGTGGCGCCCCCATCTAGTGTCACCCAAACTCTGCCAATTGTTTGGACTCTCCCAGAAGGGCTAGGAATATAATTCCAACTGTTCTGAGTAGCTTCCACATTGGGGAAGACAGCTAAATACATAAGCAGGGCCTGGTTAACAGGGAACATTTTTGAAACTCTGACTTTTCACAGGTGAACCCCCCAAAATCAGTCATTTCTCTGTGGCGCCCCCATCTAAAGTCACCCAAACTCTGCCAATTGTTTGGACTCTCCCAGAAGGGCTAGGAATATAATCTCAACTGTTCTGAGTAGCTTCCACATTGGGGAAGACAGCTAAATACATAAGCAGGGCCTTGTTAACAGGGAACATTTTTGAAACTCTGACTTTTCACAGGTGAACCCCCCAAAATCAGTCATTTCTCTGTGGCGCCCCCATCTAGTGTCACCCAAACTCTGCCAATTGTTTGGACTCTCCCAGAAGGGCTAGGAATATAATCTCAACTGTTCTGAGTAGCTTCCACATTGGGGAAGACAGCTAAATACATAAGCAGGGCCTTGTTAACAGGGAACATTTTTGAAACTCTGACTTTTCACAGGTGAACCCCCCAAAATCAGTCATTTCTCTGTGGCGCCCCCATCTAAAGTCACCATCTAAACTCTGCCAATTGTTTGGACTCTCCCAGAAGGGCTAGGAATATAATCTCAACTGTTCTGAGTAGTTTTAACATTGGGGAAGACAGCTTAATACATAAACAGGGCCTGGTTAACAGGGAACATTTTTGAAACTCTGACTTTTCACAGGTGAACCCCTGAAAATCAGTCATTTCTCTGTGGCGCCATCATCTAAAGTCACCTAAACTCTGCCATAAGTTTGGAAAAACCCAGAAGGACTAGGAATATAATGTTAACTGTTCTGAATAGGTATTATATTGGGGAAGACAGCTAAATACTTCAGAAAGGCCTGATTGAGTGGGAACAATTTTGAATCTTTGACTTTTCACTAGTGAACCCCTGAAAATCAGTCATTTCTTGGTGGCGCCCCCATCTAAAGTCACCCAAACTCTGCCACTAGTTTGGAAAAACCCAGAAGGGCTCGGAATATAATTCTTACTGTTCTGAGTAGTTCTCACATTAGGCAAGACAGCTAAATACTTTAGAAAGGCCTGGTTGAGTGGGAACATTTTTGAAACTTTGACTTTTCACTGGTGAACCCTTCAAAATCAGTCATTTCTTGGCAGCGCCGTCGTCTAAAGTCACCCAAACTCTTCCACTAGTTTGGAAAAACCCAGAAGGGCTAGGAATATAATTCTTACTGTTCTGAGTAGGTTCTATATTAGAGAAGACAGCTAAATACTTTAGAAAGGCCTGGTTGAGTGGGAACATTTTTGAATCTTTGACTTTTCACTGGTGAACCCCTCAAAGTCAGTCATTTCTTGGTGGTGCCGTCGTCTAAAGTCACCCAAACTCTACCACTAGTTTGGAAAAACCCAGAAAGGCTTGGAATATAATTCTTACTGTTCTGAGTAGGTTCTATATTAGGGAAGACAGCTAAATACTTTAGAAAGGCCTGATTGAGTGGGAACATTTTTGAAACTGCCCACTCATCTATCTAGCTACCCACTTAACTGTCCACTCATCAATCTAGCCACCTGACTGCTTATCCATTTGACTGCCCATCCACCTGACTACCCATCCATCTGATTGCCCACTCATTTGACTGCCCATCCACTTGACTGCCAACTCATCTACCCATTTGCCTGACTACCCATTCATATAACTGCCTATCCATCTGACTGCACATTCACCAGATGAAACATTTATCTGATCACCTTAATTCCATTTTAATTCACAACTGAAACTATATAAACATCACATAGGCATAATAATTCTGATTAATATGCATTTTAGATCAGGTTTCTACTCCTATTACTTCCTGAGATATAGAAACCCAACCCAAGTCCTGGTGGTGAGAACTGAAACTACAGTAGACTGTGATGCCTCCTAGCGAAAAAAAACGGAAACTAGCGGTCGACCCGTGAACGCAGTCAAGCATAGCCGAGGCGAACAGATCACAGAACAAACACGGCAATGGCCCGCGTTTCCTATCCATAGGATATAGGTCCGTGATTTAAGTGACAAAAAATGAAAAATTCAAAGTTATCTATCCCAATCCCTGAAATTCCACAGTTAATAAGGAAAAAGAAGAAAATTTGAACTAAATTTGGTGATGAATCAAGACATGATTTTAAAAATAGTGACCAGATATGATATGCACCCTTCAGAAAACAAGCAATGACTTTTCATGAGCATGAATAACTTTCATGAGCATGAAAAACAACCATAAGAACATGACTCAATGTATGATACTCTGTAAACATTTTGAGAATGGTACAAAATAGAGGTCCCTGAAGCACTGGACATATCCAAGGTCAGAATCTTCAAGAGTATCAAAAACATCCGACAACTACCCAAATGGAATAAGCTGCAGTTATCCGACGATCTATCTTTCGAAGAAAGGCGCAAAAATAAGGATTTACATGCTATTCAAGCCATCGCCCGAGGTAAACAAATCAAGTGCACGGTGTGCGGGACGAACATTCGGATTCAAGATACGACATACACATATGACCAGATAGGAAACCTGCCAAATGGGCTAGATATCGGCAGTATCAAAGCTGTCGAAACGAAAGACGGGACATCGTTCCAGAGTAAACACGCACCTTTCTCCAACTTATTGCAAGATGTACGATCAGTTTGAGCGACTGCTGGTATGTGGGTAGGTTTGGGGAATCTGATGTGCAGATTCATGAATTATTCATTATATCTTGTTAGCCATCCCCTGGTAGGTCAATCCAGTCACATGCGTTGATCTAGTTACTCCCATTGGTGCAGATTCCAGACAAAGAGAAGCGGGAAAACGCTGTGACCAATGAAAAGATCCCTACTATGGGATAGTGCCTATGGCAGGGTGCCAGTCCCATAGTGTTATGGGCTGCTGCCATCTAGTGGCTATTTTCATATTAGTTCTCAACCTCTGTACAGGTGGCCAGGGTGGAGATCTGGTCTTTTTGGGGGAGGGTGGGGATTGTTTCTGTATCGTGGGGTAGATTGTATCTATTTCCCACCATACCAGCAGTTTCGATTATAGTTAATCTCATTCAGGCTATTATTGGCTGATCTCTTGTGGGGGCCCAGGGCTGGTCTGGGGCAGATTGGCTTCAACACACCTGTCATAGGTGTGGTTTTTCAGGTATTACACTACCCACATTGTGTGTCGCCGTGTGGATACCAGGAGCGTGGTGAAATCTTTGTTATAAGATCTTTTTCTGTGTCTCGAAGAGGCCCTACAGCGCTTCCCCATGGGGGTGTGGGAGGCGGGCCTATGACTTTTGAGTCAGAAATTTTTTTGGGACATGGCATTGGGGGTCCCGTTATCCGTACCTACTGTCCATTGTGTTTAGACCCAATGGTGCCTGTGTTTTCATTCGGTGGATACAATTGTATTCCACTTTCAATCTCAGGTCTTTAGCCTGCTTGCTGTCGGGGTGTTTGTGGATGAAGTCTATGATGGTAAACTCCACATTCCATGGTGGTGCATGCAATTGAAATGTTTTGGTACATCATTGATTTTGCTTTTGATCTCTATGGACCTCAAGTGCTCCCTCATGCGTTCTTTGATTCTGCGTTTCGTCTGGCCTATATACTGTGCTTTACAGGTTTTGCAGGTTATGCAGTATACAACGTTAGAGCTATTGCACGCGACATTGTATTTGGCATTGTGGTACCGTTCTGTGGTTTTGCACTTTATTTTGTCAGTTTTCGTGAGTATTCCTCAATATTTGCAGATTTTTTTCTTACAGGTCTTGCAGTTGTTCTCTTTTTCCTTTCCCTTTTTGTCAGGGTGTAAGTCTGTACGGGCTCGGACCAAATGGTCTTTCAAGTTTTTTGGTCTCTTGTAGCCCTTCAAGAGTCTCGTTTCGAACAGGCTCTTCGTGGTTGTTTATTTCCCTAGAATCTCCCAATTGTTTTCCACAATTTTGGGTAGTGTTCTGTCATTTTGCCTGAATGTGCTGATGAGGTATGTTTTTTCTTCATCAGTGTTTTCAGTCTTTTTCCTACTTTGTAGGATGTCGTGTCTTTCTCTTTCGTTCACGTGCGTTGGCAGTCAAGTAGGACATCCTCTGGGTAGCCCCTTTCTCTGAATTCATCCAGTTTCTTTGAGGTATGGATGGTGTAGTCGGATGCTTTTGTGCAGATCCGTTTTACCCTGAGGAGTTGGGAGTAAGGTATGCTTCGCTTCTGTGAAGGTGGATGTGCCGAATCGTATCTGAGGTACGTGTTGCGCTCGGTTGGTTTTACATACAGATCGCTGTATAGTTCGCCCTCATCTGATACCTTGATTTTCGTGTCCAGGAATGGGATGCATTCCTGTGAGGTTTCCATCGTGAATTTGATCGAATGATGGTAGGTGTTTAGCCAGTTGAACCAGTTTGTTAGTTCCGCCTCTCCATGTTCCCAGATGAAGAATATATTGTCTATATATCTCCACCAGATCTTTGGGTTGGGGCGGTCCTCTTCTAGGATTTTTTCCTCAAGAGTTTCCATGAACAGATTTGCATACGATGGGGCTAGTCTGGTGCCCATCGCTGTTCCTCCTATCTGAAGGAAGTTTTCGCCATTGAACTGTATATTATTCTTGGACAGGACCATCTCCAGAAGTCTGGTGATGCTGTCCACTCGTGGCATTGCGTTGTTATCCCTACAAGTGTTTAGTTTGTGGTGTATGGCGTCTATCCCTTCGTTGTTCGGGATGTTCGTATATAGGGCACTCACGTCTAGTGTTCCTATTATATCACCTTTATTCACCTTACCTACTTCCCCAATTTTTTGTAGGAAGTGGTTTGTGTCTTTGATGTACGACTTTATTTTCGGAACCTCTGGTTTCAGAAAAGTGTCCACAAATGTGGATATTTTCTCAGTGGGGCAAACATTGGCCGACACCACCGGTCTTCCCGTTGGGGGGACCTTCCCCTTGTGGATCTTCGGAAGGAAATAAATTTGAGGTGTTCTGGGTTTGCCTGTTTTCAGGGCCTTACCCATTTTCTCTGTGATTTCCATGTTCTCTATGAGTTCGTCTATGTAGGCCAACTTATACCCAGTCCCCTTCTTTCATGACTCCTCAGAACAATGTTTCCAGTATCTCATGGCAGAGCGTACAACTACCCAAATGGAGTAAGCTGCAGTTATCCGACGATCTATCTTTCGAAGAAAGGTGCAAAAACAAGGATTTACATGCTATTCAAGCCGTCGCCCGAGGTAAACCAATCAAGTGCACGAGTGCGCGGGACGAACATTCGTATTCAAGATACGACGTACACATATGACCAGATAGGAAACCTGCCAAATGGGCTAGATTTCGGCAGTATCAAAACTGTCATAACGAAAGACAGGATATCGTTCCAGAGTAAACATGCACCTTTCTCCAACTTATACCCAGCCCCCTTTGGTCATGACGGTAAGAACTTTGACTCCTCAGAACAATGTTTCCAGTATCTCATGGCAGAGCGTACGGGTAAGACAGACATCGCAAACAAAATATACAAATCCAAAGATTCGCTTGTCGCTAAGCAACTTGGGGGCAAAATAAAGAAAACAAAAACATGGGAAGATAAACAAGAAGATGAAATGTTTCTGATTCTAATCTCCAAATTCACCCAAAACAAACACTTGGCTGACCTACTTCTGCAAACCGGTGATAAACCGCTCTTCGAGGCTACAATAGACCTGGGACCTGTTTCAGTAGTTTTGTGACATGTCTAGATGGCGTCTGTGACACCATACCGACAGATCACAAGATTGCAATCGATGACACGCGGAGTTTCACTCACTTCTCGTAGAAATTAAGCAATGAAACTTGAATATGAGTAGGGGATACATATAACCTATAATCGTTCCAAATATGAAGAAGATTGGGTGCTCCGATTTTCTGATATCTGCTAGACTTTTTCCGCTGTTGCTTGCACTGTTGGTGCCGCTGTTGATGTCTGTCTAGGGCTAATGTCACGAGCCTACTGAAACAGGTCCCTGGTATGGGGATGCAGCTATCATTTAGGGGAGGTGAGCAAGATAACATCGGACACCACTTCAGGTAATCTCCTGGGCACTATCCTGATTAAAGTTAGAGACTACTTGAAACCAGGCCAAACAAAATAACTCAACCGAGGATAAATAGTAATAAATATCACAATTACTATGGCAGCAGGATCACCGATAAGCTATCCAACAAAGTTAGACTGGGAAATAGAAAAATTAGAGGAAACCCTAATCAAAACATGGGCACTACTACCGCAAAACATCATTATAGGCGATTCAAGAGTGTCACACCTTTATGAGGCCATTGCTACGATGAACTCAAAGCGCCAAAGATTTAATGTCTTTGCTTTTCCTGGGGCTAGTCTACAAGACTGCATAGTCTTAACAAGCAACCACCTTAGAAGAAGCCCAAATGCTGTAATCTACATCATGGCGGGTACCTGCAATATTACGGACAAAAATCGCAAGACGAAAGAAATTGAATTTCACTGGAAGTCTACCGACTCACTGGTGCAGCATATTTTATCCTCTGCAGAAACTGGACATAAGTGGCTTTGGGACAACTATCCAAATTCTCGTTTCATGATCTGTCCCATCACTGGAGTCGACCTAGCCAAGAAAATAAAAACAACTACCACTGACGACCAGCAAATTGTCAACAATGCAATCCCCATAATAAATCGGAAATCGATAGAAGTAAACTACGACAACTTGATGCTCTGCCAACCATGGCTGGCAAACCATGTTCACAAACTGAGACGCGGGAAAATTACAGTACTTAGGACCTCTATTTATATTTCTCGCTTTGTGGGCCGTATTCAGCTCTTTATATAATATATATCTATGTTATCATCCTTTTTTTCATCACTTACCATGTGCATTTCATACAATTTATTATAAGCGAATATTTCGTGTTCGATGACGCTTTACTGACATTACACATACCTGATTGTACTGAGCGAAATGTAAAACCGTCAGTCATGGCGAATTTTGTTCAATAAACGTGTAAAAAAAAAAATTTAAAAAAAAGAGCATTACGAACTTCTACGACCTGACGGCATACACCCAAGTCCTAAATTATTAGACTTATGGGCCCACTACCTGTTAATGTCGTTTGAAAAAAGCATTCCTGTCCTCTCAGGAAACAAATCAAAACATCTTTGTACCAACTTATTAGACTTATTGGAGACACACAGTTGAAACAGTGTTATATCAAATGCTGATGAGTGCTGCCTCCTACTGATGCCATATGGTAGGAACCACTTACTTACTTATGTCCATATTGCTGATGGCGAAAAAGCCGATATCAGTATTTATGTTTATTGTTATGTTAATATTTATTTATGAACTTCACTTTCCGTAACACTTACTTGATAACATAGACATGTCCACACCAAAGGAGTATATAGAAACTGTACAAATGGCCTGTTGTTTTGGTCGGGGAAAGAACGGTATGGTACTATTTGATATCTGTAAAATCAAATATGAGTTGTATGTATAATATTGAAGACATAGAGGGGAAAAGGGGACTAAAATTCTTCCATACAAATTTATGTAGCCTGGGGGCTAAACATGATTCAATGTTACTTGAAAATCGGAATATGTTCTGGGATCAGGGGGCCGTTTCACTAGGAGGGTAAGCTGCCATAGTGAGACCACAGTGATAGTTTGCGTTTCATGAGAACATGCAGTCAAGCGTGAACACAAGTCAGGTAAGGAGTGAGACCAACAGTGAGAGAGTACGTTTCACTAGAAAATTAGGTCTCACTGTACCTATCACTGTTGAGGCACTATTAGTGACAGGGTAGACCATGTCGCTGTTGGGTTTAGAGTTTTGTTTTCACCCACTTCCCGTAGGAGTTAGGCAATGACATTTTCACAGGAGTAAGGTATACATACAACCTATAATCGTACCAAATATCAAGAAGATCAGACCCGCCGTACCGAAGATATCGGCGGTTGAATTTTTCACTCCCTCTGTGCGTTTGCGTTGGTCGCTGTTCTTTTTCACTCTCTCCGAAGTGCGGCAGAGTTTCGGCTGTTCTTTCTGTCTCCCCCCATAGGCCGACGGAAAGTGCTCGTATTTGCTATGACGAAATTCAAACGCCGATATCTTTGGGACGGCAAGGCCGTTTTTCTTCATACTTGGTACAATCAAGGTTTACATATACCCCTTACTCGTGTTAAAATTTCATTGCTTAATTCCTATGGAAAGTTTGGAAAATCTTTTATATACACACAGTGAGTTAAACTTGTACTGTCCAAGTTTGATAACACTGACACACACAGTCGAATAGATCGACGGGCTTCCGCACTTCCCGTTGGAATTAAGCAATGAAACTTTAACACGAGTTAGGGACATATGTCCTATAAGCCTTCCAAATATGAAGACGATCGGCCGCACCAATATGCGGTTATTACCAAAATGGTCCCTATTTACTCTGTGGTATATCCACAGCATAGCGAGACCCTGTGCCAACAGTGAGACTCAACAGCGAGACCACTGATGAAACGCGAATTTGGGCTTGACACTGTTGGTATCGCTGTTGCTGGCACTGTTGTGGTCCTACCTCTCGCTTTTGCCCCTCTACTAGTGAAACGGCCCCCTGGTCTCTATCTCTGAGACCTGGCTAACTGAAAACGATGAACCTGGAGAATATAACTTGCCAGGTTACAGCTTCTACAGAGTAGATCGCTCCTGGAAAGAAAAAGAGACAGATCTGAAACCCAAAGTGGGTGGCGGAGTAGGGATCTATATGAGACAAGGTATAAATGTGGATATACAATGTTATATATACTTAGCAGTTGTTAGTTACAATAGCCAACCAAATCAAAGGCACCCGTTGTCCCAAATAATAACAGTAACTGACTCTGAAAAGTATTAAGGATAGACAGCCAGATTTAATCATTGTTGTTAATAGATAATGCTCAGCGAAAAACTACCGCTTAAACCGACTAACATAAGACCAGAGAATCATTTAACTCATCTCATCTCATAGACGATCATCAGTAAAAAATGGGGAATCGATTTGGTTGATGTAGTTTACCATACTGTAACGCCATAATGGTGTGAAACTATGTATATCAACACACGGACATCGGTTTTACTGTTCAAATGTTTCTTACCCCTACTACTACTGAGGGACCAAGCGGAAGAGCGGCCAAGCCGAGCTTGGAATGATTGCATACTATTGTAAATTATGAACCCTAATAAAAACTATCAAAAAAACAACAACAAAAAAACTTAAATATGAGTACCAGACACTTAGAATTACAGGTTGTGAAATTAGAGCGGGAACATGCTAAGGATGTGGTTTTTCTAAATGTATATAGACCTACCGGAGAAAACAAAGACTTATTTAAAACCCTGTTAATGGAACAACTTATTGATCTAGAACATAGCAACCTTGTGATACTAATTATGGGGGATTTCAATATATATATACTAGAACATACACCTGATGTGACAAATTTCATAGCAGATATGAAACAAATGGGGTTCCAGCAATTAATTGAAAACCATACTAGATATAGTAAAAATAGCTCTGCTATAGACCTAATTTTTACGAATACAAATGATACTATGCTATCGGGCGTGCTAGACATTGTTCTTAGTGATCACCAGGCCATATTTATAATAAAGAAAAAAACGCAACCCCGTAGAAAAAGTAAAGAATTTAGAGCGAGATCATATATAAATTGTAACCCCAACTCATTAAAACTCCACCTATCAAACTGGAATTGGGATAAATTTCACGAATCAAATAACACCACAGAAAAATGGAAATACCTGACTGAGGCGATAGATGCCTGCTTAAACATCCATTGTAAACACCGCACATTCAGAGTGAAGACCAAAAACCAACCTTGGATCTCAATAGAAGAAATAGAAATTACCAGGGATAAAAATAAACTCCTACGTTTGGCCAGAAGGACTGGGTTGAAAGAGGATTGGGACAAGGCACGTCTGACTAGAAATGAGGCTAACAAAAAAACAAAAAAAAAGCGAGACAAATGTATATAACAAAAGAACTTGATGAAACAAAATCTGACCACCGTAAATTTTGGGAACTGTAAATAACATATTACCAAACGTTGACAACGAAAAAGACCCACAAAAGATTGAACTCATAGATGAAAATCAAAATATTGTAAAAGATACACCAAATTTTATAAATAATTATTTTACACAAGTGGGCCCAAATTTGCCTCTGACATGTATGTACCTTGGAAAATGTATGGCAAGGCAAATCAAGCACAGATGGATAAACTTACAACTGATAAAGCTGAAATAATCGAAATTGCAAAAAATCTAAATATCTCAAAAAATTCACAGATTGAAGGGATAAATACCAAAGTATACCGTGATACTATGCTGGCGATACCAAATAAATTTGTAGAATTGTTTACAAACTGTTTTGAACAAAATGACTTACCAAGCAGTTTGAAAAGTTCAAATGTAGTGCCTATTCCCAAGGGAGGAGACACAAGACTGGTTTCCAAACTTAGGCCGATCTCGTTACTGCCAGTAGTTGCTAAATCCATAGAAAGAATAGTGCATAATAAACTGACCAAATTTCTAAATAATCACGAAATAATAACTAGAAACCAGGCTGGATTTAGGAAAGGACATTCAACAACCCAAGCTATAGCTCAATTAACAGACAATATTGTTGCCGATAGAAACGTGGGTAAGGAGACAAACGCCATATTCCTTGACTTTGCCAAGGCATTTGACACGGTAAATCACAACTTACTATTAAATAAGCTACGCTATTATGGGATTGGCAAAAACAATGCATGGTTTAGAGATTACTTAACTGATAGAAGTCAAATTGTAAAAGTAAATAGCCAAATCTCAAATGAGAACACTGTTATCTGTGGGGTCCCTCAGGGCTCCATTTTGGGTCCACAGCTTTTCTTGATATACATAAACGATCTAACAAATATATTAAAGCATGCACAAATTGGCCTTTACGCTGACGACACAGTATTATATTTATCAGACAACTGCTTGCAAAACGTCAAAATAAAATTACAGGAAGACCTAGACCATGTAGAGTTATGGTGTTTACAAAACAAATTGTCCTTAAACAAAAAGAAAACAAAGGCGATGACCTTTCACTCAGGTTATAGAAAAAGGAAAAGACATGAACCAGTGTATAGTCTAGGTGATACCTTACTGGAAATTGTATATAGTTACAACTACTTAGGTATTATTCTGTCCCCAACCTTGGATTTTAAATGCCATATACAGCGTTTGTATAAAAACTTATCTCATAAACTTTACAAATTGACAAAGATGAGGCCGTATATGACAAAACATGCTGCACTAAGAGTTTGTTTTTTGTTGTTTTTTTGGGTACAATTTCTTTATTGACGTATCATTTGTTTACATACAAAATATTTCCATAACATCCATTTTTATCGTCAATAAAGATGGCATCCTGTCAGTCGTGGCCATTAGCCGTTGCTGGTTTTCATCAGGTGCCGAGATATCTTATTGATACATGTTTGTCTGAGTCGTCTTATTCTAAATCATTACAGTTTGTATAATAAGTACAGTACATTGTATTACAAAACCCATGTATATGTATATATTCATACTGGTATACTTTCCAGCAAGATTTTCTTTGTGATGGACTTAAATTCTATATACTCTTCAATCTGCCTCAAATTAGGTGGTAAGGCATTCCATATGATACTACCTGAATATTCAATGGACTGTTTATACATTTCACAATTGGGTTGTAGTATTCTCAAGGTAGTTGCAGTGAATTGTCTAGTTGGTAATAATCGTTGGTCAATATATTTTAAATCTTTAGATCTTTTGTACATAAAATTCTTAATTTGGGAGTTCCACCTTTCCATTATGAATGGCATCCTAGCTTTATTGTGAAGTAACCTTACTCTCGTCCTTGGGTTGGCTTTGAGGCAAATACGGAGTCCCTGGTTTTGTAATTTTTGAAGTTTTTCTAATTGGTATTTATGACTATTTTTAATAAAAATTCCTCCATAATCGAAGAACGGCAACACACATGTTTTGTAGACCAATAAAGCAGTACCTTGATCAACATAGGATCTCATTTTAGATAACTTATACAATTTATGATTAATTTTACTAACAACATCCTTGGTATACAGTGAGTAGGTTAGACTGGGATCCAGTGTTAGCCCTAGATATTTGTAGGATTTTACATTTTGTAGAGGTATTCCATCCATTTTGATGTCAACATGTCCAATTTTTTTACATCCATAATTTGAGCCAAACGACATGTATTTTGTTTTTAATACATTAATCGTTAACTTGTTTTCCAGGGCCCACAGACTGAATATGTCCGCAGCTTTTTGTAATGTTGATTCAATCCCTTTTTTGGTATATCCACTGGTGTATAAAATGGTATCGTCTGCATACAACTTGATACTAATTTTATTCATACACGCGATAACATCGTTGATATAAAGAAGAAATAAAGTCGGCCCCAGGTTAGACCCCTGTGGGACACCGCAGACCACTTCCAAACCACTTGACACCCGATTTACAAGGCCTGCATACTTCCTTACCTGGATTACTGTGATATACTTTATATGTCAGCAAACCTCCACGTTATAAAAAAGCTCCAAACTTATCATAACAAATGTATTCGTGTGTGCCTAAAACTTCACAGAAGAACCCCAGTGCATATTCTTCATGCAACCGCAAACCTACCGTACCTAAAGGATAGGCGCCAAATGCATCTTAAAAACTTTATGTATAAGAGAGCAAATGATGTAAATTATGTGGTAAATATACGAGCACCAACTCAAGCAAATGATGCGCCTTTGATCAGACTACATAAACCAAACTGCTTGTCATATGAAAGGTCTATTGAGTATAGAGGTGGAACCTTATGGATTCAGTTATCGCCACTGATTCGAAATACACCAAGTTATGTTTATTTCAAAAATCTGACAAAAACACTCCTGAACGAACAAATACCCAAATTATAAGTTGGATACTAGTCTCGATCACCACTTCTGAATGACTCATGATATCTCCAATTGGAGTTCCTGCCCAGCCTTTATACCAGACATGGTTGACGTATGTACAAATCTTGCTCTGTTGGAAAATGTAAATGGAGTGAAAATGGAAATGTACTTGAAAACCCCACATATACCCTCTCTATGTACAACGATGTATTCATAGACAGATCTAAATGGTGGCTAGACTGGATCTCCAGTGACTGTATGATAGGCAATATCGCTGTTTAAATGTGGAAAATTGTGTGAGACTAAAGAAGTTATGTACAGGGCAAGACAATGAAAACCAGCTATTACTGTAGCATAGCTGATTGTCACCGCCCTCTTTATTGACAAGCTATCTATCCTCACACCAACTATGTTAATATTGAAAGTATGTACCAAATTACGTCAATAAAGGAAAGTTTATAAAAAAAAATTAAAAAAAGAAGCTTGCTACAATTAAAGAAGACACCAAAAAACACCCTATAAATTGCGAATATATATATATATAGTTGATGATTGGTACAAAGACAGTACAACCATAAGGCAGCCAAGTAGTTTTAGCGGGCATTGTTTATTGAACCAACGTTTCGAGCTGAAGGGCCCTTTATCAAGGTTAACATTTGAAGAAATTGGATAGCTTAAGTGCACAGTTTTTTTGGTGGTTTTTTTTAACAAATTTTATTCAGGGTAGGAATACACAAGTAATTCTCTAGGCTCGGCCATAGCCGTTCTGCCGCCTGGTCCCTCTGTAGATTAGCAGGTATGAACAGAGATACATAAGGAGTTCGGAGTAGCAGCTGTTATAGCTATACAACATTAGAAACCATATAGAAATGATCTAGAAATAGTCTGACCAAGAGGGGGGTAGTAGAGGGGATCCAGACTAAATAAAAAAGATGAGATGAGATGAGGTACAAGTACAATTCACAGTCATATTACAAAGTACATCAATATACTTATTCACAGCAGGTATGTTAAGACTAGATAATAGATAATTCAGTTGGAGGTTTCGACTAGGGCAACCAACACCAAACCAAATGATTCAAGTTGTTGTTATACAATTGAGTGAATCAGTAAACCCTGTACCCGGCATCCGCCAACTAGCAAGTAAATGCACAGTAATAGGTAGGTAATAGCAGGCTCGGTCAACGAGTAATATAGATGACAGACAGGAAGGCAATAACAAATTAGGCAAATACATATTCTCAGGATTACATAAACCGGTTATGTGGGGAAAACAAGGGGGCAGCCAGTTGCAGTCACAATCTAGCATGTGGGATTTTTCAGGTGGATATATGATAAGGAGGGGGTAATAAGATATAACCATTCAAAGTCAGAGCCGATAATAACCTAAGGTTTGTAGCAGTCAGTATAGTTCAATTTTATTAACAGTTTAAAACGTTTCAGGGTAGTTATTGTAGTGTAAACCTCTTTTAAGCGATTCCAATGCGAGATCGCTCGACAGCAGAAGCTGTCGTTAAAAACAGCATTTTTTTGTTGGGGGAGAACTAGTCTGACCCCTTGCATACCTCAAGTGGGGAGTCGTCTGTTATCAACAAGTTGAACATCTTTGGATAGCCCATAAGCGTAATAGAGTAAATGAATGTCTTTACGGTCGATAAGATAAGTTATCTTGCTTAAGTCATGCATCTGAGCAGTAGTATATTTAGGGTTTTCTTTCAACTTAACTCTATAGGCCAGTCTAAGGATCTTATTCTGGATTTTTTGTAGAAACGATGAACGTTGCTGGGTATTGTTATCAAATATAAAATCAGCATAATCAAGATTAGGGAGGATTGTTGTTTAATAGATTTTTAGAGTAGTTACAGCATCAATAAATTTCCTGATTTTTGTCAAAAGATAAATTTTATATGCGATTTTGTTAGTGACTTTAATAAGATGGTCGTTGAAGTTAAGCTTCCTGTCAATTAATAAGCCAAGATAGTTGAAGGTAGATACAGGCTCTAATAGGGTATTGTTGATAACTAAGTCAGAGGTAGGTTGTTTATCACATGTAGATTATTCAAATAGGATATCTAGACTTGTGCATGACATAAATCTTTGCATTGAGTTTTTGGCTAGGTCATAATACAGTAAAGTTCCGTTAAAGGGGCCGCCCTCTGTTTCAAACAAACTGTCCCATTAAGCAGGGTTTGAAGTCTGCGGTGTAGCATATAATACCGAAATGACTGTCCACTTAAGTGGGTGTCCCGGAAGTGGGGTTTTACTGTATGATTTGCTGACCTAAAAATAAGCCTTGATATCAATTTCATTAGGCATATCTGTGTTATCAATGAGAGCTGCTCTAAGGTTGTCTACAGACATCTTAAACATGGCATATAATGTAGAAAACGTTCTGACTCCTGCATGTGGTGTCATCACCACTCCCTCAGCTGATCTTAATGGATGTCCAGCAGGGAGCGGTTCTGGGTCTGTCACATCCAAGGCAGCACCGCCGATCTGTTTGCTCGAGAGTGCATCAACCAGAGCATCTGTGTCAACTACACGGCCTGTGGGCATTGAAGAGAAACATAAATGTAGATATTGAAAATTTTAGATTATGTAGCAGAAACAGTTAATTTTCATATAAAAAGTTTTGTCCTTAAATGCACTCCCCTCATCCTTGTTCTATTACTGTGAATGAACCTTTGTGTTTGGATGATAATGACAGAATTCATTGCCAAATAAAATTTATCTTTAACATATGTGTGATTTCATCAACATATATCCTTCTTGCCCTCGTCAGTGAACATATCATTTTCATTTCATTGTTGCATTTATTCACTTCCTCAAACACACAATATATTGCACATGACTACAATATCCCACTATTGCTCCTATTCAATACTGCTAATTACACTGTAACCTGAGTTTGACTTCCCTGGCTTTATGGAAATAAACCATTAGAAATCAGTGCTATCAAGGGACTGAATGATTATTTGTTGGGGCATATGTAGACGGGCCTTCCTATCAACATATATTATGGGAATACCTCACCTCTTGAGACATTAACTAGGATGGCAGTGTTTTTCATGACTGACAGTTGTTGCCTGCCAATAAGATGTTGTGTGGCAGCCGTCAGTGGACAGAGAATCACAACAAAGTCAGAGACCGCTAGCAGCTGGTCTAGTTCTTCATAGTAGGTCGCATCCACACTTTGCTCATCCTCTACTGACCTTGTAGGGAAAAAAGGTCTCATATTGATGATGATAAACATACATTATTTGTATAAATTATTTGTTTGATATATCTTACAACCAGCTATAACCTCCATTCAATTATTCAATATAATACCCACTGCAGAAGTTATGAAACAACTATAATTTACTTTGTTTGGGTAGTTTGAGTCCAATATGTTCTATTTATTTAATTTAAGTTTGACCAAATCTATGAGATGAATGTAGGTAGAAATCTCACCCCTGAACATTTACAGAGGTAAGAGTTTTGTTATTTCTGACACCAGATAGACTTGGTATGAGAAGGATTGGCTTTTGATATAGCAACTTGAACCCACAAAGTCTGACAACCTTTGGAGTCCAGTGCTCTTTATCACAGAGCAAACTCCCCACCCACAGTCACTTTAGTTATGCTTGCATGCAAGAACAACTATAAATTCCTGGTGCTGGACATGCTATAATCCTATAATACCAACCTATTTGATGGGATTACATACTTCTTCAGACATCAACTAATATAGCAATTTATTTTTATAATTGTCATTTGTTTTCTGTTGATAAGATGTGTTGTTGATCTTTGTTACTACAGTTTTAATTCAATAAAAAGAGTAGGAAATCAAGTCCAACCTCCTGTTCCTGTTGTGGTATATGACATTGCCTCCGAATGCTTTCACCAGTCGTGCCACTACTAGGCCCGTCGCGCCCATGCCCACAATGCCAACTGTAGATCCTTTTATCTCAACACCACTATACCAATCCATTCTATATGAGGACTGAACCACATTTTTGACAGTATGGTCACCTGGAAAAGAATAAAAATCATCAATGGAGTCTACAACATTTGCAAATAATAGGAGGGGTGAACTGTTATTATTCTTTATGATTGAAAAATAATTTTCCAGTATCTTATAACTCTCTTCCTTATGGAGGTGTGAGGGGAGCAATATCCTGGGGGGGAAAATACAGAACCAATGAAGCACAAGTTGACAACAGACATTGACCTATTTTCCCCAGTCCAAGCCTGAGAGTGGGAAAAAAGGTCTAGTTACATACCAGAAGTTGCTCAAGAAGATCACACACACCCTTTTTGCTGTTATTTTTGTTCTTCCACATAACTTAGTTATTTGAAAATTGTTGACAACAACAGAAATTACACAAGACAAATTCCAGTTTCCTCCCTACTATACTGTTCAGAAATGTACTAAAGACAAATCATTGATCATGACTCCATCTAATAATGTGACCCTCTTCTAGACTCATTGAATGCAGTGATATATATAATGTAAATGCCACCCTCTGCCAGAGAAGAGTTAGTTGACAAACTGTGCTGGTATGGTGATGTACCAGTACACTTTTTACTTTGAATATATTTGGTTGCACAGAAATACACAAATAAAAAATAAATAAATAATATATACAATTTATTATTTATTATTCTATTTATTTTATAAATATTTATATAGAAAATTTCAAAATGATATGATTATAGATAATACAAAGAAATTAATTTTAAAAAGGTTTTTAGATTTTGTTATGAAAATGTGGTTGTCTACTCCAGTCCACTCTGAAGATTCGTTAAACATTATTACGCTTTGGTAAATATTCAAATAATTATTGATATCTAGAGAAATATAATCCAAGTGAAACTTGTTAACCTCTTGCAGTAATTTTTGACAGATATCTAACAAATTTAAATGGTGATGAACTCCAACAAACGTGACTACTTAAAGATTTAAGGCGTCTTCTATTATGGCAGTATGGCAGCTGCATGGAATTTGCATTCACCCTTTTTCTGGTACACTTATGATATAAAATAATCGTGTACTGGATATAAAGAACTGCTGCTTTACTGACATTGATCACCTAATCCGCTGACTGGTCATAGCACTAGAATCGTACTAGAACCGACTCTTGAAAAATCTAAGCCTTTTCTGTATAATGGTAGTCTTGACAGAATATTGATCTCTGCTGATTAATAATGGCTATTAATGCTAATTAGCATTGCTCTCTATGATAGGAAGATGAGTCTTTACAACTCTGGGTTAATATATTAAGGAACAGGATCAGGGAGCTGCTTCAAAAGTTGAGTGAAGTCTCGCCAGCGGCACGTCACATTTCAAAGCGAGACGGCCGCAACAGCGAGCGGCACTTTGAATCAAAGCGGCAGCAAAACCGGTACCAATACCCAGTAGTGAGCAGCACCTCCACCTCGACAGCGACGCCTTGAAGTGCCATTGTTAGCTCTTGTTTTGGCGGTGAGTACTCTCGTTTAGCAGCCTCCCGACTTTTGAAACAGCTCCCAGGATGCTCGATAAACATCTGAAATCCTTTTGGAAAAGTGATTACAAAAGGCACAGTATTCACTCAGGTGGTCAGGCGAACTTCCAGGCGTGTCGGCCATATTGGAATATCCAGGATATGAGACTAGTGTTTAAGATTAAGTTTGGTATCTGAAGATAAAGTATTTGAGTCTGTATTTCTCAAATAGCTGTGTATAAATGTTTTTATGATGCCTCATCAAAATTTGCTACGTGAAGTGTCAAAGTTATGAATAATAATAAACTGACACATGTGTATGCTGTAGTTGACAATGGTACCATAATTCTTTCTGTCTCAAATATAACTGAAAATAATGGCAGATTCTTCAGTAATGCATTCAATATTTATTATAAACATAAGATGTCGATACCTGTTACGATATTCCGGCCTGATGCTAGCATCAAACCTAGGGTCATTTCAGCCAGAGCATTGGCGGTGACACCCGGTGTGTTTGAAACTGTGATTCCACGTCCAGCAAGCTCTTTAAGATCAAGGAAATCCACTCCTGCCCCAATTACGGCCACAGCCTTCAAATTGGTGAAGGAATGCAAATATTTATTGAAGCTGTTTGCCGTAGGAACAAACGGAATGGCCCCTTTCACCTAGGAATAAATGGACAGAAGCATTAATAAGACTTATTGCACCTCGTACAAGTCTGGAAAGTTATAAAAGTATAACTACAGATTTTGAATTAAAAACTAGCGACTTCGTCGATTTGTACTTGTCTCTATGTACGGCAGCAACTCCAAGCAGATATCACAAAATTCTACCGTTTTAGATATAGTAGGTAAACAGTTAATTCTAATTAGATTAATAGAATTATTTTACCTTCTCTGATTTTGTGATATCCTGTTCAAGGTCAGCACTTGTTATCACCTCAAAATATTTCCTCAGGTATGCCTCATATTCTGGTATAATGCCGTATATAGGATTGGTATCAATGAAGGCATCTACCCAGATGGATGGGCGCAAGGACGACATTGTGTGTGACAGATACAGATAAAGCAGTCGGCCTGAGTAGGATCTGATTATGAAGGTTGATGACTTCTATCCAAGTTTCAAGTATGATTATGGATGTGCCTGCCTGCTTTTATAACAGAATATGTAGGTCACCAAGATAATTTGTGATAAGCAGGATATAATGCTTGTGCTACTAACCGTAGCTCCTTTGGTTGTTCTGCACTGTACCATCATGCTGTTAAGTAGACTGCAACAAAACTTGTGTATATAATGTATATTGACCTGTTTCATACAGATATAGGTCAATAATTTGTCATATACAAATGTGTTTTTCTGTGTATATGGAAGGGTAACAGCTGTATTTGCCGCAAAGTGTACGTTAAGAGGAATATTCTGTGCGCAATATATATATGCTGGTCATATACATATTTTATACATTTGGCCGATTTATGGATATAGATAAAAAAATTTAAAAAAAGGATTACCCTTACTATATTGGTAACTCATTTTCCATGCCTCTATGAATGTTGCAGTCTGTTCTCCATGTTTATATTCTGTGCAACGTCCATTCTTTTAGGGTGAGATAAATACAGAAAGCAACTCATTTGGGCAAAGTGTTGTTCTCCAACTCGTTTGAACGCTACGTGATATTCACTCTTGGAGAATGGTGACTTTGACCAAAACTTGTTGGTTTCTTCTTTAAAACCTACGCTGGTTTTGTGGTGTGTGTGTGGTGGGGGTAGGGGCGAACTGAGAAATGTTAACCACTGTCAGGGCAGATTTATAGAATTAATTGTGGTGGAGCAGGTCATGGCTTAATGGGAGCGACCGTACAGTAGGTGCACAGCCAAGGACCGGCAAAACCTGATTAAATACTTTTTGCCTGTTGTACTGTTTTGGGGCCTTAAAAGATATTACTGAAGTCTGGGGAACTGCTATTAGGTGAATCGTACAAAGAATTATCCTACCCCTAATAAAAAAACTCCATAGGCTTAACATTAGCGGACTGTATTTGGTCTACGGTGCAGGAAAATGAAATTTATCGTTCTAGTGAGATACAGTTTTCAAATGATGTCATTTGAAAAGCAACCAATGATTATCACTGATTATCGGTGAGTTTTATGTTATTTCTTAATTTGCTGAAGTAATTTAGACAGGGAAGGATAAATTCTAAACCAAACTTGAGTTAGTCGTGTTGTTTATCGCACTCTGGCAAAGTCGCGAATCACTGCACTCGGCTTCGCCTCGCGCAGTAATATGCGACTTTGCTGTCCTGCGATAAACAACACGACTAACTCAAGTTTGGTTTCTCCTAAATACTTTCACTCTCGTAGTATTTTCATAGAACTGCTTGCTGTGAATCAGCCATAAATGAACGGTAACCACTCACATCTATGACCAGAGGCATATAAAACGAACAGTGAGATCTTATCAACTTCCTTTAATGAACCGAGTCAATCCACACAAAACGATAATTAATCAATTACGTAATCAAGCAAACAATACATGTACAAACCAACCTCATTGATAAACTTTCATGATAGCTGTACTCTAGAAGTTTTATCCTTTCCGTTCACACATTAGGTACATCGTCCCAATAATCCAATTCCAACAAACATACATCATCACATCGGTCGGTCTACTGGGGTGGACAGCAATTACCAATCTGTTCACCCTCTTGGTTGCCTCACCTCCTCATAGTGCAGACCGGATATGCTTGCACACAAGCATAACTAAAGCAACCAGGATGGGGAGCTTAGTGGTAAAAAGCACTGGGCTTGTAATCCCAAGGTTGTTGGATTTTGCTGATATGAGTCCCACTGCAGCCACCTATCTCCTTCACCCCAGCAGTGGTAGATTTACTGCTATATCAAATATGCCAATCCTTCTCATACCATGTCTAAGTGGTGTGGGAAGCATGAGAACTTACACCTCTGTAAATGTGTAGGTGTGGGAATTCTGCCTACATTCATCTCATAGATTCTGTCAAATCCAAAGTAAGTCTAATTGAACAAATTGGACGTTAAACTACCCAAACAAATAAACAAAATCACATCGATCTATCGTCTCATCGCACATCATAACCACTTGTATTATAATAACACTTTCACCGCACTGTCATTTCATCATCACATTGTTTAACTAATCCAATGTGTGAGTCATTCAGGTTTTATTTCACAGTTCCTCTTCACTAACAGTTCAGTCCAATATAATTTCTTTCGTTGTTCACACAGTGTCCTGAGTCCTGGCAAGTTCACTCCGTGTGCTCTCCCTATCAGAGCCTGTTTCAGGAATGTCAGTTTTCTAGCCACACACGGAGTAGAACTATCTACACACAATAACTATCTCCCGAAGCAACCTCGCTCCATCCAGGTAGACTGAGGCCTCCAGTACCTACTGAGCAGACCAGTCGCCAAGAAGCAGCGAGCAGCACTCCCCTTTATCCTACCCCTAATATAAAATCCCATAGGCTTAACATTGAGTTTCCGTATGCCATGCTGACTGGCATACAGAGTTTTATATGCCACTAGTGGCATACAGAATTGTTATCATGTAATATTCCAAAATCAAGGAGACGGGGTAGGATAAAATCAAAACCTGATTCGTTTTTTATCTTGGCCACCGCATGCCACTCTTTGAGTTTTGGCTATGGACTTCACTCGGCTTCGCCTCATGAAGTCACTATGCCAAACTCCAGTCATGGCATACGGTGGCCAAGATTAAAACTCATCCAGTTTTACGATAGTACCTCGTCCAGATGTCATATTCCTGCTGCTGCTCAGGGCAGGCAGCACTGACGTATACTCAAACAAACAACCTATATTTCACTCATCAGGACATCACTTGACCTACCACTCTCCTTATCGGGGAAACCTGTGGTTCTTATACCTTTCTACCACCACAATATCCTTTGGTATAAGGCTGGTAGTGTCCTGATTCTATTTAGTGGAATACATCCTTTATATGCAAAAGAGTCAGACTTCATTATTGCTGCATACTATAAAGTCAGACATTTTTCTATGCTGAAAAGTCAAGGTTTAGCCATTCCTACACACTAAAAAGTCAGACTCGGACATTTTTCTGTAGTGAAAAGTGAAGGTTTAGCCATTTTTACACACTAAAAATTCAGACTTTGATATTTTTCCATGGTGCTACATGCTAAAAAGTGTTTAAAGGTCTTGCCTGCTGAAAAGGAAAAACCTAAGACATTCTTGTCTGGTACAGGAATAGTTCGAGACCATAGACCAGACTACTATAAATTCTGATTTTGACATTTTCAAATGCAAAAAGGTCAGGGGGCCGTTTCACTAGGAGCGTAAGCTGCCATAGTGAGACCACAGTGATACTTTGTGTTTCATGAGAATGTGCAGTCAAGCGTGAACACGAGTCAGGTAAGGAGTGAGACCAACAGTGAGAGAGTACGTTTCACTAGAAAATTAGTCTCACTGTAGCTATCACTGTTTAGGCATTATTAGTGACAGGGCAGACCCTGTCGCTGTTCGGTTTAGAGTTTTGTTTATGTCAGAGGAGGGCAATGACATTTTTACACAAGTAAGGTATACATATAACCTATAATCGTACCAAATATGAAGAAAAACGGCCAAGCCGTTCCCAAGTCATCGGTGTTTGAATTTCGTTATAGCAATCGTCTGCTCTGGTGGCCAGTGTATTTTTCGCTAATTTATGCAGCGACCTTGACATTGACTGCGTATCGGGAGGTGGGAGGGTGACTGACCACCAGAGCAGACGATTGCTATGACGAAGTTCAAACGCCGATAACTTCGGAACGCTGCGACCGATTTTCTTCATATTTGGTATGATTCTTATGGGAAGGTGTGAAATTCTACGTCATCGCGGCCCATTGACGAATAAATTCGAATGTCAAATGCGTGTGCATAGCAAGACCTGTGCCAACAGTGAGAGTTGGTCTCACCTCAACAGTGAGAGCACTGATGAAACGGTAGCTTGTCATTGTCACTGTTGGTATCGCTGTTGCTGGCACTGTTGCAGGCCTAGCTCTCGCTTATACCACCCCACTAGTGAAACGGCCCCCTGTACTTTTTTACCCTTAATTGAGTAAAATCTGAAGCTGCTGACCTTTTTTGGGCCAGCAAAATTCTGATGCCACCGATATCCGAGGAGGCATGACAAAGACATGCTATGAAATAACACAGATTCACATATTGGATTATACAAGGACAAAATGGGGTGTGGCTTTCGGACAGAATGGAGTACAATCAACATATTGTTAAATATCTTTTTCCTAAATAATAGAGTTCAAAAGTGTTCAGATATATAGATTGAGCACACCTTGATTAGTATATCCCTTGAATTTGGTGAACATTGGTCAAGTATCAACAGAGATATAGACGAAAATGTAAAGGCCCATAGATCTACCATTGCTTCCCATAGATGTCTATGAGATGCTATTTAGCAAAATATGTAGGGCCTATTAGGCCTTTCGTTGTCCATGATTAAGTGGAAGCAAACCATGGACCCTAAGTGGCCATCGTAGTTGGGCACTATAGTCCCTAAAGATCAGCTGTGTTTCTGTGTAATATGACTAGGATAGGTTATGAAAATGAATGTATTTTCCTGTTTTAGCTTACAGAAATGACAAAGTAATGGCTAAGTGACTGTGGAGAAGTGTAGATCAGTTCCGAATGTAAGGTCATATGTGCAGAGGTCTATCACCATATTAATACGCCCACTGCACTGGCCACTAGGGCATATTGTAAAGGTTCAGCCTTGATATAATACAATGGGTATGCTACTTCTATATATATGATTGTTTACATATATGTATAATTTTACACTTCAAATAAGTTGCACATTGAGGGGTGATTAAAAATTGCCTTTACTCCAGAAGTATGCCTTACACCTGAGTCAAATAATCGAACCACCTCTCGTGTGACCTCACTGCTCACTAATTTATGCAATTTATTCGCGAGTCTACACTCATTCCTCTCGGCACAAGTCTTGGTCACACCTACCTCAACGGATGGTTTTTTTTATCACCCAACCCGCCCACACCTGGGTTTTTACTATTTATCTTACTTACACACATGCTTGTACCTATTTATTCATTTAACATTTTATCAATAGCCACTCTCAGCTCCTCATATTTTACCAACAGCCACTGTAGGCTTCTTAACTTCTTATAAAGTCTTAAAAGAAACTTGGTTGTAATGTTGTACACATTCAAATTTCAAATAATGTTCAAGTTTTAATAAACATTATTTATTGGCACTTCTGGTTTGTTAATTATAGGTCAAGTGATTGGAATGATGAAGCACAGCATACTTATTCTATAAGCTAGCACCTTGTCCCCCAGACATGTGAAGGAAATAATCATCATTACCTGTTTTCCATATCCTATTGACATAAATACAAATTGACATTATCCACTTTCAGATTCGCTACCATTGCCCTCTTGAATCATTTTTATGCTTCTTCCTTCCTGCAGGACCTGCTGTGAAGATCTTGTGGGTGTATGAATATGTAAGCTAGCATTGTACTGTAGCAGGTAAGATCACAAAAATTCAATAGAGATGTGTGCTGGCATGTAATGCAGGCTAGACTGACTAGAGAATGTTAGGGCCTCTCTTTATTCATTCTGTATGGGAAGTGTGTCGTAAGGCCTATTGAAGCATGTCGGAAGCCAAATAGTAACACGTGTGGGGCCTATCAGAAGATGAAATATGTTATACAGCTAGGTATGATTGATTTCAAGGATAATAAAGGTCCATTGTAATGGAATGAACATGATGATATAGTAGTGATTATTTGCTGCCTTATTCATGTACCAAACTTCGAATGTCGTTACTTTTAACACAATTAACCCTCACATCCGCATGTTTAGTTGTCAGATGTGGATTTTTATATATATGCTCATGTTGAAATACTGAGCATCAAGACTCATTGAATCATTGACATGAATGTTGACTGAGACATCGGCTTTCTGAAATGTTCACATTGCACCATCCCTGATTCCTATTGGCTTAGTGGAGACTCTGTACTAGGTAGATAATACACACTCCCTATAGGATTGATTTAGAGACTTCATACTAGGTGGATAATATACACACTCCCTATAGGTCTAGTATTGAGACTCAATATTAGGTGGGTATTATACCTTCCCTATAGGTTAATATGGAGACTCTGTACTAGGTGGATAAGACACACTCCCTATAGGTTTAGTATTAAGACTCTGTATTAGGTGGATAATACATAGTCCCCTTATGTTGAATGTGGAGACTCTCTATTAGATGGATAATACACTTCTGATAGGTTTAGTATGGAGACTCTGTATTATGTGGATAAGCCGAACTCCTTATAGGTTAAGTATGGAGACTCCATATTAGGTGGATAATACACACTCCCTATCTTTGTAGTATGGAGACTCTATATCACATGGATAATAGATTTCCATAATTATATTGGGTCTTTCACAGTAGATTTAACAAGTCAGCACCAGATTCATTTGCCTCAAGTAGAGCAAAGGACAGATTCAGCACAGCAATATCTTGACTCTCTGGTTCCTGGGTGCGGGGAAAGGTGTGGACTTCAGTAAAGTCATGTGCCTGGGGTGGAGAATGTCTGTGCTGGATAACCTCGCCTGGTGACACATCGACGATCTTGGTCTAAGGGTCATTCAGATCTTCAGCACTATGCTTATACTTCTTTTAACCAACTTCAGATTCCTTTGTGGAATGTCTGGCTGCCAGGGCAGACAGATGTCAAGCCCATTGCCCAAGGACGGCAGCTAATCGGGAGCCTGCCATGAGCCTCTAGTTTGCCTTTTGCTACAAGGTAAAGGTGGACCACTGCCACATCACACCAGAGGCAGTGTGGTGGTATATGGAGAACCTCATATCACGAGGAATGGCCCCAGGCTCAGTGTCCAACAGCCTGGGAAATATCATTTTACAAGATGATGGATCTTAACCCCTCTTCATTATATGCTCACCGGGTGGCCCTCGTTCTCCATGGGGTCCACCTCATGCTATGATGGCCACCTCATCCAGCAGCACAGGGGCCTGTTTTTCAGACAGCGACGTCTTTATTTGTAGTGATCACAAAAGAGTGACCAGTTGGGTGACCAAACCAGTGATCATGACCAAAAAGTGTTCCTCAGACGCGGTCACTGTTCAGCTGTTATGATCACTGTTGGTCCAAGGCCCATTCAAAAACAAAAGCATGTCTCACATGTATATTACTCAACAGAAAATTGTGAAATTTGGGAATCAGATAAAACAGATATAGATATTTCATCGCAGTAAATATTGTTTCATTTGCTACAGTGGAAGTGTATAAAATGAAATATGCGACAATTTGGGCTAAATGGTCACCAACTGGTCACAACTCTGGAACCCAAAAGAGTGACCACGACAGTTTACCCCTCTAAATAGTCGCACATGTTATGACGACTTACCTCTGGAACCCAAAGGTCTCCAAACGGTCACTAACTGGTCACTATAGGAAATGGTCACGACTAAAAAACAGGCCCCAGGCTTTCGTTGTTCATGTGCTGGTGAGGGACAATCAGCTACAAGTCGCCATTCTCGCAATGTTTGGAGGGTTAATCTGAAAGATTAACATCGCCACCAAATGGTTTTGACCACAACCATATGGCCACAATCATATGACAAGGGGAGACATCACAGTGACCCTGGCTGGGTCAATATCTTGCTAGAGTGGACCAAAATCAGTGTCTGACTGAAGAAGATAAATGCTATTTACATAATTGGAGTCACTAGTGTAAAGGACTAGGTAATCCGCATAAAATAAATGGTTACCCTGAAACAGTTAATCTTCGATGTCATTGATAAAACAGTTAAAAAGTAAAGGACCAAGTATACTACCTTGGGGAACACCAGTATAACATCTGGCGCTAGAGGACAGAGAGCTGCCAACTCTAGTACACTGTGTTCTGTTTGTTAAGTAGCTGGTTATGCAATTAGCTATCAATCTACCTATAGAAAAATTCTGTAAAAGTTTTTCTATTATTAATCTTCTATTTGCTCAGTCAAAGGCCTTACTAAAATCGATATTTTTGTTTTATTATATTTCAGTTACAATCACAATCAGGTTGTATACCGGTCTACCATTGCGTTATTTTAGGGGTTGCAGTACATTGTGACAGTAATATATTATAAAAGTGGCAATAGCTAGTATTCAATCAGTTGCAAACACAATCTGATGGCTAATAATCAATCAGTTGCAAACACAATCTGATGGTTAATATTCAATCAGTTACAAACACAATCTGATGGCTAATATTCGATCAGTTGCAAACACAATCCGATGGCACACATTCGATCAGTTGCAAACACAATCTGATATCTCACATAGTCATAGCAAGGTATAAGGGGTATAACTTTATACAACTAGTTGCATTCACAATCTAGCTCATTACTATATTTTGTCTGAGATCAATTATAATTCACCTGGTATAGACAATGTGGGTAGTTTACCTTTATTTGCAGCTTGTAATCCCTCTTCAATATAATATTTGTATATTCCGGTTTTAACAAGTTCCAAATTTTTATCCCACGCATATAAAAAGATTTTAAAAAGCCGTTATACTTTGCTATTGGTAATATCAATCTTCGCCCATCATTCCTCCTTGTAGGGATATTTCTAACGTCTAGTAGTGCCGGAATGGATAGTAAGTTAAATGAATAGTATAATAAATGAATCTTTCGTCGGTCTTCCAAGTAGGAAAGTTTAGCATTGGTGTGTAACTCTTCAGTATTCATTCTTGGATTCGGACCTAATTTAACAAAATATATCACCCGTAAGAATTTGTTTTGGATTAGTTGTAATTCATTTTTTTCTGCTTGTGTATTTGGTTCGTAAATATAGTCAACATAGTCGAAGTAAGGCAGAACAAAACTTTTGTAAATACACAGTGCCACTTCAGTAGTTGCCAATTTCCTGATTTTTCGCAGTAAAAATAATTTATCTAAGGCTTTCTTTCTATTATTAGTTCTGTGAGCGCTAAAAGACAGTTTGGAGTCATTACAAATCCCAGGTAGTTGTAATTTTTTACCACTTCTAGTCTACAGTTGTTTAAACGAATTTCTGGGTAGTCATTCAGTCTAGGAATACCAATATTGTTTTCATAAAATAGCACTTGTGTTTTTTTTTCATTTATTGTTAACACATTTAAGGCACACCATTTGTTTATTATCGGTAGAATTTCATTCATGTCATTAGCATTATTTGTAGTTAATGTAGTGTCATCCGCATACAAAGACAAACTGCATGGGTAATTTTTCATAAATGATGCTAAGTTATTTATATATATCAGAAACAGTGTTGGTCCTAAGACCGAACCTTGGGGGATGCCGTAGGTAATAGCCTCAGTTGTAGATAAGTAGTCCTCGATTTTTGTTTGCTGTGTCTATTTGATAAATATTCTTTGAAAAATAAACAACTATTATTTGCTAAAGCAGATTCATATATTTTAACTATTAAAAGGTCATGTGAAACTGTGTCAAATGCCTTCTTAAAGTCTAAGAAGACTGTAATTGGGCTATGGTTGTCATTTAATTTAGAGTATATTTCGGTTAAATAACTATTAATAGCGGTATGTGTAGATTTGTTTTTCTGAAAACCATGTTCTGCATGTGTAAGTTTATCATTGTTTTCTAAATAACACTTTAATCGTTTATTGACTACTTTCTCTAATAATTTCCCCGGGAGGGGTAAAAGACTTATCGGTCGTAGGTTATTTACCCTTTTAACATTACCTTTTTTGGGGATTGGTGTCACTAGCGACGCTTTCCATAGTTTTGGTATAATATTTTGTTTAATTATTGCATTAAACAGAATTTGTAATTTATCTAGTGCCGCCAAAAACGCAATTTTCAGTATATCTGCTCTTACATGCTCAATACATGAAGATTTATTAAAATTTATATCCTTGATACCATCAACTATTTCTGCAATGCTTACATCATTTTCCATTATGTCTACATCGTCGTCTCTTCTTTCGAATGGTAGCAAATCGAATTTTGGGTGGGTAATATTTTTGGCCAATTCTTCTCCTATCTTTGCAAAATACCTGTTAATGTAATTTGCTCTTTCATTGTCAGGTAAGGGGAGGCCCGTGTCTTCGTTCAAAATTTCTCCAATTTTCGACAAATTCTCCTTTGGTAATATCCTCCTAACACCTCTCCAGAATTTTTTGGGGTCCCCTTCATGTTCAGTCGTGAGTTTATCTATAATAAGTTGTTTATGGTATCTGATTAGCGCTTGGGTACGATTCCTGTGGTAGCGAGCTATCCTCCAGTCATCAATCTTATTAGAATGATGAGCTTTTTTGTAAAAGTATTCCCTTGTTCTTATTGAATTTAATATATCATCATTCAACCATGGTGGTTTATCTTTTGTTATAGAAAATTCCTTTAAAGGTGCTGTTTTTTGGAGTGATTCTCTAATATTTTTTATCATCTTATCCCATAACCAATTAGGGTCCCTTGTAACATTGAAACCTTTCCAGTCAGAATTTAAATAATCGGTTTTAAAGTTTTCTCGGTTAAAGTTTTTATAAGATCTGGCTCTTATAAGCTTTTTACATATTTTGTTCCTAAGTCCTTTCAACACCAGATATACAGGTAAATGATCCTTAATTATATATTCCATTACTCCAGATTTTGTTATTATTTACAATTTGTGTAAATATGATCTATAGCTGACTTTGTTGTTGGAGTAATTCTCGTCGGGACATTTATAAGTTGTTTTAGTTGATTGTTATTACAGAACCTGTCAACATGATTGGTCTTCGCTATAGGATCTAGTACATCTATATTTATGTCACCCATAATTATAATATTCCGGTTAGGGGTGAAATTACTCAATATATTAGTCAGCTGATCATAAAAGGTATTACGATTTGCGTGCGGCGGTTTATACGCATTAACTATAAGATATTTTGTCATACCGTACGTGATTTCAATGGTTATCATTTCAAAATCGTCTGTTATGGATGAGTGGGCCTCAATATATTCAAATTGTATACCTTCACGTACATAAATCACCAGTCCTCCACCTTTTTTTTGGACAAATGGTCTGCGATCAAGCCTAATGATTTGATAACCGTCTATTTGTATAAACGAGCTAGGTGTCCTAGGATCCATCCAGGTTTCGGATATCATTATGATATCAAATTTATTTGCAAGTATGGTAACGTTTTGAATATTCAGAAATAGGCTCCAGACATTTACACTGAGCAGTTTGAGACCTTTTAATATATCTAGTTCTTGTAATGTCAACATATTCTCCCTATATTGTTATCCATTTCTTCTTCATTCGCAATGTCTGCATATTGATATATGAATGACAAATCATGAAATAAAGATGACAGTATGACATTTGTAATAACAAAAACAATCATATCAGATACTAGACTTTATACAATGTGCTTTCTATATCGTGCCGCTCTGGCTTATATCAATTACTCGTTTTCATTAGGATTAATAACGGTGGGTATCCCATAACTTCGAATATAGGCAGCGATCAATTGTATTAATCATGGTTTCAATTGCCTCGTTAGAGAAATGACATCCATCGTAGAGCCTTTCGTAACGATGAGTTATTCTACTTTTCCCCATACTTTTGTGGAAGGGGGAGGCAATCCACGGGGTGGGCAACAGGTTGGTATGATTGAATACAGAAATCTGAGCATTTAAATCAACAATGATTGAGTTCAGACTTCCTTGCTGTGGGTGTTCCTGTGGTTCTTCGTTTGGAGTCGACAGTTGTTGGGTGAATTTGCTTTTGGCATTATATCTAAGCAAATCTACACCGACTACAGGGAGAATTATTACTTTCTTTGCCGTGTTTTTCCAGACTTCCGTGTACATTTGATCAATTTTGGATATTATGTCAGAAACTAGTTCAACTGGTTCGGTAGATCTGAGAAATACTTTTTTTGTTACAGTGTTTTTATATGTTACATCGCAAATCCCAGCAAATACTAACACCACATCTGGGTTCAAGTTGTTAACCAGCTGAATCACATGGGGAGTCAAGTCCTGATAACCCAGACCCGAGAATGCATATATATCAAAGTCAATCATTTTCTCTTTTAACATATAAGGTTTGATACCATATGCTCTAGAATCACCTACAATAATAGCCTTCATGTTACCACATAAAGGATCAATATCGCAATATAGTGTTACAGTTAAGTTGCAGTCACAATCTTAACCTTATACTATAGCTTATTATGGCAGGAGTAATTAGTAACCAGGGGGTTGTAAGTTGCAGTCACAATCTTACTACTGATGACTGGTTATAATTTCTTTACGCTTCCGCCGGGGTTACTGGGTCAGGTGTAGTTTGGTCAGGTGCCACTTGGTCTTGTAGTGTCTGGCCGGGTGCCACTTGATCCGGTTCTTGTGATGGTTGAACATTCGCTGTATTTTCGTCCTCAGGTTGATTGGGTTCATAGATCGTACCACGCCGTAGTTCTGCTCTCAATTCGGTGAGGATTGCCCCGGTCACGTTGTTGCCACGGAAAGTGCCCAAGTGTAGTTCATTTGATTGCAGGTTGCAACCAGTACCCCAATAAGGGTCTAGTGTAGCCTCATACAATTTCTTGCTTCCTGTTTCTAGCAGTTTTTCTCGAAGATCCCGGTGTTGGTCGTATTTCAAATAATTTAGTTGTCTCAATTGGTCCTCCGCCACCGCCTGCCACTCTTTTGTTTCGAGTCCCTTGGTGATACGCTTGACTGCATATGGATCAGGGGTACTCATCACCTGTATCGCAATGTCGGGCGCATTAACAAACTCGGCCTTTTTGAAGCAGTATGCGTGCTCCACAGATGGGAAGTCGTATCCGTCAAGGGTTACTGAGGCCGGGTACATGTTTGACAGCGGGGCATGCTGGCTATGAAAAGCTATAAACTTTGGGGTTACTTTCGTTTTGCAATTTTCAATGCTGATATTTGCTGGGAGACGGTTGAGAGCACTGTGGGGATAATAGCGACCCTGATGCACAACTCCTCTGACTCTTGTTTTAATATCAACACCCATTTTCTCGGCCAACTTCGCAACTGCTCTAACATCGGATTTTTGGGCACGGATCTCGGGATTGGTATCCTCGGATACATAGATCTTAGCCATTTCCGGATATTTACGCAATCGGCTTTTACTTCTGAGCAGTCGATCGCGGGTAGCTACCTTCACGAACACGACCACTAGAGGTCGATTGCTTCGGCCTGGGGCTCCAACCCTGTAAGCTGTATCAAGGTCGTTATGGTCAAGTGCATTGTCGATTCTTGTGAGCACATCATAAGCTATGGCGAGGGGATTTTCTTCCTTAGTTACCTCAATACCTTCCACTAATAGGTTTTTTTTTCGGCTATTGTGGTCGTTAGTTAGCGATTTTTCGTTTAGATTTGCTATTTGGATATTTGTGGTCTGCTGTGTCATTTCTAGTTTTTCAAGTCGTGACTGTATTGTTTTCATCTCTGATTTCAATTTTCGATTCTCTTCTCTTAGCTCACTGACATCTGTTTGGCCATCTTCAAGTGATTTCTTTATATCATCTAAGGCTTCTAACTTAGCTTCTGTCTTTTTCGCTGTAGAAACTAAGTAATCCAGTGTCAGAGCAATTTTGTTTAGGCTAGTTTCTTCTTCAACAGTTGAACCTGCCCTTGTTTTCGTTTTTGGACGACTTTTCAGGTCTTCAACGGCTTGAGCGGCCAATTGGTACGCCATAGTTATTTTTACTCTGCCATGTATATGTATGCACACAGGACTAGGTAGGTGTTATGAAAGAATTGGTTTTAAAAGTCTTACCTTGCTCAAAAAGTCAGCAATAGTATTCTCTATATGTTCACCAACCTCTCTTACTTAAGTGTTCCAAGTGTTGAGGACTTCAGCAGACTCAATCTCCTATTTCTCAGTAGAAAACCCAGAGCGACACAGACACGTGTGCACCTACTAGCGTCTCATACTCGCTGCATCACCGCATCCATTGTTCCTGTTTCTTTACGAAAACCAAATTGTTTTTTGTTAAACAGGTCATTATTTTCTATATAATTGGAGATATATGAATGAATTAGGGAGATCGGTCTCCAGTCTCCAACTGTTTCCGGATTCGATACCTTTGGGATTGGGATAATTGTAGCATGTGCCCATGCTTTGGGAAAAGCCGAACAATCTACAATATTTTGAAATAGTAAACGTAATTGGTCAATAAGGACAATTAATGCATCTTTGATAACACCAGAATTTATACCCTGAATACCACTGGACTTATTTACATCGATGTCTTTGATTACTTTATATACCTGGTCTAGTGTGATAGTTAAAGCACCCAATGAGAGACGGTCATTGTTAACATCATTCGTCGAGTTAGTGTTCAGGGTTTGCTGTTCAGAACCTCCAACAGTAGCAAAGTAATTATTTATATAATTAGCCATTTCCTGCCCTTCAAGAAATTCTCCTTTCTTACCATCAGCAGGTTCTGTCATCTTTATGTCTTCTTTAGGGTCGTAAAGCTCTCTAGTATATGACCAGAATTTTTAAGATTGTTCGTGGCTTTATCTAATCTATTTTTCCAATATTCTCTTTTTGCTTTCCGGATCCTCTTATTAATTTTACGTTTTAAGGTTCTTACTTTTTCAATGAGGCTATTTGGGTTTTTAGATAAAATATTACAAGTTAGGTCATCTCTCTCGATCATGAGGTCAATAATATCTTCAGTGATCCACGGTGCTTTTTTTTTATTGAACTTAAAAATCTTTGCGGACAGTGTTTGTCTAAGTAATAAGTTACTCGATTAATAATGATAGACCATCGTTTATCAGTGTCTGTACTTTTATAATAATTGGTCCAGTCCTGTTGAAAGAGATAACTTTGGAAGTCAAGTGTGCTATATCTTCTATAACTTCTACCTAGAAACTCGCATGGTGTTACCTTCGGTGGAATAAACTGTCTATAAAGAATGATTGGCAGATGATCGCTTATCAGGTTTTTATTAATTTCTACTTTTACAATATGTTTCCCATTATTTAATACATGGTCGATACAACTTCCACTTTCGGGATGGGTAGTGTCCATCACATAATTTTTTAAACCATTTTCTCTAAAAAAAACCAAAAGCTTTTTACTCTCTGGATCATTTCTAAGTTTTATGTTAACATTGTCGTCTCCTAGGAAGAAAACTTCATGATTAATATATCTAACATCATTCTTAATTTCTTCTAATAAACCAAGGAAATACTTTAGGTCTCCACTAGCACTGCACGAAACTAACCACTTTACATATATATGCGAACGGTGTATATAGGTATGCTTTTGCGTGTACAAGGTCGACCTATTCGCCGTGTGAATACGCCTTATCTGTAGGCGCCTGATTCATATATACGCCTGATTCATATATACGCCCGATTCTGTTGTATTTACACCATAATAAAAATCTCTGCCACTTGGGGACTCCACTGGTAGCATATTTCATTTACATTAACCATCCAAGTCTGTATTATACGCAAAATGCAATCTAATATTATCAATTTAATAAAATTGTTCTAAAACCCTATTTATTATCTTTTCATTTGATCCATATAATCAACCCAGCTTTTTGGGTTTTTTTAAACGTTTTTTTAAATAGATTTTACTTTTCAAAACACCTTTCTCCTGAAGCCCTAGTCCCTGGCCCACCTACCCCTCGCCTACCCCTCGCCACCTATACCTGTACACACTCAAAGGGTCGGGGGTGAGCCTTTTTTATTTTCTAACGTGACACATATACGCCCGGCATTTATGTGTCGTGCAGGGGATGTTCCATCCCGGATACGCCAGGTGTGAAATACAGCCAAGTCGCGCACGTCTACATACGGAAACAGTCTCGTATACGCCTCATAGCAGGTGCGGATAAGAGGTGTATACAAATGAAAACAAGGCGATATACAGCCGATACCTGCGTTGCCGCGATGGCGCATGTATCAATAAAGTCGTTAGTTTTGTGCAGTGTAGGTGGTCGATAGTAGTAAACAATAAGCATTTTCTTATTGTTTGGTTTTTTAATATTGATAACCATCAGTTCACAGTTTTCATCCGAAATTAGCCAATCATTTTCAAGTGTACAATAATTATAATGTTTGTTTTTTATGTAACAGCAAAGGCCGCCTCCCATCTTAGTCTCCCTATCTTTGCAAAAGGTTATAAAGCTGTCTAGTGAAATCATGCCCATTGTAATAATAACCCATGCCCATGTATCAATAACTCTCTGAAGTCACTTGGGATCAATTATTCAAATAGGATATCAAGACTTGTACATGACATAAAACTTGCATTGAACAGAGTTTTGGTTAGGTCATAGTATGCTTTCTGACCTAGGAATAGGCCTTGATGTCAATTTCATTAGGCATATCTGTGTTATCAATGAGAGCTGCTCTAAGGTTGTCTACAGACATCTTAAACATGGTATATAA
Source organism: Alentia gelatinosa (assembly GCA_950022655.1). Taxonomy (NCBI): domain Eukaryota; kingdom Metazoa; phylum Annelida; class Polychaeta; order Phyllodocida; family Polynoidae; genus Alentia; species Alentia gelatinosa. The sequence continues at coordinate 123,495,474 of OX465581.1, forward strand.
TGTGGAAAACGTTCTGACTCCTGCGTGTGGTGTCATCACCACTCCCTCAGCTGATCTTAATGGATGTCCAGCAGGGAGCGGTTCTGGGTCTGTCACATCTAAGGCAGCACCGCCGATCTGTTTGTTTGAGAGTGCATCAACCAGAGCATCTGTGTCAACTACACGGCCTGTGGGCATTGAAGAGAAACATAACGTAAATATTGAAAATTATAGATTATAAAGCAGAAACAGTTAATTTCCATATAAAAATGTTTGTCCTTCGATGCACCTCCCTCATCCTTGTTCTTTTATCATTTTCATTTCATTGTTGTGTTCATTCACTTCCTTTTTAATATTGCTAAGTACACTGGAATCTGAGTTGACTTCCCTGGCTTAAGGGAAATAAACCATCAGAAATCTGTGCTGTCAAGGCACTGAATGATTATTTATTGGGTCATATGTAGACAGGCCTTCCTATTAGTCCCTGGGCCAATCTGGAAAAGAGCCTTATTTAAGGAGTTGGCTGCCCCCCCTGGAAACATTTGTTTTATTGTTTTATCTTCTAGGTCCATCCTTCTAGTTAACATTTCCACTTGTTGTCGCTCTGGCAAGTGGTCAGATTACCATGACAACACCTGTTGAAGAGACCTCCCGTCAAAATGTCTGAACGCCTATCATTCGGAGTGCTGAAAGTTATTACTTGGTTCTGTGTTCTTTAAAGTATTACAATGACTCATTAGATTAAACTTTGGTATTGGGCTGCATATTCTGGTCCTTTGTGGACTCAATACAGCAATCAGAATCAAAATATGTCTTTACACATCTGCAATTTTCCACATATTTGTTTCTTATATAATTTAAATGCTATATAATCATTTCATATGCAGTTTTTTTTTGCTATTTGGCCATATTGTAGTATCCCTTAGGATCATTTTGAGGTATTTTAAGGGTTTTGCAATAGCAGGTTCCAGGTATATTACCGATTTTGCTATCCCTGCCACTCAAGTTGTTTGACATATCTGACAACCAGTACTAAAGACATGTCATATCTAAGGACTACAGAACCTTTTTATATGCAGTCCTTTGCTATGTTGCCATATTCTGGCATCCCTTAGACACATTTTAAGCTATTATTTAGTGTTCTGTATTCTTAGGATCCAGTTATATAACCAATTTTGCTATCACTACCGCCACCGTCATTTGCCATTTTAGACACCCAGCTCCAATGACAGAGTGCTTGAAGGCTATTAAATCTTTTTATATGCAGTTTTTTGCTATCTGGCCATATTGTGTCATTCCTTAGGAACCTTTTGAGCTATTTCAGTGTTTTGTGATATCAGGTTCCAGGCATATTACAGGTTTTGCTATTCCTGCAGCAACCCTTGTCTCACATTTTTGACAGCCAGTTCAAAAATGATGTCTAAAAGCTTTTTATTTGCAGTATTCTTGCTATCTTGTCACATTGTGGCATCCCTTAAAGACCTTCATATTTCCTGGATTCATACATGTTAAGCATCATTTGATACCAGAGATAATATCCCTGTATCTATGTTATACTCAAAAAAGATTATAGGTGAATTGGGTGGTTGTAACCTTTGGCATATACACCCCTATTTATCCTTGTATCTAAGCCATTGCTGGTTACAAGTATTGTATTTGATGGTTTGAGAAGCCATGAGATTAATCAAAGTAACTTCTAGGGTGCTCCCTGCAAGTTGTAATAATGAACGATAATTAGGGATGACTTCTTGTTGCAGTTTTATATAATGTTTACTGTTCATTCCACATCCTAAGTATCATATATCATTGCATATAAAGAGCTTCAATAGTCTTTAGGTACTTTATCTTTAGAACTGGCATTCAAAAATGTCTAAAGGGGGTATCCCACTATCATGATTTGCGCCTCTGACACACTACGATAGCCTTACGACAAGCGTTTCGATGAAAAAATTAAATTTGTGTCAGAAGGAATGGATCTATCATGGAAGTGGGTTTTGTGTTCCGACGAGTACTACAACACCCTCCAACACACTTCGATAGCGCTACGATAGAAATGCTGTTTCGTCGACCTTCCAACAAAATCGAACATGTTCGATTTGTCAGAGTGTGTCGGAAGCATTCTCTATTGGATATGTACTCCCCCTTGTTGATTTTTCAGCCCGCAAAATAGTATTTGCCCCGGGAACATCCCTTAACAATTGAATATATATACATATATTAGATCTATCTCCATATTTATATAGAGATGTATATATATGAGCTTTGCTAGTTATATGTCATTCTTTTTTTATATTTCCAATGGTATTTTGTACATATTCAAAAACTGATCCACAAGAAATGCCTGACATATCGAAATTATTTCATTTTTAGATCTCAATGACTGATTTTTACTCTTTGAGTAAGAATCTTAAACAGATATTACTGATTGTTTACCTGAGATTTGCATTGGAACACCTCTTATCATAGCTTGTGTCAGTACCGTGGTCTTCTTTTTATTTCTGCTAAACCCATTCCAACACACACCAACACTTTCCGACAGAGCCTACCCAATAGCTCTACAATTGGCAAATTTGTTATCATAGCCCAATCGCAGCACTTTTCGTAGTGTGTCGGGACAGTGGGTGCCTGGCTTAACAAGAGTGGTGGCTGGGGGGTCAAAATTAGTTATATATCTGGATTATAAGATCACAAAATATGAGAAAACAGCTTAATATGTTTATAAGGGATGTCACAATGTGAAAAGATAGCAAAAAAACTGCATATAAAAAGCTTTTAAACTCCATAGATACCTTATATCTGGCTGGCTGTCAAAAATGTCAGTCAAGAGTTGTCGCAGGGGTAGCAAACCCTGTAATATACCTGGAACCTGATATCACAAAACACTAAAAATAGCTCAACAGATTCCTAAAGGATGACACAATAAGACCAGATAGCAAAAAAATGCATATGGAAAGATTTAATAGCCTTCAGGCACTCTGTTACTGGAACTGGCTAGTCCCTGTATACCCTCAGGGTCCCCTGGAATGTTAAACCACAAACAAATAACATTGGAACTGGCTGTCAAAAAATCAAATTACAGTGGTAGTAGAGATAGTAAAATTGGTTATATAACTGGATCCTAAGAGTACAGAACACTAAATAATAACTTAAAATGTGTATAAGGGATGCCAGAGCATAGCAAAAAACTGCATATAAAAAAGTTCTGTAGTCTTTAGATACTACATTGGTACTGGTTGTCAGATATGAGCGGCAGGGGTAGCAAAATTGGTAATATACCTGGAACCTTATATCACAAAACACTAAAAACAGCTCAAAATGTTCCTAAAGGATGCCACAATATGGCCACATAGCAAAAAACTGCATATGAAAAGATTTAATAGCCTTCAGGCACTCTGTCATTGGAACTGGGTGTTGAAAATGTCAAATGATGGTGGCGGTAGTGATAAAAAGATTGATTATATAACTGGATCCTGAGATCACAGAACACTAAACAATAGCTTAAAATGTGACTAAGGGATGCCAAAACATGGCAACATAGCAGAAAACTGCATATATAAAGGTGATATAGCCTTAGACACCATGTCTTCAGTACTGACTCTCAGATATGTCAAACAACATGAGCGGCAGGGGTAGCAAAATCGGTTATATACCTAAAAACTGCATGTGAAAAGATTATATAGTCTTTAAAGTATTTAGGGAACAAATATGTGGAAAATTGTTGATGTGTAAAGGGGACATTGATAGTACACACATGAAAAAGGCTGCTGTAGGCTACTGAGAAGACATATTTTGATTTTGTTTGCTGTACTGAGTCCACAAAGGACCAGCTTATGGAGTCCAATACCAAAATTTAATCTAATGAGTCACTGTAATACTTAAAAGAACACAGAAACAAGTAATGGTTTTCAGCACTCAGAATTATAGGCGTTCAGGGTTTTGACGGGAGGTCTCTTCAACAGGTGTCGTCATGGTAATCCGACCACTTGCCAGAGCGACAACAAGTGGAAATGTTAACTAGAAGGATGGACCTACAAGATAAAACAATAAAACAAATGTTTCCAGGGGGGGGGACAGCGGAAATGAAAATTTGGGGTCTTGGCCCAGGGACTATATCAACATATATTATGGGAATACCTCACCTCTTGAGACATTAACTAGGATGGCAGTGTTTTTCATGATTGAAAGTTGTTGTCTGCCAATAAGATGTTGTGTGGCAGCCGTCAGTGGACAGAGAATCACAACAAAGTCAGAGACCGCTAGCAGCTGGTCTAGTTCTTCATAGTAGGTCGCATCCACACTTTGCTCATCCTCTACTGACCTTGTAGGGAAAAAAAGTTTTATAAATACTCACACCCGTATTGCAGTTAAGGTAAGCAATAAGATTTACATTTTTCATATTGATAACGATTTAGGTACACTATTCTATTTGTTATATCTTTCAACCAGCCATAACCTCCCATTCACTTATTTAATATAATATCCACTGCAGAAGTAATGGAACAACTATGAACTCCTAAACACTGTGACTCAAGCTCGCCCCTCTACAATATGACGCTAGTGCTGGGCATGCTATAGTCCTATGATACCAACCTATTTGATTGGATAACCGTCCTTCTTCTGATATTAACAAAGGTAACAGTTCATTTTTATGTTTATGAATTGTTTTCTGTCAACACGATGTGTTGTCTGCCAAGTTGATCTTAGTTACTACAGTTTAGACTCAATGAGAATAGTTGGAATTAAAGTCAAACCTCCTGTGCCTGTTGTGGTATATGACATTGCCTCCGAATGCTTTCACCAGTCGTGCCACTACTAGGCCAGTCGCACCCATGCCCACAATGCCAACTGTAGATCCTTTTATCTCAACACCACCATCCCAATCGATTCTATATGAGGACTGAACCACATTTTTTACAATATGGTCACCTGGAAATAAATAAAAACATCAATGGAGTCTATAACATTTACTAATAATAGGAGGGACGAACTGTTATGATTTTTTTACTTTACTCTCACAAGTCATTCGCAAATTATTGACAACAATAAATATTACAGAAGACCGAGAACTTCCTTCTATAAGCAAAGCCCAATGTACCATGGGGTACAACTATGGACAGAGATACCACTGGAAGTACAGGAAGGCTCACTCTATTTGTAAAAAATATTTGTAAAAATGAAACTGCATACTCAATAACATGACAAGGTGTAAATGTAACCAGAAATGTTCTACAACAACTGCACAAATCATGTCTTAAACATAGTATCTCATCATCACATCATCATTACATTACATGTGAATACTGTTTAAATCATTAATCAATGATGGAGAATTGTTCCTTTAGCAGAATTTGTAATAAGGTTGCAAAACTTGGCCAAAATACCTGTGCAGCAGAGGCCTCATCATGTACTACTTATTTGTGCAAATAAATAAAAAATAAATAGATAAAAAAAAGATGAATTCCATTTACCTCTCTACCATACTGTTGAATGGATGGGAGCTGCATTGACTATAATGATATATATTCTACATGACTTCACTTGTTTAGTGAATATTCTCAGTTGTATGTTGTATGTTGTATGTTGTTTCAGAAATGCATCATTACTGCCATGAATAAGAGAATATGTGGCGCAAAGGGATGGCCGTTTGAGGCCATAAATAAGCCTCTCTGCCTGTGGCTCCTGAACATATTTATGGCATGAATAGGCTGAAAATGGCATCCCTGTGGGTTCAGTCACTATGTTTTCTTGTTATTACATACCTAAAGATAAAGAAAAATGCCATTTTGATAATTTATTTAAATACCTGAATATTGACCTGAGGCATTCACTATAGGCACATGCAGTGCAGCCGAATATTCCCTACGGGGTCAGTGTGCCTGAACATTATTTATACTGCATCCCAACTAGCGGGTAGTGTTTCATAGATGTTTGGCTATAGTTATGTAATAAAATCTTTTTTTCTCTATTGAAAGTATGATTTTACCCTGCATATGGGACCCTTTTGCCCTGGCATTACCCCTACCCCGGATGAAAGGAGAGAAGCACTAGCTGGGAAACTAAAATTTTATTGAATTTTATGTAGTAAAGTAGTAACATTTTATGTCGACCTTACTGGACGACATATTAATATGAATTATTAATGTGAAGGTAAGTAATATTACAAGTAATAATTGACAAGTAGAATATAAGTCAATTATGATAAAGATAAGTATCTGAATATACAATACAATGTTAAATTGTATAAAATACAATATAATGGTAATTGTTTATAAAAGATTAAAAAAGGGCCCTACGTGAGTAGGTAAAAATAAGAATGGTGAGGGTGGGTGGGACGAGAAAAACTGGAGTATGTGTGTACTGCAGGGATGGTGGAGTAGAAGTGGGACAGAGGCCGGTGGCAGGGGCACGCACGTGACTGCGCAGTACGTGTGAAAGCCGCAAGGGGGCAGGAGGGGCACCAGTGAAGCGCGGTAGATGGAAACACCAAGGGGAGCAATGACCACCCCTGACCAAAGGCCATGAGCACCATGGAGTTGTCCCATTACACTAAGTCCATATAAGGAATAAAGTAGACCGAGAAGCCAATGACTGCATTCGCAGCAAACCCCAACCTTGACCCTGACCTCCTTACATGATATTTTCTAGCGCCTTGGGATGTAGACATCAGTCGAGAGTTGACCTACAATTTAATGGGCCACAACCACCCTCTGAGTAACCAATGGTCTCCTTGTGCGAGATTATACTTTACTATATACCCATGCCGTATATACTCTAAATATGCACCATTTCGCCATATAACGTAAATATACTGTACGCACCACTGGTCCATACACCAAAATACGGACTACCTTGCCAAACACGTTTATTAACATATCGGTTGTTAAAAATTAAATTAATGATTTTTTTCAAAATTTTGGGTATATAGTAAATATATAATGTCCAACCATGCTTGTACAAGTCACAGAACTCGATGATAATTTACGGTTTGTACGGAACTCAGCATAAATGCCTCGTTCCGTACGAACCGTAAATTACTATCTCGTTCTGTGACTTGTACAGCATGGTCAGGACGTTCTATATAAGTACATTGCTTTCATCTAATTCAAAAGGTGTCACTGTAGTATTTGTTGGTTCTACAATACAATACAAGACATGTGATAATCTATAGATAGAATGCCCGTACGCATGATAATAGTTAGCTTTTATTGATTCCCACTAGTAAATGGAGTTATTGTGAAGAACTTGGCAAATGAAATGTCTCCTTCGATTGATGCATTGTATACCTATGCCAGAAAATACTATAAATACCAACCTCTGTTATGGAACACCATACTGTGCCGGTATGGCAACATACCAGTATACTTTTAATGTGATTGGTTGCAATTAATACAGAATACACAAATAAAATATGAATAGATATTATATGGCCTAGAAATTGATGCAGACATTTTTTTTAAATAATATTATGATAATGAATAATGCAAAGAAACAAGGGTCATGCTTTGGTAAATATTTAGATAATTATTGATATTTAGAGATATAAAATACAAGCAAAACTTGTTGGCCTTATGCAATACTTTTTTTTCAGATATCTGTCAGATTTAAATGGTGATGCACCCCAACAAACATGACTACTTAAAGATTTAAGGTGTCTTCTATTATGGCAGTATGTCAGCTGCATGAAATTTACATTTACTCTTTTTCTGGTATTCTTACGGTATAAAGTAATTGTGTAATGGATATAAAGAACTGCTGCCTGACTGACATTGATCACCAAATCCGTTGACGGGTCGTAGCACTAGAATCGTGTTGAGGAACTCTTGAAAAATCATATCCTTTTCTGTAAAATGATAGTCTTGACAGAACATTGATCTCTGTTGATTACCGATGGTTATCAATGCCAATTAGCATTGCTCTGTACTCAGGCACTACGTTCAATGTTTATCATAAATAGAAGATGTTGTTACCTGTTACGATATTCCGGCCTGATGCTAGCATCAAACCTAGGGTCATTTCAGCCAGAGCATTGGCGGTGACACCCGGTGTGTTTGAAACTGTGATTCCAAGTCCAGCAAGCTCATTAAGATCAAGGAAATCCACTCCTGCCCCAGTTACGGCCACAGCCTTCAAATTGGTGAAGGAATGCAAATATTGATTGAAGCTGTTTGCCGTAGGAATATATGTAATGGCCCCTTTTACCTAGGAAGAAATGGACAGAAGCATTAGTAAGACTTATTGCACCTTATTCAAGTCTGGAAAGTTATAAAGGTATAACTACAGATTTTGAATTCAAATAACAGTTAATTCTTATTAGATTAATAGAATTATTTTACCTTCTCTGATTTTGTGATATCCTGTTCAAGGTCAGCACTTGTTACCACCTCAAAATATTTCCTCAGGTATGCCTCATGTTTTGGTATAATGCCGTACATAGGGTTAGTATCTGCGAAAACATCTACCCAGATGGTTGGGCGAGAGGAAGACATTTTGTATGCGAGACACGCTACAGCAGTTGGCCTGAATAGGAGGAAGTTATGAAGCTGAATGACTGCTATTCAAATTACCAACTATGGCTTTCTAACTAGGTTACCGGTTTGAAAATAGAGCAGAGCCTACAGTCATACTTATGGAGAGTAGATGGTTGGATGCACCTGCCTGCTTTTCATGATAGTGTTGTTGTTTTTTCATTCTTTTATTTATACTGGAAATCCATCATAGGCTCGCAGGCCTGTCTTCCTTCTGGCCAGTCATTTTACAACTTAATAGGTGAAGTATTTATTATTGACAATGATAGCAGCCATTTTTGGGTGACGGGTAATGCTTACTCAGTTTATATATGTGAGTACATCGGTTTTCTGGGTGGAAACACACCAGTTTCCCCATTTGTATTTGCACATGGTTTTGGTGTTTTAAGGACGGGTGTGTGCGGCCATGTTACTGCTGTGAGGATGGGGGCTGGTGTCAGTGTATACCGCAAGGGGAACGGGCACATAGATGTCAGAACCCTTGATTTGAGGGTATAATCACGTGGTATAATACATCATCCTTGATAATTATTTGTTTTCTCACTAGAGATACTTAATATAATATTAGAACTATATTCTGTGAAAATTTGATGTTCATTGATGAATAAGTAAAAATGATTTTTTATATATTGGAGAAATGACGCCTTGAGGCATCATTCGGCCGGGACCGTTCGATGCCTCAAGGTATCACTCTGCCTGGACCGGTTGATGCCTCAATGTATCATTCGTCCTTAAAGGGTTAAGACAGTATGTAGTTCACCAGAATTTTTTTTTTTTCAATGAGAAAGATTATTTACATAAGACATTCTGCTATCTAGGAGGTTTTGTTTGTCTTCTACGATCGCTTACATTTGTAGATCGTTGAACATGTTGAACAAGTTGAACATAGCATTGTTGATCCGTATGATAACGGAGAATACATAAGTGCGGTGCACAAGGTGTGAGATGAGATGGGTGATGATAATAACTTCACAACATACAATAACATAAGAAAAGACAAGACATATAAGCTTAGGTTTCTGTTGACATTACCTTTACCCTCAATTTCATATGTTTTTTTATACTGATAAATGGAACTATTCTGTATATCTGCCGGTAGGTCGTTCCATAATGTCATGCCTTGATAAACAGGGTTCCGCTTGTAGAAAACGTCCTCGGCCTTTTGAGCCTTAGTTGTCTCTTAAATTGCGATCGGGTTCTCGGATCAGGGCATGCCAGTTCATTTTTTTGTAAACCTTTTCATGTACATATACAATAAATATTTTCTTCGATCATTTAAGTTATCAACATTACATATATCATGCATTTCCTTTATACTAATGTCTTTCACTTTCTTTCCAGTACAAATCCGTAACCCTCTATTCTGGAGCTTTTTTAAACTATACATAGCAACGTTTTCTTGGCACCAAGTATAAAATACCAACTATAATCAAAGATAGGAGATATCATCGTTTTGTAAATCTTAGCACATCTCTCCTGAGTGATATCCTTTCTGATCTTTTATAACTGGAATAATCTTTGACTCACTCTTTTAGTTGTACAATTTATCATATTTTTGCAAGACAAGTTATTGTCCAAGGTTATGTGTGATAAGCAGGATATACCTTTAGCGCACTGTTTGGGCTACTAACTGTAGCTCCTCTGATTGAATTACATATATAACAGATGTTGCAAAATTGTCCATGATATATTAATCATTTTAGAAGTCTAAACGCCTTGCTCAGGCCTTTCTAGTATGGCAAGCTTATAGCATTGTCATCATTATATGCAAAAGAGTCAGACTTCATTATTGCTGCATACTATAAAGTCAGACATTTTTCTATGCTGAAAAGTCAAGGTTTAGCCATTCCTACACACTAAAAAGTCAGACTCGGACATCTTTCTGTAGTGAAAAGTGAAGGCTTAGCCATTTTTACACACTAAAAATAAATGCCTCGTTCCGTACGAACCGTAAATTACCATCTCGTTCTTTGACTTATACAGCATGGTCAGGATGTTCTATATAAGTACATTGCTTTCATCTGATTCAAAAGGTGTCACTGTAGTATTTGTTGGTTCTACAATACAATACAAGACATGTGATAATCTATAGATAGGATGCCCGTACACATGATAATAGTTAGCCTTTATTGATTCCCACTAGTAAATGGAGTTATTGTGAAGAACTTGGCAAATGAAAAGTTGCCTTCGATTGATGCATTATATACCTATGCCAGAAAATACTATAAATACCAACCTCTGCTATGGAACACCATACTGTGCCGGTATGGCAACATACCAGTATACTTTTAATGTGATTGGTTGCAATTAATACAGAATACACAAATAAAATATGAATAGATATTATATGGTCTAGAAATTGATGCAGAATTTTTTTTTTAAATAATATTATGATAATGAATAATGCAAAGAAACAAGGGTCATGCTTTGGTAAATATTTAGATAATTATTGATATTTAGAGATATAAAATACAAGCAAAACTTGTTGGCCTTATGCAATACTTTTTTTTCAGATATCTGTCAGATTTAAATGGTGATGCACCCCAACAAACATGACTACTTAAAGATTTAAGGTGTCTTCTATTATGGCAGTATGTCAGCTGCATGAAATTTACATTTACTCTTTTTCTGGTACTCTTATGGTATAAAGTAATTGTGTAATGGATATAAAGAACTGCTGCCTGACTGACATCGATCACCCAATCCGTTGACGGGTCGTAGCACTAGAATCGTGTTGAGGAACTCTTGAAAAACTCGTGAGGACGACATTGTGTGTGAGAGATACAGATAAAGCAGTCAGCCTGAGTAGGATCTGATTATGAAGGTTAATGTCTTCTATCCAAGTTACAAAGTAAGGCTTTGGATGTGCCTGCCTGCCTTTATAGCAATATATATGTGGGTCACCTAGATAATTTGTGATAAGCAGGATATACCTTTAACACACTGCTTGTGCTACTAACCGTAGCTCCTTAGGTTGTACTATACAATCATGCTACTAAGTGGTTGATCCAATGTGAGCATGCACTTTATCCTTCACTGATCAAATCACATATATGACACCTGTCAATCACCTAAAACGAGAACTGGCCCATGTTTGGTTTATTCATGTATACTGAATTGTGGAGTGTTTAACAGTGACTACAATTGGAGTGCAAGTCAATGCTTGTTTCACTAGTAGCTGAAGATGCATTTTTATCTCACCCCTGGTATTTTTGTAAAAATAGGCTTAACATTGGTAACCCATTTATCATGCCCCTATGAGTATTGCAGTCCATTCTACATGATTTATATTCCGTACAATGTCCATTCTTTTAGGGCGAGATAGATACAGAAAGTAACTCGTTTTGGTCAAAGTTGTCATTCTCCAACTCATTTGAACACTACATGATATTCACTCTGCAGCAAACTCGTTGAGAACAGTGACTTTGACCAAAGATTGTTGTTTTCTTCTTTAAAACCTACACTGGTTCCATGGCCATATGCAGCGTGCATCAGAATATTTTAAAAGTGTGAGTTATGGGGGGGCGAACTGAAAAATTGCTGACATTTTTTCATACATGTTAACCACTGTCAGGGCAGATTTATAGAATTAATTGTGGTGGAGCAGGTCACGGCTCACTGGGAGCGACTGTACAGCGGCTGCACAACCAAGAGCCGGCAAAACCTGATCAGACACTTTTTGCCTGTTACAGGCCAGTGGTGTCAGCCATGTTTGGTAGAAGCCTGGTGGAGTCTATTGAGTGGAACACAACCGTTATATGCCAAAAATCAGACATCATTGCTGCATACTAAAAAGTCAGACTTTGACATTCCTCCACAGTGAAAAGTCAAGGCTAAACATTGTTACATTATGTTCTTCCTTGGGGAGTAACTGACGGACACCTCTCCAAAAATGCTTTGGGCTACTTCGATGTTGCTTGAGTAGTCGGTTTATCTGGTTTTTCTTATTTTTTACTATCAGCGATTTTACACGATTTTTATAGTTTTTTGCATTCTGTCAATTTGCAGGGGAGTTGTTATTTCGTGCTCGCTTGTAAAATGCATTCCTAGTTTTAATCAGTTTCAGCACTTCTTCAGTCAGCCAAATAGGCTTGTTTTTTTAAATAACAGACAGTGATGTGGTTATATTGTTCAACATGGCTTCCCAAAGGAATTGTGGTTGTCTATCTACTGTAAAGGATGTCCAGTCTGAGTGGAGATAGCTATGGACGAATTGTGCTTTATCAAAGTTCTTGTAAGATCTAGCTTGAATACAATTTTTTGGGATTCTGTTTCTTTTAGTTTTTAGTATTATGAAAACTGGAAGATGGTCACTAAAAGTATAGTCTAGTACACCAGAGAGGGATATGTTAGTTGAGTTCGAGAATACATGGTCAATAATAGTTGAGGTTAAATCTGTCGTTCTTGTTGGGGTTCACATTCCTCCACAGTGAGAAGTCAAGGCTAAACATTGTTACACGCTAAAAAGTCAGACTCTTGCATGCTGAAAAGGAAAACCTCAAGACATTTTTTTCTGGTAAAGGATTAGTTCGAGTCCGTAGACCAGACTACTATAAAATCCCATTTGACATTTTCAAATGCAAAAAGGTCAGTACTTTTGGTTCTGAATCCCACTACTTTTACCCTTGGTTGAGTAAAATCTGAGGCTGCTGAATTTTTTTGCACCAGCAAAATTCCGATGCCACTGATATGCGAGGGAGCATGACAAACACATGCTGTGAAAGAACACAGATTTACATATCAGATTATACAAATATCTTCCTGCTGGACAAAATTGGGGTGGGTTAAGGACAGAGTGAGGTATGATTAACTAATTGTTAAATATCTTTTTACTCCTATTGGAGTTTAAAAGTGTTCAAATTTAGATTGAGCACACCTATATTATTTGGTGAATATTGATCAAGTATCAACGTAAATTTCGACAAAGATGTAAAAGGCCCATGGATTTACCATTGCTTTCCATTGATGCTTATGTTAAAGTTGCTATCAAGTAAAATATTTAGGGCCTATGAAGTCTTCGTAGTGCATGTTTGAAGATTTGCACATCTCCACAGTCACATAACCTATCCTAGTCATAAAATATAGAAACAGCTGATCTGTAGGGACTAAAGTGTCCAACTACGATGGCAGCATAGGGCTCCACGGTTTGCTTCCACTCAATGGTACAAAAATAGTAGGTGTAAGGTAAAAATGCATCTTCGGCAACTAGTGAAACAAGCATTGACTTGCACTACAATCGTGGCCTCCACTATTTGGTAAGCATTTTTTTTAATTTTTTTATTTTTATTGAGTCGGTTCGCAAATATACATTCGCAGTCTACCACCTTCCCAGTTGGTATAGATACAACATGATATATTATATAAGTCAGTTATAGATTAAATCTCCAATCATAAATATAATTATACATCTAGATAAATAGGAGAAACGTTCGGTTCCAACATTTTCTACAGCATGAATAACCAAACATCGGCTGGTTCATGTTTGAAGTGATTGACTGGTGTCATATATGTGATTTAATCAGTGAAGGATAAAGTGCATACTTACATCAGGTCAACTACTTAGTAGCATGATTGTATAGTATAGAGCAACCAAAGGAGCTACGGTTAGTAGCACAAGCACATCCTTTTATCACACATTATCTTGGTAACATAGATATGCTGTTAAAAAAAGCAGGCAGAGGCATCCAACCATCTACTCTACAAAAGTACAAAATTAGACTCTGCTCTATTTTCATACTGGTAACCTAGTTAGAAAGCCATACTTGTTAACTTGGATAGAAATCATTCACCTTAATAACCTGATCCTACTCAGGCCGACTGCTTTATCTGTATTCCTCACACACAATGTCATCCTCACGCCCGGCCATCTGGGTAGATGCTTTCATCGACACTAACCCTATATATGGAATTATACCAGAATATGAAGCATACCTGAGGAAATATTTTGAGGTGATAACAAGTGCTGACCTTGAAGAGGATATCACAAAATCAGAGAAGGTAAAACTATTCTATGAATCTAGTAAGAAAAAACTGTAATTTGAATTAGAAATCTGCTGTTATATATTTATAACTTTCCAGACATGAAGGAGGTGCAATAAGTCTTACTAATGCTTCTTTTCATTTATTCCTAGGTGAAAGGGGCCATTACATATATTCTTACAGGGAACAGCTTCAATCAATATTTGCATCTATTCACCAATTTGAAGGCCGTGGCCATACTTGGGACAGGAGTGGATTTCCTTGATCTTAAAGAGCTTGCTGGACGTGGAATCACAGTCTCAAACACACATGGTATCACCGCCAATGCTTTGGCTGAAATGACCCTAGGTTTGATGCTAGCATCAGGCCGGAATATCGTAACAGGTATCAAGAGCCTATATTTATGATGAATATTGAATGAAGTACTGTGCCAATTGTAATAACTTTCCAAAAGGATTTCAGATGTTTATCAAGGCACCCTGATCCTGTTCCTTTATTTATTAACCCAAAGATCTAAAGACTCATCTTCCCATCATACAGAGCAATGCTAATGGCATTGATAACCATTATCGATTAACAGAGATCAATATTCTGTCAAGACTCTTAATATAGAGGCCCATATTTTTCAAGAGTGAGTCCTGAACACGATTCTAGTGCTACTACCATTCAGCGGATTAGGTGATCGATGTGAGTCAGGCAGCAGTTCTTTATATCCAGTACACAATTACTTTATACCATAAGAATACCAGAAAAAGAGTAAATGTAAATTTCATGCAGCTGCCATACTGCCATAATAGACTATGTTGACACTAATGCACTATGTTGACAGCCGCATTTTCATAACAAAATCTAAATTCATTTTTAAAATTATTTTCTTTGCATGTTATGATATTATTTTGAAATTTTCTGAATTTTTAGACCATATAATATCTCTTTTTTATTTGCCTATTTCTGGATTAAGTGCAGCCTGAGTGCGACAGGGTATGACAGGGATCATATTCGAAGTATGCTGATATGCTGCCATACCGGCACAGTATAAGTATATAAATGACATTATTCTTGATATTTAGGTATGTAACAATGAGAAAACTTAGTGACTGAGCCCATAGGGATGCCATTCTTAGTCTTTTGTAGCCATAAATATGGCCCGGAGCTGCAGGAGCAGGGACATATTTATGGCCTCAAATGGCCATCCCTTTGGGCCATGTATTCTCTTATTCATGGCAGTAATGATGCATTCCTGAAACAAATTGTCAACATATGTATTACCTTACAGTTGATAAGAACTGAGAATGCTCACTGAACAAGTGTTATCTTGTAGAATATATCAGCTCCCATCTATTCATCTAGAGTAGGGTTACATTATTAGAAAGAGTCATGATCAATGATTTGTCTGTAGTACATCACTGAACAGTATAGAAGGGAGGTAACTGGAATTTGTGTTCTGTATTTTCTGTTGTTGTCAATAATTTTCAAATAAATAACTTAAGTGGGAGTAAAGTAAAAATCAATAGCAGTTCACCCTCCTATTATTAGTGAACATTATAGACATCATTGATGATTTTTATTCATTTCCAGGTGACCATACTGTCAAAAATGTGGTTCAGTCAGCATATAAAATTGATTGGTATAGTGGTGTTGAGATAAAAGGATCTACAGTTGGCATTGTGGGCATGGGTGCGACTGGCCTATTAGTGGCACGACTGGTGAAAGCATTCGGAGGCAATGTCATATACCACAACAGGAACAGGAGGTTGGGCTTAAATTCCTACTATTTTGATTGAATATAATCTGTAGTAATTCTACAATTGACAAATATGAAAATGAGCTGCTTAGTTAATTTCTCAAGAAGTATGGAAATTCCATAGAATTATAGCATGCCCAGGACCAGTGTTATATTATAGAGGGAGAGCTTGAGTCAAAGCATTCAGCAGTTTATAATTGTACTATAAATTCAGCAGTGGATATTACATTGAATAAGTGAAAGGGAACTTATGGCTGGTTGAAACAAATAATTTATACAAATAGTGTATGTTATTCATCATCAATATGAAACATGCAAATCCTATCACTTACCTTAAGTACAATATGCCTGTAAGTAATTATAAAACCTTCTTTTCTACAAGGTCAACAGAGGATGAGCAAAGTGTGAATGCGACTTACTATGAAGAACTAGACCAGCTGCTAGCCGTGTCTGACTTTGTTGTGCTCCTTTGTCCACTGACAGCTGCCACACAACATCTTATTGGCAGACAACAACTTTCAATCATGAAAAACACCGCCATCCTTGTAAATGTCTCCAGAGGTGAGGTACTCCCATAATATATGTTGATAGGAAGGCCCATCTAGATATGCCCCAACAAATAATCATTCAGTCCCTTGATAATGCTGATTTCTAATGGTTAATTTCCCTAAAACCAGGGAAATCAAACTCAGGTTACAGTGTAATTAGCAGTATTAGATAGGAGCAATAGTACATTTAGTAATGAATTTTGTCCTTATCGTCCAAATGCTAAGGTTCATACACACTAATAGAACAAGGATGAAGGAAATGCATTGATGGACAAACCTATATATATGAATACTAACCGTTTCTGCTTCATAATCTATAATTTGCAATATTTATGCTTATGTTTCTCTTCAATGCCCACAGGCCGTGTAGTTGACACAGATGCTCTGGTTAATGCACTCTCAAACAAACAGATCGGTGGTGCTGCCTTAGACGTGACAGACCCAGAACCACTCCCTCCTGGTCATCCATTGAGGTCAGCCGAGGGAGTGGTGATGACACCACACACAGGAGTTATTACGTTTTCCACATTATATGCCATGTTTAAGATGTCTGTAGACAACCTTAGAGCAGCTCTTATTGATAACACAGATATGCCTAATGAAGTTGATATCAAGGAATAGTCCTAGGTCAGCAATCATATTACGACCTGACCAAAAACTCTGTTCAATGTTTTATGACATGCACAAGTCTCAGGAGCCTATTTGAACAATTGATCCCAGGTGTCTTCAGAAGGTTTTCGATGCATCTGCTTTATTATTGTAATTGAGAGAATGAAACCGTAAAGTTGATGAAATGACCAGAATGTGATTTCGCAATTTGTAGAAAATGTATTCACAATAATATAGGCTATCAGATAGATTGTGGATCAGTGCTTACTTAGTATCTCAATAAAAATATTGACCAAAAAGTTTGGAGTATTGAATATTCTTTACTTATACCCTTCTTTATCTAACTGGGTACAACTTGGTGGCTCTATGTAACGCAGATGAGATAGTAACCAATAACTCTGAAGAAACCAGCATAGATAGAAATAAGATTACATCTCAAAGCTTCTGTTGTAAATAACTCCCTAAAATGCATTGACGGTCCAAAATAGTGAAGATTGTATTATGTGCTACAGCAAGTTTCCACAGTTTTTGATGCCTGCTTTTCAATGTTTCCACTGTTTCACAATGATCAAAGACAAGTCCAATTTGTGATATGTTATCACACATGATTGCCATACAAGTTATGTTATTTTCACACCCTTTCAAAGTGAAGATATATAGATGGATGCCACTTACACTGGTATCCAAGGTAGATTATTGAGACTAACCTGATGAAGGATCTTTTATGAATCCGAAACGTTGTTACCTAATATAAGCAAATAAATACCATCCTGAACTTTTACTTCAATTCACTGTCTTGAGTTGTGTCTTCCCTACAAACTGATTATAGAGAAAACCTAAGAAAGTTTAGGGTCTGATATTTGAAAAAAGATTTTTTCGCTTTCGCCAACCGTTCGGTGGCGTCCGACGAGAAATTTTTTTTTGATATAAAGTTTAGGGTCTGAGCTCATAGTTTGAATCGCGTAGTAATTCACAAGGCAAAGCTGTGTAAATTGGGATTGAGTTCTGACACTAAACTTGAATAGGTTTCTGAATTTATCTCACCCATCACATTGACTAAAGGGCTAACATTTGTGATATAATCCCCCATTGGATATTTTTCCTGTGTCGTTGTATGAACAGGTGAGTAGTATGTTCTCATTGGAGTGCTGGCAGTGGTTGATTGCTGGTAACCAACAGACTAGGTAACCAGCTCAATTTTCTAACGCCAACGGACATCGCATTACTTGCAATGTGATTATCATGAACTTTAAATTTTGATAGTGTTAATGATACTATTCCATTGAGAACAGAGGCAGATTATTTTGATGTAGATTGGATAAAATGAAGTACATAGAGGTGCCTGGTGGTACCAGTGACAATGATAAGTACATAACCAGTAGTTTTTTTTTGTTTTTTTTTATTGACAAAAGACGGTTCTTGCAAAAGTAAGATCTTCCACCGCTGATGCAGTGAGATCACAGTAACAAGCAGATTCATATAGTTTTACATTCCAATATATAATAATATAATATAAGAAAAGTAATAATAATAGTTATTTATTACCCACCTTATACAGAGTCTCCATACTAAGCCTATGTGGCTTACAGATCGCCACTGAGTAGGATACGGAGCTGCGTACCCTCCTAGGAGGATACAGATTTTTGAGATGAAAGTAGTCCCATTGAGATGAAAGTAGTCCCAAACATAACTTCTTAACTATGTTGAAAAGTTTTTTCCCTACAAGGTCAGTAGAGGATGAGCAAAGTGTGGATGCAATATACTATGAAAAACTAGACCAGCTGCTAGCCGTCTCTGACTTTGTTGTGCTCCTCTGTCCACTGACGGCTGCCACACAACATCTTATTGGCAGACAACAACTTTCAATGAGGAAAAACACCGCCATCCTTGTAAATGTCTCCAGAGGTGAGGTAATCTCATAATATATGTTGATAGGAAGGTCGTTCTACATATACCCCAACAAATAATCATTCAATCCCTTGATAACGCTGATTTCTAATGGTATATTTCCTGAAAGCCAGGGAAGTGAAACTCAGGATACAGTGCAGTTAGCAATTTTAAATAGGAGCAATAGTGGGATATTGTAGTCATGTGTAATATATTGTTTGTTTGAGGAAGTGAATAAATGCAACAATGAAATGAAAATGATATGTTCACTGATGAGGGCAAGAAGGATATGTTGAAGAAAACACATATGTTGAAGGTTGAATGAATTTTTCATTATCATCCAAACGCAAAGGTTCATTCACAATAATAGAACAAGGATGAAGGCAGTACATTGAAGGACAGACCTTTTTATATGAAAACTAACCGTTTCTGCTTCATAATCTATAATTTGCAAGATTTATGATTATGTTTCTCTTCATTGCCCACAGGCCGTGTAGTTGACACAGATGCTCTGGTTGATGCACTCTCAAACAAACAGATCGGCGGTGCTGCCTTAGACGTGACAGACCCAGAACCGCTTCCTCCTGGACATCCATTGAGGTCAGCCGAGGGCGTGGTGATGACACCACACACAGGAGTTAAAACGTTTTCCACATTATCTGACATGTTTAAGATGTCTGTAGACAACCTTAGAGCAGCTCTCATTGATAACACAGATATGCCCAATGAAATTGATATCAAGGCCTATTCCTAGGTCAGCAACCATATTATGACCTAACGAAAAAATCTGTTCAATGCAAAGTTTTATGGCATGCAAAAGTCTCAGTAGCCTATTTGAACAATTGATCCCAGCTGATCAGAGAGTTATTGATATATCTGCATGATTATCGTAATTGAGAGAATGAAACCTTAAAGCTGATGTAATGACCAGAATGTGATTTGTAGAATATGTGTTGGTAGAGAATATATCTGAGTATTTTTGAATGCTTATAATTTAGTTAATCGAATTCCACTCTAGGAATGCTCAAACCTCTACAAGTTAATTCTAATCAAGTGTTAAGATTTCATCTGAAGATGTTGTTTGAAAATAAAGAATTCTTATGAAATCCATAATGAAGAATTGTTGAGCAGGGACCTGTTTCAGTAGTTTCATGACATTAGGCTTAGACAGACATCAACAGCGGCACCAACAGTGCAAGCAACAGCAAAACAAATTTTGTCTGGTTTCAAAACGCATGTCACATTTGATGTCCAATATCAGCGGATTGGAGCGGCCAATTTTCTTCGATTATAAGGTATATGTATCCCTTACTCGTGTTAAAGTCTCATTGCTTAATTCCTAGGGGAAGTGAGTTAAATTGTCTAATACTTTTGAAACCGGATCACGAGTCTGTCCTAAGAGCAGCAACTTATGTTGATCTGTCAGTATAGTCATGTCACGAACATGTCACGAAACTACTGAAACAGGTCCCAGGTGTAAAATCCAAAGTTTAAAATACGCAGAATAACTCATACGCTTATCAAATGGTGGTCTATCAATGTTAATAATACAGAAATAATGCTTTTTCCCAGAATTTTGGAACATGTTATTGGAAGAAACCCAGAAGGAAGAACGTCTCAAGAATTTTATAACCTCTATGAAAACTAATCTCCTATGAATCTTTAAACAATACGATATTGATCCTTTTGATTGAATATTTATATTATTTGAAGTCCCTTGGTTGTCGCTAGGTAATCATTAATTGATGTACCTTCTCAAATAAATGTAATGTCGAAAGTGAATTGTATAGATAGTTGGACTATATTGGTTGTCATTAGATATCAGTGTAGTGTATAATGATTCACTCTATAATCAATAGTGTTACCATGGTAAGACCGTGAAAATCAAAGTTGTATGCTATCTGTATTTGTATGTTTGTTAATATGAATGGAAGTTGTATCTTTATATTTGTTGAGCTTTAAGGCCATATCTGGGAAAAACTTCCTCAGATGACAGTATCTGTCTGTTTATTTGAATAAAAAGAAAAGAACATAAGTACATAACCCATAGTCTGTTATATAAAGTACGATGGTAATAATAAACACTGAGGTAGATAATATGAGAATACAATTAAGATAGTACAATGGCCAAACCGAGAAGTAATATTACAAGTTTGCCAATGCGTTGTAGAAAATGGTAGTATGATTACTTGTGGGGCAGAGGTATCCCCTGATCGCATCTGATGCTCATGTCCCAAGCGTCCAGATGTCATTGAAGTTGGCCCCCTCTGTGTGGTGCACATGGGATGCCCCAGCCCCACTGTGGAGCGAATGTAGTGTAAGGCGGTCTTAGCCATGGTAGCAACGTGCAAGTGCCTAGTTCCATTTATCCAGAATGAAGGAGACAGTAAGTGGGTTACTGTCCCTGTAAGTCAGGAGGGGCTTGCGGTGGTGTTGGGTGTGGGCGTCATGAATCATACGGATGTAAGCTGATCGGAGACACATCTCTGGGGTTTTACCCATCAGGACAAAGAGTGTGGTGGGTATCCCTGATGACTGCATGGTTTTGGTCCACTCAAGCGAGATATTGACCCAGCCAGGGTCACTATGATGTCTCCCCTTGTGGTCAAAATCATTTGACATTAATCTGTCGAAAGAACCCTCCAAACTTTGCGAGAATGGCGACTTGGAGCTGATTGTCCCTCACCGGCACTCTGTCCACCCGAACAATGAAAGCCTGAGTTACCAGTGTTGCCGGATGAGGTGGCCATCATAGCATGAGGTGGACCCCATGGAGAACGAGGGCAGCCCAGTGAGCATATAATGAGGAGGGGTTGATATCCATCATCATGTCAAAATGTCCTGATATTTCCCAGGCTGTTGGACACTGAGCCTGGGGCCATCCCTGGTGATATGAGGTTCTCCACATACCAGCACATTGCCTCTGGGGTGATGTGGCAGTGGTCCACCTTTACCTTGTAGCAAAAGGCAAACTAGAGGCTCATGGCAGGCCTCCGATTAGCTGTTGTCCCTGGGCAATGGACTTGACATTTGTCTGCCCTGGCAGCCAGACATTCCACAAAGGAATCTGAAGTTAGTTAAAAGAAGTATAAACATAGTGCTGAAGACATGAACGACCCTTAGACCAAGGTCGTTGATGTGTCACCAGGGACCTGTTTCACTAGTCCAGAGATAGTGACATGCTGGCGACATTAACAAAGGCGGCAACAGCGGTAGTAATAGCGCAACCACTATTCTCCAGTTGCAGAAGCCATGTCACTGTTGCTCACCTTGTTGGTGTCACTGTTCAGCCAGAGACAGTTAAAGTGTCACAGTGGTGTCCCCAGTCACACTGTATGCTGCGCCGCTCTGGTTCCAGATCGATCGAGTGCTACAGTGTGATATAGACAGTGGCGCTGTCAAGACAGCCAGATAATGGTTAGCTCGATGTTTCAAATTAAAACGCGAATATCAGAAAATCGGATGGGCCGATCTTCTTCATATTTGGTACGTTATTGGTTATATATTTTCCTAACTGGTGATAAAGTTTCATGTCTTAATTCCTAAGGAAAGTGGGTGAAATCATCCAGACAGGTGCGGCCGGACTGCTCCCGATGTATAGCGATGTGAGAGGGTAGACCCTCTCACAAATAGTGACACAATAGAGGCAGAAACAGTGACATCACAGTTGGTTCTGAAACATGACATGCCACTCTTCACCCATGTCTTCTCTGTGATGTCGCGAACTGTGTTGTCACAGGAGTATTGAAACGCTACCTGCCCTTGTTGTGTCACAGAGACCAACAAGGGTTGTCACAGGACTAGTGAAACAGGTCCCTGGCGAAGTTATACACAACTAATATGAAGTCTGCCGAGGGCATCCAGCACAGGCAAATGCATCTGTTGCTGTCTACTGTGAAAGACCCAATATAATTATGGAGATCTGAATAAAAATAATTTCTCTCTGTGGTACATGTATCTCACTTTCCAATGTGGATTTATTGATACCGTATCAGTTTTTGAGTGAAACAATTTGTTTTTGAGTGATATATTTTTTTTTTTAGGGTAGACCTTGTTTGGATAGCAGGCCATTTTTCATTGGATAAAATGATTTCCCGCCTCTCTTTGTCTGGTCCACCGACCAATCAGAAAGGCAGGAATTGATCACATGATCAAAAACAACCAATGACGGTCATCCTCTGTACAGGAAAATTAACATAATTCAGGCTGGCACCCTCACAAGGGAGAGAGATCGGTCACTTACTCGATGGTCGCGAGGCCGCCATGTACAGCATTAATTATGGAGATCTATTATGGAGATCTAGTCTCCATACTAAAAAGATAGGCAGTGTGTATTATCCACCTAATATGGAGTCTCCATGCTAAACCTATAGGGAGTGTGTCTTATCTACCTAATACACTCAACCTAAGGGGACTATGTATTATCCACCTAATACAGAGTCCTAATACTAAGCTTATAGGGAGTGTGCCTTATCCACCTAGTACAGAGTCTCCATATTAACCTATAGTCATGGTATATTACCCACCTAATATCGAATCTCAATACTAGACCTATAGGGAGCATGTATATTACCCACCTAGTATGGGGCTCTATAATAAACCTATAGAAATTGGGAATATAGGAATATGAACATTTCAGAAGGCCGATGCCTCAGTCAATATCATGTCAATGATTCAATGAGTCATGATGCTCAGTATTTCAACATGAGCATATATATAATAATCCACATCCCACACTTAAACATGGGGATGGGAGGGTTAAAAGACATTCAAAGTCTGGTACATGAATAAGGCAGCAAATAATCACTACTTTATCATCATGTTCATTCTATTACAATGGACCTTTATTACCTTTAAAATTAATCATACTCATACCTAGCTGTATAACCAATTTCATCTTCTCTTAAGCCCCACATTTGTTACTATTTGGCTTCCGACATGCCCCAATAGGCCTTACGACACGCTTCCCATACAGAATGAATAAAAAGATGCCCTTTCATTCTCTATAGTCAGTCTAGCCTGCATTAGAAGCCAGCAGACATCTCTATTGACTTTTTGTGTTCTTACCTGCTAGAGTACAATGCTAGCTTACATATTCATACACCCACAAGTTCTTTACGGCAGGTGCTGCAGGAAGGAAGAATCATAAAAATGATTCAAGAAGGCAATTGTAGCCAAACAGAAAGAAGATAGTGTAAATTTGTATTTAGGTCGATAGGATATGGAAGACAGGTAATGATGATTATTTCCTTCACTTGTGCGGGGACAAGGTGCTATCTTATAGAATAAGTATGCTGTGCTTCATCATTCCAACCACTTGACTGATAATTAACAAACCAGAAGTGCCAATAAATAATGTTTATTAAAACTTGAACATTATTTAAATGGTGTGTAGACATCTGCATGTGTCGAGCTCGCTTATTTGCAAGCATAACAAAAGCGACTGAGGTGTGGAGTTAGCTCAGTGGTAAAGAGCACTGGGGCACGTTTCATATTCTAGGATCGTACATGAAAACCCTTTTCTGCACCCTATACAAGTGTTATCATTTAATAATAACTAAGTCTGTTCGCTTAGACAGTATTAGTCATCCATAAGGTCGTCCATGCGTGTTGATTAAAATTGACCCACATCATCCCTGGGTTTCTATAGCTTACAGAAAATGGTCTACATGTACGATCTTAGATTAAGAAACGGGCCCCTGGACTTTATTGAGTCCCACTGCAGCCACTTTTCTCCTTCATCCCCAGCAGTTGTAGATTTACTGCTATATCAAAGGCCAGTCCTTCTCATACCATGTCTATGTGGTGTGGGAAGTAAAAGAACTCTCAGCTCGGTAAATGTGTAGGGATGAGATTTCCACCTGAATTCATAACATAGATTCAATCACCACCCTTGTGGTGTAAAAGAACCTTGAGAAAGTCTGGTAAGGACCCATAATGGTTGACTGGACTTTCAATCAAACCAAACAAACAAACAAAACAAACTGAGCATATAGAGACTCTGTATTAGGTGGATAACACAAACTCCCTATAGGTATAGTATGGGGACTCTGTATTAGGAAGGTAATACACACTCCCTAGGTATAGTTTGGAGACTCCCTATCAGGTGGATAATACATTCTCCCTATAGGTTTAGGATGGAGAGCCTGTATTAGGTGAATAACACATTCCCTATAAGTTTGGTATGGAGACTAATAGATCACCATAATCATATTGGGTCTTTCACAGTAAATTTAACAAGTCAGCAACAGATGCAAAGGACAGATTCATCACAGCCCTCTGGTTCCTGGGTGATGGGGTAGGTATGGACTTCAACTATTTTCATGTGCCTAGAGTAGAGATGTCTGTGCTGGATGCCCTCAGCGGGGTTGTGTCACGTTAGATGTGTATATGATGACCTTGCATGGGTACATATTGATGACCTTGGTCTAAGGGTTGTTCAAGTCCCAGCACACCACTATGCTTATACTTCTTTTATGTAACTTTAGATCCTTCATGGAATATCTGGCTGCTAGGGCAGACAGATGTCAAGATCCAGCCTATCGCGCATGGACAAAAGTTAATCGGGAGCCTGCCATGAGCCTCTACCTTGCCTTCTGCTACAAGGTAAAGGTGGACCACTGCCACATCACCCCAGAGGCAGTGTGGTGGTATATGGAGAACCTCATATCACGAGGAATGGCCCCAGGCTCAGTGTCCAACAGTCTGGGAAATATCATTTTACAATATGATGGATCTTAACCCCTCTTCATTATATGCTCACCGGGTGGCCGACAGCTAATCGGGAGCCTGCCATGAGCCTCTACCTTGCCTTCTGCTACAAGGTAAAGGTGGACCACTGCCACATCACCCCAGAGGCAGTGTGCTGGTATGTGGAGAACCTCATATCACCAGGGACCAACAGCCTGGGAAATATCAGGACATTTTTCACGATGATGGACCTCGACCCTTCCCTGTTATATGCTCACCGGGCTGCCCTCGCCCTCCATGGGGTCCACCTCATGCTATGACAGCCACCTCCTCCGGCAGCACTGGCAACACACGCTCGTGTTCCTCAGGTGGTCAGAGTGTTGGTGATGGATATATACTGCAATGAGCTCCAAGGTGCCATTCAGAGGGTTCTGCTGACAGAGTAATGTCACCTCCGAAGGATTTTTTCTTTAATAGTAGGGTTTATTGACATAAAAAAAGAATACAATTACAATGGAATATCCTGACATAGTTTCTGCAAGACATTAAAGGAGGAACAGATAGTAACAACTACCACATTCCAGTTCAAACAATAAAGAGTTACGATGAACTCATCGCTGCTTATTTTTTATGGATACTTAGATCCTTCACAAAATGATTTTGATTCCAACTGCCATATGACAAGGAGAGACATAACAGTGACCCTGGCTGGGTCAATATCTTACTCAAGTAGACCAAGACCATGCAGTCATCATAAACACTGACTACAATCTTGGTCCTATGACCCGAGAGAGTGTGTCCAGTCAGCTTACATCCATATTATCCAGGATGCCCCCACACAACACCATTGCCAGCCCTCCTGACTTACAGTGATGGTAACCCAATTACCACCTCCTTCATTGCAGCTATATGGAAGCAGGCAGTTGGACTGTGCTACCAGGGCTCAGAGCACCTTACTCTACACTCACTCCACAGGGGGAAGTGGCATCTCATGTGTACCACACAGAGGGGGCCATTCAATGATGTCAGGACACATGGGACCTGGGCATCAGATGCGGTCAGTGCATACCTCTGCCCCACAAGAAATCATACTACCATGGGCCACAAGGCATGGGTAGGCATGGGTAGGCATGTTATAAAAACCACCTCTTGGCTTGGCCATTGTAATATCAAAATTGTATTCTTGTATTATCTACCTCAGTGTATATTTTTACCATCATATTATATATATCAAACTCAAGATGTACGCGATTGATTCTATTAGAACCCATAGAATGTTAACAGCATCATCCTTTCATTCATCCAATATTACCATGATTTCGATCTGAGTGGCCGTATTCTCCACGTAGTTGACGAGTATTATGTAGCGTCAACTACAAGGAGAATACGGCCACACAGATCGAAATCATGGTAATGTTGTATTTATTACTCACTTATTTTTAGATTTAAGCAATAAATATGATCGTTAGAAAACTTTTCAACATAGTTAAGAAGTTATGTTTGGGACTACTTTCATCTAAAAAATCTGTATCCTCCTAGGAGATTCCGCAGGTCCGTATCCTACTCAGTAGCGATCTGTAATCTCCATAGGCTTAGTATGGAGACTCCGTATCATGTGGGTAATAAATATAATATCCACTGCAGAAGTTATGAAAAAACTATAATTTAGTTCGTTTGGGTAGTTTAAGTCCAATTAGATTTAGTTTAATTTTGACCGAATCTATGAGATGAATGTAGGTAGAAATCTCACCCCTACACATTCACCGAGGTAAGAGTTTTGTTACTTTTTACACCAGATAGACATGGTATGAGAAGGATTGGCTTTTGATATAGCAACTTGCACCCACAAAGTCTGACAACCTTCGGAGTACAGTGCTTTATTACAAAGCTAACTCCCAAACCACAAGTGCTTTAGTTATACTTGCATTCAAGAACAACTATAAATTCCTGTTGCTGGACATGCTATAATTCTATAATACCAACCTATTTGATGGGATTTTTTGTTTTATATAAACTTTATTTATCCTGAGGGATACATCTATATATGACCGTTTTGAGCGTACTTCTTCAGACATCAACTAAGGTAGCAGTTTATTTATATGATTGTCATTTGTTTTATGTTGATAAGATGTGTTGTCTGTCAAGTTGATCTTTGTTACTACAGTTTAAATTCAATAAGAAGAGTAGGAAATAAAGTCCAACCTCCTGTGCCTGTTGTGGTATATGACATTGCCGCCAAATGCTTTCACCAGTCGTGCCACTACTAGACCCGTCGCACCCATGCCCACAATGCCAACTGTAGATCCTTTTATCTCAACACCACTATACCAATCAATTTTATATGCTGACTGAACCACAGTTTTGACAGTATGGTCACCTGGAAGAAAAATAATAGAAATAGCAGAACTCCAGTAGGGGGGAACTCCAGTTCTTCCCTACTATATTGTTTAGTAATGTATTATGTATATGGACTCCTTCTAATAATGTGACCCTCCTCTAGATGAATAGATGGGAGCTGCATTGAATACAATGGTATAATCCAGAAGACCATAATTATTTAGTGAATATTCTCAGTTCTTATCAACTGAAAGGTAATACTTATGTTAACAATTTTTTTAGGAATGCATCATTACTGCCATGAATAATTATATAAGAGAATATGTCGCATTTCAAAGCGAGAGGCCGCAATAGCGAGCGGCACTTTGAATCAAAGCGGCACCAAAACTGGTACCAATACCCAATAGTGAGCAGCACCTCCACCTCAACAGCGACGCTTCAACTGCCATTGTTAGCTCTCGCTTTGGCAGTGAGTACTCTCGTTTAGCAACCTCCCGACTTTTGAGACAGCTCCCTGAACTGCATCACTAGTCTGTGGTTCAAGCAAGTTAAGCAAGTATGCCACCCACAACCAGGGCATCCACAGGTTGCGGATAGTTAGACAGTCTCCAGATATGGAGACTAGCTGTTGAAACAGCCATGGACCAAATTGCAATGGATCGCCTGCATGAAATTTACGTTCACACCTTTTCAGGTACACTTATGGTAGAAAGTAATCATGTACTGGTTATAAAGAACCGCTGCCTGCCTGACATCGGTCAGTTAATCCGCTGACTGATCAAAGCAGTAGAATCATATTCAGAACCCACTCTTGAAAAATCTAAGCCTTTTCTGTATATTAAAAGTCTTGACAGAATATTGATCTCTGTTAATTAACAATGGTTATCAATGCCAATTAATGTATGATAGCAAGATGAGTCCTTAGAACTCTGAGTTTATAGATAAAGGAACAGGATCAGGGTGCCTCAAAAAACATCTGAAATCCTTTTGGAAAAGTGAAAACAAAAGGCACAGTACTACATTCAATATTTATCATAAACATAAGATGTCAATACCTGTTACAATATTCCGGCCTGATGCTATCATCAAACCTAGGGTCATTTCAGCCAGAGCATTGGCGGTGACACCCGGTGTGTTTGAAACTGTGATTCCACGCCCCGCAAGCTCTTCAAGATCAAGGAAATCCACTCCTGCCCCAATTATGGCCACGGCCTTCAAATTGGTGAAGGAATGCAAATATTGCTTGAAGATGTTCCCAGTAAAACTGTATGGAATGGCTCCTTTCACCTAGGAATAAATAGAAGCATTAGTAAGACTTAAGGGCTAGTTCCAACAATACGATGGATTCTGTGATATATCTTGGTATATCTTAATATATCTTACTGTGTCGCGATGTGTCGTACCTCCGTCGTCTCAAAACCTCGCGTGCGATGTTGGGTGTCTATTTTGGTGCTCCGCCACACATCGTGACAAACAGGCGCACGATTATTCAAACCTAGCCCGATTTAGCAAGACAACCAAATCGGGACTAATCTTGCTATACCTTGTATGTTGGTGGAATCACCACTTTTAGGGGCTGTTCCATCTGGCTGAATTCTCAGCCGAATCATGATTCTGACAGTGTTTGATTTACTATTCAGGTAACATTGATGTAATGGAACAACATAAACTGATGAGATCGGTGCTGTCGGCTGCCTTCGCCCTCCCTGTTCCATCATGCTCCACTATCCATAGCGCCCCATTTCTAGTACACCCATTTTCCACTAGGTGTTTTAACTGGTGGGGTCCTCTGGTGTCTGATTGCAACAACTGTGACCTTGACCCATGGCATGTTTACTCAAAGTGATTACTCGGAGGTAGGTGTGATTTAGGGGTAAATAAAGGTGGTATATCATGATTATCTTGGAAAAGAATAAGATTCTAACTGTAATCAAGCAATATTACAGTTACAGAACTGTAGAACCGGATGGTGAGCGGGTGAAGTTAGATAATTCTAACATTTTCAGGTACTACTAGCGACTTCGTCGAGTCCGAAAAATATAGAAAAATGAAATAACAGACTGCCTATAGCGGGGTTCGAACTCCAGACGTTCACATTCGCAGCCGAAGACTCTGCAGACTGCTCCACAAAGATAGGTGCTGTATTGGGGTCAAATACTTAGGCTGGTGGTGGGTGTGGGTAATCAGCAGATTTTTGAAAGGGCTACCAGCGAAAGTTGAGATCGCATTGGTTTCTCACGAGAAAAGTAGATAAGAAAACTACAATATTAAACTTTGATTTCGGCATGGCTCGAAATGAATCATAAAAGAAGAAGTTTGTCTGAGTATAGTCCCACAAAAAAGAAGAACAGGATCGAGTTTTTCACTGCACGAGAATCTCACTCTCGTGGGCCTTCAGTCTCCAACCCTAGGTCGGGTTCACTCTGTATCTATGTGCGGGAGGCTCTTCAAGCGGATAGTACCGAAAATTACACGTTTTATATGTGGTAGGTAATCAGCTGGGTGTCCACAGATACTTTCAGAGTGAGTATTTCAGGCCTGTATTCACCATAATTTACAATAATTAGCAAAAGACTTTTGCCAATTCTGCTAGGCCCGGGCTGACCATCATGAAAGTGCTGTCGGCAAGATGAACAGGCCCTTTATCCTACCCCTAATAAAAAAACGCCATAGACTTAACATAGGCAAATTTTATGTGGCAGGCCGTGACATAAAGTCCTTTTTATGCCACTAGAGTAATAACAATATTGAACAATCAGAGAGCAGGATGTCAGCTACTATGAAAAAAGTTATGAATAACGAACAAATGAATAACGAACGAATGAACTTACGATAAAAAAATCAAAGTTCTGTTGGCCGTTGACTCAATATTTATCTTTTTAACAGTAATACAAAAGCATAGACAGGGTAGGATAAATACGAAACCGAACTCGAGTTAGACTTGTCAATGTCTATGCTACTCTGGTTAGGTCTGCTCCTCACTACACTCGGCTACGCCTCGTGTAGTAATACACGACCATCCCGTCGTGGAATAGACATTGTCAAGTCTAACTCTCGTTCGGTTTCTACTAATTATTATCCATCATATACATAGCCCAAATTAAAATTGTATGGGGACTTATTGACCCATCACGACCCATTGTATAAAACCAGTCAGATACCATAACTGTGGTACACGGATCCAAATCTGTGGTATACGGCTTCAAAACCATGGTATATGGGAAAAATAGTCCCTTTTGCTATACAGCAAAGAAATAGTTCCTATTGTTATACCCGTTAATATGGTAATTACTGGGTTTAATTTATTCGAAAATATGGATAATAAATGCAACAAACGATGATTTTGTGGACAGACGGCTCTGTAAACCACTTGCGGTAGACCTTGTAATACACTTGCTAGCACTCGTGTATTACTATGCGTTAACCTCTTATGGCTTCCGGTCACCTATCCATAAAACCATCGATGATTGTCTATGTATTGCACCCTGTTAATGTCTGGAAAGTTATAAAGGTATAACTACAGATTTCAAATTCAAATTACAGTTAATTCTAACTAGATTAATAGAATTATTTACTTTCTCTGATTTTGTGATATCCTCTTCAAGGTCAGCACTTGTTATCACCTCAAAATATTTCCTCAGGTACGCCTCATGTTCTGGTATAATTCCATATATAGGGTTAGTGTCGATGAAGGCATCTACCCAGATGGCCGGGCGTGAGGATGACATTGTGTGTGAGAAATACAGATAAAGCAGTCGGCCTGAGTAGGATCAGGTTATGAAGGTGAATGATTTCTATCCAAGTTAACAAGTATGGCTTTCTAACTAGGTTACAGGAAAATAGAGCAGAGCCTACATTCATAGTAGATGGAGTAGATGGTTGGTTGCACATGTCTGCTTTTCATAAGAGCGTTAAGATATTATACAGGTTACCCGGATAATTTGTGATAAGGAGGATATACCTTTAGCACACTGTTTGTGCTGCTAACTGTAGCTCCTCTGACTAAATGACATATATAACAGCCACCCTTCCAACTCTTTTTATTACACGGGCAATGCAGTAGTGGTTGTAGTACATTCGTGAACGGCAGCATTGCTAAGTGACTCACCATAAGTAGGTCATGAACTCAATCATGTGGTAGCACCCATTCCACCATCTGGCTTCTGCTATGTGCACATGTACCTGTAACTGTTAGACCTCTCGATAAAGAATCTTATACCACCAAATCTCACTTGAATCATTTAATGGTGGCAGCGGTGGGATCGAGAGTCTGCAGAGAAGATAAGGAAGCCCTGGGTGAGATCCTTTCAATCAGTAAATGAAAAATGGGTGCAGCAGAAGTACATAGACTGGCCCAAAACTAGAAACTACTGACATTCCATAAACTCTGACCATAGCTGAGGGTAGATAACCTCACTAAAAACCTGTGCATCAGCTTAGGGGCATATATAGTGGTATCTAAACTATCTTCAGTGACAGTCCAGCACAGTGTGCGAAATAAACACCGCAAACAAGGAGTCAGTAGGCATAGGAAAAAAGTGACCATGGCTACATTAGAGGGATCACTAACACCAAAAATAAACTGGGCAGACACTGACCAAGCCGGTGCAGTGAGCATGTTTAAACAGCAATGTGAGTTGTATTTCTCCGTAAAAGATATCAAAAAGGAGAAGCAAGTTGACCATATACTACTGTTTAGTGGGGAAACTGGCATTAAGAAGTATAACTCGTGGAGGTTATCGGACGCCCAAAAGAAGGATCCCGAAGTAGTATGGGAAAGATTCCTGGGACAAGTAGACACAAAGGAAAATTGGAGAGTAGCGAGGCTATACTTACAAAAGTACAAACAAGAGGAAAGAGAAAATATAGACGACTATGTAGCTAGACTCAAACTACAGGCGATTAAGTGCAAATTCGCAGATAACGAGTATGACGAACGAGTAATCGAGCAGATTATCAGCGGCACCCGATATTCTGAACTACAGAAAACGCTACTGAGCAAAGACAAACTGACACTGGAGGAGGCGATCAATTTAGCACGTACCGAAGAAGCGTCAGTTGTACACATGGCACAGCTGGCAACAGTACAGACCGCACCGGTTACTGTAAATGCCGTAAACCGCAAGACTGGCAAGCCATGTTGGTTTTGTGGACGCTATCATGCACACAGACGCGAGGCATGCCCCGCATATGGCGACACATTTGTGAAGTGTAAAGAGAAGAACCACTGGAAGGTTATGTGCCCACAAAATCAAGACAACGATACATGACGCAGTGACAGCGTGAAAGGCAAATACAAAGGCCCACCTAACCAGAAGAAAACAGCATACAAAGGTCGGCCATACAAAAAGAGACGCACGGTTGGAATAACCAGGAGTCAGACGAGGATGAAGAATACTATGCCCAACACGATGAAGACGTCAGTGATCAGTCCGAACATATGACTCTGAACATGCTCAGCTTAGCGAATATTAACAGACCTGCAAAAAGCGGCGAAGATCGCGACGAGGCTTACACAGTTATACAAGCAAAGCGTGACAGCAGAATGATAGCAGATATACGCATGAAGGTCGACACAGGCGCTCAAGGCAACACACTACCACTGCGGATGTTCCGAGAACTGTATCCCGACAAAATAGATGGTGCTGGAAAACCGAAACCAGGTGTTGGTAAGGACAAAAACACCACCCTTACAGCATATGGTGGGAGAACCCTCCGCCATTTTGGGGCAGTGACTCTCCTGTGCCGATACACAGGAAAAGACTGGGAGCCAACCGAGTTCTACATAACAGATGTGAATGGACCGGCAATACTCGGTATGCCAAGCTCACTGAAATTCCAACTAGTGACACTCCACTGCAAAGTGAAAGTAAACGAGACGCCAAAAGTCAACTCAGTGCGAGATCTACAGAAGATGTATCCCAAACAGTTTGATAGGATTGGCGAGTTTCCCGGGACATACCGGATCGTGTTGAAAGAAAACACCCAGCCGATCATACATGCACCAAGGAAGTGCTCGATACATTTAAAAGATGAACTCCAGTCTGAGCTAAACAAGATGGAAGAAGACAGGGTCATCCGAAAGGTCGATGAACCTACAGACTGGGTAAGCAGTCTGGTCATGTCCCGGAAGTCAAATGGAAAGCTAAGAATTTGCCTGGATCCGAAGGATCTCAACAAGGCCATCAGGAGATGTCACCATAAAACCCCGACCCTAGACGAAATAACACACAAATTCAGCGGGGCACAATTCTTCAGCAAATTAGATGCAAAAAACGGGTACTGGTCAGTTAAACTAGATGCTGAGTCATCTCTCCTCACAACCTTCAACAGTCCATTTGGGCGATACTGCTTCCTGCGGATGCCATTTGGGCTTGTCATGGGCCAAGACGTGTTCCAGCAGCGGATGGACCAGTTCCTGGAAAGATGTCCGGGGACTGTGGGGATAGCAGACGACATAGTAGTATACGACAAGACCAAAAAGGAGCATGACGAAAATCTCCAGAATGTGATGGTGAAAGCTGTAGAATATGGACTGGTGCTCAGCAGTGAAAAATGTGCCATCAAAACGCCACACATAGAGTTCTTCGGTATGTTATACACCAAAGATGGCATCAACCCTGACCCAAAAAAGGTCACGGACATCAAAGGGTTGGACCAACCACAGACAAAGCGGGAGCTGCAGGAATTCCTGGGGATGGTGACATATATGTCCCCATTCATACCAGACCTAGCAGTTAATACAGCTGACCTGAGGGCCCTGCTGAAAGAAGATACAGACTATATCACACAAAAAGGCATTCGACAAAGTGAAAGCACTGATATGCAGTGAGACAACCTTAACTTATTTCGACCTAGACAAGGAGACAACCATCCAAGTTGACGCGTCAGGAAGGGGGTTAGGAGCAGTGCTCACGCAGAATGGAAAACCAATTCGCTGACAGACACTGAAAAAAGATATGCGAACATAGAGCGTGAGCTACTTGCCGTTGTGTTTGGCTGTGAGCGGTTTCACACATACGTCTATGGCAAGCCCTTCACAGTGGAAAGTGATCACAAACCACTGGAAATGATCCAACACAAAGCCCTCACTACAGCACCTCCAAGACTCCAGAGGCTGCTAATGCGGCTGCAACCATATGACGTGACCATCAAATACCGCCCAGGCAAGGAAATGGTGGTTGCGGATGGGCTATCGCGTGGCTCGAGCAGAAACAAAGACCAGATAGACCTGGATGTCCAGCTGAACATCGTTAGTATCACTGAGGAGCGGTTGAACAACATACGCGAGGAAACATCAAAGGACCTCATCCTGTGTGAACTGAAGGAGGTAGTAGTACATGGCTGGCCTTATAATATCAAGGAGCTTCCAAATGAACTCAGACCATACTGGTCATTCCGTGATGAGCTTGCCATTGAGGATGGACTCATTCTAAAAGGCGAGCGGGTGATGATCCCCAAAACAGTGCAAGAGAATATCCTAACAAAACTCCACATGGGTCACCAGGGCATTGAAAAAACCAAACTCCGAGCCAAGGACTGTGTTTATTGGTTGAACATCAACAAAGACATTGAGCAACTGGTGAGGAGCTGCATTGCATGCCAAGAGCACCAGAAATCACTCCCACATAAGGCCTTGAAACAACACAAGCTGCCTACAAGACCGTGGCAGGTCATCGGCACGGACCTGTTCCAGCTAGAGGGAGAACCGTACCTGATTGTAGCTGACTACTATAGTAAGTTCCCCATTATCCGCAAGATGCCACAACCATGTACCAGCCAAGCAGTTGTTCATGCAACCATGGAGATTTTCTCAGAACATGGAGTTCCAGCAAAAGTGATTAGCGATAATGGAGGACACTATGACTTTGTCCACTACAGGAATTTTGCGAGAACCTGGGGTTTTGAACATGTCACATCGTCACCTCACTATCCCCAGTCAAACGGATTTGTAGAACGCACCATTCAAACAGTTAAAAATACTCTAAAAAAGGCGAAGACAACCGGATGGAACAGTCACATGGCACTCTTGTGCCTGCGCACGACCCCAGTGGATAGTGTAATAGCGAGTCCTGCTGAGCTTCTCTACAAGCGTAAAATCCAAGGAAACATACCAGTTCAGATCAGGAACACCATAGACCAGAAAGACCAGGTCCGAATCAGAATGGAGGAGCGACAGGAGACTCAGAAGGGAGACCACGACAAGCGGGCAAGAGACCTGGCACCACTCATCCCGGGACAGACTGTTCGGGTGCAGGATCACAGATCTGGTCTGTGGGCCCCGCTAAGGTGTTGAACAAGTGTCCTGAGCCAAGGTCATACATGATCCAAACACCACAGGGTGGGACTCTTCGCAGGAACCGTAGACACCTTCTGGATGTCCCAACACCAGTCAAGAACACAGGACAGGATAGCCCCGGACCTGAAACTAGGCCTGTTTTGCCTGGCACACCAAAACATCATGCCAAAACTAGGTCTGATATGCCCAACATGACAAGTGGTCATTCCCCGAGGAATGTGACCACTGAGAGTAGTGCCACTGCCACACCGAGTCAGCCGAGCCCTCCAACACTGGAAGTGGCCCCCCGCACTACTCGCTCAGGAAGAGTGGTGGTCGCACCATCTAGGATGGATATGTGAAGAGATGTGCCATGTGAAAACTTGAAAACATTGACTTGTTGCGTGAAAGTGATCAACATTGACATGTCATTCCATTCCAGGAAACCATACTACCTATATGCTTATTGAGTAAACTAAAGTTAATAGAAAAATGCAGGTACTGGACATATGGACAAACAACCACAGAAGATAAAGTCTCATTGAAAGACTATACATTGACAATGCTGTAGAAGGGGGATGTAGTACATTCGTGAACGGCAGCATTGCTAAGTGACTCACCATAAGTAGGTCATGAACTCAATCATGTGGTAGCACCCATTCCACCATCTGGCTTCTGCTATGTGCACATGTACCTGTAACTGTTAGACCTCTCTATAAAGAATCTTATACCACCAAATCTCACTTGAATCATTTAAGTGGTTTCAGCCTCGAGTCGTATGGACTCTAGGGGCTATCACTGCTGCCACCCAGTGTTAACATTCCACCAGCGACTTCGTCGAGTCTGAGTTTGGGAAATATAAAAAAACGAAAGAACTGGCTGCCGATAGCGGGCTTCGAACCACCGACTTTCGCATTCCCAGCCTTAAGCTCTGATGATTGCTCCATGAAGACAGATGCTTAAATAACTTAGTGTGCTTATGCGTGGGGGGAATCAGCGGAGTTTGGGAAGGGGGCTACCAGCGAAAGTTGGGATCTCATTGGTTTCTCACGAGAAAACTAAATCAGAAAACTACAGTACTAAACTTTGATTTCGGCATGGCTTGAATTGAATCTTAAGAGAAAAAGCATGCCTGTCTATCGACCTAGAAAAAAGAGGAGCAGGTTCGAATTCCACCACACACGAGAATCTCACTCTCATGGCCCTTCAGTCTCCGTGCCTAGATCTGGTTCACTATGTCTCTATGTGTGGGAGGATCTCCAAACAGATTCTACAGAATTCTACCGTTTTATATGTGGTAGGTAACAATACCAATTCCTCTTATCCCCATACATTTCACACACACCATTTCCCACAATTCAAACCACAACTTCCGCCCTCCTCACAAGTTGGCCCGCCATTATCATCAACTTTACACTCCATATTTTTTACCCACCCACCCACATCCTAAAATCCTTTTAATTTTTCATACACATTTACAAAAAATCTCCTTTTTATTCACATATCCCTATTTTCATAGGGGTAATCTCTAAAACTTTTATTTTAACGTATTTAATATATTCATATTCACTTTAATGAATATCAACAAAATACTCTATCTTATAAAATTTTATCAACCTAATAAAATTTTATTTCCCCAGCCAGCCTTCCAACTCTTTTTATTACACGGGCGATGCAGTAGTGACATATATAACACATTTTGCTAAATTTTCCATGATATCTTAATCATTCATAGAAACCAATAGTCTAGACACCTTGCTCAGAACTTTCTAGTGTGGCAAGCTTATAGCGTTGTCATCATTATCAATCATCAACAACAGACCAGGGACCTGTTTCAAAAGTCGGGAGGGTGCTAAACGAGAATATCACCGCCAAAGCGAGAGCTAACAATGGTACTTGAAGCGTCGCTGTCGAGGTGGAGGTGCCGCTCGCTATTGGGTATTAGTAGCGGTTTTGCTGCCGCTTTGATTCCCAGGGACCCGTTTCACTAGTTTGGGGAGTAAAAGTGAATAGCCAAGCCAATAGCGAGAGCAATCAGCGGCACTAACAGCGGAAACTATAAAGTCTCGTTTCAGAAGTGGTGCCGCTGTTGAGGTCCTGTTGCCGTTCGCTATGCCAGCATAACAAACGAGACATTTGATAAATCTATATCTAATGAATATCTTAATAATTGCAAATTATTCCCCGTGTTTTTCCCACATTTCGGTTTTTATTTGACATTTCTACAAGCATTTCTGACTGAGTTACGATGCCCAACAGGATATCTCTCGTTTGTGAGACATGGAAGTGAGAGCCTTAGGTCGAGTGCTGCAGTAGGTTCAATGTGGGAATAGGCTGAGTTGTGCAGTGAATGCAGTTCTTGGTTTGAACAGTATAATAGTTCTCACAAAGTAGTTGATCACTGGAGAATTATGAACATTGATATATAGTTAAAACATGTATATGAAATTGTTCAGAGCATGTTTTTCTTTACTTAAATATGTTATAATATCTGATACAATATGTTTTTAAACTGCTGTTATGATCAGTACGAGAGGGTAGACCCTCTCGCAAACAGTGGCAGCCATGTTGCAATAACAGCGGCAGCTCACTTATCGCTGTTGGTGCCGCTTTGCTCCGAGGTGCCGCTCGCTGTTGCCATGCTCTACTATACAGGTGTTGCCGTTCAGCGCCGCCTAACGGCCCACTGTCTAGTAATGTGGCCGCTCGGAGAAACACAGCGATTCCAGCGGTATTCATATAGAGACATACAGCAATCACACCTAAAGTGTGAACGGTGAGTGTGATTGCTGGAGTGTTGTTTTTTGACAGATTAAATTGTTGGAACAAACAAGGGTATTGTATCAAAAAGTCTGGGATGTCTAAACTTTATAGTTGATAATTATCTTGGTTTTAGATAGGAAAAAGATAAGCATATAACTGCTGGGTCTGCCAATGTATTAATGTGTATGCAGTTTCAGTGTTCCTGTTTTATCTAAGGTATATCTAAAGTATCATTCAGGTGATATGCATGTATGATACATCAAATTGGAGCTGGGATACGATAGAATATGATGAAATCGTTGTTATTTCTCTGAAAATGATATACACGGGTATCATCAACGTATTATGCTCATATACTGAGTGATCCAATGATAAAGAATACGTTGCCAGGGGTATGTTTGGCCGCAGGCATTGCGTAACCACCCAGATAAGGTGCGACACCGCCCTGTGGAAAAAAGCCTACACGACACGAAGTATCACTATAAAGTCGTGTTTCAGAAATGGCATCACTGTTGAGGTACCCCTTCCGTTCGCTATGCTAGCACAGTGAACGGATTATTTAAGAAATCAATATCTAATGAATAATTTGAAAATTCCAAATTATTCCTCATCTTTTTCCCCACATTTCAGTTTTTATTATTTTTTTTTTTTTCTATTGTCAATACCTCTCGAGATGTCGACTTTTTCAGGCACTCCATATCAGAAAACAGTTTACAATACATTGCCATTTTTACCAATTGGTCACTTACATATATATAGGTATAGAGATGATGATGAGGATGATGTATAATAGAATAACTTCATTTACATAAGGTTTGCATCTATACATTTTTAAATGTTCTCTTTGTTATCGATGTGTTGAGTTTCTGGTGGTAGTCCATTCCATGATCTTGCACCACGATAATAAGGGCTATTCCTATATACCTATGGCTGTACACTCTATGCTTACACCACGCTCTGGGGGGTGGAGTAACTATCTGATACTACCCAAGGTTGGTATACTACCCAAGGTTGCCGTATACTACCCAAGGTTGACATTTAGACCAATCAGATTGTCTCTTATTAAACCACATTTGAAGGTATATAGGAATAGGGAAACCAAGTACCAGTGAAAGGAAGTCAAAATTACTCGGTAAGGCTTGGAAAAATTACTGCCCGCGGCCAGGGCCTTGGGCAGTAATTTTTCCAAGCCTTACCTCGTAACTTTGACTTCCTTTCACCGGAACATAGTTTCCCTCTATTCCACACTGATGCTGTCCTTGTGGTCTCTAATTTAAATAGTATTTTTTCTTTTAATCGTCACTGCACGAAAACCACTACTTTATTCATGTACATGTATACACCATCGCGGAAGTGCGTGTATCGGCTGGATATAGATTTGTTGTCACATGTATACGCCTATATTTCTCGCCTACGTATGAGGCGTATACAAGACTGTTTCCTTTTGAATACGTGCGCGACTTGGCTGTATTTCACACCTGGCGTATACGATAGGAAATATACTCTGAGCGATGTATATACGCGGGGCGTATACATGATGAAAAAAAAAAAATCTCGACTCACCCCACCCCCGTACTTGAGAGTGTTGGTAGAGGTTGCACCATCACTAACCGGCTGCCCGCCGCCACCCGCCGCCACCCGCCGCCACCCGCCGCCACCCGCCGCCACCCGCCGCCACCCGCCGCCACCCGCCGCCACCCGCCGCCACCCGCCGCCACCCGCCGCCACCCCCTATGATCCTCAGTGAGACGCCCTCCCCCGCCGCTCCTGCCGCCGCCCGCCGCCCGTCGCCCGTCGCCGCCCGCCGTCACCCGCCGCCACCCCCTGTGATCCTCAGTGAGAAGCCCTCCCCCGCCGCTCCTGCCTCCGCCCGTCGCCCGTCGCCGCCCGCCGCCCGTTTGTACAGGTGGCCTCAGTCAGACACCTTCCCCCCTTGACCCAGGTGTATGGGGGTATCCCTCCACTCTCAGTGAAGCCGGTAGTCAGCGGTAGGAGTCCAAGTAGGAGGGGGCATTCTATCGTAAAACCGGATGAGTTTTAATCTGGGACCTGTTTCACTAGTTTTGTGACATGTCTGTGACACCACACAGACATTGGGGTTGTCTAGTTTCGTGACAACATAAGTAGCTACCCTTAGGAAAAGAAAGACCCCAAACATAAGAATTAGACAAATCTACACATCATGGACCTGTTTCACTAGTTTCGTGACAAAATGGTTAGATAGACATGAAAAGCGGCACCAACAGTGCAAGCAAGAACGGACAAAACGAAGTCTAATGTCTAGTTCTTTTGAAACCGGACACACCATCTAGACATGTCACAAAACTACTGAAACAGGTCCCTGGTCTCCCGTATGCGACGACTGGAGTTTGGCGTAGTGATATCATGAGGCGGAGCTGAGTGATATCCGGAGCCAAAACTCAAGGAGTCGCATACAGGAGCCCAAATTAAAACGAATAAGGTTTTGATTTTATCCTACCCCCTGTGAACGATATTTTTACATGAGGATGATAACAAAAAACATGATAAGAACTTTTCTGAAGTCCTCCATATAGCTCTCCTTGCTGCTCTGAAGGCTCTTGGAACTACTTTCAGATGCTGATTTCTGATTGGTCCATTTTTTGTACACTCCTAGGAGCGATTTCTTATCCGTATGCGACATACGGGCACATACGGAAAGTCAATGTTAAGCCTATGGGATTTTATATTAGGGGTAGAATAAACAGGTTTATAGCTGAAAAAACCTTGTGTTATATATACAGTACCCAAAGTATTACTTCAGAAGATTTGTGTTTTGAATGTGTGTATAATCATAAGTAATGGTAAAAAAAAAGACAAGAGAATGCTGGGTTTATTACATGTAATTAATGAAATGACACTTATTAGTGGTTTAGAAAGATTTTATAATCATAATTGATAATATAACATTGAATTTTCCATATACCAGGGACTTAATGACTGCACGAGAAATGAAAATAGAATAAGCTACCAGTAGTGTCCCCAAGTGGCAGAACTATTGGATAGTGGTGTAAATACAACAGAAAGAGGCGTATATATGAACCAGGCGTATATATGAATCAGGCGCCTACAGATGTGGCGTATACACACGGGGAATAGGACCACCTTGTATACGCAAAAGCACACCTATATACGCCGGGTGCATATATATGTAAAATGGTGGTTCTCGTGCAGTGCATGTGCTTCTCATACTCTTGTGTATCCTCTTGTGCGAAATACCCCAGATTACAAATATTTTAAAAAGCTGACCAAGACTCTTCTAGAAGAACATATTGCGAAATTGTAATCAATTCTAAGTATATTATCACTGTACATAACCCTACCCACTTACCTAAATGTCTGATACTTTATGCTTACTGGTTTCTTGGCCTGGTCTTGTCTTGTCTTGTACCTGTCACCTGGCAAATGTACGGATCTAATGGTTCTCTTACCTATCTACCTCTACTTGTTGATAAAAGAAACAAACATAGCAAAAAACTGTATGCTTAAGAAATTGCAAATCTGATGTGTTTGAATGATGACTGCTTTTACTTAGGAGTCGTGTTATGTGAGACAACTGAACTCAGGGTTTATAGGGCAAGACAACGAAAACCAGCTATTATTGTACCATAGCTGATTGTCACAGCCCTCTTTTATTGACAACTTATCAAAAATGGTTACAAGGAAAACGTATGTAAATCTAAGTCAATAAAGGAAAGTTTTGAAAAAAAAAAAAATCCAGTCATCATTTGTTCTGTTCTTGAACATGCAACATAACAGTTGTTTTTTTCTCCTATGAGCTTGGGTATCGATATTACAAAGTTTATACATACCAGCTATTGATTGATAACGTGCTTTCGGTCCTAGTATTAGCCTCATGCCTCTATTATTCAGCTTCTCTAGGTTTTTCACATATCCCTTCCGGAAACTATCATAAATGAATGAACAGTACTCCATATGTGGCATTATTGTACTAATGTACCTTATTTTACTAAATTTTAAAAGATTACTGTTAACAGTTTTGATAACTTTCTTAACATGCGGTTCCCAACTTAGTGATTCATCTAAAATAACTCCGAGATATTTGTACCTGTGACAATTCGACAGGGTTTCACCATTCATACTAATTGCTAAGCTCTTCATTTTTTTCAGTTTCTCAGGCGTTCCTGTGTGCATGATTTTAGTTTTTTTAACATTGAATGTAAGACCATTTGCTAAGCACCAGTTGAAAATTTTTTAACATCTAATTGCATCTTGTCTTCTATAGTTGTCAGACAGTCACCAGAGAAATATAATAAAACATCATCGGCATACTGTATGTACTGTGAATAAGAAATACATTTGCCCAAGTCGTTAATAAAGACAACGAACAATAACGGGCCCAAAACAGACCCTTTGGGTACTCCAAAAATGGGGAATGACACATGAGTGTGTTATACATGTGACT
Source organism: Alentia gelatinosa (assembly GCA_950022655.1). NCBI lineage: Eukaryota > Metazoa > Annelida > Polychaeta > Phyllodocida > Polynoidae > Alentia > Alentia gelatinosa. Next base: position 123,539,257 of record OX465581.1, read on the forward strand.
TTCCCTAGTAGTTTACATGTGACTATCCCTCGTAGTTTACATGTGACTTTCCCTCGTACTTTACATGTGACTATCCCTCGTAGTTTGCATGTGTCAATCCAAGGTAGTTCAAATTTGAAATTATCCATTAAAGGTTTCTATATTTCTTAGTATTCCACTAGAGTAGAAGGTCTAGCTGAGTGTTCAATATCATAGTAAACTACTATTGCATATTATCAAATTTCCCAGCCTTGTGCAATATACAACTCAGTCTCCCAGCAGATACTTTGAACACTTGTGCTAATTACCACCGCTTGGGGAGTGCATGTAGAAATCCATGGATGTAAAATTAAAACCACAAATCTAGGACTGCATGGACACTGGCGAGATTTTGCTGATGGAAAATCCCGCTCTATTGTCGTGGCAAGATGAAAATCACCAATGTATTTATACGAGTGTGACTAAGATATCATGTCAAGATAAACATGATTACTGAAGTATCAGTCAAGGGAACGATTATAACAACAATGTAGAAACTGCGTCTGTAGAAATTCAAGAAAATAAGGTTTCCAGGGGGTCCTAGAGGAATAGATTCATCCCTCGCCAAAACGGTACAACGGTGTATGGATCATTAGTTTAAAGATTGTGCTTGTCCTTGTCTTATAATATGAGAAAACATGGTTACTGAGCCCGTACAGGCGGCCCTTCGAGGTTAGTTGATGAAAAAATACGGCCCGATGCCGTAGGCAGGAGGGCCGTATTTTTTCATTAAATGACCGAGAACGGACACTGTACGGGCTCAGTCACTACGTTTTCTTATTACTATATACCTCCTACTCGTTTAAAAAACCCATTTTATGATCTTTTCTGCTCCATGAAATGCCACTGCTTTTCACTACGGCCCGCTATCACAGCGGGTGCGAACATTATTAATACCACACCCCTAGCAGCGGGCAGTATTTTATAGACGTTCGCTCAAGGTATATAGTAATATAGAGAAACAGGCTTACTGTCTCCGTACGGATAAAATAAGCGGTAAAATCGGCGATCAGATGAACCGATGCCAAAGGCAGAGGTTCATTTGATCGCCGATTTTACCAAGTATTTTATCCGTACGGCGACAGTCAGCCTGTTTCTCTATTATTATATACCTTAAAATATCAAATTTTAACCTTGCTTCTGGGGGAGTTTTTGGATTTCGCCGCCGTACATACCCCGTACGCCACATACATACCCCCTACGTCACCTAGGTGTTATACGGATATAAATATGACATGGGTAGGAGCGGGCCGTATGTGCAGGATATACTAGCACAGGTATATCATAATACTCTATATGTAATGTCCGCGGTGAACTTATTACAATTTGAAATGTCTCCTGGTTATTGATAACGTGCTTTCGGTCCTAGTATTAGCCTCATGCCTCTATTATTCAGCTTCTCTAGGTTTTTCACATATCCCTTCCGGAAACTATCATAAATGAATGAACAGTACTCCATATGTGGCATTATTGTACTAATGTACCTTATTTTACTAAATTTTAAAAGATTACTGTTAACAGTTTTGATAACTTTCTTAACATGCGGTTCCCAACTTAGTGATTCATCTAAAATAACTCCGAGATATTTGTACCTGTGACAATTCGACAGGGTTTCACCATTCATACTAATTGCTAAGCTCTTCATTTTTTTCAGTTTCTCAGGCGTTCCTGTGTGCATGATTTTAGTTTTTTTAACATTGAATGTAAGACCATTTGCTAAGCACCAGTTGAAAATTTTTTAACATCTAATTGCATCTTGTCTTCTATAGTTGTCAGACAGTCACCAGAGAAATATAATAAAACATCATCGGCATACTGTATGTACTGTGAATAAGAAATACATTTGCCCAAGTCGTTAATAAAGACAACGAACAATAACGGGCCCAAAACAGACCCTTTGGGTACTCCAAAAATGGGGAATGACACATGAGTGTGTTATACATGTGACTTTCCCTAGTAGTTTACATGTGACTATCCCTCGTAGTTTACATGTGACTTTCCCTCGTACTTTACATGTGACTATCCCTCGTAGTTTGCATGTGTCAATCCAAGGTAGTTCAAATTTGAAATTATCCATTAAAGGTTTCTATATTTCTTAGTATTCCACTAGAGTAGAAGGTCTAGCTGAGTGTTCAATATCATAGTAAACTACTATTGCATATTATCAAATTTCCCAGCCTTGTGCAATATACAACTCAGTCTCCCAGCAGATACTTTGAACACTTGTGCTAATTACCACCGCTTGGGGAGTGCATGTAGAAATCCATGGATGTAAAATTAAAACCACAAATCTAGGACTGCATGGACACTGGCGAGATTTTGCTGATGGAAAATCCCGCTCTATTGTCGTGGCAAGATGAAAATCACCAATGTATTTATACGAGTGTGACTAAGATATCATGTCAAGATAAACATGATTACTGAAGTATCAGTCAAGGGAACGATTATAACAACAATGTAGAAACTGCGTCTGTAGAAATTCAAGAAAATAAGGTTTCCAGGGGGTCCTAGAGGAATAGATTCATCCCTCGCCAAAACGGTACAACGGTGTATGGATCATTAGTTTAAAGATTGTGCTTGTCCTTGTCTTATAATATGAGAAAACATGGTTACTGAGCCCGTACAGGCGGCCCTTCGAGGTTAGTTGATGAAAAAATACGGCCCGATGCCGTAGGCAGGAGGGCCGTATTTTTTCATTAAATGACCGAGAACGGACACTGTACGGGCTCAGTCACTACGTTTTCTTATTACTATATACCTCCTACTCGTTTAAAAAACCCATTTTATGATCTTTTCTGCTCCATGAAATGCCACTGCTTTTCACTACGGCCCGCTATCACAGCGGGTGCGAACATTATTAATACCACACCCCTAGCAGCGGGCAGTATTTTATAGACGTTCGCTCAAGGTATATAGTAATATAGAGAAACAGGCTTACTGTCTCCGTACGGATAAAATAAGCGGTAAAATCGGCGATCAGATGAACCGATGCCAAAGGCAGAGGTTCATTTGATCGCCGATTTTACCAAGTATTTTATCCGTACGGCGACAGTCAGCCTGTTTCTCTATTATTATATACCTTAAAATATCAAATTTTAACCTTGCTTCTGGGGGAGTTTTTGGATTTCGCCGCCGTACATACCCCGTACGCCACATACATACCCCCTACGTCACCTAGGTGTTATACGGATATAAATATGACATGGGTAGGAGCGGGCCGTATGTGCAGGATATACTAGCACAGGTATATCATAATACTCTATATGTAATGTCCGCGGTGAACTTATTACAATTTGAAATGTCTCCTGGTTTTAACAGTTCCATACGCAGTGTTTGTAAACAGTTCCATATTCAATGTTTGTATACAGTATTGTGGATAACAAAGTATAACGACAAATAGATAAACACACAAATAATTTATTTTAAAAAAACAATAAAAAAAAACAACAACAAGCAGATATTACTCAGGGATATCAAATATTGAATGATTGTAATTACTGAATTTAGCTAATCAATTTGACTGAACAAAAAGGAAATCTAGATATATACTACTGTTGGAAATACACACATAAAAAAAAAATCTGTGTGAGTTTACCTCTGGGGAAAGAATTGGTCGTATATTGGACGGTTTCAGTAAACACATTCAGGAAAGGGAAGAACAAATTCTCAAATAACTTTCCTGGATCGCACAACTGTACAGGGAGTTGTTTCAAAAGTCGGGAGGCTGCTAAACTCACCGCGAGTACTCAACGCCAAAGCGAGAGCTAACAATGGCACTTGAAGCGTCACTGTCGAGGTGGAGGTGTGCCGCTCGCTATTGGGTATTGGTAGCGATTTGCTGCCGCTTTGATTCAAAGTGCCGCTCGCTGTTGCCGGCCTCTCGCTTTGAAATGCAACGTGCCGCTGGCAAGACTTCACTCGACTTTTGAAACAGCTACCTGGATCGCACAACTATACAGAGCTTATTTGCCATAGGGCGCCAAAGTAAACCCGCTTCAGATTTCAGGATTCACAGTTCTTTTACATCTCTGCCAGTTCATGATTTGTTTGTACAAATATTTTCCCCTGGGACCTGTTTCACTAGTTTCGTGACATGTCTAGATGGCGTCTAGAGGGTGTGTGCGGTTTCATAAGAACTAGAGATTAGACTAAGACTTCGTTTTATCCGTTCTTGCATGCACTGTTGGTGCCGCTTTTCATGTCTGTCTAGCACTTTTGTCACGAAACTAGTGAAACAGGTCCATGATGTGTCTAGATTTGTCTAATTCTTATGTTTGGGGTCTGTCTTTTCCTAAGGGCAGCTACTTGTGTTGTCATGAAACTAGACAACCCCAATGTCTGTATGGTGTCACAGACATGTCACGAAACTAGTGAAACAGGTCCCAGGTTCGCACAACTGTACAGAGCTTATTTGACAAAGGGAGCCAAAGTAAACCTGCTAAAACAGAACATACCCGTGTTCAAAACCCCATTTCCGGTGGCCAGTAAGAACGAGGCTTAGTGCTAAACTTATGGGGGTTTGAGGCTAGAATTTAGTTTTTGGTCTCGTTTGTTACTTTTGAAGTGTAGTTTTCTTCCATCATCTCTGAATGAATCTGTCTCGAAGCTATGATTACAGTTCTTAAGTTTATCAAAAATATGGATCGAAAAGATTGGAGAATGACACATATTATCATAAAACTCGATGAGGTTTAATCTTGTCCACCGTATTCCACGACTGGAGTTTGGCAAAGTGACTTCATGAGGCGAAGCCGAGTGAAGTCCGGAGCCAAAACTTCAGGAGTGGAATGCAGTGGCCAAGATTAAAACGAATCAGGTTTTGATTTTATCCTACCCTATCTCCTCGATTTTGGAATATTAGGTGATAACAATGCTGCACGCCACTAGTGGCATATAAAACTCCGTATGCCAGTCAGCGTGGCATACGGAAACCCAATGTTAAGCCTATGGGATTTTATATTAGGGGTAGGATAAAATCTTATACCTGTATAGTCAAAGTGCTGAGCGCCTTTATCCGGAAATGGTGTTTTGTGAACGGGTATCGGCGGTTTCAGTGGGTTCACTTGGGCTCCTTATGCATGCTGATCATTATCTTGTTTTGATGCGATCTACATCGGTCAGAGAGTAGATATTAGAGAACAGCTCGTGTGTCATAACTGGTTCCCTGCCCCGATGAATAATCATGGGACAGGTAATGCCTTCCGCTGGTTCCCCTGTCAGTCACAGCAGAGGGAACAACTAGCACAACCTCTCTCCATCACGAGATTCCTCACATAACTTAATTACACTTCTTTACAATAAAAAATTAAGTAATGACAACATTTCTAAAAATCAAAGAAACGATTGATACTTTAGTTGTCACCTATCTCCTCATTGGTCAGATGTCACCTGTCTCCTCAATAGTCTATTGTCAGCTGTCTCCTCATCAGTCACCTGTCACCTCATTGGTCAGCAGTCACCTGTCTCCTTATTGGCCAGCTGTCACCTGTCTCCTCATCAGTCACCTGTCACCTGTCTCCTCATTGGTCAGCAGTCACCTGTCTCCTTATTGGCCAGCTGTCACCTGTCTCCTCATTGGTCAGTTGTCACCTGTCTCCTCATTGGTCAGTTGTCACCTGTCTCCTCATTGGTCAGTTATCCCTGGTTGGAATTGAAGTTCCTGCTATGTTAGAACTGTTGATGTTAACGCCTATGGAATCATCGTGAAATCTGGGCGATGTGTCTTCAAAACAGAACATTCCCGACTTATTTCAGGGACTGTTAGTTGTTACCTTGTAATAACTGCCCTATAGCGCATGAGCGGACCCTGAGGATCAGTTTTACCGCCCATTCCTAACAGCGTCCAGCCATTTTACCATTGAAAGTTAACCTTAATGAAATATATCGTTCTTATTGGTGTGGATAGGGTTCAATCAATAATATATGGAAACATGGTCACTGGGGCTGTACTGGATAAATACCCGGTAAAGTTGACGATCAGATTAACAGATTCATGTCGTCGTCAATTTTACCGGTATTCCTCACATACAGACTGAGAAACGTTATATATACACAATAATGACTCTGCGAGCTCGTGGAATATTTTTATCAAAAGAAACAAGGTATGCGAGTATGTACCAGTAAGGTAATACATTTTTATTTTATTATATACCTTCAAATATAAGTATTTGATGAATTGCATAAGGAAATATGACAACGTCCGAGCTGGATTCAAAGTGTGCTGGTATATCTGTTGACATATTAGTGAAAGTCAAGCACAGAATATGCTACAATCACATTTTTTCCCCTTTTTTTCCCCCCTCAACTCCTGTGATCCTTTGTACGCATGAATTAGCAGAGTGCTGCAAGTCACTCCCAGCAGTTCATAAGTAGGTCAGTGCATTTTTTTTCAGCCAATCAGAATTTGCATTCAAAGTAGGGTGGTACATCATTTTATACCACCATACTGTGCCGGTATATATTTAATACCAATACCCTAGCAGAGGTTGGTATTTGTGTAACATACTTGCACAGGTATATAATAAAAGACTTGTATATATGTACTGCATATGAAAGAGTAGATTGCCATGGTAGAGTGGCATCCTGGGATGTTTTGTGTGCAGTTTATACACAATGATAATTCTTAAACACTGTGTGACTAGTACAAAGGAGAATTTACAGACTAAACAACAAAACTTCATTTGCCGATTACTGAAAGCGTTGTACAAGCTGTACTCATTCCATACAGGCGTAGAACATTAGACATACAGAGGCATCATCATTCTTTAATCTCATTGATATGTTCTTTTTGAATAGCTCATAAAGTTTATCCTGTAATTAAAATATAACACAAATGAGTTTATTCAGTAGTAGTAGTTGACAATAATATACGGAAACATGTTTATGGTTTTTCACTGTCAGATATACAGGGTATGATTCTCAATTAGATTATAACCGATGCTTATAACCGAGGGATACATCTTATTCACAGTTTTGTCAAGTATTTGTACACTGTATTTGTATCATTATTATAAACCTTAAAATGGCAAAATGTTACCTTCTTTTGATGTATATTGAATACCTGTACCCTATACGTCACACTGTCACCTACGGCCATAAATACGACATAGGTAGGAGCGGGCAGTATGTATAGGAGATACGACCACAGGTATAATAGTTTAGTGAAACAAGTTAACCTTGTTGGTATGGCCCATTGTACCGCATTTCTCCCAATAGAAATATCGCACGAGATTGTAGAGCGAGTGTGATATTTCTATTTTAATGTTCACAGCCGCATTTTCGTAATAAAAAAAACATACCATTTTAAACTATTTTCTTTGCGTTTTTTGTAATCACAATATTATTTTGAAAATTTTCTGAATCAATTTTTAGTCCGTATGATAAATATCAATCTCTGTGTGCATATTTCCGTGTTAAGTGCAACCCATCATATTCAAAGTATGGTGGTACATCACCATACCGGCACAGTATGGGGGAACATGTCAACTGCCATTTTCATAGCAGAGGTTGGTATTTACAGTATGTAATAATATCAAAAGCATGGATAGTATTTTGCTGAATAGCGTATTTGATAATTTACCCTGTTGGTGCACCCCTCTCATAAGATCTCACACTCCCTAAGTGGTATTCTGTACTCTCACTATGCTCTATAGGAGAAGAATTCTTACTGAACGAGCTTTAAGAATCCATTGGCCTGCCTCCCGTGCTAAAGACATACATCAATGCAACCCAAAGATTGCTATAATCTCAATATTGCCACCTAGCGGGAATACTGTGTGCCAGTGGATTCTCAAGGCTCTAAGCCTAGTTTGTTAAGAATTCTTCTCCAATAGAGCGTAGTGAGAACCTTGTACAGAATACCGCTTAAAGAATGTGAGATCTTATGATGGAGTGGTTCTGGGCGATCACTGATAAGAAAGGGCATGAGCAACCGAATATGTATCAGTCGGTAGCAGCCATTCATCTATATACTTCATCTATACAATGCTCGGCACTATTGCCTGGAAGAACGACTTGTGCCCTTGTCGAACGCAATAAAACATTTAAAAAAATATATTTAAAAAAACTGGAAATTGTCACTCGACTTTTGAAACAGCTCCTTGTTCAATAGTAGAAAGTCCTCTCGCTGTTGGTCTCAGTGGCACCACAGTAGCAGTATCCGTTTCAATAGTAGGTGAACGGAACAGCGAGCGGCACTTGGGAAATGAGCGGCACCAACAGTGGCAGTACCCGTTTCAATAGTTGGTTACCTTTCACTGTTACTGCCACTGTTACTGCCACTGTTCACGAGAGGGTCTACCCTCCCACATTGAACAAAACAACCATATTAAAGCATATTGTAACATATCTAAGTAAAGAAAAACATGCTCTGAACATATTTCATATGAATCTTTAACCCACATCTCGATTTTCATGTTTCTCTACTTTGTGAGAACTACTATATTGTCTTAACCAAGGACTGCAGTAACTGCACTACTCAGTCAGTTTCCTACTGTACTGCTCAACCCTAGGCGATCACTTACATGCCTCACAAGCTATCCTTACAGTATGGGCTCTGTATCTCAACCATAATTGCACATTGAAACGTCAAATAAAACTGAAATGTGGGGAAAAACACGGGGAATAATTTGGAATTATTGATTTATTCATTAGATATTGATTTCTTAAATATTCCGTACACTATACTGGCATAGCGAATTGAAGGGGTGCCTCAACAGTGAGACCACTTTTGAAACGGGTACTACCACTGTTGGTGCCGCTCATTTCCCAAGTACTGAACGAGAATCTTATTCTCGTGGCCTTTCAGTCTCCATGCCTAGGTCTGGTTCACTCTGTCTCTATGTGCGGGAGAGACTCCAAGCGGATCCTACCAGAATTTACACGTTTTATATGTGGTAGGTAAATAAACACTGATTCAAGCAGGCTAAGATAATGCCGGAGACATCGCTTCTTTGTGCCTCTAACCGGATTTCGTCAGTCACGTTCTCTGGGTGAGGGGGGTGACATATCGGATCTATTTTTAATCAGACGAACATCTTGTAAAGCGCCAACTTCCACTGGTTATACTGAGGCGGCGGCGACAGCGGCCAGTGGAAATTTGGAGGTTGTAGCACGTTTCTTCTACCCACCTATTACGAAGTCGCCATCAGGGACTTACCCAGGGGCCTGTTTTTTAGTTGTGACCACTTCCTATAGTGACCAGTTAGTGACCGTTTGGAGACCTATGGGTTCCAGAGATAAGTCGTCATAACATGTGCGACCAATTAGAGGGGTAAACTGTCATGGTCACTGTTTTGGGTTCCAGAGTTGTGACCATTTAGCCCAAATGGTGGCATATTTCATTTTATACACTTCCTCTGTATCAAATGAAACAATATTTACTGCGACTAATTATCTCTATCTGTTTTATCTAATTCCCAAATTTCACAATTTTCTGTTGAGTAATACACATGTGAGACATGCTTTTATTTTTGTATAGGCCTTGGACCAACAGTGATCATAACAGCTGAACAGTGACCGGGTCTGAGGAACACTTTTTGGTCATGATCACTGGTTTGGTCGCCCAACTGGTCACTGTCACTGTCTGAAAAACAGGCCCCAGGATTATGTTTTCGGGGGGGGGGGGCACACCTGTGAAGATTGACAACGGTCCAGCTAAGAAGACCCTCCTGTTGTTGGATCTGGGACAAAGCTCCACATGCACATAGTTTTTATAGATTATACAAGCTGTATTCAGGATTCTGTTTCAGGGATCCAGGTCCTCCAGGGAATCCAGGGGGCAAAGCCACCAGAGGAACTTGAATTTCATGGATTACACAACCTGTACCCAAGATTTTTTTTCTAGGGACAAGGGACAGGGGTTATACATCTTAGGCCATCTAGAATTAATATCAGGGGTCTGGCTGCAAAAGCCCCTCTGGGTGTCCAGGGGAAAAAGCCCCTGAAAACATTTGGATTCTGTAGATCATAAAAGCCATCCCCAGGATTTTCTTTGAAGAGGGGCACAGGTTATCTGTGAATATTGTCAGGGTCTATCAGAAAAGCCCCATCGGGGGTCCAGGGGGCAAAGCCCTTGAAAGAACTTGGATTATATGCAATCTCTATCCAGGCTTTTGTTTCAGGGATGGGGTTACACTTCTTGGATATATTGCCAGGGCTCTAGCAGCAGACCCCCCCCCCCCCCCCTGGGGGTCCAGGGGGTAAATCCCATAGAGGGGGGTAAATTTTTGCTAAAAAAAAAATTAAAAAAAAGTCCCATAGAGGGCCTTGTATCATAAAAGTTCTACAAGCTCTCCTCAAGATTTTGTTTCAAGGAGGGGGTTACATCTGTTAAGCCATCTGGGAATATTGTCAAAGGTCTAGCAGCATGGCCCCACATGGTGGTCCAGGGGGCAGAACCCCCAGGATCACATGGCAGTATTACCAGAGGTTTATTCATTTTTTATCATAAATCAAAGGTATTATATTGGTTTGCATGCTTAAGACACAGAGTAATGGGGATCTAACAGTTCTCACTTGCCAGTCCAGGGCCCTGTTTTTCAGTCACGACATGATCTTAGTCTTGTAAGCTGAGATATCTCAGCGATTGTAAGATATTTTGCAAGACAAAAGATGGCCGGTGTGCTATAGACAGTATCGTAGTGCGCCACGTGAGATCGCCGCTAAAAGTGTCTCAAGTATAGAATTGTCTTAGGTTCTATCAACTTGGACAGTACCAGTGTAACTAAATATTTTAAATTCAAACGCAAATAACGCTTGATTGGGGCGACCGATCTTCTTCATATTTGCTGCGATTATAGGCTATAGGTATCCCTTACTCGTGTTAGAGTTTCAGGACTTAATTCCCATGGGAAGTGAGTGAAATCTCGATTCCAATCCCGGTACAACCCTGGACCTGAGAACCAGCTATGTTTGTCACGTGACAGCTGCCGAGGGTCAAGGTCGTCGCATAAATTAGCAGAGGCGTGCTCGTATGGTCTTGGAAATGGGAGAGTACACTGGCCACCAGAGCAGCGCTTGCTACAACAAAATTAAAACGTAAATATCTCTGGATTGGTGCAGCCGGTCTTCTTCATATTTGGAACAATTATAGGTTATATGTATACCTTACTCGTGTTAAAATTTCATTGCTTAATTCCTACGGGAAGTGAATTTCCGAATTCCATACGACATGTCCAGAATTGTCTTGGGTCTAAGACACTTTCCAAGACATTTTCAACCACGTGACCCTAAGATTGTCGTGACTATAGCACACCTCAGACCACCCTAAGTGTCTTAGACCTAAGATCTTAGGCATATCCTCTAAGATATCACGTCTATAGGACACTGATGCCTCAAAGATATCTTCCATAAAACTTGTCGTGACTGAAAAACAGGGCCCAGACTCACCAGCACTCACTCATTAGTAATCACTCACCAGTCATCACTCAACAGTCCTCATTCACCAGTCCGCACTCAACCGTCCGCACTCAACAGTCCTCACTCACCAGTCTGCACTCAACAGTCCTCGCTCAATAGCCCTCACTCAACAGACCTCACCCAATAGTACTCACCAGTTCTCACTCACCTACCAGTACTTCCCAGTCACATGGCTCTAAGACACCTCTAAGACACCTCTACGACACCCCCAACCTTGTCTTGGGCTGAGACCGTTTTGCAGCCAATTTCAGCTGAGATACCCTAAGATACCTCTAACACCCCTAAGATGTCTCAGCCGAAGATATTTCTAAGATGCTCTAGATATCTTTTCTATAGTACACTTTTGTCTTAAGACGGTCTTAGCCTAAGATAATCTTGACTCAAAAAAAAGGCCCAGAACAGGGAGCTGTTTCCAAAGTCAAGTGAGGTCTCGCCAGCGGCACGTCGCATTTCAAAGCGAGAGGCCGGCAACAGCGAGCGGCACTTTGAATCAAAGCGGCAGCAAAACCGGTACCAATACCCAATAGTGAGCGGCACCTCCACCTCGACAGCGACACTTCAAGTGCAGTTGTTTAGGTCTCGCTTTGGCGGTGTGTACTCTCGTTTAGCACCCTCCCGACTTTTGAAACAGCTCCCTGCACTCGAATTGTAAAATACAGATTACTGCACTCGTTTTGATGTGCCATAATCGTCACTCGGCTACTAGGGATAGGTTTGGGGTTAAGGATAGGGATAGGGTTAAGGTTTGAGATAGGGTTAGGTATAGGGTTAGGGATAGGGTTAGGGTTAGGGTTAAGGTTTTGAATAGGTTTATCACACATGTTTTGTAAGATATGTTTTTGTTTTGTAAGATTCTTTATTGTGGATAATAGACAAATACTATAATACAACAAAGCTTGTGTCTTTGGGAATCCGTATTTTTGGGTAAGTAATCACATTGAAAGACATTCCCCGTTTTCGTGCATGAAGGCGTGAAAGCTGTGAAAGTGGGGGGCTGAGATGCCGATGGGTCTGAGGTGCCGTAGGAGGTCTGAGATGCCAAAGGGGCCGAGACATCCGGGAATAGGCCTTTTTCCCTAGGCCGGTGTCGGACCTTATCTGCTTGGTTACGCCACAGCTGAAGCCAAACATTCACCTGGCAACGTATTTTTTACCATTGGATCACTGAATGTATGAGCGAAATACGTTCATAATACCCACCTACATTATTTCCAGAGAAATAATAATGATTGCATCGTATTCTACGGTATTCCAGCTCAAATCTGGTATGTCACACATGCATATTGCCTCAATATTACTTTAGATATAGCATAGATAAGACAGGATCACTGAAATTGAATACCCATTAATACATTGGCAGGCCTAGCTCTCATATGCTTATCTTTCTCTAAATTAAAACCCAAACAATTATCAACTATAAAGTTTAGACAGCTCAGACTCACTGATACAATACCCGAGTTTGCTCCAACAATTTAATCTGTCAAAAACTAACACTCCTGTAATCACACCCACCGTTCACACTTTAGGTGTGATTACTGTGTGGCTCTATGGACAGGAGCCCGGAGTCGGACGTGTTTGTCTGAGTGGCCACATAACTAGACAGTGGGCCGTTATGGCTCAGTCACACCGGGAAACGGAAGAGTTACGTAAGAGTACGGACGTGTCGAGCGTGATCCGGTGGCCTCCGTAGGCAAAAGTTGAACGGAAGGAGGCCCCCGATGCAACGCACCGGAGGAGAAACGGTCAAGTTGCGTACAAATACGGATGAGTTGCGGAAGAGTTGCGGAAGAGTAACGGACAATTACGGACAATTATGGAAAGTGGTACGGAAGAGTAACGGACGCCAACGGACGCCAACGGAGGATTAACGTTAAATTGCGGAAGAGTTACGGATATTTACGGAAGAGTAACGGAAAGGTTGCGGAAACTTTACGGAAGCATATATCCTACATCCCTACACCCTACATCCCTACATCCTACACCCCTACATCTGTATATCCCTACATCATACACCCCTACATCATTACATCCTACATCCCAACATCCTACATCACTACATCCCAACATCCTACATCACTACATCCCTACATCCTACATCACTACATCCTACATCACTACATCCTACATCACTAGGCTACATCCTACATCATTACATCACTGCATCACTACATCCAACATCCACACATCACTACATCCTACATCACTACATCCTACATCACTACATCCTACATCACTACATCACTAAATCCTACATCCTACATCACTATATCCTACATCCCCACATCCTACATCACTACATCCTACATCACTAGGCTATATCCTACATCGTTACATCACTGCATCCAACATCCACACATCCGACATCACTACATCCTACATCCCTACATCCCCACATCCTACATCACTACATCCTACATCACTACATCCTACATCACTAGGCTACATCCTACATCGTTACATCACTATATCCAACATCCACACATCCTACATTCTACCTCCTACATCACTACATCCTACATAACTACATCCTACATCACTACATCACTACATCCTACATCCCTACATCCTACATCCTACCTCCTACATCACTACATCCTACATCACTATGTGGATGTAGTGATGTAGTGATGTAGGATGTGGGGATGTAGGGATGTAGGATGTAGTGATGTTGGATGTGTGGATGTTGGATGCAGTGATGTAATGATGTAGGATGTAGCCTAGTGATGTAGGATGTAGTGATGTAGGATGTGGGGATGTAGGATATAGTGATGTAGGATGTAGTGATGTAGGATTTAGTGATGTAGGATGTAGTGATGTAGGATTTAGTGATGTAGGATGTGGGGATGTAAGATGTAGGGATGTGGGGATGTAGGGATGTGGGGATGTAAGGATGTAGGGATGTAGGATGTAGTAATGTAGTGATGTAGGATGTAGGATGTGGGAATGTAGGGATGTAGGATGTTGGGATGTAGGATGTAGTGATGTAGAATTTAGGGATGTAGGAATGTAGGATGTGGGATGTAGGATGTGGGTATGTAGGATGTAGTGATGTGGGTATGTAGGATGTAGTGATGTAGGATGTAGGGAAGTAGGATGTAGTGATGTAGGATGTAGGAGGTAGCACATCCCTACCTATATATCTAGTGAGAAAGCTCTCCGTAATGCTTCCGTAACACAACCGTAACACAACCGTACCACAAGAAATACCTCCGTTCCTTTACCGTTATTCTGCCGTTTATATCCGTTTGTATCCGCAAGTCTTACGTTTCTCTTCCGTTATACATCCGCAATGCTTCCGTAAGCATCCGTTAGGCTTCCGTTGACATACGTTGCCATCCGTATACATCCGTAACGTGTCCGTTAGAAAAAAAAGACCACGGCTGAGAAACGGAAGAGCAACGGAAGAGAAACGGAAGAAAAAGGAAAGAAAACGGAAAGAAACGGAAAGAAACGGAAGAAAACGGAAGAGTAACGGAAGAGTAACTGAAAATGTATCAGTGTTCTTCCGTAACCTCTCCGTTCAAAGTTTTCAACATGTTGAAACTTTGACGGACCTCTTCCGGACCCCTGCGGATGTGTACGGATGCGAACGGAGCGATACGGAGGTCTAACGAAAGAGTTGCATAAGAAAGCGGACGTCAACGGATGACCATTTTTTTCTTCCGTTTCTTTCCGGTAGGCTTCCGTAACCCCGGTGTGACTGAGCCATTACGGATGTATACGGATGGCAACATATGTCAACGGAAGCCTAACGGATGCTTACGGGAGCATTGCGGATGTATAACGGAAGAGAAACGTAAGACTTGCGGATACAAACGGATATAAACGGCAGAATAACGGTAAAGGAACGGAGGTATTTCTTGTGGTACGGTTGTGTTACGGTTGTGTTACGGAAGCATTACGGAGAGCTTTCTCACTAGATATATAGGTAGGGATGTGCTACCTCCTACATCCTACATCACTACATCCTACTTCCCTACATCCTACATCACTACATCCTACATACCCACATCACTACATCCTACATACCCACATCCTACATCCCACATCCTACATTCCTACATCCCTAAATTCTACATCACTACATCCTACATCCCAACATCCTACATCCCTACATCCCCACATCCTACATCCTACATCACTACATTACTACATCCTACATCCCTACATCCTTACATCCCCACATCCCTACATCCCCACATCCCTACATCTTACATCCCCACATCCTACATCACTAAATCCTACATCACTACATCCTACATCACTAAATCCTACATCACTACATCCTACATCACTATATCCTACATCCCCACATCCTACATCACTACATCCTACATCACTAGGCTACATCCTACATCATTACATCACTGCATCCAACATCCACACATCCAACATCACTACATCCTACATCCCTACATCCCCACATCCTACATCACTACATCACTACATCCACATAGTGATGTAGGATGTAGTGATGTAGGAGGTAGGATGTAGGATGTAGGGATGTAGGATGTAGTGATGTAGTGATGTAGGATGTAGTTATGTAGGATGTAGTGATGTAGGAGGTAGAATGTAGGATGTGTGGATGTTGGATATAGTGATGTAACGATGTAGGATGTAGCCTAGTGATGTAGGATGTAGTGATGTAGGATGTAGTGATGTAGGATGTGGGGATGTAGGATGTAGTGATGTCAGATGTGTGGATGTTCGATGCAGTGATGTAACGATGTAGGATGTAGCCTAGTGATGTAGGATGTAGTGATGTAGGATGTAGTGATGTAGAAGGTAGGATGTAGGATGTAGTGATGTAGTGATGTAGGATGTAGTGATGTAGGATGTAGTGATGTAGGATGTAGTGATGTAGGATGTAGGATGTAGTGATGTGTGGATGTTGGATGTTGGATGTAGTGATGCAGTGATGTAATGATGTAGGATGTAGCCTAGTGATGTAGGATGTAGTGATGTAGGATGTAGTGATGTAGGATGTAGGGATGTAGTGATGTAGTGATGTAGGATGTTGGGATATAGTGATGTAGGATGTTGGGATGTAGGATGTAATGATGTAGGGGTGTATGATGTAGGGATATACAGATGTAGGGGTGTAGGATGTAGGGATGTAGGGTGTAGGGATGTAGGATATATGCTTCCGTAAAGTTTCCGCAACCTTTCCGTTACTCTTCCGTAAATATCCGTAACTCTTCCGCAATTTAACGTTAATCCTCCGTTGGCGTCCGTTACTCTTCCGTACCACTTTCCGTAATTGTCCGTAATTGTCCGTTACTCTTCCGCAACTCTTCCGCAACTCATCCGTATTTGTACGCAACTTGACCGTTTCTCCTCCGGTGCATCGCATCGGGGGCCTCCTTCCGTTCAACTTTTGCCTACGGAGGCCACCGGATCACGCTCGACACGTCCGTACTCTTACGTAACTCTTCCGTTTCCTGGTGTGACTGAGCCATAACGTGTCCGTTAGAAAAAAAAAACACGGCTGAGAAACGGAAGAGCAACGGAAGAGAAACGGAAGAAAAAGGAAAGAAAACGGAAAGAAACGGAAAGAAACGGAAGAAAACGGAAGAGTAACGGAAGAGTAACGGAAAATGTATCAGTGTTCTTCCGTAACCTCTCCGTTCAAAGTTTTCAACATGTTGAAAACTTTGACGGACCTCTTCCGGACCCCTGCGGATGTGTACGGATGCGAACGGAGCGATACGGAGGTCTAACGAAAGAGTTGCGTAAGAAAGCGGACGTCAACGGATGACCATTTTTTTCTTCCGTTTCTTTCCGGTAGGCTTCCGTAACCCCGGTGTGACTGAGCCATTAGGCGGCGCTGAACGGCAACACCTGTATTACTTGTCCGAGAGAGAGAGGGAGTGCATGGTCCATAGACGGGGGTGGGGGGGGGGGGCGGGGGATCGGGGTGCTTGCCCCACTCCCGCCCACCCCCTCCTCCACCCAACCCCGCCCCTCCCAAATACACCCCTGACGTGGTTTTTTTTTTTCAAAAACAGCTTTATTTGATTACTTTTTGTTTATAATCCGTTGACATCTAAGTACATGAGTGTAGATTTAACTCGTAGTTGGCAATAACATACATGAGAACAAATATACATCAGAAGAGCTGCAATATTTTTTGGCTTTTTTTTTGTTTCCATAAGGTGTCTGAAAAGATTTGGGGACATAGGATCCCTGGACACTTGACAGTTGACATAAAGGGGCAGAAAAAGGGGATCCTTTTACTATACAAGAATCGATATAAAGCCGATTGATGTGTTATTGACAGAACTTCCATGTCCAAGATGATAAACAATTCCTGCCCTGTCACGAAATTCCCAGCCTCATGCAATATACAACTCAGTCTCCAAGCAGTGTGCTATTAATAAATTATCACTGCTTGGAGAGTGCTTGGAGAGTGCGTACAGAAATTCATGGATGTAAAATCAAAACCACAAATCTACGGCTGCAAGATTTTACTGATGGAAATCCCGCATCATTGTTGTGGCAAGATAAAAATCCCCAATGTATTTATAGGAGTGTGACTAAGATATCATGTCAAGATAAACATGATTACTGAAGTATCAGTCAAGGGAACGATTATAACAACAATGTAGAAACTGCGTCTGTAGAAATTTAAGAAAATCTGTGTGAGTTTACCTCGGGGGAAAGAATTGGTCGGATATGGGACAGTTTTTGTTGAAAACAATCATTAAACACATTCAGGAAAGGGGAGAATGAATTAACAACTCTCAAATAACTTTCATGGATCGCACAACTATACAGAGCTTATTTGCCATGCATGTGAGATGGGTCGATGACAGGGAATGCTTCAGATTTCTGGGGCCTGTTTTTTAGTCGTGACCATTTCCTATAGTGACTAGTTAGTGACCGTTTGGAGACCTTTGGGTTCCAGAGATAAGTCGTCATAACATGTGCGACCATTTAGAGGGGTAAACTGTCATGGTCACTGTTTTGGGTTCCAGAGTTGTGACCATTTAGCCCAAATAGTGGCATATTTCATTTTATATACTTCCACTGTATCAAATGAAACAATATTTACTGCGATGAATTATCTATATCTGTTTTATCTAATTCCCAAATTTCATAATTTTCTGCTGAGTAATATACATGTGAGACATGCTTTTGTTTTTGAATGGGCCTTGGACCAACAGTGATCATAACAACTGAACAGTGACCGGGTCTGAGGAACACTTTTTGGTTATGATCACTGGTTTGGTCACCCAACTGGTCACTCTTTTGTGATCATATGATTACTGTTGGACCAAGGCCCATTCAAAAACAAAAGCATGTCTCACATGTATATTACTCAACAGAAAATTGTGAAATTTGGGAATTGGATAAAACAGATATAGATAATTATTGTTTCATTTGATACGGTGGAAGTGTATAAAATGAAATATGCCACCATTTTGGCTAAATTGTCACCAACTGGTCACAACTCTGGAACCCAAAACAGTCACCACGACAGTTTACCCCTGTAAATGGTCCCACATGTTATGACGACTTATCTCTGGAACCCAAAGGTCTCCAAACGGTCACTAACTGGTCACTATAGGAAATGGTCACGACTAAAAAACAAGGCCCCAGAACTTCACCTACTGGTCATTATCTTGTTTTGATGCGATCTACATCGGTCAGAGAGTAGATAATAAGTTACAGCTCATGTGTCATGGCTACTAAGAAAACGATTGATACCATTCCTCAGTTGGCACCTGTCTGCCCATTGGTCACTTGTCACCTGTCTCCTCTTGGTTGATTGTCACCTGTCCTCTCATTGGTCAATTGTCACCTGTGTCCTCATTGGTCAGTTGTCACCTCGCTCCTCATTGGTCAGTTGGCACCTGCCCGCTCATTGGTCACTTGTCACCTGTCTCCTCATTAGTCAGTTGTCACCTGTCTCCTCATTGGTCAGCTGTCACCTGTCACCTCATTGGTCAGTTGTCACCTGTCTCCTCATTGGTCACTTGTCACCTGTCACCTCATTGGTCAGTTAGCACCTGTCTCCTCATTGGTCACTTGTCACTTGTCACCTCATTGGTCAGTCGTCCCCTCATTGGTCACTTGTCACCTGTCGTCTCATTGGTCACTTGTCACCTGTCACCACATTGGTCACTTGTCACCTGTCTCCTCATTGGTCACTTGTCACCTGTCTCCTCATTGGTCACTTGTCACTTGTCACCTCATTGGTCACTTGTCCCCTCATTGGTCACTTGTCACCTGTCGTCTCATTGGTCACTTGTCACCTGTCACCTCATTGGTCACTTGTCACCTGTCTCCTCATTGGTCACTTGTCACCTGTCTCCTCATTGGTCACTTGTCACTTGTCACCTCATTGGTCACTTGTCCCCTCATTGGTCACTTGTCACCTGTCCTCTCATTGGTCACTTGTCACCTGTCACCTCATTGGTCACTTGTCGCCTGTCTCCTCATTGGTCACTTGTCACCTGTATCGTCATTGGTCACTTGTCATTTGTCACCTCATTGGTCACTTATCACCTGTCACCTCATTGGTCACTTGTCACCTGTCCCCTCATTGGTCACTTGTCACCTGTCGTCTCATTGGTCACTTGTCACCTGTCTCCTCATTGGTCACTTGTCACCTCATTGGTCACTTGTCACCTGTCTCCTCATTGGTCACTTGTCACCTGTCTCCTCTTGGTCGATTGTCACCTGTCTCCTCATTGGTCAATTGTCACCTGTATCGTCATTGGTCAGTTAGTACCTGTCTCCTCATTGGTCAATTGTCACCTGTGTCCTCATTGGTCGGTTGTCACCTGTATCCTCATTGGTCACTTGTCACCTGTCACCTCATTGGTCAGTTGTCACCTGTGTCCTCATTGGTCACTTGTCACCTGTCACCTCATTGGTCATTTGTCACCTGTCACCTCATTGGTCACTTGTCACCTGTCTCCTCATTGGTCAGTTAGCACCTGTCTCCTCATTGGTCAATTGTCACCTGTCACCTCTTGGTTTGATTGTCACCTGTATCCTCATTGGTCAATTGTCCCCTGTCACCTCATTGGTCAATTGTCACCTGTGTCCTCATTGGTCAGTTGTGTCCTGTCTCCTTATTGGTTACTTGTCACCTCATTGGTTAGTTGGCATCTGCCTCCTCATTGGTCGGTTGTCACCTGTCTCCTCATTGGTCAATTGTCACCTGGTTGGGAAGTTCCTCCAATGTTAGTCTAGTTGATATACATCAGCGATTTGTATGTCGTTATGAACGTTTATTGAATAAGAAAATAAATAAATAAAATGTTAACGCCTATGGAATCATCGTGAAATCTGGGTGATCTGTCTTCAAAACTATAAGAATGTTTCCAACTTTGAGATTATCTGAGAGGCTGTTAGTTGTTACGTTGTAACAACTGCCCTATAGCGTATGAGAGGACCTTAGGATCAATTTTACAGCCCATTCCTAACAGCGTCCAGCCATTTTACCATTGAAAGTCAACATTAATGAAATATATCGTTCTTATTGGTGTGAATAGGGTTCAATCAGTAATATATGGAAACATGGTCACTGTGGCTGTATTTGTTAAATACTGGGTAAAATTGACGATCAGATCAACAGAGATTCATCTCATCGTCAATTTTACCAGTATTCCTCACATACTATCAAGAGACGTCATGAGTTTGAGTCTGAGTTTATTTATGCCGCGTATTTTGTTGGCTCCATAATTTCACGAGTCGAAGACGAGTGACATTATGGAGCCAACAAAATGTGTGGCATAAATAAGCTCAAACTCAAACGAGTGGCATCTAGATTTTATCCTACCCCGTTTCCATATCTTTTCAGTATAAGAAAGTAGTGGCATAAACAACACTTTATGTCACTACCCGTGACATAAACAAATCCCATGTTAAGCCTATGGCGTTTTTTATTAGGTTTAGGATAAAGCCTGAGAAACGTTATATATACACAATAATGACTGGTTTTGTGTTCGAGTCGCCAGTCTCAGAGTAGTTGATATGTAATAATATCCAAGATGTTTCTGCAAGACATTTAGTTCCAGATACCACAGCACTGTCAAGCATGGCAGAAATTCGGTATAAACTTACACCAATAATATAGTTCACCATTTCCCCATGATTTTAACATGCAAAGCATGTTATGACAGTGATTTCTGATGGAAAATGAGATTATTATGACTGATTATGAATAATTAATATTGAATGAACAAATGTACATGATAATTTGACCTCATTATTGATGGGACTTTTTTTCCGGATTGTCCTGCAGATTGTCAGAATCTCCTGGTAGCTGATTCCAGGTGCCCTATACATTACCTATGGAGACTACGTATTTTGTGGGTAATAAAGTATCATATACCTATATAATATACTTGTTTTACATAAGAAAAAGACTTGTATATACTGAATATGATAGAGTAGATTGCCATGGAAGAGTGGAATCCTGGGACGTTTTGTGTGTAGTTTATACTAAGGAAGAAACCAACAAGGTTTGGGCTGAGTCGCCGTTCTCCACGAGTTCAAACTCAGAGCGATATTCACGACGCGTGAATATCGCGCAGCGTTTGAACGAGTGGAGAACGGCGATGAAGCGTAAACCAAGTAGCTTTCTGTATTTATCTCACCCCTCCACAATTAAATGAAACTTTATTTGTATTCGTCGGTTGCCATTGTGAGTGACAACTGACGCACTACCGAGCTGGGACTATATTACAGTTACTACTGCGCGCTGATTGGTTAGCAAATTTGACGTCATAGCATGGCGAATAATCCGCAATTCTTGTAGGGGCATGGAGAACGAGTTCCCAATGTTAAGCCCATGGACATTTATTCCAGGGGTGAGATAAACAATGATAACTGTAAGACTAATGCAAAGGGAAATTAATAGACTAAACAACAAAACTTCATTTGCCGATTACTACATTTATTACATTCAGTAAAGCGTTGTACAAGCTGTACTCATTCCACACAGGCGTAGAACATAAGACATACAGAGGCATCATTATTCTTTAATCTCATTGATATGTTCTTTTTGAATAGCTCATAAAGTTTATCCTGTAATTAAAATATAACACAAATGAGTTTATTCAGTAGTAGTAGTTGACAATAATATACGGAAACATGTTTATGGTTTTTCACTGTCAGATATACCGGGTATAATTCTCAATCAATTGATAACCGATGCTGAAGACCGAGGGATGAATCTTATTAACAATATTGTCAAGTCTTTTTGACATACAACTACAGTCAGCCTGTTTTCGTATCATTATACACCTTAAAATGGCGACATTTTACCTTCTTTTGATGTATATTGAATACCTGTACCCAATATGTCACACTATGAGGTACCCCCATAAATACGACATGTGTATGAAGGGGCAGTATGCGTAAGAGATACGACTACAGGTATATGATAGTATAGTGGAACATGTAAACCATGTTGGAACAGCCCCTCGTACCACATTTCTCCCAATAGAAATATTGCACGAGATTGTAGAGCGAGTGCGATATTTCTATTTTAATGTTCACAGCCGCATTTTCGTAATAAAAAAAACCATACCATTTTAAACTATTTTCCTTGCTTTTTTTGTAATCACAATATAATTTTGAAAATTTTCTGAATTAATTTTTAGTCTGTGTGATAAATATCAATCTCTGTGTGCATATTTCCGTGTTAATTGCAACCCATCATATTCAAAGTATGGTGGTACATTACCATACCGGCACAGTATGGTGGTACGTGTCAACTGCCATTTTCATAGCAGAGGTTGGTATTTACAGTATGTAATAATATCAAAAGCATGGATAGTATGTTGCTGAATAGCATATTTGATAATTTACCCAGTTGGTGCACCCCTCTCATAAGATCTCACACTCCCTAAGTGGTATTCTGTACACTCACTATGCTCTATAGGAGAAGAATTCTTACCGAACTAGGCTTAGAGCCTTAAGAATCCATTGGCCTGCCTCCCGTGCTAAAGACATACATCAATGCAACCCAAAGATTGCTATAATCTCAATATTGCCACCTAGCGGGAATACTGTGTACCAGTGGATTTTTTTTTTTTTTTTAAACACTGGTAAATGTCACTGATGAAGATCTAGGATCACTCATATCAGACATTTCTCCAGAGAGATATTTTTTTCATTTGCAGGTCACGCATCAGCCTTTATTTACAGCTGGCACAGGGGAATAAAATGACAATAAATACTCCTGTACATGCAAGGTCCATGAGGAATGTAACATGGTGAGACAGGGTCCAGCTTTCATTTTGTGTGAGGTGATTGATGCTCACAGGCAGATTAAATCTGTACGCTATGGGAGAAATGGCCTGTCATACATAATGTTAATGCCCACATAGACCCGGCCTGCCATACAAAATGTTGAGAGTCAATTTAAAACTGGCCTGCCATACAAAATGTTGGGAGTCAATTTAAATCTGGCCTGCCATACAAAATGTTGAGAGTCAATTTAAATCTGGCCTGTCATACAAAATATCAGTCAATTTACACATGGCCTGCCATACAAAATGTTAAAAGTCAATTTAAAACTGGCCTGCCATATAAAATGTTAAGAGTCCATCTAGACCCGGCCTGCCATACAAAATGTTAAGAGTCATTTTAAATCTGGCCTTTTATACAAAATGTTAAGTGTCCATCAATAGTAGTCAATTTACACCTGGCCTGCCATACAAAATATTAAGAGTCCATCTAGACCCGGCCTGCCATACAAAATGTTAAGCGTCCATCTAGACCCGGCCTGCCATACAAAATATAAGTCGATTGAGATCTAGTCTGCCATACAAAACATTAAAGTCCATTTGATTCAGCCTGCCTTACAAAACATTAGAGTCAATTTAGAGCTAGCCTGACATACACTGTATTGATAATCGACTTATTATTATTACGAAATATTAGAGTCCACATAGACTTACCGCACTTGTAGTGCATTTCCCTACAAATATAATTAATGTCATTGACAAAGACTAGTTACATTCAGAAACAGAAAAATGCCTCCATGAGAAAACCACACACAAATCCTTTCAGGGAATCATCAATGACCAGAAGCAAAGGCACATAGACTGCGTCCATGACGTCATGAAAGCTCGTTGCTGATTGGTCCATTTGACTAAGAATGTATCTCATATGAGCATGCGTAAAGAATACCCAGGTACACAGTACTGATGAAACTTGACCTCTCAAAATGATTGTAAGCCATAACCACTCCGTAATTGTGTTTTATATACAACTTTGTGTATACCCCGCCTCTGTACATGTATATAGCCAGGTTACATTGTCAAATTGCACTATCTCAAGATTCTAGACTGACTATTAATACATCACAGTATTGCCTCTTATTATATAAGATTTCTTGGAGTTACCCTAGAGAGGGTGGGCATATTCAGTGCCAGCGAAAGTGTAGAAGGGTGCCCACAGCCCCACCCCTCACCCCACAATTTTGTGTGTATATTTAATGGATGGGGCCCTTGGGGGGACATCCTTAAAGTACATACGCACTTGGGGTGTGGTGGGGGACTCAAAATTTTCGGAAGCTTTGCGTGTGCTTCTTCGGTCTATTGCATACAAGATTGAGAGTGGGAGTTGTTATGTTATGTAGTCTCGTGAACGGACTCATGTTGGTGCTGTTGTGTATGTCTTATAAACGGCCTCATGTGGAACCAGACAGATAGATCCACTATACTGGAAGCCAGATGTAACCAGCTCACTTCTCACTTGAATAAACCCAATTTATAGCAGCTCCAAGAACTTCTAAAATATGACACAAAGCATAAGGGGGCCCTCCCACCTACTACGACGCACTACGATTAAGTCTGCGACGGCAGCGCGTGTCGCCGACGGTGTCGCCGACAAGCGCTGCCATCGCAGACTTAATCGTAGTGCGTCGTAGTGCGTCGTAGTAGGTGGGAGGGCCCCCTTGCGGCGACAAACCGCTGCGCTCTGCGATTAACCTTCCGACACACTATGAAATTCAAACATGTTTGATTATCGTAGAGCCTCTACGATTAACGTTTTTTTGTTGTAGTGCGTCGTAGCGCGTCGGAGCGCAGCGAGTTCGTCGGCGACAAAACCTGACTAATTGACGAATTCATCGGCGACACCTCCACAATTTTTTCAGTTTGTCGCCGACACGGAAAAAGAGTTAATCGTAGACTTAATCGTAGTAGGTGGGAGGGGCCCCTAAACAAACAGGAGTGGCCCTTAACCATTCTGCAGAAGACAGAATCGTGACAAAAGAGAAAGGTAAATGAAGAAGGTTATATTTGAACGCCAATGTTTTACAGAAGTGTTACAGCATCATTATCATCATCAACACAAAAACATATATGGCACTATGGAATATTATCTGAAAACTGGCTTAGGGTGAACACAGTGAGTTATTAACAGGTGTTTTGAATGTCCTGATGCTAGAGGGTCCTACTCTCTATCTGCCTCTTAAAACATAACATACACAGGTTTATGTGATACATACAACCGGAATAGGGAAATGAACCGATGACCAAAAAAAAACCAAAAATTTGTTTTCCCCAATGCATGGAACACAAGGGAACGCATCTCACACCATCGGGAATAAATTTTACAAAAAACGATGACCGAAGACTACTAAGTATTGTCTTAGAATATCATAAATAGTGTATATACAAATTATATTTTTTTAAAACATTCCCATAAGTGGAAATAAAATCGCCACATGTACCTGCAGGAAGACAGAGACATACTTAATTTCAGAAACTTCGTGGCTTTTTTTGGATGATTTGCAGTTTGTACAGAACAAGGCATTTATGCCGAGTTCCGTACGAACCATAAATCATTATTGAGTTTTGTTTATGATATACTTAATATATACCCCAAATTAATTTTTTTAAATTGATTTGGCCTTACAACTGATATTTTAGTCAATGTGTACCAAATGGTGTTCCCTATATTGCCGTACGGCACTTTTTACTTTATGGCGAAACAGTGCATATTTACAGTATATACGGCATGGGTATATAGTATAAGCAGCCAGCCATACAACGGAGGCTTACCATGGATAGACTGTCTTAAGGGCTGATTCCACCAGCACGATGTTTTTTGTCTCACAAGGTCAGGCTTTGTCTTGTAGCACCTTGCTGCATCTTGAAGAATCGGGACAAACCTTGTAAGATCTGGTCATGCACTTATCCCTATGTGTACAGCCCATATTATCGCTCAACAGGAGCTATTCCACTGCCACGATTCAATCAGATATTCGCACACAATTCATCCCAACCTAGCGAGTCAACAAATCCGACATGATCGGGATATACCACACGTCCTGGTGGAATCACCCCTTTATTCTTTTGCTTTTAGGATATTCTTACAACTACAAATCTATGTTTTGGCTAAATATAGTAACATACCATCATAATTTTAGTTTTTCTTGAAATATTGTTTTCATCTTTTTTTGTTGTTTTTTTATATTTTCTTTAACAATTGATAGGACTTGTACTTGACCACATATGTGCCTGGGACTATTCATAATAAACCATCACCTTTAAACATATATATAGATATGTATATAATATACAGCTTGCTTAGCTTTCTCTAACATAAACATGTATAAGCATGTGTAAACAACATGTCTTGTTGTAACATGTAGCATGTAGGCCAATTGTACATGCAGAACCCAAGAAGAAATCTCATGAGGGGGCCATCTATAAAGTATTTATCCTACCCCTAATAAAAAAAACTCCATCGGCTTAACATTGGGTCACTGTATTTAGTCTGGAGTTCAGAAAAATGAAAAATATCGCTCTAGTGGGATACACTTGACAAATGATGTCATTTGTTAATGTAGAAGTAATTTAGACGGGCGGGGTAGGATAAATTCTAAACCAAACTCGAGTTAGTCGTGTGATTGTTCATTACACTCCGGCAAGATCGCATATTACTGCTCTCGGCTTCGCCTCGCACAGGAATACGCGATCTTGGCATCGTGCGATAAACAACACTACGACTAACTCTTGTTTGGTTTCTCCATAGTACACGAAAGATTTCGAAATTTTTTACCCTCTCCACCTCCACTCTCAATTTTGTACTTTATGGATGGTCCCATGAGGTAGTCTCCATGATACATGTAGCAGCACCAACAAAATTATCTTTGCTGGCAGATTCGGCCAGATTCGGGCGAATTCGGGCAGTGTCTGGTCGCATCCTGCAGGATCGTCCTAAATCATGTAAGATCGGCTTGCCTGTTAACCCCTGTGTGTGCAGCCCCTATTATCGCTCACGGTGTTGCCACGCTCACACGATTTATCCCGATTTAGACAGTCAACAAATCAGCATGAATCGGCTTGGATCATGCGTCGTCGGAGCTGGGGCCATCCAAGATGGCGTCCGCTGATTGTCGTGTCACAGATCGACGTCCATCGATTCGGTGAGCGGAGTCACTAAACACAGACAGACAACACAGATTAGTACTATAGAGGAAACCTATGAAAATCTAGGGTCAGAGTTTGTATCCCCTCATGTTTGAATCGCGTTGTAATTCACAAGGTGAGGCTGCATGAATTACGTAGCGATTCAAATGAGATGGGATCAAGCTCTGACCGTAAAGTTGAATGGGTTTCTGAATTTATCTCACCCTTTACATTGACTAATGGGCTAACCTTTGTGACATAATCCCCCATTCAGTATTTTTTCTAAATAGTCAATGGGCGTTAGATACGAGTTCCCAGTGTTAAGTCTATGGGGAAAAAGTCTATGGGGAATAAAGATGAATATGTCAATTTTGCAATTTTGCACTAGCGGTAAACTTTTCCATGAAACACGAAAAAAGATTCCCCACATAATACAGATGCTGGTGGGGTCTCCATGAGAAATAAAAGCGGGAAAATTTCCATAATCTCAACAAAATCGCATGGTACAGAGGGTAGAATTATTCAAAGTTTGTCGCACTGTGACAGCTACGATCATATGGACGATAGAATCAAAGGTAAAGCTTCAAATATATAGTTTAGTAGATTTAAGAAAATGGCAGTTAGTGAACTGCTAGACTGATTTCCATATTTTATCTTGAGATAGTACCATATAAGGGTCCCCAATTTTTCATTGGTGCCACCTATGGACAATCTACATACTATAATTATACTATAAATGAATAGTTCCCCTCCCCCCCCCCCAAAAAAATTACCAGGCCGCAAAATGCTTGAAAATTAAAACCCATTGTAAAGTTCCAGTCTATACATCCCTATTGTGACCAATAATATGGCTCCTATGCAAAGAGATTTAATCAATGTAAATTGCTTGCTTTTATTAGTACCAAAATGACTGCATTAGGACAATCGCCATCTTGCAGTATCTCCCTCCCTGTCTTGATGTTGACGGTACGGCAGCCATGTAGTGAATGGCATAATTACCCTTATTAACACTCATTCTAGTTCCCAGTCTGGCCACATGGGGGCAGGGCGCTCTGACATGACACTGATACCTGAGTTGTTAGTGACATGAGCGGTCCTCCTTGGCATGTACGACAGACCGGAACGAGACTGGTCAGTCCAGGGGGCTGTTTCACTAGGAGCTATAAGTCTCGCTGTTGGCAACAGTGGCAGCAAAGCGGCAGTTTGCGTTTCATTAGAGGGTGCAGTCAAGCGTGAACAGCACTTGGGACACAAGCGGCACCAACAGTGGCAGAACCCGTTTCATTAGTCAAGTGGCTCTCGCTGTTACTGCCACTGTGGAGCTGCTGTAAGCGAGAGGGTCTACCCTCTCGTTCGTTATATATATAGAAGGTTTTCACACACTTCCCATAGGAATCAAGCAATGACACTTTAACCCCAGTAAGGTATACATATACCCTATAATCGTACCAAATATGAAGAAAATCGGCCAAGCGGTTTCGAAGTTATCGGCGTTTGAGTTTTTTACTCCCTCCGTGCGTTTGCGTTGGTCGCTCTTCTTTTTCACTCCCTCTGTAGTGCAGCGGGGGTTTCGGCTGTTCTTTTTGTCTCCCCCCGGAGGCCGGCGGGAAGTGCAGTATTTGGTATGACAAACTTCAAACGCCGGAACGGCTCGGCCGATTTTCTTCATATTTGGTACGATTATAGATTATATATATACCTTACTTGTGTAAAAATTTCATTGCTTAATTCCTATGGGAAGGGGTGACATTCCACGTCATCCCGGCCCGTTTACGAATAAATACGACCATCAAACGCGTGTGCATAGCGAGAGCTGTGCCAACAGTGAGAGCTAGTCCCACCTCAACAGCGAGAGCACTGATGAAACCCGAATTTGGGCTTGACACTGTTACTGCCGCTGTTGCTGCCACTGTTGTGGTCTCACCTCTCACTTTCACTCCACTACTAGTGAAACAGCTCCCTGATTGGCTGTTGTTCCAACAGCCAATCCCTGCACAGAGTTTACGAGCTTACCCTGAACCACCTGCTGGGTGTACAGTAGAACCCCACCTAACGGACACGCTGTGAAGCGGACACCCCGCGTTAACGGACACCTTTGCTCGGAACGGTTCCCTCTATTATGTTTATTTTAACCTCGCGTAATTATTGTGTTAAATTATTTTCCTGAGAGAATGATACCGCCCGAATACACTCGCAGAGAGTTGACGGGTGGAGTCCCATCTCACGAGATGAAATTTACCTACATTATAGCCTAATTATGGTTCTTATATTATCAAACTATTGTTCTTATGTTATTAAACTATTGTTTTTATGTTATTAAACTAACACCAGGCTCTGAGATGCTCACCTTGACTGATGTTATTCTGGGTCGTCTCCTGAAAAATTAAAAAAAAACAAGAAATAATGAGTGAATATATTTTCTGGGGGATACAATCGGGGCCCCGAATTCCGAAATTTTTATTTTGGATAAAATCGGGGGACCGATTGAC